>CM075850.1:72577226-73793163 GCA_037975125.1 Latrodectus hesperus | reverse complement strand
CCCGAAATGGACTGTGGGACGCAAAATTGTCCCGTTTTTAGAAACCTCGCGAAAATTTGAGTAGCAGACGGCCGGCCACCGTCCTGCACGCCCCCGCGATGTGACGCCCGCACCAACCGGACTCGAGCTAGCGGTGTGCGAGAGCGCGTCGTCGTCGACGCAACGGTAGCCGAGAGTAGCCAAGACTAGATCGCTAGTGTTTTGTTGACTTATTAAATTTGTTTGACAAACTTTTCATTTGCTCGCTATTTGTTTTGTTTGATGCTCGTGTAGTAAATAATTTAAATTTCTTTTGCTTTGGAATCACAAGTTAAAATGCCGAAACGCAAGTGTTCGATCAATGTTGGCTTACAAGAAAAATATCCGTTTATCAAGCAAATAAATACTCCGTCATATATGAAAAGTATCGTACAGAATTTAGTGTTTCCCACAGTGGTGGCGGTGATATTCAACAGCATTTAAATTCTGACAAACATAAAAATGCCGATCGTGCCGCCGCTTTGATTTCTTCATTGTTAAAACTTTTTCAAGAAATCGGACGCACCAACTTTGAAGGACTTGGATATCGCCACGGCAGAAGGCGTATGGGCTTATCGCCGCCCTATACAAGAAAACCAGTTTTCGTTCTAATGATAGTGCATCGAAATTGATTGAATCATGTTTTGATCTCAAATTCACATGCGCGCGTACGAAATCAGGAGCTATTGTAGTAAATGTTATGACGCCTACATCAATGAAAGAATTAAAAATGGCCTTGATAAGTGCAATTGTATAACAATACTAAACGACCAGTCAAACCACGGTAACAAGAAAATATACCCCATTGTAGTGCGCTTTTTTCAACCTTACATAGGTGTGCAAGTAAAAAAAAAATTTAGATTACCAAGACCAACCTGTTGAAACTTCTGACATCATTGTCAATTATTTAAATCAAATGTTAAGATAATAATTTGACAGCAAAAGTAGTGGCATTTTGTGGGGACAATGCCAACGTTAATTTCGAAGTGGCAGTTAAGCGAAGAACTAACAATGTATTAACGAAATTACAATCTCTGAAGAAAGAATTAATAGGTATTGGATATGGAACCCACATGTGTAATTCACACTGTAATAAAATCTGCTGAAGATGGGGGCTAACCGTGGATTACAGAAGCGTTATCATGAAGATATATTCATTTTTTATATTTATACGATTCGAGTTGAAGCTATAAAGGAGTTTTGTGCCTAAACTGAAACGGAACATTAACAAATGCTCCGCTATAGCAAAACCAGATATCTTGCTCTTATGCTTGCTTTGAAGAGGGTTTTAAAAATGCATCAGCAGTAAAAGGCTACTTTTTGAGTATTGAAAAATGTCGCCTCCCACTAAAAAACTTGTCCAAATTGTGATTTTATTTTTCACACTCTCAGTCAGCAAGTTTTATCAAGCTGTCTTAAGAATTGAAAGTCAGATTGTTATCGGCAATTGAAGCTGCTAAAGAAATTAAAAGACAATTTAATTCAGAAACAGGCCAATCGGTTTCTTCCATTTATGGTCCGTCAATTAATGTTAAAAGTGATAGATAGTGGTACTGATATCGATAAAGAATTTGTGAAACGTACGGCTACAGAATTTTATAAAACGGGCCTAGAATATCTAAAGACTTGCTTTCTTACCAAACAAATGGAGGTATTTTATTGGGCAGATTTCAAAAAGGTTCCCACATGAGAAGACATTCAGAAATCTCTGGATGTATTAATTGAAAAGCAAATATAATGACTGTAATAAAGATATTGTAGTTTTTGACGAATTTTCATTTGTTTCTAATTACATTACAACGTAAAAAATAACGGAATGGAATAATTTAATTGTTTCCACGGAAACCCGTTGGGTGGAAGTATTCAAACACTTTCGCGACATCAATCTTCAGCATGAAAACATGTTCTATTGTAATTGAATATATTTTATGTTTGCCTATTACAAATGCTCCAGTAGAAAGAGTATTTTCTATTATGAACAAATTGTGAACATTTGAGAAAACCCAGTTACAAATTTCAGTTCAAAAGGCGATGTTGATAATTAAGGTGAATATAAAAAAAACTTGCCAAGAGTTTCTTCTTACTTGAAATAGCCACCAGCTATATTAAAACAAATTTGTTCTTCTGATAAATATAAATATAACTAAACATTTTAGGTACTTATGTTTTGTGATTCGTAACTTTTAAGCCAACTAACTTTTTCTGAATAAATAACTTTAGAGAAGCTTTTTTACATTGACTACCTATGATTTGACCTAAATAAATCAATGTCCCGTTAAGGATCAAAAAATAAATGGTCACGTTATGGATGACCCTGTGTTTGATATTTCATATAAAAGTAGCATTTTAAATATGTTCTTCATGTCATTACATAGTTGGAAAGATTAATTACTTTAAAACACAGCTTTTTTTAAGTTTACTTTGGTTTTGTTAATTTCGCTTTACTTTTTTTGCACGAAATTGGACAGAGCTCTTCAGCTTAAAATGGATTTCGAAACACAACAAACATTTACTCTCGAAATAGTTATCAGAACTTAGTTTCTGAACTCAAGTCAAAGAGCATTAATCATTAACTGTAAAATTAGCATTTTCATTATTTAAAGGAACTTTTCATTGTTAAATAGTCACATTTACTCATAGTTAACTTGATAAAAAAAAAAGCTAGAGAACTTGATTAAACATTTTTTCAAAAATTTCTCTACAAACCAAGACCAAATACCAAGCACATTTGTTTTGGATTTTTTTTCTTTTTCTATCGCTACATTTTTTATATCGTCCTTGTACAAAAAACTTTAAATTTGTGTCATCTGTAAATAGATTAAATTTTCGAAAATTTGAAGCCTTCACTCATAGAATTTTCGGGGAATTTTAATTTGCCTAAGATAATTATATTATGATTTTTTAGGAGATATTTTATGTATATTTAAGCACGCGTTTGTAAAAAGTGCACGTTTTAAAATACCTAAGATAACTATTTTATGCGATATTTGGGTGATATTTTTAGATATTTTGTTGTGAAATGGCTTTATTTCCTTCATTTGGTTAAGTAATTAGTTACAACCTTTTCGTACGCAGGAATTATTAAATTTTCTTATGTTCTGAATATATATATATATATATATATATATATATATATATATATATATATATATATATATATATATATATATATAACATATTAAAACTACAGCAATATATTAACAATCAAACTTATTTTTTCTATGTGATTTTTGACCAATTTTTTAACGTTATATAAGACTTCTGCGATCTTGACATTATAATATTATAGTGATGTACATATAAACACCGTAAGACACTGTTCACTTTAGACATAATGTTCATTTGTTATAGAATCTTACATTAATGTGCAATAAATTGTTTTTTTTGGGGGGGGACACGCCACCAGCATTGCTTCGTGTTCAGTTTCTTCTACCGATTCGCAACAAAATTTAATTTGCTGGTTTATGTTAATGTTTTCTCTCGTATTCGTGAATATTTTTCCATTCTATACAAAAGATGTTTATGAAATTCTAATACTAACAAGTTATTTATAAAAATACTACACATAAACTTTTTAATCTTGTTTATAATAGTGTTGTTACTAAACACTTGGACAAGCCAAGCTCGCTATGTCTTGGCTATGCGAATTTAAGTCAATAGGGTGCCTTTTGTTTAAACAGAGCACCATGAAGATGAAAGTACGACTTTCCTTTTCAAATCTTCCGGTAGATGGCATCACCAGAGGATCCACGCCCTCAATTTTGACATTGATCTGATTTGGGAGGAAATTTTCTCCATACTTTGCACCCATGGTAACCAACTGCTCAACGACCGACCACAAGACTTTCGATTCCACAGAATTAACGAGCATGTATATCGCATGTACTCTGTGGGTCTTAGGCGGCATTGGGAATCGAACCCCACCCTTGCGGATGGAAAGCCTATACCCTGAAAACTAGGCTACCGCGACCCATAATGCTTATAATAGTTAAAAATATAATAGAGCGTCAAAAATCTAGATACCTTGATTGGGAATAATCTAAAACGTGAACACTGAAAATACTTGATTTTTTTCTTGGCAGATTTTAAACAAAAATAATTTGAAACAAATTATATTATAAATTTAATATACAAATTAACTCTTATAATATATTAAACTTGTTTGTGTGTCTTTTTTTTTGAAAATAGTATTTTTAGAAAAAGTTAACAATAAGTATTTTTAAAATATCTAGCATAAATGTGGATAAGAAAACAGTAATCCTTGCTTGAATTAAAAGTTGTAAAAAATTGTGGAAAACGTTTTTCAGATATAGTAAGAAAGAAATGTTTAAATTTGTCACGTTCAGGAGGGATTATATAAAATATACGTACTACTTTGTTAAAACACACTTAATAATGGCGTAATTCGAAAGAAGATTTTGCTGTAAAAGGAAGTGCTGTAGATTAGAGTACCTAAATGTAAACGAAAAGTTTTTCGGAACAATTTTTTGTATTGGTGAACAAATTACTAAAACATTGAATTTTTACAGCAGAAAGCAGAATTCGAGAAAACCATTAAAATAATTGAAAAAATGACAGCAGACAAAAAAATATGAGGGCAATATTTTATATTTAACCACAGAATTCAGACTTGCACATAAAGATTTAATTTTTGTTAACATATTTTGCATACTTTTAATTCACTAATTAACTCTGCTTTAGAATTCTAAGAAAATTTCTCTTAATCAACAGAATTTGAAAAGTTCGAATTTCAGAACAGTCGCAACACAGCTACATATCGAGCCTAAATTCGGAATTCCATTTCGTCTCAATAATTTGAGTTTCTTTTGTTTTTAAACTTTGTGTGTGTAAACAATTTTAAAACGCTACACATGATTTTTATTTATTACATAATTTATCACATAATTTTTAGATACATAAAAATGTTCAGTCTTTTTCAACGATATTTAATGCGTGTAATGCAGATATCAGCTTCACCCAAAAAAAATAATTTCACTTTTTCTACACAAAATATCTCTTTTCCATGAAATTAAAAGGTAAGTTTCTTTAAATAGTTTTATAAATATTGACTTATCCACCGTAAGATAATCAGATATATAATTCCTAAGCCCTTTTTATTCGAAGATTTGCTAATTTAAAACTCGTCTAGAAAGAAACAATCCTTGATACTGAGCTCTGATTAGACAGATTAAAATGGAATTAATTTTATACAAACTGAAAGCATAATGAATTTTTCGTTTAGTTTCCAAAATATCAGAACACAGTCTATATAATATTAATCTGCCAAACTAACTGAACGAATTGTATTCAATAAAAATAAACCCAAAAGAACTCTTACTGTAAGAAATTTGATTTTGTTTCCACCAACTGTTTACAGTTTCAAAATTACACCAGTTGTCATTAATTTTATTATTAATTTCAGTTGTCAATCAATTTTATTTACCTATCAATCAATTCAATGCAGTTGGAATCTTACTGAACTTAATTATTTTTGATACAATGTAATTAAACGGAGTTAAGCATCACTGAACAAAAAATCCTTTTCCAATTTCGATGTTTGACTTGCTTTCTCATAAAAAGTTTTTGAACAGGGCAAGAAAATCCAGATATAAAAAGTGTTAAATTTACAGAAAAAAGTAAAATGGTGTAATAGGAATTAACTTAAGTTTTAATTTTCTTATGTTAGTCACTACATGATCTGATTATATTTATCAAAACTTTGCTTTTTTACTCAAAACATTGTTTTGATTCAGCTTATTAGTCGCTCAACGGTCATTTTTTGACACATGAGGACTAATTAGACCGAGACCTACAGTTTAACGTGGATTCCGAACTACAAGAAACACCTCTGTCTTAAGTGGGACTCGAACCCACGAATTATTGAAACGAATGGCAGAGGGCAAAGTATTTAGCCGTCAGTAGTACACTATTTTGGAGGGTAATTGAGTATTGAATAACAATTTAGAATAACAAATTTTGAAGAATGTTTAAAATATTTTTGATGTAAGTGGAAAATGTTAAAATATATGTTAGTGTCCAATGAAAAATTAAAGAATCTACACATAAATCTTATAAAATTTCAATAGTTATTGTTACTTTAACACATCAGAAATTATACTTGAATTACACCAAAACATTACATACTGAAAAATAACCACTCGCTATTATGCTAATAAATTTGTTTTGTATTAGACGCGATATTGTAAAACAAAATTAACTTTTAAAAAAATTATGAAAACTCACAAAATTAGACAAATG
This sequence comes from Latrodectus hesperus, assembly GCA_037975125.1. Lineage (NCBI taxonomy): Eukaryota > Metazoa > Arthropoda > Arachnida > Araneae > Theridiidae > Latrodectus > Latrodectus hesperus. The sequence continues at coordinate 73,786,887 of CM075850.1, read as the reverse complement.
GGTGACAAAATTGCCAGAAAATAAATAACATTCAAACTTTTTTTAAAAAATAAATAAAACTATTTCCAATATTTACGGTTCATTTCAAATTTGCCGGGCGACAATTACGATCATTATTGAAGAATGGATTAATTACACATAGAATGGATTAATTATTTCGCTAAGGTTAACTTAATTTTTATATAAAATACATCTTTTTATCAAAAACTATTTATATAATTCCAATCAATTTTTGCAACTTTATGACCACTTTCAATACATAATACCAAAATTTTAAAATTGTTTTTTAATATATAATAAAAATAATATAGTATGAAATATAAAATACAGAAATTACCAGAAAATTTGTTAAATTGTTTCTTGAAACTATTTTTAACTAATCACAGTAATTTATTATCCCTTTACAAGATTTCTAAATATTCATATATTTTAGTTAAACTGCTATTTTATTTGGACTTAAAAAATTTATGCTATGAATTATTGTAATTATATAAGAAAAGCAAGCAAATTTAAATATCAAAATACAACTTTAATTATCAAAATAAATATCCATGTCTGAAAAGAAATTTACTTTAAAAATATCTTGTTACTTGTGTTAAATATCAAAAAATAAATTAAAATAAAATTCTTAAAAAGAAAATAACTTTTTCAGCGATAAAAAAAATTCATACTTACTTTCAACAGTAGGCGTTAATCCTGGCCAACATATAACATCGCTCAAGACATATTTACAGAATAAATTTATGGTTCATAATTTCTGTGATCATTTGAATTAAAGTCACAACAAAAAGAATGTCTTTGAACTTAGCTTTCAACTTCGATATGCCATGCGGAACGCGTGGCCTTGGACTTCAGGTAGGAAGAAAACAAAATAAATAAAAGAAAAAAGTTGTTCCGAGGGAAACCATTTCGTTGTAAAGAAGGATGTTATGAATTCGATGGTTTCAACTCTAATCGCGCAAAACAATTTAAAAGTAGTTTTGTTTAGAAAGTTAAACTTTAATCTGGTGTTATTCTTTCAATGCAATAAACTAGATAGCTCTGCACTTAGAATACCATCACACCTTAGGACCACGTTGTTTTTGAAAGGGACGATCAGGGAAGTATGATTTTCTCATGGACTTGTTTAAGCGTTGTTATGGCAACCAGAACTAGTTGGAGATGGAATGCCGCTAGTGGCCAGAGTAGGAATCAACTTAGAGGGACTGTATACCTATGAAATTAATAATACATGTTTTGTTACTTGCTTTCTCTGTTTTACGAATTAAATTCAAGGAGTGCGACTAAATTCAAGAGAAGCTCCAAATTACTTAAATTAGAAAATATAAAAAATATTTTAATTTATTTGAAAAAAATGGATAAATTATATTATTTTTCGATATTATTAATGAAATTATATAAAGCATCATTTTGGAAAAAATAAAATAAAATGATGTATAAAAAGCAAATATTTACCTTTATCCATTTATAAAATCAAAGAAATGAGTTTTCTTTCTGTCTAATTTATGGAATTATGTAAAACTATTAATTAACAATATTTATAAGAACTGAGTAAACTCAATTTTTTAGTATTTAATATATATATATATATATATATATATATATATATATATATATATATATATATATATATATATATATATATATTATACGTTTAAAAATATAGCTTTTGAAATAGCAATTATTTTTATGAATAATTAGTGACAAAATAAATATAAATATCATAGAATTTTTTTTTTTTTGTAAAATTTTTGTTTAATTATTTGTAATTTTTTAAGCAGCATTTGACATAAGGAAATACTTATGTTAAATGCTGCTTACTAATGCTTGAGTGTTACAAATGCATCAAAATATACCTTTCTCTTTTTACTACATTATTAAGTTATTGTTTTAAAAATTCTTATTTTAAATTATTTATAATTATTTCAGTCTAACTATTTATATTGATGTAATAAATTAAAAAAGTATTTATAAAATTTTTCAACATAATTATTTATGTGCGTAATAAAAATGAGTGAGAAAGGTGACTAATAAATTCTGTTATTTTCTGAGACATGCTGACATATATCAGACGATTGCAAGCTGTTGTACGCATTTTTCCGTATTTATTATGTATTTACTATTAATGTAAAATTCTCGTAGATAATAGAGTATTTTTATGTGTGTTACAAAGTAAGAAATGTGGAAAAAATACTCTCTCTTCCTAATGCCTGTGAATACAAAAAGCGATACTTATTTTCAGTTGTTCTAACGAATGTTTTCTTCCTGAAATCATTAAACATGTAGGCCATAGGCTATTAGACTATTTATTGTATTTTGACTCGACAATCACACTTAAAAAGTGCAGTTACAAATGTATATATATCAAAAATGGAATGGTATTTAAAATTCCATCAATCATTTTAAGGCGGTCTATTAAACATTTTTCGAAGTTTGAAATTATGGGGATTTTCATACAAATCCGTGATAAAAAAATTGCCGATGTTACAGAAGAATAAAGATAGCCAATAAAATATATTGTTTTGTAATTTAGACAAGATAACTTAAAACCACTGCAACAACTTCAATGCCATTTTCAAATGTCTTTGTTTAAATATAAATAATGATATCTTCCTTTGATTCTTCATGTCTTACTTTCGAAATCGTAATATTTTTAGAATTGATTTCTACACAAACCTTCATGAGAAAGGATATTTAGCTTAAAACACTAAGTTCAAGTATGCATTGCAGTGAATAAGATAATGGGCTTACATGGGTGCAGGATATACCAACTTCATCTATATCAAACAAAACGTGTTTGAGAAACGACTCGTTTAAGCGATAATTTGATTAGTAAAATTACCAGTCATGTCTTCAAATTACATTCCGTTGAGCATATGTGGAATACTCTTTAAGATCAATTACAAAATATTATTCTCTAAATACTATCAAAAAACTAAATTACTTAAAAATGCTAAATAGTAATAATGTTTGTTAATGAGATCTTGCACATAGTGTGATTTTCACATTCTGATGAGATTTTGAGGTACCATATCAATAACTATAATATGGAATAATTTTTCCTAGTATATAATTGTATACCTATTCCTAATTTAATTAAATGTATTGGTTAGTATTAGTTGTGAACTTTGGTGTTGCTTAAAATAATATTTCAAAGTAAATTTTTTCTGTGTTTTACACAATTTTTACACGTTTGTTTTAGAAGAACGTTTAAAAATTTTTAAGTCTTTAAAATGAACTGAATTTTAATATATTTGGCAAAAACTTTAAGAGGTCTTCATTAAATAAAGTATGAGTATAAAACTAAAGCAAAAAATTTGTTTATTTCAAATGTCCGGACAATAATTCAAGATATCATAAGGTCCTGCTTTAGGCACAACTGGCGGAAATGATGGTATCTTATTACAGTGATGGTTGCGTCATTGTAATCCAGAAAATGGTCGAGTCCTTTTAATTTAGATATATGAGGGCAGCAGAATGCATCCAAAAGTATCATTACGCTTGGAAGACATTGCGGCCATGACGGATATTCGGCTGAGTCGATATAGAATTCATTACTTCCGGTTGCGAAAATGATTGCTTTCGCAACCAGATCTCAGCAGGAATAGCTGTGCTTCAAGTAATTCGAGAAACCCTTTTTCGGCTTTATGACAAATTAATATCAAATTCATATAATATACAAGGCACTTTTAGTATAAATTCAATTTTTTTATCAGTGTTTCCTCGTTCCTTATGTGCTTTTATACCATATTTATTTCTACAGAAATTATATTTTAAAAAAGTATCTATGAAATTTTAAACTTTTTTTTAAGCTTTAAGTATTTTGTAAAATTACTATTTATAAGAGTTAATGTAAAAGTACCTGTTCATAAAATTAGTAATAGAGTTCATCTGTTATTTCAGTTCACAAAGAATATTTTGTATTTTTTCAATAAAAGTTAATTTTTATTTTAATAATAAATATATAAAAAGCAACAAAAATAACTGAATTCATGTGAGTGCCATGAGTTAATTAAGTTATATGCTTAAATTTTATAGTAATTTTATATTTAAATACAACTTTTGTGTATTAAATTCAATTTTTAATTTTTGAATCATGTAAATCTAAAACAATATTCTTAAAATAATGTTTTTTTTTAATTACAGCTTGGTCTAAATCTGGCATGGGTAACCTAAGGCATGCTTGCAAAATTCTGCACACGATTCAATTTTCAGTGGCAATCTGCACAAATCAGTGCACCGTTCTACTTACTCAGTATTTAGTGAAACAGAGAGTAATGGCAAAATTCCCATTAAAATTTTACTTTTTTATTTAACTGTATTCAAGGAATATTTACATTTTATACTGCTCTTTTATTTTAATAAATATAAGTAAAAAATTCATAGCTACAACTTTAAGGTTGCTTATTCCTACTTAATGGCAGAAAATCTTTACCTATTTTCACCCCTAAAGCTTCTTGGAAATGTTCAACACACAACAATTTATTCTCAGACTGCTTAAAGCGTGCCAATTTTTAGAAATCTTAAAAAAATAAACTGTAATAAAACTTACAATGGTTTGTTTAAAGTAGAACTTCCCTCAGGCAGAATTTCAAGATTCTTTGCGCTGGAACTTCTGAAAGGCAGTTTTCCTTGTTTTCTATTCTTCCCTTTTTAGAAAGGAATTCCGAAGTTCTGTTCGCACGTGATGTATGGAATCGAAAAAAGAAATTGACTTAGGAGATTCTGACGTATAAGCGTCATCAAGCATCATTCACGTAAGAAACATCGGAACACGCGTTCCGATGTTTGTTACGTGAATTAATTGAGCAATTGTATTGTTTCTCAACTGAGATTTATGCGCAGAAATTTTAAACTTTACTTAAAAATTGTTTATTTAAGAATTATAATATTTAATTTAATAAATTTAATTTCTTTCTCTTCTCGCTCTGTCTGCTCTCTCTCTCTCTTTTAATTGGAAATTTATGGATTGGGCTTATATGCAATAGAAATGCTACCACGGTTTAAAAAATAATTCAATGAAATATGAAAAATAAATATCAAAGATTAAAACACCCTTTAAAGATTATCAATTTACATATTTTTATTTATTTGTAAATGCGCCATGAAATGTAATTAATTTTTGAATGAATTTAAGATCAAAACGTTAAAAATAGCTAGATCAGGGTGGTTCAGAAATATAGATAAAGTAAAAAAATAAGGTAAATCAGATATAATCAAAAGTTAAAACAATTCATTATTTAAATACAATTTTTATGATAAACAGTTTCAACTCTAAATAAAAAATAACAATAATTTACATAAGCACTGTAAATAATTTTAATAAAAATAATTTATAATTCCAAATTAATTTGATTACAAATAATGAGCTGAGACGCTAGAAATCAAAGAGATATAAAAACACTGCAAGTTTGACAGTCTTTTTTCCAGAATTCAACCCTTCAAATCCCAAACTAAAAAGTCATTAAAACTATTAGCTCAAATTTTTGATGAAATTTGTGTGTATCGCTCAACAGTTACATACATTATTTGGCTCTCAATGGTGGAATTAGGCCGGAATTTGCAATTTAAAATGCCGAACCACACACTGCACACATTCAGATTTCAAATTGCAAATGACGGTAAGTTTATTTAAAGTGTTGATTAAGAAGGTGATCTTAATGTCCAAGTCGAAGCTGACATGAGACCATTAGCTAGTGAAGCATTTGCCTGCTTTTAAATAGCTTTGAAGGAGATAGAGCATAAACCCGAGTGATGGCTGCCAACTTTACTGATTTTATCGGGAAAATCCTGATATTTCATTATTTCTCCCGATTTCCTGATAATGTACGAAAATCTACTGATTGTTGGCAATTTCAGTGAAAAACTTAAAAAGAGCCAAAATTTTGCCGAAGAAAAGTCATTGAGTTGTTTTAGTAGCTTAAATAGTCAACAGATGGCGCACTAATGTAATTGTTATAATGTTATGATATTATGAAAATGTGCTCTCCTGAGTTTCGTACCTCAATTGTCCGCCGTAGTAGGAAGGTGCTTTAACCACTTGGGTGCCAAAAACTTTTACGAGTTGGCAGTCATATAATTAATATTCAGAGCAGACACCAGGTGCCTGTTTATATAAGCAGTTTGATTAAAATGAATATTACTAGTTATTAGTAATTTAATTACAAAAGTATTTGACACTGAATTAAATATATTTTGTAATGTATTTTATGTTTTCATATAATTTTATAAGTTTAATATTTATAAATTGCACAAGAATAGTAAGTTGCCCTATAAAATAAATATTAGGACATAAACATTGATGTTTATTTTTTCAGGCGTGTGTAGTATATTCTTTTATTTCTCATACCTCCTTTATAAGGTTGGTTAATATTTCATTCAAATATTAAGATTAACAGAAAATATGTTTAACATAATCATTCTCAGAATGTATAATCTAAAGAGTAAAATTGTCTTTTTGCGGTACTACCGTTTTCAACATTCAAGCAAAAATGTCGTTAGTAAGTGTCTTCTGATTTTTTCCTTCAAAATCAGTAGAATCTACTTGATTTTTTTCCCTTTAATGTTGGCAAGTATGCGAGTGTGACCACGTGCAACCTCTCATTGTCAAGCGTATGCACGCGATTTAAGACTTGGCTGTCCGAAAACGTATGAAAGAAGTGAAAAAGCTTACTGTGACCGAAACGTTCAGCAAACAATGACTTTCATTTACAGCACTGTACATGCATACTGTATTAATGAACATTATTTGTAAGTAGTTATCATGTAAAAATGTTACATTTTTCTTTAATTCATTAAATTTTCTTTAAATATTTTTTTTTCCATTTTCAACATAAAAATCATTTAAAATAGACTTTATATCCGAAAAAATCCAATTAACCGAATATTTGATAAACCGATTGGGGTCCGGTCCCAATTCATTCGGATGATCGGAATTCTACTGCAATTTGTTTTCACTGTTTTGATGAATTAAACCAATCTTTAAAAATCTTCATTAGTATAGTTTTTGTTCTTTAATAATAACAATTGTAATTTAAAACTATTATATTAATATAAGTCTTTTTGTTAAATTTCACGTGAAAGATTCGAGAGAATTTTTAATTTTTAAACTCATCCAAAATAAAGGAAAATATTTTTTTATTTTGCCATGAAAAATATATTTTATGATATTTATTTTTTGAATCCACTGATTTACAACATAATATAAAAATAGTCTACAGCTGAATAAAAGATAATACGAGGCAAACAATAATTTCATTCCGAATAATAATAATTCATAAACAATAATTTCAGTCTCCCCCCATGATGTCCTCATCCGATAATACCTAAATCCGATAAGTGTGGTATTGCAAGACGAAGGGAGATTCATCAATAAAGTTGATGTTCCTTTCCATTGCCCATGTGGGTCAGTCATTCACACCTTTAGTGGCACAAACGCCTGTGGTTTTGTATCAAAGGTAAACAAGAAATGGTAGCCTTACAAACTTTACTCGGCTGCAAATGATATTGAATGGTATGATCAGATAACCAATGTTGTGCAACAGACTGAATCTGCTTTTCTATGCAGCAGAGATTCATGATCCAGCCAAACGGTTCAAAACTGTGACAAGCACAATATATTTTGAATCACATGCAGTGGTGCAATAAGGTGAATGTGATTGGCCCCCTATTTCAAGCATTTACTCCAGTATTTCCGAAAAACATTTTTTTAAGAAAAATAGTCGAATATTATCGGATATGTGTATCTCACCATACTTGGAAGTCTTTTGATCTATTATATGTCTTGTATAAAAAGGATATTAAGGGGTTGTTCAAAGTGCAGGAAAAGTCATAGGAATTCGCTTACAATTGTGTTTTCAAACCAGCAATTGACTTCTATGTTTGGTAAAATGAAGAAATATATAAAAAAAACTCTTCGAATTACAAATCGATACTATTGTGTTTTCAAACCAGCAATTGACTTCTATGTTTGGTAAAATGAAGAAATATATAAAAAAACTCTTCGAATTACAAATCGATACTATTTAGAGTCGTACTGTGCGTAATGTAAGTTGCGAAAATCCTCTAAGAAAATTAGTCTATTGAAACCCTATTAAAAGCAATCGTAAAAATAAGGAAGCCATAAACTATACACGAATAGTTTAAATTTAGCAATAATCTTGGTATCATTTTGATTGTGGGGACTGTAAAAATCTATTGATTTTGTTTTAGTACTTCCTTATATCAAAAATTTTCACCTTGACCATCAAGTAGATTCAAAGCAACTTCTTTATGCAATCTTAAGCATGAAGCTGTATGTGTGAAAGACTAAAATAATTACTCATGGCACACCTTACATAAATCATAAACTTGAATTTTCATAATAAGCTGCTCTGCATAACTGTCCTGTCTTTTTGAGGCAATTATAGAGCCTGAGCGTAGTCGAGATCTTGGTTCGGGTAAACTATCAGATAGTATTTTAAATGGCGTAATATATTTGAGAAATGAAAGGGATTTTTAATATTGTAATGTTGAAGAGCCAAAATGAAAATTAATCACTCTGAATAGCCCTAATTTTATACGAAACTTTCTATATAATTTTAGAGTTATCCTGAGCAAACAATGATCTTCATTTGAGTTGTTATCTTTAACATACTTTTCTTTCATTTATATGTTAATATTATATTCAGAACAAGATTTAGATTTAACGGGAATCGAAATTGAAATAGTTGTAGCTCTTTGTGTATCCAGCTATTTTATCAATAAGTATGCTGATATTCGAATTAAATATAAGATATACTAATTAAATACAAGTAATATAAGACTATTATTTGTATTTAAGCTATCCTTAAGAAAGTGCAGTCTTAAGCAATAGTTTATATTTATAATTTATATATATATGGTAGTTAGACATTGATTATATTGAAATTGTTATTTTAACTGAACCATCAGCTAATTGCCCAAGGTGATGTCTTAAGCTATAGTTTATTTAATTGATATATCAGTGCGTGTGACACTAACTCTTTTGAGATATACCGTTAGTCTACTGAAATAATTTAAGAATAATGGTTTGATCACAAATTTGTTAAAATCAGTCTTTCTGAATAGTTTTAACCTATAGCTTATTTATATCTACTAATCTGAAATATAGGAACTGTAATGATGCATGCAAATTTTACTACCGAATAAAATCATTTTAAGCTGTTTCTCAAACTGTTTCGTTCAAATTTATCCCACACAAATATTTTGTTTAACAAAAATTATTATTTCAGATTCATTTAGTATAATTTCACACAAGTTAAATATATTCTTCTTTCAACCTATAATTTACTTAAAAATAGGTGTCTGATATATAAGTATGCATTTTTAAGTAAATTATTCTCACAGTTTCATATGATACATTTTTATGTTAATCATTAGTCTTCCAAGCATAATTAACATAATTATATGTAACTGAGAAAAGAAAATTCGCATTTCATATCAATTATTATTCTTCAAGTCAATTGTTTACATGAATGTACATATATAATTTAATAAATAGAACACTTTCTTCTCTCGTCTAAAGACTTACATTTTTGAAATTTCAAGTTAAGAATTTAAAGACTTGTTATTTCTAAGAATATATTATCTGGAAATGATATTAATATTTTACGATTTTATAAAATTCAAGTTTAGGTTAACTTTTAAAAAAATGTGACATTTTTTACAATCAGTATATTTTTATTTTTTAATACTGGGCTATTTATTAAAATTTCAAATAAAAAGCTATTGATTTTATAGGTATATAAATTAAATAAATTATTATGCTATTTTTTTATTGAGTTCCTTTGAATTTTTGTATTAGCATTATAATTATTTAAGTTGACTTTAAGAGAAATGCGAAATATATGTATGTTTTTTTTTCATATATTTTTATCTTTTTATTTTTCACTTAGAAAATAAATATTTTTAGAAATAAATTTTTTTCATATTATTTAAAGAAATAAATAAACTCATTTGTAAGTGATATTATTTGACTATATTAATTTAGTTCTTTTCAATTATTTTTATAATTTAGAGCATTTTTGCATTGTAAAATTTAAAAAAATCATTGAAGTTATTATGCATTAATGCATATAATAACTCGTACAGGAAGAAGTCGTGACGGCATTTAGAAGAAAAATATAACAAAGAAAATATATTCATGAATTTAAAAGTTGACAAAAAATAGCATTATTTTAAAACAACGGTAATATTAATTCTATAAAAAATTAAAGTATAGCAAGATTACCGTTAAATTTGTTTTTCCTAAAATTAATTTTTACGAAAACGAATGCTCTTTTTCCAATACTGTCTGAATGAAATTTTTATGCAATAAATGCATGCTACAAAGGGAACAGAGTTTCAACATGAAATGTTTTGAGAAGTATACGGGAAATTTTTTATTTTAAAAAAGTAACAATATAAAATTTAATTAAAAAAACGAGTTTTCAATTTTAAAAAAATTTATTGTTAACATGATTTTTTCACAAAAAATTAATTTTATCGATTGAAATATCCAAATTTTAATGTTATTTGAATTCTTGATTAATATTCTATTGCAAAATTGTAAAAAAAAACATACATTTGATAAAAAAAAATTAATATTGAGATAATAGGGTATTTTTTTAAATCATTTTTAAAATAAAACGAAACATGAAAATAATTCATTACACAAGCCTATTTTTATTTCTTAAATTTCAGCAGTGAGTTAGAATATCATGTTTTATATGATCTACATATATAATAATAAAATATTCAGTGCTTCAAAAATAAATAATCAAATTCTGTAAAACAATATCAAATAATAAAATCAAGTTCTGTCTTTGTGGTCTAACAATGCTATTAATAATTATGATATGATGCTGACTTACCTTTAATTATGACTGCTGATACAAAATTATTGTGTAGGACTAATAATATCTGTCATTGGTCATAAAATCTGATCAATACTTTTTTTTAACAATGTTTCTTTCAGATAGAGCCAATAAAAACAGCTGCCGACTGGTTTCCAGGAAGGGGAACGGCATCGATATTATTGCTACCGGAAGAGCTTTTTATTCAATGTATTGAATTAGTATTTCCTAACCTTTTTGTATTAGAAATACAATTAATAACTTCTATCTGCATCGTACACAAATTTTTTTAGAGATAAATTTTCTTTATTCGTGTCTGAATATGCTTTTGTTTTTTGACTTGAAAAAGAAATAAAAACGAATTCAAAAAATTGTATGGATAGTAAAGCAAATTAATTAAGAAGATATCTGAAATTATTGAACCCTAATGAAGTAGATATATTTATTTAAAAGGCTTATTATTATAAAAAAAAGCTTTTGTAAAAGTGAATTGTGAGCAAAAGTATTTTTGAATTTTTACTTCTTATAAAATAAATTTTGAATTCTATTAAATAGTTTGAAAAAATTGTGGTTTAAAAATTATAATTATTTAATGACTGCTAAAATTCGTCATTAACAATAATTTGTTCTTAAGTGAATTATATTAACTGATAAGCTAATATATGACAAATCACACATGTTTTCAGAAATTTTGTAGAATTTTATTTTTATTTTATTTTTGGAAATTAATAAAATTATACCTATTGGAATATATTAAAATTGAGTATCATTAAAAAAAAGTTAAGAATGTCATGTATATTAATAGTTAACACAATCCTTTATATTATAACAAGCTATAAAAAAATGGAAGTAAGATGGGTATTTAATTCATATTTAGTTCTTGATAAAAATAGGTTTAATTTTTTAACTCTTTTATTCCACACCTAAGAATAGTTAGGAATTTACATAATTTTGTAAATGCCTGGTAAGAAATGCCTTTATTTAGTCTAATACTATCGAAATTAAATGGTTTCATTGATTAAATAATTCTACTAAAATGTTATTTTTAAATATAATAAATGAATATCTTTCTCATTTTTCTGTGAGGTTTAACACTTTTTCCTGGTATTCCAAGAAAGAATTATTTCTAACTTCATGTTAACTAATTTTAAAATGGTATTAACTAATTTTAATAGTAACTAGTACAATAAATGAGAGATAATTGAGATTAGAGCAAATTTTGTGATTTCAAATATTCAAAATTGCAATTTTCAAGACATTTAAAACATTTCTAATAACTCAAGTCGCAATATCACATTTGGAAAACATTTATCTGAAAGTATAAAAATAATCATTTAATTTCATTATCAGAGTGAAATAGATTCATTATATATATGTGTTATTAGGTTATTAATGAATCATCTCATTGTGACTTGTATTATAGTAGTATTCATTAATTGACAGACAAAATATTCAATGTTTCTAACAAAAATAGAACCTTTTTTTGCGAAAAAATCCAATTAACGGAATTTTTGATTATCTGAATGGAGTTCGGTCCCAATAGATTCAGAAATTGGAGTTTTACTGTATTTCAGTTATAATAATAACGAAGCGTTTTATATTACTATTTATCTCTCTTTTAAAATACTAGTAATTTTACTTTGCTCTTTTTATGAAGAATTAACTCATTTGTTGTTCATTTGTCATCAAAATTTTTATTCCAAATGGATTTATGAATCAATGCTAGAAAAAAATTCGAAAAACTATGTATATTACTCATATTAATGATCATATAAAGTGATTAAAGTTTTTAAAAATCTTTATGTATTGCAAAAGAAATAGTTCGAGTGATTTTTTTCCTTAGTCAAAAAAAATCATAATTATTGCAATATAAAATTGTATCTTTGTTCACTGATTTCCTAATATTTTTAAATGCTTTCATATTAATTTTACGTTTGTATGTAAAATTATGAAGTAAATTAAGTCACCCTTTATTCTAGATTATGGAACATAATATAGTTTAAATTTCCCCCTCATTTTGTAGCATTTAATTTTAATGCGTAATAACTAGTAGAATAGTGGTTATAATTGCAATATTATTCATGTATTTTGTTGAAAATTTTTACAATCTTTCTTAATATTCTATATTGCATATATTTTACTCATTTCTCATAACGAAATATAATATTAAGTGTAACTCGATATCATAGAATATATTTTTATTTAACGTAAGCTTTTTACATTTTTAATTTATTAATGTATTTACTTGTTTTATTCCTACATTTTTACTCCCGATATTTTCCAGGAAGATCCAAATAATACAAATTTGTTTCAGATGGATCATGGATCAAAATAATGATGACTGTAAGAGTGGTAATTCAATATTCATCCATCAGACCATTTCCAAATTTTGTAATACTTCGTAGCAGATTCACTATGAAAAAACTCATTCTGTTACTTATCTACTAGCTATAAAATAATAAATATGAACGAAGTAAATAAGTAGTTTCAGTCATAAGTAATTGCGAAATAAGAATGTTTTTTAACTCGTAAGACATTTTATTTCACGATTACTTAAGACTGCAACTGTGTTCTCTGTAATAAACATAACATAATGTCAGTGTTGTTTTTATTCGATCACAAAATGCACATACATAAATATTTTCAAATAAATATGAAAAGAGAAATATATCTATAAATAGTATACATGTTTATCTCGTTTCATATGCACCGGCTAATGACATATGCCTGAGAAAATCATCTTGTAATGTTTCCAAATATGATAAAAACTGTTAACCAATAATATTAAAAAAAATTTCTTTATCGAATAATGTATACTCAACGTAAGAATAAAAGCCAAAACTGGGTGTTTTCTTTTAATAAGTTTAATATCTGCATAATGAAGTATCAATTGTTTTGGGAGAATAAATGTTACTTCATTATATAAATATTAAACTACTGTATAATGAATACTACATTATTATAAATGCTTACTAAACTTCTACATAATGAATATTTACATTTTGATACAATAACATCCATCCAGAATAAATTAATGTTACCTTGAAAAGTAACGAGAATGAGTCATCAACAAAATTTCGAAAAACTAATGATTTGAGTTAAAAGATTGGGAAAGGTTATATAATGTAAACATAAAGAAATTACTAGATTACAAAAATGCAGGTGATTCCACAACCTTATTTAGTGTCTTTCAGTTCATAAATACAAATAAATGACGTCAATCGAAAAAATTTACCAGATTAATTATTCAAATACATTTTCTGTTAGACATAAATGATGTCGTAGCAAAACATTGCAGACAGATGTCGTTGAAAAAAATCTCCATCAAGATTCAGCATATATTCTTATGATCTGATTACTGAGCCGCTGACAAAGCAACATGAGAAATACACTGCTGGACAATTGCTAAGGACGGATAACACTATCATCCATAGCAACCACAAAATGAAAGGAAGCAAAATGTGGAAAATTAGAATAAGTGCGGGATATAGTTAGAAGAAGTATGCGTATGCAAATTTTTTTTCCACGTCTGTTCATCACGTGATAGCTTCATAACAGCTTTAATGGTTTCGACGCGTGTGGACAGTTGTTGTTACAAGTCAAAGTTTTACAGGACAGATTTAATAGACGAACTTGAAATTTTTGGCATGTCTTCCCGATATCATTTAGATGATTTTATGCGTAGCCAAATTATTGGAAAGATCGAAGAAGGGCGAAAAATAACAGATGTTGCCAGGGGGTTCGACATCGCTCACAGCGTTGTTTCACGGCTGTAGAAGTCATTTAAAACTACTGGAATGTGTAGTAGGCGGCACGGGGGAGGTCGTGTTAGAAGTACGACGCCTGCAGAAGACAGATATATCGTCCTATCAGCAAAAAGGTACAGGCGCACCACAGCTCAGCAGGTGGCAAATCAGTTTCTTGCTGCCTCAGGAAAGCAGATCTCCCGAAAAACTGTTGCCAGACGTTTGAGGAGAGGAGGACTATACGCCCGCAAACCTGTTGTGTGTGTCCCATTAACTAGACAGCACCGTACTGCCCGTTTGCAATGGTGTCGTGAGCATCGCAACTGCACTGAACAAGACTGGGAATGCGTACTATTCTCAGATGAGAGTAGATTCAGTCTGTCATCAGATTTTAGACGCCAACTGATTTGGCACGAGAGTGGTACTGCTTATCGTCCAGAAAATATCCAGCAAAGGGACTGATATCCGACATGCAATGTCATGGTGTGGGCCGGCATCATGATCAATGGCCGCACGCCCCTACATGTGGTTGCGAATGGGACTATGACGGGCCAACGATACATTAATGAAGTTCTACTTCCTCATGTTCGTCTTTTCCGTGGTGCTGTCTGTGATAAATTTGTTTTTATGGACGACAACGCAACATGTCATCGAACACTCGCTTTTCAGGATTGTCTAGACAGCGAAGGTATTCAACGCCTCGTATGGCCGTCACATTCTCCAGATCTAAACCCCATTGAAAATGTGTGGGATGCTTTGGGGAGGCAAGTTGCTGGTCGAAACTATCCTCCGACAAACAAGAACACCTTCATCCGTGCACTCCCAGAGGAATGGGATAAATTGTCTCAACAGCTGCTGGATAATGTTGTGCAAATTATGATACGACGTGAGGTATGTTACATCACACTCCAAGGTGGACATATCCCGTACTGATACCTTTCTTCAAGGTGGTTGCTGACTTTTAGATGCATTGTTCCATTTTTCCGTATGCAGCATCAAATAAAAAAAAATTTTCAGAATAGTTTCAGATGTTTCACAGCTTTTGTACTTTCCAGAACAATAAATATTCTTTATTCTAATGTCTGAACAGTGTGGCAACTATATTTTATATTACAAGGCCTGCCTCGTGTCTCGCTTAATGTTATACTGCATTGCAATTTGTGATCCATCCTTCGCAATTGTCCAGCAGGGTATTTATTCTGATATAGATGCACCTGCAGCATGAATATAGTATTAAATCCTAATTATACTTGCTCTGTATAATTTTTTTCTTATTTTTAATTTTGGTGGCTAACATAGCTCTTTGCTTAAAATCATTCATTTCCAGTATTTTATGCATTTTATCAATGCGAAGAATAAAGACCTCGAATTAACAAAATTCATAAATTTCCTAAATTTTCAGTCAGTAAATATTTTAGCACTAATATTTCAAACATAATATTATATTGGATGCACATTCGGAGAAATTCACCCATTTTTTAAGAGAAAAACATTTTGTCTTATCACTCTATGCACTTAATCGATTCAATTAATTATTGAAAGCTATTGTATAATGAAAGATTTTACTTTAGGATATAGGATATCTACTTTAGGGGATATAGGTTTAGAATGAACTTCTTTCGAATTCTGCGCCAGACATGATTTTGATTTCATTTGTCGATGATGGAAAAACTATTGTTTCACACCTCTGCAGAGTGGTTTTCCTGCTAGAACGGTTCTGAAACCCATCAAGTTTCGCATTACTCATTTTACTAAGCTTAAAAGCTTAGTAAAATGAATAAATTTTCACTTCAACTTTTTTGTATATCTTCAAAAATCTCAAATAATAATATTAACTGAAAGAGTATATTGAGGTAGAGCATCAAAATCTTGTATTTGTAAGATATTGATGCTCTACCTCAATATACTATTTCAGTTTCGTTGAGTTAATCTTTCCTGGTTCTGTCTGGGTCTTAAAAGAAAAATAAATATTTCAAAATATTTGAAACTATTGTACTAGGGTCACTTTTTTCAAAAAAGAAATGTTTAACACAATCTTTGTTTTTAGGATGTTGCTTACAATCGACTAAATGTTTTAATTGATTGCATTTCTTTTGGATAATCTTTGAACTCGAACATTCAGTCACATTATAGGAGTTTTTCATTATTATTTAATCATGAGATTCAATCAAAATAGAGTGCATAAATTTTAGAATAGTTACAACTAAATTTGATGTGTAAAACTTGTTTAACAAAGTTAGAATGCTATTCAATTGTATTAAATTTAATGAGAATATAAATATTTCATTTAATGAGAATATAAAATTTTCTTACTGTTTTAAATAATATTGAAAAAGAACATTGAATAATAAGATCAAATATTTGGTGCTAGCTATTAACATTATACTCTATCAACAGTATTTTCATGACAATTAATAACAGATACATAATCCTAATTGCAAAATCAGCCGTCACATTATATTAATAGGCATTAAGAGAGAGAGAGACAGTAGTTTATAAATGCAATCTTGTAAAATTTTTAAAACTCTTTAAAGAAATTTTTGCCATTCATGTAATGTTTTCTTTATGCATTATTATTTAAAACGAGACAATTAATTTTTTGTGTTTGAATGATGGGGGATTGCTTTACAAATTGATTTGAGCAACAAATATTTCAAAGTAATTTCAGGAATTTATGCAGCAATATGCTTTATAATAAATAAAAATTGCAACTGCCGATAACACTTGTAAGATATTAAAAATGTGACTTGTTTTTGCACTAGAAATCAAAAAATAAATAAATAAAAGTTCTTATTTTATTCATAATACGACCTTTAGTACTCGTGAATTATGCAATGAAATAACGTGATTATTGTCCTGTATCTAAATGTGGGTGTATGGAATAAATAATTATCATATTCAATGTTATTTTCTCATCCCCTTTGCTTTACATTAAAATAACTGGAATAGCTATGTGCAAATTTCTTTGAACCATTTTGAAATTTTAAATGCTTAATGGAAAAATAATGTTCATCTTCAAAGACATTTACATATTTTATATAATCATTACACTTTCATATTTCAATATATAATGTATACATTTTGTAGAAATATATGTATTAAATACTTATAAAAAAGGCAAACATTAATTAGGCGTCATTTTTCCAGACTCTGACTTCACTGAAACTCCAGAAAAAGATCGCTGTCTATAAATCTTTCAAAAATGGACAGATTATTGTCATTAACGCCATCACTTAACAACTTTGATAAAGTGCCAAACTCATCGAAGCACAATTCCTATATCGAATCAACTTAAAACGATCAAAATGATTCTGAGTAGTATTTGTCAAACCGTTGTTCAGAAATAGTTATCGAGTTACTGTTTTATCATCAGATGGTTATTATGTCATATTAGTAATAATACATTATGCTTCTGACTTCTTTTATAGTTTC
This sequence comes from Latrodectus hesperus, assembly GCA_037975125.1. Classification (NCBI taxonomy): domain Eukaryota; kingdom Metazoa; phylum Arthropoda; class Arachnida; order Araneae; family Theridiidae; genus Latrodectus; species Latrodectus hesperus. The sequence goes on along the minus strand of CM075850.1, from coordinate 73,768,856 downwards.
ATAACTTAAGCAAAATGCTAATTTTCAATGAATAGTATTATCTCTTATACATAATGACAAAATAATTTAAAAATTAGTATACAACAATGCAATTAGTGTATTTTATAGTATAAAAATTAAAGTCTCATGGCTTAAGAATTTTTTAAAAATTTGAAATATGTATACAATTAATAATATAACAAATACCATCTATATTACAAAAAGCAATATAGATGGTATTGTTATATTATTAATTGTATTGCTGAGGTAAAGTCTAGAAATTGAACATTGTAGTAAAACATAGACATTGTTATAAGCAAAGAAGTCATGCATCACTAGAAATAGGCTATTTTTGATAATTTTAACACCGTGGACAACTCATGGTTTATTGCTGCAAGCAATCAGTAACTTACGTAATGATATCGCTTACCTCATTTGAAACAATCAAAAATTGTCCTGATGACAAAGTCTATGTTCTAAAATATTCATAGGTTTCTTATAGAGCTAATATACCATCACCGATATGTTGCAGAGAGGAATATATCGGTTGTCTCCTTATGTCATATTGCGATGGGGCATTGGTTTCTCCATATTGTTGTGAATGTTTATATTGCTAAATAAATGAAAGATGTATTTCACATCCCTATTTCCTGATGATTCATTGAGTGGGCTTCAATTTCAGTTATGTAAGCAATTTTTAAAAAATATTCTTTCAAGAAGTTTATATTAAGTAAGGAAAAATGTATTCCACATTTCAGTTAAATGAATAGCTTTTATACGAGAAAATATTTTGACTCTCTCTCATCAAATAAATCTTTCTATTACATTCATTAAAAATTGTAGTTGTAAAAAATAACGCAAAGATCAGAAAAAGAAACAGGGACTCTTATTTTATATATTTCACCATATTTTAAATAGACAGTGGTATAAAGGATAAGTGTTTATTTAGCGTGATATGTTCTTATTAAGTAAAATTTTCATAACTGAAATATTCATTTGAAATCTAGTAAATTGAAGTATTCGTTTTTTTACCTTACGCTAAGAAGTCATTCTGTGCAAGTTTCAAACTCACATTAAGTTTCCCAATTATCACAAATTCACTTACCTCCTCATTGGTATTCATGGAGAAACTTACAGGCTGAAACACTTTTGGAAGGAGAATCATTATAAAGCCTTCACATTTACTTGAGTAGAAAGCATTAGTTAATCGGTTCAAATGTATATATATTGAAAACAACAATTTAGTTGTTGAAAACATAATACTATTTTCCCAATTCGTCCATTAAAAACATTGCAGATAAAAGTGCTTGGAATTCAAAGAAAAATCATGTTTCTTGGTGCGATTTATTTAAGCAAGTAATACTTTAATATGGATGTAGGCATTTAAAATACATTAAAGCGTTACACATTTTTGATTGTATACATTTATAAAAAGTTTAAGGCTAGAAATAATTCAGATTTCAGTTAATCGAAAACGGCGAAAATGAGTTTTTAGATAAAGGACGCACATGTAAGCTCACCAGGTAAAGTTCTTAATCTTTCAGAGAATTGTATTAGTAAAATGGTGAGTACTAGTATCGTAATCTTTTGAATGACTGAATGGCACTGGTTTTTTATTTTAAATAAAAATTGGGCTGTCTATGGCAGAGTCTCAGTTATTGTGTGTGTAAGCATTTCCATACGTTTTTTTTTTAAAAAAAAAGTGCCCTAAATTGTCTTGTTGAAAGGGTTGCAATAGAGAGCTGTGTTGCAATAATACCAGACTTAATGACTACAGGATGCCCTAATTTATTAGCTATGTCTTTTTTGACTCACTATTATGATCGAGAATCAAAGAAAATTAAGGACCAGATGAATAATCTTATAGATGAGGCAGTATACCTCTGAATTTGTAAAACAAGATTAAAAATTAAAACAATCACAATTTGACAGAGCAACGGTCGAAGGTTGTTGTAAGGCTTTTTAGCATTTATCACATAAATTGTGTTCTGTCAAAATTGAAGGAGTTTTCATAGAAAATGGGCCACATTCAAGCTTTAATAAAGAATAAACGAAGAAAACTCACTAGTACTCATTCCAATAGACTGAATGCAGAAGACAGAAACTCCAAGCTCATCTATTTTTCAACAGTGGCTAGAATCAAATCCAGGATTTTATGCTCTAAAGACATCTATCCTACCACACTTTCAATTTAAATTTAAATGAGTCAAAGTTTAATACAGATAATTTACAGTTTGACATCACATTAGGAACTGCCCGACGAAAGTTAAGATGGCAACTCCACGCATTGTTCTTAGGTGGCAATCCTCACGAACACTGACCTGATGAAGCCTGATTTTGATGGCTGGACGAGAACTAGTATTTTCATATAGGTATAGCCATTGGATCTAATAATTTACAGCTACTTAAAATATCTCTCCAATGTTTTCAACCTCCTTTTTGTGTGGTACAATGTACTGCTTCATTTGTTAAATTATTTATTTATTATTTTCAACTACATTTAGTAATGCTTCGTGGAAAACTACTATCACTTAAATATATATTAGAACATCCTTATGTTGCTTCTGGTAGCAGAAATAACAGAAGACATTTTCTTAAAACAAATTTCAGATAAGTATTCCTCAATTGTAAAAAGAGATTCATAAGTACATGTATGCTTACTCGACAAAGATGTCATAGGAATGTTTGGTATTAACTTACATTTATCTTTAATCAATTTAGTGTACAGATTTTATCCTAAAAGTGTATTAAAGAAGCTATATACACTCCTGGTTTCCTAAACTGTAACATAAAGAAAGACAAGAAATATCACAACAAAATGTATTTTGTAGATAACATGTTCACCAAGTATCAAATGATGAAATTTATAAACTTCTGTAAGTGTGGTTCCTGCCTAAATCAGTTGCCAGAGTAACCGCCATTGTTAGAGATCACCGCTGCCACACGCCTCGGCATTGATTCAAAGAGACTTTGGTTGTGTTCTTGGGGTACAGCAGACCAAGCAGCTTCTACACGTTGGCAAAGTTGATCTGGTGTGGCAGTTGGGGTGTAATCTGGGTCAATCGTTGCACAACTATGGATCACATGTTTTATATCGGTGAAAGATCCGGAGAGTGAGACGGCCAGAGAAGCAATTTAATCTTACAATTGACGAAGAACCCTTTGACAATGCGTATATATATATATATATATATATATATATATATATATATATATATATATATATATATATATATATATATATATATATATATATATATATATATATATATATATATATATATATATATATATATATATATATATATATATATATATAATATTGCTAAAGGAATCGCTGTGAATCGTGCTCATTGGAATTGTCTCGCTCTATTATAGCTGTAATTAAAAAACTGATTTTTTTTTTGGGAGGGGGGCAAATATTTAAGTTTACCTCCAGAAATAATTTAATTTCCTCTACAAACTAAAATAAAAGTGAAATTATTTTGCAAAATTATATTTATAATAAATAAATTATTAAATAATATATGCGTATTATAAATTACATATATTATATTTTATACACTTTATTAAATAACTTATACTTTTGTAATAAAAGGCAATATTCCATTTTCTTCACTTTTATATGAATTTGTTATTACACTTCGTTGAAAAATAATTATAAATTTAACTCATAAAGAATATTAAACTCTGAAATATTTTCTCTGTCTATAGAAATGTCTTCCTATTAAAATTTTAATGTGCGAACTGCTTAAACATAACTGTATAATTGCAGTACCAAATAAGTTTATGAATTCAACTTTCGGAATACCATTTTTAAAATAATATTCAGCTTATAAATAAGTTAAGATTTCTCTTTAACATCTTGAGATAATATTTTTTTAATAAAATTTTTCCTTCAAAGATATTACTACCAGCTTCATAACAATCCAAAGTATTTGTGTTATACAAATTTATATACGCATAAAATATAAAAAAATATATAGTAAAGGTTGTTCAAATGTATAAAAAACAGTGAAATTTATGTGAAAGTTATTATAAACAAAATAAAGTAGGTGGAGGAAAAAAAGAATACATAAATGGTAGAAGAAATGTATCGAAACGATTGGCAAATATTAAAAAGATATAAATATCTAGAAGGCACGAAACAAAACTAAATAACTATAATTGATTAATACGAGTGAATATTTCTGGGGATTTATCGCCATATTTTTCTGATAGCCTATTTTTGTCGCTTCGAAACCGCTCAGGACTGCTAAACTCTTCATTGTTTTCAATCACAATCAGGTGATGAGATTCTCTTGATTTAGTATCTTCTTTTCAACTCCACTGAAGATACCTTTTGTTTTACCATTTCAAATCCCAACCTTGAGCTTAAATGCTTGCTGTGGTTCAGAATCTTCTTTGACCTTTAGTTTTTGATCTAATTACTAGTCTGTCTAACAGGAGAATAACTCCTACCAATTTGTTTATTCTTGTCTTTTGCTTGGAAAAAAATACTTATTCTATTTTCAACAGGAGGAGCCAGAAGAAAAGCGTCAACCTTGACAAATTGAATTCCCTGAGAATAATATGAGATACTGCCCTAAATATACTCAATTCATAACACCCTTAACCCCATTTCAAATATACAACTCTTGTTACTATAGCAAGCGTCGCTAACCAGACTACTTGGAAGGAGTTCTTGTTGTACAGACCGTTGATCTTGTGTACAAATAATGTCCATTGAGCGATAAACTGAACCATTTCCAGCGGAATGAGTTAGAATTATCGAATAGTAGTTATTTCAAGGCGGCAATCTGGTTTAAGGGAAAAAAATTGAATTTATTTTCTACCAATGAAACTTTCCCCACCCTTAACCTCTATTTAATCTGAAAAAGAGTACGTGGTCTTAGTCCAATATTGTTTCCCATTAATAATATTTATTGGGATTCATATGAGAACTGGAATGAAGCCATTCATGTCAACGTTTTATGATCATTTTCTTGCAATTTTAATTTTTACAGCTTTTCTAATGAGCATAGTTTGAGCAGACAATACTACTAAAGTGCTTAGCTATTCAACCGATAAATTTCCTTGCTGGTTTCCTTCATTGTCGCCTGGAAATATTTTTTGAAGATATTTCCATAAAAGAGTGAATTATTCCAATTATGTGAGTCGCTTTTGTCTAAAGAATAGCAAATGATGAAAACAAAAGAAGCTTTTACTGTGATACAATTATTAAAATGAAGCGCATTTCCTAGCAGTCTAGGTTTGTGCTCCACCACTTCAGTTAAATACAATGAGTGAAAAAATTCTAATGACGAATGGCTTAACTGAGAGCGAACACAAAATTACAAATAATTTATGTAAATGATATTTTTTTCAATTTCCACGTTTAATAATTTGTAATTTCTCTTGAAATATTTTTTACCATTCTATGGCACAATTTTAAGTAAGGCCACTGATAAGAGAGTGAATAAACTGGACCAAAAATTGGCGGGAAAAGATCTTTGTGGGGAAGACAGTGAAGTGAGATAATTATGGAAAAATTAATTGGGGAAAGAAAAATTTTTAATAAGCGGCATTTTGCCTTACATTTATGGGTCATTTTTTTTTCAAATATTTTATTTCCTTTAAAACATTAGATGATGAAATTTCCTTAAAATTTGCTCTGACTTGTCATGATAAAATAACAAATAGATGATGTTGAATTCTAAACTTATATGCTTTAAATACTTAATTTTTAAACTTTGATTATATATGTGAATAATTCTCATTTCTATTATTAAAATTGTTCTCAAAATGCTCGAAATTATTGAAATATATTTTACTAACTTTCACATTGCCTAATAATTTATTAATTATTAATAGAATCGAGCCGTTATCATGTGATGGTTATCTGACTGTATTGCCATCTTTCGCAAAGATTATGATACAAATAAATAAAAAGGAATGTATTTCGTAATTGTAAGTCAGATATTCGAGATCTATGACGAATTACAATTCCACGTATTACTTTCTTTATTAGAATTCTCTCTTTAATTTTAATACTTGATATACATTGCTATTACTCGCATATGAACCTATAACATGATTATTTATATCATGTACACTGGCCTCCAAAAGTTGCTGTTGCACCAGCATGCTTCTCTGTACCTAGGCCTGAATTGGACTCCACCAGTTAGATAGAAACAGTCTCCGAAAGTTAGGAAATAACTAGTTTTTTGCGTTTAATTTGCAAATGAATGAATGTAGAAGACCAAACTCGGATCACGTGCACAAAACAAGTATGAATTGATTACAACATAGAATATCGCTGAAAAAGTCCATTCTTGGAAAAAAAATAATTACAATCTTATGTGGTTAAATGTTACAGAGACATAACAAAAAGGAATTTTAATAAGGAATATCTCCACTTCTAGCTTCACTGCATTGGCAGCATGGACTTTCCATACTGTCAATTAAGTTGTTGGCTACCGAAACGGGAAGCGATGACTAGATATGGTGAAAGTTATTTTTCAGCTCTTCAACAGACTTTAGAAGAGGACTTAAAGCAGCAATTTGTCTACCAAGAAAGTCTCAAAGATGTTCTATGGGATTCAGGTCTGGAGATCGAGCTGACCATTCCATTCATTCCAAACTAAAATACTCTTCAACAATTACAATTCTCTGAAGTTATGCTTTGTCAACCATCAAAATGAAATCACTACTTATTGTATTGTTAAATAAGCGGATATATGGATCAATGAACTCATCCTAATTTCTCACACCAGTCATAGTACTGCCCTGGAACACATACAGGTCGGTGTAACCACCGAGTGACATCCCTGCCCAAACCATTATTCTATCATCGCGGTAACTGTGTCTTTTCACAGTGTTGGATTGATGGTATTTAATGCTTTGTTCCCTCCATATTAGCACATACCTTGAATCGTTTTCCCGTGTGTTTCGTTTCGAGATTCGTTTTAAAAGGTACAGAAGCCCGTCATTGTTTAGTCCCGGAAACTTGTTAACTTGTCCAAGATAACCGGGTCCTTCTCTGTCATCCGATGAGAAAGATACACACAGCAGATTGACTTGAGCATTTTTGCACAAATTTACATAATATCGTTTTCATCATTTATATAAACTATAAATTTTATTGTCATTTTTTATGGTTAATTTTAAAAAATGTTGTTCCTTAACTTTTGGAGGACAGTGTAGTTAACTTATCAAATATAGATTTAAAATTTTCGCCAACATTTTTTGACACAATCCTCTAATTGTAGTTATAATTATAAATAAAATACATATGTGAAGGAAAAATAGTTTTTCATAAGTTGCATATCGAAATCTTTTCTTTATCTCACAGTAATATTAACTTTATGAATTTTACATGAATGTTCATTATAAAACTAAGTCTTCTAATACACTCATGTCCATAAATTAAGGATAATTCAGAATCACACAGAAATTTAACTCTAAAATAAAAATTTCACATGTAGAATTATCACACACATCTTGAAGAATAATACGTAAATTACAAGAAATCACCAGATGGCGCCGGTAGTGCATCACCATGACGAGAGTGTAAGAGAGGGGTATATAAAAATGGTTGCCCAAAGAAGTAAAATTGTTCACAAGCATTTTAAAATCCTTTCAGTGCAATAACCGTGCAGTTGTGGCACAAAGGAAGCATTTGGATGATGTTTTACGTGGTAGAATTATCGGCTATCTGGAATGTATACGTACTCAGTTGGAAGTATCTGAGGAACTTGGAATCGCCTAGAGTGTCATCTCCAGATTTTAGCACCGGTTCCAAAATGATGCCAATGTGAGTAGACGTTACAGCACAGGTCGCCCCCGAGTTACAACGCAGAATGAGGACCGGTATTTGGCAGCTGCTGTCAAAAGAAGCAGACAGAGCACAGCATCAGACTTGTCTTGTCAGCTCTCTTCAGCTACTGGTATGACAGTTTCAAGACAGAATGTGTACAAACGCTTAGGGCACATGGTCTATATGCTCGTAGGCCTGTCAGATGTGTTCCACTTACAGCAACTCACTGTCGCCTGCGGTTAGCCTGAAGTAGAGAGCATGCATTGTGGACACCGCTATAGTGGTCTGGTGTGATGTTTTCCGACGAGTCCAGGTTTAGCTTTCAGTCTGGTTCTCGTCGGACTTTCATATGGAGAGAGCCAGGTAACCGTTCGAACCAAGAGAGCACCATTGAACGACACCATTACGATGGTGCAGGATTGCTCGTTTGGGGAGAAATTATTCTGGGTTCCAGAACTAACCTGCATGTTCAGAATGTAACCATTACAGGCCACATCTATCGGGATGTCATTCTGGAACAACATGTACGTTTTTTTCCGGGTGCCATGGGAGCAGAATTTCTGTTTATGGATGGCAACGACCGTCCTTACCATGCAAACATTGTAGACGAATACCTTCAATCGGATGATATAACCCGTATGGACTGGCCAGCATAGTCATCGGATTTGAATCCAATAGAGAATGTGTGGGACATGCTTGGCCGACGAATTGGAGAACATCAACTGCCTCCCACGTGGCTATTAGAACTTCGGTGTGTCTATTGGAACAGTGGTGTAACTGTCTCCGGGAGAGTGGGAACTTCGGAGAGAGTCTTGATGTGAGTGGTGTAATATTCCCCAAGATCAGATCGAATATTTGATACACAGCATGCCTAGGCGTTGTACGGCCTGTATAGCATCATCTGGGGGGCATACTAACTATTAACCTTCATACCAACCTTGTTATATTAGTTTTTGTAAATAGGTCCTTTTTGAAATTTGCTCCAGGGAGTAAAAATCGCAATTTTCATTAATAATGTCAAACATATAGCATATTTTTCGCTCTTTACCTTTTGTTTAATAAACAGACTTTACTAATAAGTTACATTTGTTTTGCTTCTGGCTCTTTCTTAGCCTGAACTTGCATTATCCTTAATATATAGACATGAGTGAAAAATCATTTCTCATAAAATTAACAGGATCTGATGAGATAAAAGATAAGCATATCCTATTAATGAGTCAATGGGTGCAAGATATTAACAAATCACAAAACATCGAAATCATCTCCACATGTGTGGTGGGAAAGTTTGAAGAGAAAGTCTCCAATTCATGAATTACCTCATTACTTAATAATGGCTTAGATCCGAAAGACTTTTAAACTGTGATTGTCTAAGACTATTATAAATAGTAAATTATGTAGAATTAGGTTAGTATAAAAGCCAAATATCTATCTACATGCATCCATATTTAACAAAATGCAAAAATGAATAAATCATAATATTAAAGGCAGTTCCAATTAAAACGCATATGAATTTAAATATTTATAGATCAGAAATATATATTATGTCAAGCGATCAAAGAATTGAAAACTCTTTTGAAACATAATACACAAAAAGGTTTGATTGATCTTTCCTAAATGAATAGACAGACGCATAAACCTGAAGGAAAGTAAGAAAGTTGCTTTAACTCTGATCAATACATAAGTTTGCTTCATTAATATTTAATTATCCTACACTGAAATGTTGCTGGATTAGAATAAAATATTCCCATTCCAATTCATCATTTGATTGCCTGCATGCTTTCTTACTGAATTAATAATCAGGAAGTGACCATTCCTTTTTTATATCTGCACGAAACACTGGTTAAGGCCATCTAAATCTTAATTGAGATTGGTGATGCGGCCATATCACCAAAATAGCCAAATATCGATCACACGTCACACGAAGCCTGGCTTTTAGCTGTCCGGGACCACGCCCCTGGCATAATAACAAGAGATGGTAAGGGAAGACGAATCATTTGCGATATTCTTAGACCGTCATTTCACCTTTTTGGAAAGTCAAATGAAAGGCTGCATTTAACGCTTCGAAGGAGGCGGTAATAATATGCATTTCCCTGATTAATATTACTGGCATTAAAATAAAAATGACTTTTATAGGGTGATTGAAATAGCTGGACATGGACTTTGGTGGTAAAAATAAATTTACTAACAAGAACGTGTTTTGAGATTTTAGAAATATAGCATTTGTGCATGAAGGGGCGTATGAGAAAGGGAATTCCGAATTATATAAGTTTATCCTCAAATATTGGATACTCTCTCGCATCTGTAAGATTCAATTTTCCGAAATTTAAATTTAATTAATAGTCAAAATAATAGTTAAATTCAAATTTTTTAAAATTGTTAATATATTGTAAAAAATTCAAAACTTTAGCAAGAGTAATTTTATCGGCATCCTGAAAACATTTTTATTAAATGCTTAATTATTCATAAAACATTCTATTATCCATCTTCAAGACCGCGCTGGCTTTGATTTCAACAGTTTGTGAATTCGATTCTCTCCGCAGACGTTGATGTTTGTAATGGTATAGATATTCTTGTTATTAAGCGTAAAAGCTTGTTATTAAGCGTAAGCTATTTGTTATTAAGCTTAAAATTTTTATTCGATAATGAGCATTTATTGAATATTAAATTTTTTCTCATTGTTTAAACATGTGGAAATTCTTAAACATAATCATGCTTCTGTAAATATTTGCTGAAATATGTTCATAAGTAATAAATATCTACGCTTTTTCTAAATGTATTTTTGCTATCCAAAAGTGGTTATTCTTCTAGAATTAGTGAGTGAAACTCTAATTTCGGAGTAAAATTTGTATCTTTAGAATCTAATATAATAAAAAAATTTTTGTATCTTCAATGTACTTAAAATTAAAGAATTTTATTTAAAGAATAAATAAGAGCTTATACATCTAAGAATATATTTCTTTCTAAATGTCATTTTTTATCTGTGTAGAATTTTTAACTTGTATTTTAATATTAATTTTTAATTTTTTTTAATTTTCGAATTTTGGTTAAATTTAAAACTTTTCCTTTTAAGTAAATTTTTTCTCTTCCTAAGAAATACGAAAGATTTCAAAAATTCACAAAACGGATTTGTATCAAAGCACTACAAAATTTGGGATTCGATTCGTCTTTAAATTGTGGAATCTTTAATAATTAAAAGAATGTTTGATTTTACTTCAGTTTCCTCTTAAAAGAAAGGCATCGAAATTACAGCCATCAAAACTTAGATGTCTCAGGCAATTTTAATAAATTTACTTTTTCTCAAAATGAGAATGAATGAAATCGTTTGACGATGTGCTGTCGTGTTTTGTCTAATCTTATCGAGATATAGTGCTTAAATATAGTGCTAATTTGATCGGGCTTAAAGTGGATTCCAAACCAACAATAAGCATTTACACTAGAGGATTCATAAAAGTTGATTTATCCCCAGATGGCGTTGTAAGATTCTCGTGATATTGAAGACACTAATTTACTAATGTGAAGAATTTCTTTAAATAAATAAATGTAATTGTTAATGTTTCATATAAGACTAAGCAAATATTTGAAATAAGGAATCAAAATGTTTCTATAGTTTACCTAGCGATTTTTGTCATTGTACATAATTTGTATTCAATATTTTTTCATAACATATCCTTTATCCTTAATATATATATATAAATATGGAAACAATTTAGATTAGTGTCATGAGGCTTGTGACGTCAGACAAAAAGATTTTTCATGTCTCATTCTATGAATTAGAAAAATAAAAACCTCGCATATCTTCGTCAATCAAATCGTACAATCATCAGACACAAAACGTGCATTTTAGGCTATGCTTTGAGGGCATCCACTCGTTTGATTCGATTCCAAAAGTTTGTCGAAGCGTATTTTGTTCAAATATATGAATCATTTCGTAAGCGCCATACCGTGGTTTAATAAGCCATTTCACCAAAGTTCAAGCCATTTGAACTTGGGCAATAGAACAAAAAAAGAAAAGAAATCAGTCACTTTATTGTTAAATTTCAATCGTCAAGGACCATTTAAATATTTTTGATCTTTCCTTATTAAAGGAATCCTTGAAATCTTGTGCATATACCCCAACTGCCATCAGTCAAAGAGGATTAGATTGACTTTATAAAAAGTATAATATTGATGAAGAATACTAGATTTTAATGTTAATAAATGGGAGAAAACATACTCAGTAATTTAAAAATTTCAAAGTTGTTGAAACAGTTGAACCAAAAACTAAAATATTATTTTTAAATAAATACGACTATAAATAAAACTAATAGCAATTAAGAATTTTTTTTTTTTTTTTTTGCATAGGAACGAGATTTTTTACACAAGAACATGACAGCATTATCCGTTCACAAATGAATACAAATGAATTCACAGCGATTTTCTTTCTGCCTTTTTCTTATTATGGAAAGAAAAGAGTTCTTATACTTTCCCCCCCCCCATTCGGTTGACACTACTGCATTTTCTGAGATGCTTGATTCAAGGCCCTTAATTAGTAAATAAACTCATTCTTATTTGACATAAAGTAAACGAATTTAATATAATTGCAATTAATATAGAAATTAAATTATTTTATTGAGTAAGTATTATACTAGAAAAATAAAGTCCATGATTTAGAAATTAAATTATTTTGCATCGACATAAACTACCTTAAGAGATTGAGAATGAATTTAAAAATATATATGCTTTTTAAGTTATATCATTTACACTTATAATTTCTGAGTATATACAAGTAATATAAAAACTTATAGAAAAGGATTTTTATACTATTTTTTTATTTATTAATTATTTATTTATTTAATTATTTTTCCTGCAGATGCTGTATCCCTGGAGCTATTTTTTTCTTTTTTTAATGAAAAAACCATCTTAAATAAGCAACCACGAAGAAATTATTTGATGAAGACTACAATATTAATTATAATATTAAAATAAGAAAATAGATCAGGAAATAAGGAATTGTGAAAGGGACGTTTTAAACATAAGGCGTGTAAGATATTTGGGCGGTCTATTGAATATGTCAAGGTCCTTATGGGATAAAAGATTAATGAATGAAGTTTCAGCTCTCTTAAGGTTTCATTGTGAACTTTAAATATTATTCTTAATTTTTAAGAGAATATTTTTAAGATTGAATTATTTAAATTTATCGCTTTATTCATGAACCAAAGTATATTTGCAGCAAATTTAATTATTCTGTGTTAAGGAAGTTCTTATTAATTAATTTTGGTCCCATACTTATAATTCCAGAGAAAGAAGACTTAATAAAGCACCAGTCTGTGATATTTTATGTGAATAAATACTTTGCTATTAAGTAATTATTAAGATTGGAGAGGATCAAGAGCTCGAATTTTAATAAATCATAGTTTAAATTTTTTAGGAATAATATTTAAATAAAGAGGAGCTCTAAGAGAGGGAGTATTTGTTTCCTATGCTAAGTCATTCAAAAATAAATGTCGGCACAGGACCTAAAAAGAGAACAACTATCAATTATTTTATCCACTGTGGAGTTAGTATATTTTTGTTGAATAAAATCGCAATTATATACATTTATCAGAATAGTTTATTTATTCAACTATGGCTGCGCGGAGGTATTCAAAGAATTTATTCATTGCACTTTCGATGTGTGTGATTTTTTAATGTTGGCTCAGTAGAATCATCTCATATATAAAAGATAAAAAAAATGCTTACAGATGCCTGTGGATGAAATATGTCATAAACAAGGATAATAAAAGCATATCCTTAGGAAATACCACTTAATATTTTTTCACTATTTTCACATTTTTGTTCTTCTTTTTTTTCTTCTGCTTAATGGGCCTGCACTTCTTCTTACTGGGCACCTCTGCTTGATTGCATTTTGTGCCATAGCCTCAAGCCCATGAACTTTTAGTTCCAATAAATTGAGTCGCCCACTTTATTTATAAAGTCAGACAAACCCTTTATGGCGCTAAGATGTAACTGTAGCATTTAAGCGAATGGAGGCTAGAGCATCACACTCAAAAATGATGTGATGCGCCGACTCATCATCATCATGACATTTCCTACAATTAGAATTTTGGATGAATCCCATAGTATGAAGATGTTTCCTGAAATAATAGTGTCCAGTGATGAAGCCTACAATGGTATGTATCTTCGTCCTAGAACAACTAAGAAATTCAGAGGCAACATTCGCCGAGGATCTAGCGATCATACTTTTGGCGTGCTTTTGACCAGAAGTATTAAACCAAGATTTATTCATCTTCTGCTTTTCCCACTTGAGTAGGGTACCTTTTATGGTCTTCATGTTGATGCCACAAAAAGGTTCCGCACCAATAGGGTTAGAAGACGAACACTGATTAACATTTTTGTTTGTATCGAATATTTTCTTATGTGCATTTGAAATTAGGTACAAAATGGTTAGATTAATTAAATAACAGCGGAGATCAATTTTAATTATGTATATAAAACCTTTGAGCTAAGTATTTCAAAAACTGCGGCTATGACTAGGAAAATAGCTTTGTATGTTCTTTTACATTGAGAGAGATCCTTCTGTCATAATTTCTCTTCCTCTCAATAACTGGTGGGTCATTGAATGGAATTTCTAAGACCGTGTAGTTCGGGAATCGGAAAAGGGCTATAAAAGTTATTAATCGATTCTGTCAAGAATAATGGGTGCTAAGACTTTATTTAATTTTGATGTCGTGATATTGCACTGATCTAAAATTAGTTAATTGGTTGTGAATCTTTTTAGATTTAAATGTCAGGATAGCTGATGTTGTTTTCTTGGTATCGATTATGAGGGGAAAATTCAGAATTAATTCATTTTAAAGTTGTTCATTTGTTTTTTATTGGTAGATTTTTTCAATATTTTATTCATAATTTAATCACAATCAATCATTTTTTTTTTACTTTTTTAATGAAGCTAATGAGAAAATAATATTCATCCCGTATAGGCAATTTTCAGAAACATTTTTTATTTATTAAAAAAAAGGAAATGGCTAAAATTGATGCCAATTACTAATTTTTCCAAAAAAACGCCCACGTTATCAAAGTGTTTCACTAATTCCCTTGTTAAAAATTCCCATAAAAGAAACTCCAAGCATGTTATTTACTTTTGCCAATCAATTCTTCAATTTCTCTTTTACAACTTTCAAAAAGATATTGAAAAATTCGAAAATTATTCTTCATATTTAAAAGTTCACGTTATTTTTCAAATAATAATTTCAATCACAAAATATTATTTATGAACATATGCTCTGATAATTTTGAAAATAGGAAAAGAGTTCTTAAAAAAAATAATAATCTATTGGTTATTAGGATGTAAGAGTATTATAAGAAAATTAAAAGCATCCTCTACTCAAAAAGAGAAACTTATATATAGTTAATAAAATGATTCCTTACAATAAGCTTACCGTAAATAAAATTTATATTTAATATTTTCATTCAAAATAAAAGTTTCCCATTAGAAAAATTATTTTCATATTAAAATATAAAAAGTGCAGATAAATTCGCTTCTCTTCTACGCCAATTCTTAAAAAAAATCTGGAGGAATATTTTCTTTATGTACAAAGAAGATATATATTAACCAAGATTTAATTTATAAATTTATATTTAGAAAATTACGTTCTTCATTTACTGATTCCTATTTATTTATCTTAACTGTTATATATCAAAGAAGACTTTCTCTATAGAAAAAAATGTAGTATTTTCCTCAAAATAAACTAGAAGCGAGTTAAATTTACGAATATAAACTGATTTCTCTGACATCACTAACTAATCAATTCTTTCTCTTCCCCAAGACAAAAGCTTCATTTAAATTCCAAATGATATGGCGATCGAGTTCTTTATCAAAGTAAAAGAATGTATTATTAGTACTAATTCTAGTTTGACCCATGTATTATTGGTACCAGTAAAAGGCACGAATTTTTAAATCAGTTTCCAGACCAGAAACATTTAAAAAGTTTCTATATGATTGTCTATGAGACAAATCTGAGTCTTGTATATTACGTTTAATATCTCTTCCCAGATTATAATATAATTGAAATGCATTAACAGGGATCTTCATTAATATGAATCTGGATACATATTTATAAAACTCGATGGGACTCTGGGTTTAATAGCAAATGTTGATCTGTCGAAGTATTGAAGAGATTGAAATAATTAAAATAGATTCAATGGTGCGTCGGGAGAAAGGTCCTTTCAGATATGTAAATTCCTTCCTTCGTTCCCAAATCTCAGATATTCATAATAATAATTTTCATGCCATTTTTGTAGAGAACTTAATTGGATGTTTTAACATAAATTTAATGAATGATAAAGTGTCTTCAAAAAATATAACGTATGGAATTTTGCTCATTTATTAATAAATGTAATTTTTCAGTCTTTCATCATAGATAACATGCATTTCATGAGCAAGTGTATGTAACATAGTTGAAAACTTAATATTAATTACTGTTTACTCTAAAATTTAATTTTCTTCAAAGCAACTGTGGACAAAGAATATTTTCTCTATATTTCCTTTTTTTAATTTCGTGGCATACATCTTTGAGTTTTGCCTTTTAAATATATTTTTGATTTCTATTAAGAGTTCCTTAAGAAAACACCTTTATATAAGACTAGGGTGTCTTCTCATTGATCAAATCAGGTTATTGGTGGGGAGAACAATTGTTAATTAGTTTTCTTTCCTGATTTGCAGTATTATGAACATTTTGTTGCGAGTTTTTATTCTTACTAAAAATATTAGCAAAACTTATGCACCTTAATTTATATAGTTATTCTTTTCAAGTTTTAGGGAATTTTTCGTAAATTCAATAATTATGTAGTCACTTGCTAAGGCAATTTACTAATGTAGACTTTTCAATATTTTTATTTTCAAAGGTAAATCTTTAACAGTATGTTTATTCGTGCGTTTTTGACACCTTCGATGCATATGCCCCACCTGACTCGAATTAAGAAAATATTAGCAATTAAAATATGAAATAACGTTTTCGATATTTTTAAAGTACTCCATTGTTATTTCAGAAATTTAATATAGTGTTTCTGTTGTATAGATATTTACTGTGGTTCCGAGGAAAATAAAAAATAAATTGAAAATAATACCATATTTAAAGGCTCTAAGGTTTGCATTATTTATTTTTAATATTTTGAAAGTATTAGTTTTTTTAATAATTCATTTTGAATGTCTTCAGAACGTATTGTCTTAGAGAGGCTACTCATAACCTTTTTAATTGGGTTTTCATTTTTTTCTGATGAAGATACATTCACAGAAATTTTAATTGAAATATTAAGTAAATTTTTTTGCTGGTACATTTTTTGAAAGAAATTTTGAAATTTTCTTTTGAGAAATTTAAAAATAAAATTTTCTTTATTCATATATGGCTTTCTATATAGTGAATGTGGAAGATCTTTGTTGCGTCTTCATAAATTGAGACGCTGAACATCAAAACAACTCATCTTAGTTTAGAATCTTGTTTCCATGAAACTTTTAAAAGTAAAACTTTAGTGATGTTTTCTTATTTTCCTTTTACAGAAAAAAAGAAGCTTAGCTATAGTTTAGTTTAAGTTTTAAAGTTATGTTCAATGATAATGTATGAATGTGAAGCACTCTGTGTTATTTCGTCTTAACATATTAGTATTCCGCTACAAAATTTATGATTGAACCTGCGAGAATCCTGAATTTAGATCCTTCTATGTTTATTGTTTATTCATTTGTCTGGTTTTAAGAAAGTATAACTTTGAATTTTAAAATTAATCTCCATTTGCTCCTGATTTTGTTTTCACTATAACCCATTAAATGCATTTTTTGTCACTATAATAACATTGGTGCTCCTATCATCTTAGTTTTGGCGATTGTTTTTCCACGGCAAAGTAAAAGTACTCTCTATTTCTTGTGACATTTTCTTTATTAATTTAAGAAGTGACTTAAGTAAGATGCGCTACGCTAAAACTGATTATAGTAAGTTTTAATTTTTATCTTTTTCATTAATTTCCTTGTCTGCTTGACAAATATGGGAAACAATGCTAATAAGCTTTTGAATTTCTCTGAAGAGGTTAATTTTTCTGACCAATTCGTCAAATCGTTGTGGTATTGGAATAGGACAATTTTCCAATGCATGTAGCTAGCTTTTAAAATAGCAATTCAAGTTATTTCCGGTTGAGCACTTCCAATCTTGCCTACATTGGTGTTGCTATTTTTTCTTATGTTTATGAGGGTGACTGACTTCAATATTCATTTTTGATTTCAATATTCATTTCCATGCCCTCTCACTGGATTGGATGGATGCTATTTTAGGCATAGACAACAAATACATTTAATAGCAGTGAATATTTATAGCTTTTTTATTTTTAATCTTAAAGAGAAGTACACTGTGCATGGTAGAGCAATCAAAATCAATTTTTGAAGGCGAATAAATATTGAACATAACCCTTTCAGATTTTGCATTAAAACAGCATCGTGTTAACGTTAGGCATTAAAATTAACACACAATATATCTTGATTTTATGTTTTCAAATCAACCTTTTCATTTATTTTTATTGAGTGAAGAAGCTTCAGTTATAAATAATGAAATATCTATAAGAAATTTTTATTTTACAAAGCATAGATAAAAATTTTAATATAGTCTCACTGAGTAATGCTTATTAATAATTGCAAGAATATTTATAAATTGAATTTTAAAGTAAGATTTTCATAATTGCTACAATAAATTAAAGTAAATTTTGTCTATCAGTTTTTAAGAAATAATTTATTTTAAGTAATATTTTTAAGTAATAATTTTTAAATAATGATTAATCAACCTTTGGGAATTTTATTTCCCAAAGGTTAATGCAAAAAATAATGGTTTCAAAATTCTTTTAATATCCACAGTGTAATACATATTTTGAGAGAAAAAAGTCAAACGTTGAGGGGTATATTCACAAATTGCAATGGAATATTCGAAAAGTACCTTCAAGTTAACATTATAACTGATGGAAAATAATGGGTTCTGCTAAGATGCAGAAATTAGCAGAAACTCAAATCCATGGATGGAAAAATAATTAACTATAATTTACTATGATAGAGCTTCGAATTTCTGTTGGCCAATAGTTTGAAATGGTACAAGAAAATATGTTTAATACCTGTCATCTTTTTAAAGTATCTCCCTATGTTTCATAATTTACATATTTTGTATTTAATGCAAGCTTCTTATTTTACCACGTGAAATACACGGTGAAGTTTTTCGCTTAACAAATTACATTAAGGTTATATTAACTTTTTTGCTTTAATTTGACTGCATATGAAATGCTGTATAACCGGTGTAAAAAACAAGTATGAAAGAGCGGAAACTGATTTTGAAGCTTTCAAAAAAATATACTTACTATTTACTTTTAATTCTACACAAGAGTAAAGTCAACTAATGTAATTCCTTTTTATGTAGTCATTTACTTTTTAAAATTGAAAATTTTCATTAACAATTAAAAATATTTTAATTTTTGACAAAATATTTTAGAAGCAGAAATATTGGCTATTGATAAAATTTTACTACTTTTTTTTAATGCACTTGGTGATTTCTAGCAAAATGTGATGCTTCCTTTTATGTTAATTTAATGACATATTCTCAAAATATTTTGCGATGAATTTAATACATTTGTAAATTTTCTGATCATTTATAATTACTTAAAAAAACATAATTAAAGACATTAATATTTTATTAAAAACATATATATTAAAAACACATTATAGACAATATTTAAAAATATTTTCGAATTTGTATGGGTTTTAAGCAAATCACCTATATTTCGATAATATCTTGGAGAGGCTAGAAAAGTGTTTTATGTGAATATTATTTAATCTTGAATAATATTTGGATTTTTATTATATTCATAATATAAAATATTATTCATAAACATATGTTGGTCCAAACTTACAACAATATGCAACAGATAACTACAGTAAATTTAGAAAATTGCTTGTTGGGCTTCTATTAAAATTATGTCGTGATACGCTTTCAACATCTTGAACATATTACACTGTTTTTATCAACAAACAGTAGTACTGATAAATATTTTACAACACACATTATTTGAAATTAAAAATTCATTTATTTGAAATTAAAAAAGTAAGAGAGTAGAGTTTTAATGAAAATTTTTAAACTATTATACTTAATTATGCTGATGATAACCCTGATCATCTATGTAAGGGAATTCCTCGATTTGTGTTTAGATATTTTAGCAAATTAGAATCCATTATTGAATTAATAAACAGTTAACTACATGTAAATATACCTAAATAATACGCTGCATTTCCTTTAACTATCTTATAAGAAAATATAATCAATATAACAAATACTTTTGAAAAGTAAATTTTTGTTTGTTGTAAAATATAAAAATATAAGTTCAGTTTTAAGAATTTCATATACCTAGTTTGTTTTAAATATTGTTATATTATAATGAAAATAATCTTTATTTTATAATTTCATAGCAGTTTTTTTTTAATTTTTAAAAATTATTTTTAATATAACTACAATGACTTTTTATTTAAAATTTAATCCATTTTTGTTTATCTTAATTAGAATTCCTTATCACTGATTGATTACAATTTTATAAAATTAAATGCATTCATAAAATGTTCACGTTATTTGAAATTCTTTTTAAAGATAATTACGAAATTGCTTTGAGTTAAAATATTAAAATTTATGAAAAACACCTGTTTAATTTTCATTTAATATCACTATTTTACTTCATTAGTAAGTATATCCCCACAATTTTTATTTTTAGTGCTACTATTTCTTATATTATTTTTAATATAATTATTTAATTAATTAATTCTTTTTTGCTTTTCTGAAAAGCATAAAAATATATCACTTGAGTTTAAAGTTTTAAATATTCATCATCGATAATTTTTTTATATTAAAAATATCTATTTTTGTAGCTTTTGTAATAGAAATGTTTTTTAAAATAAAATTAAGGTAATATCATTACGTAATTCAAAAATATTTTTTTTAATTACAATGAATTTACTGCGATTTTAATGCAGTCAAGACTAGATCAGCGTAAAACTAAAAATATTGAATTAAATAAAAGTTTTATATTCTTCTCTTATCATTTAAAGTTAT
Source organism: Latrodectus hesperus (assembly GCA_037975125.1). Classification (NCBI taxonomy): domain Eukaryota; kingdom Metazoa; phylum Arthropoda; class Arachnida; order Araneae; family Theridiidae; genus Latrodectus; species Latrodectus hesperus. Next base: position 73,747,982 of record CM075850.1, on the reverse strand, counting down.
ATCGACTATTGTTGTAAGGTCCAAATGTTTTGCTTTAGTGTGCTGTTTGGACTCTTTAGAATTGTATAGAGCCATTTGAAAACGAAAACAGGCCCATATTGGGGAAAAAGTATTTGGTTTATCATTTACGAACTGATTAATTCGCATAGAGTATACAAAGCCAAGTCAGCCAACATTAGAATTTTCTTTATTGGCAATAAAAACTTTGACGTACATTTAAGCAGATACAAAAAATAATTAAATAAAATAAATAAAAAACGAATGAGTATGATGAGATTGCAAAATGTTCTAAATTGTTAAAGTGTTCATTTCATCTAAAAATAAATGCTTTATAACTGAATTTATACCTGCCGACTACATAATAAGAATGGACGGACATTTTTGTCCCAATAATATTTAAAATTGGGTTTGCTCTCTCTCTTCACCACAGAATTGACTTGAATTAAATAAAATCTAACGAAATCAACAAATACTATGCACAAGTACAAAAATTGTTATAATTTTAAAATTCGTTATATTAACCGTTATTCAAAGCTTAATTTTATAATTTTTATTCCTACAATATCGACGCTTTGATATTTTCTTCTTCAAATTTAAGCCACATTTCTAGAAAGGAATATTGGACAACTACTAATTAATCACCATAAATTAATTTATTGTATTAGTCTTTCGACGATCAATTGCGTTGTAAATAGCAACCCTAACTTCGAAGCAATAAATCCCGGATTTAAATCTTGTTTCGGGGATAGATGCTCCTTTCTGTGTGTGTGTGTGTTTTTTCTCTATTCTTTCACTTTTTCGGGTCGAAAATGGCACACCCACTGGATACAGAACTGTATAAGTTGCCATCCCCTTTATTTCTTGTAGCGCTGAACAGGAAAAAATTCTTCAGGGCGGCCAAGCATTGGGAAAAAAGTATTAATCGTTTTAGTTAAAAACCCATATGGACACTTTAACCATCTATCTCTCAAGGAAATTTTATTTCATCAGTTTTGATGTAAATTCAATTTCATTTGCAGCAAGTATTCAACTCAACGCAATGCTGTAATCCTTGTTTTCTGCTCTTTTTCGATCTTTCCATCGCGGCGGTTTTCTGCAAAACGTGTTCATTTGAATTTGATGTCATCTGTGACCTAAATATTTGTTAATAAAGAAACTGCTTGTCAGGGGTTAGTTAATTTAAATTATTGGTTTATGTATTATTCTATAAATTTTTGATCTTAAGTTATTGTTATGCTTTTGACATATAAAATTTAAATTTACACAAGTTTGATGATTTGCATCATTGGTTTCACTATTGCATCAGAAAATGTTTTTACCTGTTTATTAGTTTCAATTTCGATTTAGAAGTGAAGCTTTTCATTATGTATTTATGTTAATTAATAATTTTATTTGTAATTTTTTAGAAATTATGAATACTAATTTGACATCTCAAGAAATCAGGCAACAATTTCTGGATTTTTTTATTAAAAAATATGAACACAAATATGTGCATTCATCTCCTGTTATTCCTCATGATGATCCCACATTACTTTTTGCTAATGCCGGAATGAATCAGGTAAATATATTTAATTCCTAAACATTTTAAATAATCTCAGTATTGAGATTCTTTTATGATCTGATTTATAAACAGTTGTTACATTGGACTCTGCTTTTTAAAACAATAACTTAAATGTTTTAAAATATACTTTAAGGCTAAAAAGTATTTTATGATAATAACATCTGAATGTTTTGTATGAAAATATTTAATATTTATTCTGTTATAGGAATAACTTTGATATGTAAATATTATCTATCAAATTTAATTGGTAAGTTTCTGGCACCTTCTCAAAAACTTGATGCTTCACTCTATGTCTGCCATTCAGGAAGCAATTTTATTTTGCTATTATTTATTGTTTATTTTTCCTTTTATCATAACTTATACTGTTGGAAGTTATTTTATTCATGAAAAAGTTGGGTGGCCTATACTTTAGGGTGTCTTTCACTATCTTGTCAATTTGGTGACATATTATTAATAATGTTGGTTTATTTCTAGTTGTTCAATCATGTTTCTAGCATCATCTTGTTACTTCAAAAATGCATGAAACAAGCAAGGCAAAAAAAAAAAAATTGCCAATTTTCTCCAAGGGCCAACCTAAAGTATATTTTTCTGATAAAGTTATTTCTTTTAGCTATTTAATTTTCCAATTAAAGTAATTTAACCATTGTGGATTGTTCCCATTAATTGTAGAAAATTAAAAACTTGTTGATGATTAAAATATTCTTTTATATTGCTGAAAATTAATGATTTAACTATTCTATACTTTGAATTTATTAATTGCATTATATATTATAATTGTAATTAAAGGATAATTCTTGACTTGTTAAAGATTACTTTTAAAAGATATGTGATAGCAGAACAATTTTTACAAAGGCTTAAATTAAACTTTGAAGTAAAATTTTATTAAGAAACTTTTTTAAAAGATTTTGAAGATCTTTTCCCTTTGTTTAATGTAATTTTGTGCTAATGAAATTAATTTGTTGATAATTCAAATCATAAGTAGAAAATATGATAAAAACATTTGCTTTAATATTAATTAGTATTATCTAGCTAGTAATTTTAAACATTAGTATATATTTTACTGCAGATGTTTTATTTCTTTCTTATAACCTATTTTTGAATATGAAGAAATTATTTTCGAAAAAGTGATGTTCTTATTTATTTGCCTAATAGATATCTAATCTTTTGCATTAGATTTATATTTTGTCACAAACTATATTTAGCCAGCATGATAAACAAAAATCTTTTCTATATTAGCATTAATTATAATGTTTTTTCTACTTGTTATCCTATTCACCAAAAAATGCTAAATATGCAAAAAAATTGACTAAATGTGGAAGAAAAATAGACGAATTAGCTTAGACATTTGTTGAAGCAAGTAGATAAAAAACATTATTTTTAATTTATGTGGTGTTGAATCATAATTTAACAACATATTTATCTAGGAAAAGGTTAACATCATATCATTAACTTTATTTTTAGTATATTGTCATTTGGATAAGATCTTGCATGTTAAGCCCATGTCCAATGGTCCAAGAGGTAGTATTGTTTGATGATGTCTTTAATGACCTGAAAACATCAAATTCTTCAATTTGAGAATTAAAGTCAAGGACAGCTTTTTGGAGGATCATTTTGCAGTAGGCTGAGGCCCTCCTTGGGGTATAGTGCCAGAAAAGAAAATATTGTTATGTATAGAAAAGATGTTGTGAAATTAATTGTTGTTTCTATATGCTATAGTTCGGGTTATCCACCAAACCAGCAGCCTTTTCATTTTTGTTTAATAATTAATGGGACAAAAATCATTGAAAAATAGTTTCTATGGTTAGTGAGTGCATGTATCTGCCAATAGCTTGTGGATGTAGTGAGTGTATATGATCTCTTACTAATATCTCTGACTGTACTTGTCACCATAGGATTTTTGTCATCTCTTTCTAACTGTCACTTGTTTTAGTTTGCAGTGAAGTTACTTAATCACTAAGTTTTTGAGTACATTTTATTGTAGTCTTATTAACAATTGTGATTGTGGAAAGTAAAAAAGAAAAGAAAGAAGGTTGTTTTTTATCAAAATGCAAAACTAGACCGACACAATATAAAGACTGGATAAAGAAAAATATTGCAGAAAGCTGCTGTTGATTATGGCATAGTCATCATACTGTTGTAGATTAGAAGCAAAAATGCTTAGAATTATGATAATGGTATTTCTCATGAGTTTGTTAGCTACTGTTTAGCTCTGTAAAGTAGATCGCAAAAAATTTAAATTTTTGAAGCACTCATTACGTATATTATAGAATGAAGTTATGGTTGTTAACATCATGATGCTCCAGTGATGGCAGTAAAGAAATGAGATACATCAAAAAGAGAGATACAAAGATTATTACATTTTTTCACTCATCCTGACTTTCTCCAATTACAATTCTTCCTATTCTTCAATTTAGCTTTCCACCAACCCATTTATGGCAGATAATTTAGGCTACTGTATTAAGCTTTGACTAATAATTTCATGAGATGTTATTTTCATATTAATATAAATTTTGTATAATTTCATATGCTAGTATAATAGATATAATATATATGTATTATTTATAATATATATGTATTTTTGAGCACTTTTGCATCGATAAAATTTTAATTTAAAACAAACTGAAATGATTGTCAAAAGCCCTTTTCTTAAAACATTTTGTATTATTAATATGAGAAAAATGTAAAATAATCTATATACTCTACTTGCAACTTTTATTTTGCCATCAATAGAAAAGCATATACTTAATTCATTTATTTTTATATTTAACATAGTTTTATGCTTTCAGAGATATATTAAAAATGGCTATAAGATGATTCTTATAATGTGTTAAAATAATTATTGTAACATAAGAGTACAACAGACACAGTGTAGTTATTTTTTCCTTCATATTTTCTTGCCTATCGCACTGATCTAGGAGAGGGAAATTTGTAAATACCATGTGAGTCAGTGACTTAGTCCAAGTGTGATGTTAACATGGGATTTTTGAGTAATATGTGATTAATAATTCCAAAGCAAAATATTATAATAATCCTGCATTAAAACTTAGAAAAAAGATTTTATAAGAATCAAAATGAGTATCAAGAAATCATGGAAACATAACAAAATATATTTTAGTTCTATCAAATTTTCTGAAAATTGATCAAAAGCACCTTGATTTATAGTTAATATAATCTTGGAAATATGTATGATAGTAATTAGAGCTTTTAAATAATATATTTAAAATTTCAACAAGCTTGATTGTGAGGAAAAGGTTTGATTCTACATTGTACTAAAAAAATTTTTTCAAATTTGTTGATCTTCCTTTATATTATATATCAGAATATTTTATATTTAAATAATAAATTTATATTTTGAATTTTAATAGTATTGTAAAAGAAAAACTATTAGTTAGCTTTTTATTGGAGAACTGCTATTATAAAATATCAATTTTTTTTGATTGATTGAAAATTACATTGCACTTGTATTAGCACTAATTAATTAGTGTGCAAAACATTTGATGTATACAGTCTGATTACATCAATTATAACTTCTAATTTTATTGTGTATTATTTTGTGAAAGTAAAGAAATTACCATATTTTTCTGTATGTAATCTGCAGCAGAATATTATTTGTAAGGCCTTTTTTTTTTAAGAAAAAAAAAAGCTGTGAATAATCTTTTGCAATTTTTCCTGCTGATAATGTAATGTTACATAAAATAGAAAATACACAGTATGATTAAAAATTTAATAAATTGTACAGAAAGAAAGACTTCTAATTGAAAGAAAATCTCATAGGATCCTTCTCATTGCCAAGTGTGAATAACTAGGATAAAACACCCGATTGATTGACATGATTGATGTTTCTTAGTAAAGATTCTAGTAAAACTTATTTTTAATTTTAAATAACTTTTAAATGAAATTATACTTATTTTAAAAATAAAATATATTTTTTTTATTTATTAATAATTAAATAAAAGAAATTATTTTCCAACTATACATTTCATACATTTTTTGTACTGCACATGCTTTGTCTTCTACATTACATTAGCATCATTGTTGCCAATATTTATTTCCCTTCTCTTTAATTTTAAAATTTTCTATGTCACTTCGATGCTTTCACATGACAATATATGAATTTGAATATTTTGAGAACAAAACAGCTCCAGTGAAAACAAAATATAAAGTGCAGTAACCTGAGGAAACAAATTTATTCTTGGATGTATATTCGGACAAAACTGGTTACAGTTTAATAAAGCATTAGATGAATTGTGAAAGCTTTCAATACCATCTTATTTATTTTCTAGGACATAAACACTTTCAGAATTTCAGTAAACACTTACTGTTTTCTTGTGAATTTTTGACATAAACTGTTGTGAGCATGTGCAGAATTTGTATGGGATTTTAATAACTCTGGAAGCTATTGCTATATGTTTTGTTTCTTTCATTTATCTTTGAGGATATGTTTTATTTTGTAAGTGTGTATCAAATTGAAAAATTTTAATTTGTTGGAAGGGAAAAGTATAGGTAGTGGTAAATTCCATTTTTTTTATTCTTTTGCTAGTAACTATTAGGTGAGTACTTTTGTTTTATTTTTATTTGATTATAATTGCTATAAAATGTAATAATTTATGTTATTAATTATTTTAGAAATATTTGGCTTGTTTTTTGGTGTACTGAGAATTATAGTGATTGTTGATTAAAAAGGTGTCAAATTTTTTCATAAAAATGTATGTTATTGATTTAGCTTTATTGCTCAGTTGTTTTCTGGGGTAAATTGCATTAACACTGATGATTTTTTAAAGTTGGTGTCACAGCTGGGTTAAATTAAGACCCAAATTTTCATAAAAATGTTATTTACATTAGTAATTTAGTTTTATTACTTGGTTGTCACCCATTCTAGATTGCATGATATTTATTTATCTTAAGTGTGTTTTGTAATATGTAATCTTTGTGAACTTTGTTTCCAATTATTAAGTGTTGTAATACTTCTGTAGTAGGTAATTATAATGCAATATTTAAAATCTAAAATAGTGCAAGAGTGGAATGTTTAAAATTTTGAAGTAGAGTTTGAGTGCGATTGAAATTTTGAAAACTGTGTATTTTGCAAGTGGATATAATTTAGATTGGTGAGATAACTCTACAGGGTGCTAGGCATAAAGATATGTAATTCCTCTTAACTTATACTGGCTTGTAAGAAGAACTGACCACTTTGAAATTACTTTATTATACTTATTGGTCGAAAACTATATAATCTTTATAAAAATAATTTTAATAATACTGAAAAAAATTTTTATAATAAATTTTGGTGTTATTTCAGAAGATATACTATTTCTATTTCACAGAAGGAGTTTATCAATATTTATATTACATTTATATTTAAAGGAATTAAATATAAATATTTGAGACATTCCTTTTTTATACTCATTAACGGGCTTTCCTGACATTAAATAAAGGATGGTTCTGGAAAGATATTTTTTAATATGATGCATTTACTTTATCATATTTAAAATGTTTTTTTTTTCTGAATATCAGTTGCAAATCAAAACATGTAGCTCAAAATATAGCAAAGAATAATTTGTTCTTACTTCTTTTAATATATTAGGGTGTAAACAATATTTTTCTAGATTCAGTTGTATGCATCAAATGAATCTAAAATGCATACCTGTTGTAATATCCTGTACTATATATATTTTTGTTTGAAATAAATTGTATGTATAAATTCAGTTTTATTATTTGACTGTGATAAAATCTCAAAAGACAAATATGTAAATTTTAATAGAAGTTTTTACCACAATTTAATAAGATTCATTAATTTTTACAAAACTATGACTTAATTTTGCTTTATGTATTTGTGTAAAAAAATGCTGCAAATATATATGTATATATACTAAAATATTAATTTTTTTAATTAGCTGATTTTTTATTATAAATTTATTCAATCTTAAAATATTCAGTAAAATAATTATGTACTTTTTTCAGTATAAACCCATATTTTTGGGGACGGTGGATCCAAGTAGTGATGCTGCAAAATATAAACGAACAGTGAATACTCAAAAGTGTATTCGTGCTGGAGGTAAACATAATGATTTAGATGATGTGGGAAAAGATGTATACCATCATACCTTCTTTGAAATGTTAGGGAATTGGTCTTTTGGTGATTTTTTCAAAGTATGTATGAAATTTTTCCATTAAAATAATGTTGTATACTAAAACCTTTTTCAAATACTAAAATTAATTTAGTTTGCAATTATCAATTTCAGTAAAATTTCTATAAAATTATAATGCATTTTAAATTTTCTGCTACACTATTTTTTATTTGTCATTTAGGATTTCATTTCACTAGTTTAAGAAAGCATGGGAGAAACATTTGCATAATTATTATAAACTTTACTGACAACATTTTGTTTTTGAATGAATTTGATGAGGAAAAATATTGCAAATTTATAATAATACAGTTTATTATTTAATAATTTACTAATTTCTACTTTTAAATTTATACCCTTTTAAAATTGTTTTCAGCATTTCTTTTAATTTGTAAGTATGTTTGTTTTAAGTACATATTTTTAGTGTTTTCTTTTAAATTATAAATTTAATATTGTGTTTTAAATTTGTTAAATTCACTTATTTTGTTTATGATGAGTATAATAATAGAATTCATTTTTGTTCTCTGTAGGATAATATGTTTGCTTTTGAAGCTAAAATCATGTATATTTTCTTAGAAAGAAATATGCCATTGGTCTTGGGAATTGTTAACAGAAGTTTTCAAACTACCCAGTGATCGTTTATATGTTACTTACTTTGGAGGAAATTATGATTTGGGCTTAGAGCCTGATAATGAATGTAAAGAAATCTGGAAACAAGTTGGGTATGTAAGCATAGTTATTGATAAAACATAAATATCTTTAAACAATGTATTCTATATTATAAGGATTTCATTTTATTTAAGTTAAATAACTTGGTTTTAACTTTGTATTTTGATATATAAATTAAAAATTACATTTTAAATAAACTTCTAAAGTAAATAGTTTAAAATTTACTTGTAAAACAATAACTTTGAAACCAAATCTCACTTAATGCTTGTCCTAATTTATTTAGATTACCAGAAGATAGAATTTTACCTTTTGGTATGAAGGATAATTTTTGGGAAATGGGAGAAACTGGTCCTTGTGGGCCGTGCTCAGAAATTCATTATGATCGAATCGGTGGTAGAGATGCAAAACATTTAGTCAATGCTGATGTACCTGATGTTTTAGAAATATGGAATCTTGTGTTCATACAATATAATAGGTGATATATTTTGTTTCATAATTGTTTGTGATTTGTTGAATTTTTCACTTATTATATTTTTAAATTTATTACTTTAAGAAATGTTTGAATATTTCTTTCGGTTTTTGTTGCTTAGGGAAAATGATGGTAGCTTAAAACCTCTCCCTAAAAAGCACGTTGATACTGGTATGGGCCTTGAAAGATTGGTGTCAGTTATTCAAGATAAATCATCTAATTATGACACAGACTTGTTTCAACCTATATTTACTGCTATTCAACAAGTAAGTGTTATTTATGTAATTCAATCTTTTAATAGTTTATTTGATTTTTCACAAACATTTAAGTGTTGGTAAAATAATAATTGTCTTAAAGTAATCATTCAACCAAATTTCATTTTTACAGTGATGAGTGTTTAGCTAAATTATTTAATCTTTATTAATAGCTTTAAAGTAATTTCACATTTTAATACATTTCTTTAATTTATGCTTTTACTTTTTACAATATGCAATCCATATTCTTAATAGGATGGTTTTTATGAAAAAATCTATTTATATTAGAATAATGTTAATCAGTAAACTCATCTAACTAAATTGCTGATTTGACAACTGAATTTTAATTTATGGGTTAACAATAATCTCAGATTTAGGTGCTTGTATGGTTTTGAATTCAATTTATACTTTTATTTCTGATTGAATCAGTTTTGCATGGTTGTAACTGAGTTTCAATCCAGTTAGGTGAACATAAAGAGAAATTATTGGTACAATTCTTATTTTGACTTTTTATAACAGTTGCGTAATATCCTCTATCATTTGAATTGTGAGTGAAGAGTCCTTTCAACTCAAGAAAGTGAAGGGATTTGAAAGTAATGAGTATGAAAAAAATAATAGAAAATATATTAATTCCAAGTCTATTTGTGATATCACCCCCAAAAAAATTGAGAAATCAAAGTTTTATTCTGGTGAATGATGGAAAAATTGTTTATTTCTTAGAATAAATTTAAGCCATGCAAAAAAAAGAAACTTTTTAATATCAAATATTTTCAAAGGAAATTCCAGTTTCACCTTTATATTTGCCTAATTTTGAAGGAAAACAATATATAAATTTTTTACGGGAAAGTTTCTCTTAAAAATTTTGTTTTCCTTGAAAAATGAACTAGTTATTTTTTTATGCTTTATGTTAAGTAATTTTGTGTTTATTCATTTTTAAATATTTTTATTTGTGTATTTCTTATGCTTACAAGTATGTCAACTTCAATACTAAAACTAATTGAACTTTTCAAAAAGTTGTGTGGAAATACACAATATTTATATGGATACTTTTATTAATCAGTTTTAAATTTTGTTTTCAGCCACTTTAGATTTTCATGGAATTTTTAATTTTAATATTAAAAATACATTTGTATTTCAAAATTATTAGTTTTGATGTTTGTCATTTTGAGCTTTATTTTTCTTAAATAAACTGGCAAAAATTTTTTATTCTAAAATAGCAATAAAATCTTAATGAATAATGAGCCAAATTCTGCATGATTTAAAATTGTAAAACTTATTTGCATTCTACATAAAGCTTTCTAGCTGTGTAAAACACCATTAAACAAGAATTCCTATAACCAAAATTTTTCATTTTTCTGAGTGACCTTTTTATTTTTTTTTTAAATTTCAGTGAGCAAAAATCATTGATGTGTAGGGTAAAAGATATATGAATAGAAGAAAAATCAACTTACTCTGCAAAATATATATTGTTACATTGTTAGTTTTCAGAGGAAATCATTTTCTTATACCATTTCATTAGTATTATATAGACAATAAAATCAAATTTAAATTGAAATACTTTCAAATGTTTTTAATCCATTTTGTATGCATAGTAGTTAATATTCACAGTAAAATAAAGCATCAATTTTTTCGGGTGCTTAAATTAAATTTAACTGACATTAATAAATTGTTTTTATAGGCCACTGGTGCTGCTCCATATACTGGTAAAGTTGGTCCTGATGATATCACAGGAATAGACATGGCTTATCGTGTGTTAGCTGATCATGCTAGAACATTAACTGTTGCTTTGGCTGATGGTGGTAGACCAGATAACACTGGCCGTGGGTAATTACCTATGTTTTAAGTATGGATAAATATGAATGTGTTGTGGATTAATAGTTAAAAATTAACCATTTGAATGATTGTTATTGAAAATAACTGTAATTTTGATGTTTATGTAAATTATTTGATGTATAGTTTGATATTCTTTTGCTGCTTAAAATGTTTTTTTTTTACATTGTTCTTACTTGACTGAATAATTTTAAATAATCAATTTTTCTTGTTTGTAATTTGTAAATTGTGTGTATTATACCCTACCATTGATAGTCTGGTAAAAAGCATTCTGCATCAGGAGAATTTATAGTAAAATTATAAAAGAAATGCTATTTATATTTTATAAAAAAAAAAGTAGCAATACTGAATGCTTTCACTTCTTAGTTGATATATTTCAGCTTTTATCAGTTTTTTTTAATTACTTTCAAAAATGAATTCTGTGATTTTACAATTGCTATTTGCTAGCATTATTTCACATTCTGTCTTGACCTGAACTGTTTCTTCCTAAAAAATTTTAAGTTCATATATAATCGTGTTGAAGCGAAAACATTTAAGTTATATGGTAAATTTTAAACTAGTTATAAGGAAGGAAACAAAAAAAAATTTGTTCATTTAAACACTAACAAAGCAAATGCAATCTTAAGTTACTTTCAAGTTTATTGTACTTGGTGATGAGGTGAATCCAAATAAGATCTAACCAAATGTTTTTTCTGTATAACTTTTTATATTTTTGATCATACTTTTTCTTGCATGCAAAATATTGCTCTTTAAATACAAATTAATTTATAACAGTTTCAATATTATCAGTAGTTAGACTTCTATGTGGTATTCTTTTTTCCTTGATAAAAATTACAGGTTTTAAATGCATTTTGGAAATATATTTCAGAATTTTAGTGAAGAAATTATTTTGAGATAATAAAATTTAAGTTACTTTATCATGGTAACAAGTCAATAGCTTGTGACTCCAACATGAGATTCACTGTTCTATTTTATATTTTGTGTAATCCTCAGAAGTCTTGGAAAATAAAAAGTAAAATTGTTAAATTTACAAATGTTTAAAATATATAAATGTCAATTTTTTGTTCATAATTTCTTTGATATGTTTGTTTTATTATTTATCTCCCATTATATTCATTACTTAATATTTAAAATTATAAACTATATGGAATATTAAAATCTGAAAACCATTGAAACTTTATAGATAAAAGTGGTCCATAATATTTTTATAAATAACAATGTCAGCCATTCATAAAACGAGGAAAATCTCTGATGGACACAATAAAAAATAGCTAAAAAATGTTTTTCAAAAGATTCTTAAGATTTTCCTTTTTTATTTTTTAATTAAAGTGACACTTATTAAAAGGAATAATTTATGTTTTAAATCTATAAAATTATGATGATAGAGACAAATTCTTTTTCTTTTAAAGTTGTTAGTTCTTTATCTCATGAAAAGTTAAATGTTGAAAACTAGCTTCAGAAGAAGAAAGATAGCATGATTTCATGGATTCTGTGCTTAAAAAATTTTATATTATCAAATTAAGATGTGTAAATTTTTATTCTCATCTTAGGTATGTATTAAGAAGGATACTGAGACGTGCTGTTCGTTATGCTTCAGAGAAGTTATCTGCAAAGCCAGGTGTATTTGCTAGCTTAGTACCAGTTGTCATTGATATTTTAGTAAGTTGTAAAAAATTAATTTTATATTTTAAACAAATTATTGTATATTAACATGATGTAATGGTTATATTTAAAGATGTTCAATGAGTAAAACAATTACACTTATAAACAAAAGTTATTAAAAGATATCTTGTTTGAAGTGCAAAGGAATTTTTAATATTCTTTGATTTTATTACCAAAATTTGATTTTGTTGTGTTAAGAACTATTAATATTATAAAATTGGTTTCATATATTGTCTAACATTGATATGACTTATGTTTTAAATTACAGTGTAAATATATTTTTACAGGGTGGTATATTTCCTGAACTTTCAAAAGATCCACAAACTGTAAGTATATAGGATTTTTTTGCTAATAAAATTATTTTTTATTTTCTTACATTTGTAAAATATGAAAGCACTTAACTTTGTTTTTATCTTTTAAAATACTGTGTGTTATTTAATTTGTAAGCTAATGAGCTTGTATCATGCTTGCTCATATTTTAGGTGTTTGTTTCAGATATATTTGTCCATCTATTATATTATTGTGTGTTTAATACAATTGCCACTGAGCTTATGAGAATATCTAGCATCAGTATTATTTTACAACTTAAGTAGATAGTATATTTACAATTCTGATATCATTTAAGCTTGAATATTGCTATTATGATTGCTATTCATATCTGTTGGTTTTAAAATTCTTATGTAATATTTATTAAAATTTATGATTTTGTAAATTTTTCATGATTTTCACCTATGTAAAAATATGTTTTATTCTTAACTTATGTGATAAAATCTATCAAATTGGAGATGGTTAATTAACCAGAAACTATTCTTAGATTATTGCTGTTTATTTCTTCGTTATTACATTTTTTATTTAAATTATTTTAACAAATGATCATATCAATTTGCTGTTCACATTCATGTTAATGCTGATTAAATGTAGAAGATATGAAGTTCAATATATTGCCACTCAACTCACTTGATTTTCTTTCTTTTGATTACAATTTGATGGAAATATGACTTTAATGTGAATGATAAAGTAACAGATAAAGAAATCGTATGAAATAGTATTTTACATATAATCTTTGACTCCATTTTTTAATGTCTATCAAAGGATTATTTCTTTGCTGTTCACATTAATGTCAAACAGTAATTATATTTAAAATATATGTTTTTATTCCCATTAATAGTATATCTACAATTTTGTTTATAAATATATGTGTGTGTATGTGCGTGCGAAGGAGAGAGAGGAAAAAATTCAAGAAATTTCCAATTCATTACAGTTTCATATTTGTTGCTGTTTTATGTTTTTGCTCATTGAAATCTCATTTTTTGTGTAATATATTTTTAAATGCTATTTATTATTCTCATTCATATTAAAATATTGAAATTTTAAATTTCATTTATGATGTTTAGACATTTTGTTTGTAGATAGTATTCTTAAAATAGTGGCGATCATTACTCTGTTTTCGAATTTTCTACATCATTTCTGCAAATGATTATATGTATATGCTGTTCACATTCATATCAATGATGATGAAAATTTCAAGATATGATGCTTTTAATTTGGTATATAATTTACTTTTTCTTGTTGCTAATTTTTTATAACCATTCAGCATATGTTAATTAAAATTTAAATATGCTGCTGGAGTTTTTGATTATTTACAGATAGAATTTTTATGTTAGTTCCATTTATTTCTTTGTTATTACATTTTTATTTAAGTTATTTTAATAAATGATTATTCTTATCTGCTGTTCACATTCATATTAATACTGATGAAATGTACAAGATATGATGTTAATATTCAAAATATTTCAGTTTATATATTAGATAATATTAGAAAGGTAATATGCTACATATTTCTCTGTTGATTCCTTTTTTAATATCATTTCTGCATATGATTATATTCATTTGCTGTTCACATTCATATTAATGCTGATGAAATTTAAATATGATGCATTTTAAAAATTGCTAAAATACTTTATTGATCCCTTAATTTCTTATATTTTGTGCATCTCTTTACTGCATATTGATTATAATTTTAAATATGCTATTTGATTTTTCTGTTTGTTGATAGCATTTTTATAATAGTGGTGTTTAATTCTTTTTTATTTATTTTTGCAAATGATTATACTTAATTGCTGTTCACATTCATATTGATACTGATGAAATTTTAAACATATGATGCTTTAAATATTTTAAATCTGCTCCTGATTTTTTTTTTTTTTACTTAAGTAAGATATGTATTTTAAGGCCAATTTTAAATGTACTGCTTAACTTACCAGTTGTATATAAATGATATTCTGAAAATAGTTTTGACTGTTTATCATTACTGCATAATTTTTATTTATGTTGTTTCTGCAAATGATTATATACATTTGCTGTTCACATTCATATCAAATGCTGATGAAATTTTAAATGTATGATGCTTTCATCCATTATAATGCATTTTCTCCACTCTGTGTAATTTTCTTCTTCATTTAATACATCGCATCCATCCATTCATTCATTTTAAGTGATTATTTCAAATGGTTATATATGTAAAAGTTCCAACCCTGCTTTATTTTTTTCCTTCTACTTAGTATATTTCTTCTCTGCTTTTGCACAGTTTTACTCAGTCTCCCTTTCTAAATACTGCAGTATCAGACAATGTTCAATTTTAAATTTTTATCTTCATTTTCTTGTCACAGAAATGCTTCATGATTAAATGCATTAAACATAACTTCGCATATTTAATAAAAATGCATTTTACTAAACAAATGCAAAGTAACTTTAAAAATCAATACTGCTATACACACTTCATCTGAGATTATATGATCTCTTTATTATTTGTTTTTTCTTTTAATTAATTAAATAAATTCATGTACTTAAAAGTTACCCTATTTATAATGTTATTAAGCAACTGTTTGCATTAGCTCTAAAGCTAAATCATCAATGTAAATTACAGCTGTTTTTATGAAGACTCAGTTTCTAATTAACTGGACATTGATGCCAACCTTAAAAGAAAAACTTATGTTTCCATCAGAGGTCAAGAACTGACATTGAAGCTAAATTAGTAACTTAAATAATATCTATTTTTATGTTAATTTGGTTTTTAATTAAATGGGCAATCACTCTTACCTTAAAAACATTCTATTGAATTCTCTCAAGCAGATGTCAAGAACCAAGCAATAAAAGTAAGTCAATTAACGTAAATAGCTATTTTTAATAAATAATATTTTGAAAGTAATAAAAATAGACTTATATTTTCATATATCTTATTTCATTTTTATTGTTATTACTTCTGCAAATGATTATATCTGTTTGCTGTTCACATTCATATTAATGATGATGAGATTTTTTAAAATGTAATGCTGTTAAAGAAGTAAATAATTTGTCTTTTTCTGATACTTCTTGTTCTACTTCTTTGTTTTTTATGTTTTCCTTATATTATTTTTGCAAATGATTATATGTATTTGCTGTTCACATTCATATTAATGCTGATGAAATATTAGATGTATGATGCTCTTTCCATCAAATTTTTGCAATTTTGCAACATAATTTTTTTTCTGGTTGATATATCCACCTATTCTAATACTTTATATATATGTGTGTGTATATATATATAACCTGTATTTCACTGTATTGTTAATATTTATAGAACACTTGTGATTTTCATTGTATTTTTATTTTTGATTTTTTATGTTGCTGTTAATTGTTTATTTTTAGTGTTAATTTATAGTTTCATCAACATTAACCATCATAAAAGGAAAAATAATTTGATTCACTTAACATATGTCTATTTAATCGCTAATGATTATGTAGATGTTCACATTCATAACAATTTTTTTATCTATTTCTCTTGCATTTTAAAATGTTTACTTTTTTATAATTCTTGCATGCAGAAAAAAATATCTTGTAAATTATGGTAATTTAGTTTCACAACTGTACTTGTTGAAACTAAATTTTTGTTTCTGTATAATGAAATTTTAAAATGAAAGCTCGTTTTTCTTCTCCTCACTAATTAGCCTACACTTCTTTTAAAGGATCATCTTGTTTTGCAAATGTTGATAAATTTAAAAATGTTTCTTTTCTGCCAGTAAATTGTTTAATCTCTGCTTACATAATTGAATATGTGTGTTTATGCTGTCTTGTGCCAGCTAAGCTGGCAATATGGTTTGTGCTGCTCCACTTTTCTAACTGAACCATAATTTGATTGGAATCCAACTTCCTCAGTACTATTTACAGTACACACACTATTCACAATCCAATCATACAAGGAAAAGACAAACAGGTGAGAGAAAAAAGTACACTCATGCCTGAACCAGGATTCGAATTTGAACTCAGGACCTCCCATCTGCAGTCGGGCATGCTGACCACTAGGCAGGATGGTCAGCTATTTGTGTTTATATATTCATAGTAAATATTCCTCTCTTTCATTAATAATGGTTATGATGTTCAACATTCTATTGTTTATAGAAGTTTTAAAATTAACTATCCCTATTTCTTTCTAATTACAATCTATTAATTGTATTGTTTAACGCAATTAGATTTGTTTATTCATGTTGATATCAGTGCTGAAAGAAATTAGTTTACAGTGCTTATTTATTAAATTCAAATTGTATATAATCTTTCAAATTTGGATTAGACATTTTATATTTTTATTTTGAAAATAAATAATTGAAGTTTTTCTCATATGTCAAAAGTTTACTTTTCAAAAATGTCTCAGGACATAAAATTTTATTTTTCCTGAAGAATTTCAAGAATATCCTTATTTTTAATTTGTGCCAATTTTTCCACTGTGAATGATTTTGTTAATTGCTTTTCAACTTCTGAGTCATGATAAGGAAACCTGAAATTTATAGTGATTTTATTCCTCTAATTATATTGCTTATGATTTTTGACTTTATCATGTTTATTCTTTTTAGATCTACCTTAAGTATTGTGTTTCTTTATGCAAAGCATTAATTAAAATACATTGAACAACATTTTGAATAGCATTTAACTTACTAAAACGTAATTTTCATTCTCCACAGTATTACAAATAGTTACATCATTACAATTTTCATTACTACTAGAAATAAAGCTGAAAATGTGTGCGATAGCTTTTCAAACTCTTGAATTTAAATCAGTTTGGTGAAGCTGCTTGTTTTTTATTTTGTTATATAAAAGATCAATTAAAAATTAAAACATTAGCATTAAAACAAATCAAAAAATTTTATTTGAAAAATTTATTTGAGATATATGTTATATAGATTAATAAAAATGTTTGCATGTTTTAAAAGTGCAGGAAAAGGCAATGATGATAAAGTTAATTTTTTAATATTGTATAAAAAATAAATACTAGGCTAAAGAAGATTGCATTTGGATTCTTTCTAGCTCTTATTACCTAAATAGAAAAAATATGAATCCAAATTGTTTACGATTGTATTTTTCTCAAATTAATTTATGAGACTGAAAACTTGTTTAAATTGAATTTTATTTCCTCTGGTACCGGTTTACTTGTTTAAAAATTTGTATTTCGTTTTCGTAATATTTATCCTTCTTAAGTTAATGATTCAAAAATTAATATACTTTTTAAATAAAATTATTTTAGTTTTGTAAGTATACGTATTTAATATTGAAGTTTTAGCCAAAAGACTTAATTTCTGTTGAATTCTTGTAAATCTGGGATTTTTTAATGCTTGCTTATGTTTTTATTATGAAACTGTCCCATTTTTTAAAATTTTACATAAAATTGTGTTGGTATTAATTTATATACACTTTATAACTCAGTTATCATAATGAATATTTAATACTTAGTAAAGTAACCATTTATAATTTTTTTAATTTGCTTCCTTCCTCCATCCACTCCTTCATATTAAAAAAAAAATTATTTTACTGATTAATATGTAATGTCAAGCTTTGTTGAAAATTGTATGTATATATAACTCATAATTTATCAATTAGTGAATATAAATTTTTTACTATACTTTTATTATATAATAATTTATTGTTTTAGATTATTGACATAATAAATGATGAGGAAGCTCAATTTTTAAAAACTTTAAATAGAGGAAGACAGCTTTTAGAAAGGGCTATTAAAAAGCTTAATACTAATGTTTTACCAGGTATATCTAATAATTTTTATTTACTTTAATAATTAGCAATAAAATTTGTACAAATCAAAATTGATAGTTAACAATAAAAGACAAAAAAAATTTCATAACAGTTTTATTAAATAATTATAATTTAAATGTAGGTGATGTTGCTTGGAGATTGTATGACACCTATGGATTTCCAGTTGACTTAACACAATTGATGGTTGAAGAAAAGAATTTGCAAATTGATATGGTAGGATATGAAGAAGCCAAGAAACAAGCTCAGGTATATTCTAAATTCCCATTAATAACATTTCGTTTTGATTATGAAATTTAATTTTCTGTTTTAGTTATGTTATATTCTGTGTGCCATAAGGAAGATGGTAAACTTGATTGCATGTATGCTTAATTAGATATGTTATATAACCAGAGATACTGTTTGTTACGATTTTTCCGTATTTAGTACGGATTTCTACTCTTCGTTACAGAGTTATGATGGTCTTAACGAAATTACGGAAAATATATTTCTCTCTCGATCTCTAATAATAATCCTTTTTTGTCATGTACGATTATATTGTTATTATTTTATTATAGCGATTAAAATTTGGTTACAAATAAATTACTAATTTAGTGTTGAAATTGTATTAAGAAAAATATGCCTGATATATTAAAAAGTAGAACTGCTAAGAGTGCGCGTACAGGTGATCATCAACTAAAAGTGAACTTAAACATCTCTTAGTTTCCTTTGCATAAGTCTTTTAGTCACTATGCATATGTGCAGAGAAAGAGAGCGTGTTCAGCCGCTGCCTCCGGACTTACTCTGCTGCTTGTGGAGGCAGTGGTTCAGATTATCGATAGCAGATTTCGTTGACGTCAGATAGTCAACATCCAGAACTTCCTACTTTAGATTTTTGTTTCATTACTTAAGAAAATTTATTACACTTCGTCTGGCAACAGCAGCAAAAACACTATTATTGTTCGCGCTGTGTTTCAACCCTGTGCTATGTTGGTTTAACTTGTTCGCTGTATATAAGGGTTTTATTCTTGAATTAAAAATATATACATATTGTCTTGAGAGAAGAATAAAATGAAACGTGCTTTTGAACCTTCTACAAGTGTAAGCCCAAAAAAAACGTTCTCGTGAAAGTTACGCCAAAGAATGGCCATGTCTGACTCGTTCTAATGTTTCAGAATACTCAGTATTCTGCAAGATTTGTTTGTCAGATATTGTGATTTTGCATGGTGGATGAGATTATTGCCATCGCCACTGCGATTCTAAGAAACATATAGATAAAAAAAATCAGATGTTCAAGTTTAGATAAATTCTTCTCCACAAGTAATGCATCAGATGATCCAATGAATGCTGCACTTCTCTTCGTATCGTTTCTTATTGAACATAATTTACCTATATCGACAGCAGATCATGCAAAGCAATTATTCTAAACAATGTTTCCTGATTCTAAAATTGCGAAAAAATTTCTTGTGCAAGAACAAAAGCAACAGCCCTGATACACACTCTAGCACAGAATACTAGCAGAGAAATATTGACAGCTATTCGAGAAAAGTATTTTTCATTAGCGTCCAACGGCAGCAACGATTTTAACAGTAAAAAATTATATCCTATTGTGATTACATGTTACGATGAAACGAAAGGCTGGAATAGGACTGTTTTATTATCTTTAACAGAATCGTCAGACAATACAGATAAAGGCATTTTTACTGCAATCGAAAAAGCGTTTCGTGAAAAAATGTGAACTGGAATAATTGCATATCATTTTCCTGTGATAATGCGTGCACCATGACAAGTAATATAAAAGGTGTAGTATCATACATAAGAGAGGTCCAGTCATCATTAATTTTGATAAGATGCAGCTGTCATTTAATTCATTTATTAGCAAAGCATGCTGCATCTAAACTTCAGTTCAATTTCGAGCAGTTTATTATTCAAATATTCTTTTATTTAGAGAAAAGTTCTAAAAGGAAATTTGCATTTCAACAAAGTCAAGCTTTGTGCAATATAAAGCCTCACAAAATACTCAAGTATGTTAGTACTCATTGGCTTTCTCTTCAGCCGAGTATAGATAGAATATATGATCAGTGGGAAGCACTACAACATTTCTTTTCAAGTCAACCTGAAGGTGATTCTCAATTACAGTTTATACAAAGTTCATTTACAAATCCATTATCAAAACTGTGTTGTTTATTTTTGTCATCTGTTCTTCCCATATTTACTTCATTAAATGAACAGTTGCAACAAGAAGCTCCTCAAATGTATACCTTGAAATGAAAATTTAACAGTCTGTTATTAGTTATTGTTTCTAGATTTATAAAACCATCCATTATTAGTGATACCAGTAATTTAATGGATTTGAAGTAGGAAAAAAATTAAAAAGGAGGATTGTGATTTAGCGATTGGTGGTAAAACCAGAGTATTTTTGGAATCACTAAATTTAAGTGAAACTAAGACTTCTTCTTTTTATAAATCAGTGAGGCACTTATATTCCACTGCATATTCGTATATCATTAAAAAGTTTCCTCTAAGTAATGAATTTTTAGAACACGTTCAGGCAGCTGATGTTAAATTACGAAAAGATGTTAGATTTCTATCTATTCAATATTTATCATCCTTGCTGAATTTTTCCTCTATCAAAATGAAGCTTTTACAATTGGAAATGGTGAAAGAATGGATGAAGTTTGGCACAGAATTTCTTTAATGAAAACAGATAATGGAAAACAGAAGTATGAAATTTTAAGCAAACTGTTGAGTAGCATTTTAACTGTTCCTCATAGCAATGCTGGAACTGAAAGAATCTTCAGTGTGATAAAAAAAATATGACTGAATTTAGGCCAAATCTCAGTGCAGAGTGTTTAAATCCACTCTTAATTGAGAAAATAAAAAATACTTCAGACTCAATTGTGTTATCGGAGAGAATTTTTTCAAACAGAAATCAGTATGGCTAAGAAAGCTATAACACAAAATTTGTGATTGATTGTCATTTATTTCTATTTATCATGTCATTTATTTATTTATTCTCAGTTAACAGATCAGTATGCTATGTTAGTTTTCAATAAAAAGAATTTTTCTTTTCAATATCAGTGTTTTCTTTTTCCTGTAATTATATAAAAATCTGTGCTGTAAAGATCTCTGAGGTAAGGCATTTAAGTTTAAAAGAATGGTTTACTTTCTTAATTATTATTTCTTTTTATATTTATTATGATTAGATGATCATTTTAATTTTATTTTTTAACATAGGTTACCTTAAAAATATTAAATTTATGCACATAAGTGTATTCTTAATGTAAACCACGTGTTACTGAAATTTTTTGAAAATGTTACTGAAAGTACTGAAAATATGTCCAATTAGTACTGATTGGGATGCTCAGAGGTTGGCATCTCTGTATAACAATTATATTCTTGTTGATTCATTAATAAATGTAATAAGCACTGATAGGTTATTAATTTATAAGTGTCCTCTGCTATATGAGAATTAGTATTATGTACTTTCCCATTGATTTATATTAAGCAAAATATTGCAAACATTCTACATTTATATTTTCCATTTTTTAAGCAAATTATAATATTGTAATACAATTTTACTGACATTAAATAGACATTAGCAAACAAGGAATCAGTGTATTTCTTTTTTTAATTATGTGATCAAATGTTTTTATATTTTTTTAATTGAAGCTTGGATTTCATTAAATTATATTTATGTATTAAAATTTTGCCATTTATATTGTTCATCTCTCAGTCAAACTTTTTACTTGAAATTTCACTTGACTTCTTGGAATGAATTAATCATGTTTATTAAAATGCATGTTTTTTTATATGAATGTATTTCTGTTGTATTTAACCTGTAAAAATTCATAGAAGAGTAAAAAGTATAATTTCAGATGATTCTATATTAATTATGCATTGCAGTAATGTTTCAAAGTTTATTAAAAAAATATTTTGTCTATTAAAATTAAACTTATAAAGCATTCAGAATTCTCTAATGATAAAGGGCCAAAATAATTCTTTTTAAATAAATTTAGTTATAAGTGTGTTTATTTTCAAAAAAAATTATTCACTTCTGATATTTTACCTTTTTTTCCCCTTTAAATTATAGATTATTGAATAATTATAATTTTTCTTATCATATAATATAATTTTATAAAAATTATAATAAAAATTTATGATGAAATTATTAGTATTAAAAAATATTTTAATTACTAAGAAAGATTAAATTTTAGATTTAATTTTAATGTAACTTTAATAAATTGTGCCAAAATGTGTTTCTGTTAAGGATACTGTTGCATGCTAATTTATTTTGATATAACGTTTATTTGCAAAGTGTGATTAATCTTCTGTAAACTTAAATTTGACAGTACAAAGTGAATAATTATATCTGTTTATGGTAAATACAGCATAATAATTAATGCAAGAGAAATTATTCAAAATTAATAATGTCTAAGTAAATTTGGACAACTGGAATATGTGAAATTTTCTATTACCATTTTTCAAACTAATTATTCATACAAGGGTACATAATAGTATTACCGAATTCATCTAATTAAGTTGAGATTTATTTAATTTAGGTATGATTAAGAATGTGGTCTTTGCATGTATTAAATATGATTTTTTTTTTTTTGATAGCTTATGTCTCAGGCAAAAGGTGAAGGCAGTGTTGATGAAATTAAACTTGATGTTCATGCTATTTCTCAATTGCAAGAAAAGGGTGTACCTGCTACAGATGATGCACCAAAGTATTCATATCGCTCTCTGGGGGATAACTTTGATTCAAAATATGGTAATTATTGATCATGAGTAATAAAACATTGAGTATAAAAGTGCTCATTAAAAGAAATATTTTTATTTCAAAAATGTTTAACATAATTGCATAAAAGTTTTAAAATATTATAAAGATAATTTATTTTTTAGTACTGAGATTAAAAATTAATGTTAATCTTGGAAATGTATTTTATGAATTTTTACAATAATTGAAACAATTTTGATATTTTATCTTTATTAAAATTATTCTGTCATTTAAAATTAAAATAAAACTGATTTATATGTACTCTAATGATTTTTACATATATTTTTATTTATATAACAAAATATACAATATAATAATAAATAGAATATATATGCATTTCATTAAATTATTTGGTTCAATTTACTCTTTGAGTGATAAAAATAATTTGAAAAAATCATCCATTATTTCTAAAGCCATGCTGTATCAAAAATCCAATTTCTGTTTTTCCAAAATGTTTTTCACTGTTAGATTTTTATATAATAGCAAATAGGGCAAATATGTTTTAAGTAGAAATTTTGTACATTTCTGTGAGATTTTTCCTCCCCCCATCCCCAAGCACAATCTCTACATTTTTCCCCTTTTGAAGAAAAGATGATTTTAAAAGTTTATAAAAGTTGTCTTTAATCATGCAAATATTCATCGCTTTATTATATGGTGGGGGAAATGACATGCTAGTAGTATTGAAACTCAGTTTAAAATTGGTGCTAATGATTTGTACTTTTTTATTTCTAAATTGTTTTTCACAATTACCGATTTCAATAATTTTTCACATCTGTCTCATTTTTCTCTGATTATTTGTGAATCAGATTTTATTTTAGTGTAAGATCAAAATTATAAAATAATTGCTGTTTTTTTCATTAGTAAAAAAATGTCATTTGATATTGAAATAATGATTAGATAGAATTGCACATATAAATTTCTGTAGCTAAGGTGTCCAGTTATATCCAACTTCTATTTTATTTATTACGTATTTGATTTAGAGTTTTCTTACAATAGTGTTTGGGTGCAATATCAAAATAAGTTGTTTTTTCTAGTTTAATTTTTGTTTCTAGGAGTATACTGTGATTATAAAATAGATATCTTCTATTTGCATCAATTCTTAGTATAATACTGTGATTGATTATAAGCATTAATAAATATTACAGTTATTATTTTATATGTAATATAAGTTCATTATTGTTTTAAAAAATCGTTAAAAATTGAACTCCTTGTGTGATAGAAAATAAGGTTGTTTAATTTAGCTTAGAAATTTATAAATTTCATTAATAATACAATGCAAAAGAGGTTTAGAGTTTTTTAAAATCTTTTTCAGTTTTTAAACTGGAATTTTTAGTCTTAATAATTTAATCAATGTTTCTATAAAATTTAATAAAACAATGCTTATATAGGAAGGTGTAAATGTCACTTAGTTAAAATGAATTATTTCAAATTGGAAAATGGTTGTTGTCTTTAAAAGATATATTTTAAATTTTGAAAATACAGAATTTTAGTTTTCTTGTTGAATTGTTTTAAAAATGTTATCATTTCATATTGCGAGAACTATTATTTACATGCATAAATAACAGCTTGATTTTTTGTTGAAAAAATTTTATGTGGATGAATTTATCATTCTTGTAAATTTAAAATTGTGATTTTTTTTGACTATGTTATGAGTATTTTTAAGAATAATCATGTTATATTGGAGTTAATATATATTTGTAATTTGTTTTACAATGTTTTTTATGTCTGTATATATGTACATAAAAAGTGTATTTGTTGCAGAAATTTTCTTAAAGTATTCTTTCTTTTATTGCTTTTATTTTGCTTAAGGTATTTTCAGAAAAAGAAAATTACTTCAGATAAATGCAAATTTTGAAAAAAATAATGAGTTCAATAAACACTTGCAGAATTTGATCCTTGTGTTGGTACTATCCTTGCTTTGCGAATCCAGAAAGAGTTCACAGATCATGTTGAGAATGGCCAAGAATGTGGTATAATATTAGATGTTACTTCATTTTATGCTGAAGCAGGTGGTCAGATTTATGACACAGGTTTCATGGTTAAAGAAAATGATGAGGTAAGCAGCACAATTAAGTAATATGTTAAATGGCTCATTTATGGATAGACTGAATTTTTGACAAATTGAAAAATAATTTACTGTTTCCAGAAAAAAAAGAGCTTTTTGTTTTTTGCTAAAAGAGCTGCATTATAATTATTTTTATAAAATCAAGAATTTTTTTATTTATTATTCTATAGTTTTTCGTTTTAATTATTTATTGAAAAATATATTAAGTAAAAAAATGCAAATAAAATAATTGTGTTGCCTCTGTCTATGAATTGCTGATTTCAATCTAATGCTTTTTAATGCATATGTACCTGTGACTCTACTTTGTTCCCAACAAACTTTCTCAATTATTACTGTTAATCAAGAAAGAAATTATAATGAAACTTTTCAGCAAATTATGTTATATTTGTGTTTTTTTTCTGCCATTCAGAAAAATTTTTTAAACTATTAATGAATTTGAACTATTATTGAGCTTGATTTCTAATTGAAAAAGATGTTTTTAGTGCTTTTTAGAATCCATTAAAATTGTAGATCTGTGTCACTAGCCTTTGTGCTCAAGAAGTTATTGAAATGCTATAACCAAGATATTTAAATTTTTCATTAAATTCTAAATTTTATATTCAATTTTATGCATAGTTCTGTTTAATTTAAATGAATGGTTTTGATATAAATAGATTTCATTCTGGGAAAAGTATTATAATTCCATGTAGACTTATTAATAAACAATATGGCTTAGCTAATCTTTTAAATAATTTTTATTCTCAAATTGGAAAATAATAAACTATTAAATGATTTATGTACTGAAGAAATATACTAGCAATTTTATTTTATGTCGTGAAAATCTATATACCCTACTTATTTTACTTCTGTTAAAATAATATGAATATTTATAAATAAATATTTTTATTAAATAAAATAGCTTTGAATGTACATTATGTAAAATATAACTTTCATATATTTTCATGCGATTTTTTTTTCAAATATAGGATACTGAATTCGTAGTCAAAGAAGTTCAGTTGCAAGGAGGATATGTGATACACATAGGAACTCTTTGTGGAACAATTAAGGTTGGAGATAAAATGAAACTTTTAATTGATGAGGTATGATAAAAATCCTAAAATATTTAACTTAAAAACTCTGGAGCAATTATTTAACTAATTATTTAATTTCTTAGGAGAGAAGAAAATTAGTTATGAATAATCATACTGGAACCCATATTTTGAATTTTGCTCTTAGAAAAGCTCTTGCATCTGAATGTGATCAGAAAGGTTCTTTAGTTGCTCCTGATCGATTACGATTTGATTTTACAAATAAGGTAACATAAGTAATGTTCAGTTATTTTATTGAATTTTTATACACAAGTAATTACTCTATCATTAATTTTTTTCTTAACCTATTATTTTACTTATAGGGTGCTATGACTATTTCTCAAGTGAAAGAAGCTGAAATTGTGGCAAATCAAGTTGTTAAAAAGAATGAAGAAGTGTTTGCTAAAGATGCACCATTACCACTTGCCAAAGCAGTTCAAGGCTTAAGAGCAGTTTTTGGAGAGGTCAGTTATTAAGGTCAGCTCATATGATAAAAATACATCAAATATATAATTGTATGCATTTTATTTTAATTATCTTTCAGATTTTTTAAACATCTTCAGATATATTTAATTATAAAATGCTTTTGGTTTTAATTCTCAATTTTCTTAAACATGTGTCTTCAGACATATTTAATTAAAAAAAATTTTTATTGAAGATTTTCTTCAGTATGGGAGGTCAGTAAGTCACATTTATAAAAATATTTCCTCAAGATATTTTTTACAAAAAACTTATTTAGTGTTTCAAAATTTGGGAGCTGCCATTGACTATTATAAAGCACTTTTGCAAGTTTAAAACTTGCATTTTTCTCTTGAAAGTCAGAAGAACCAGATGATAACATGATGCATTGCCTTTTGCAAAAAATACATTAATTAAGACAGTGTCAAACAATGCCTTTCCCCATTACATAATCCTATGCATTGAATTCAAAATTGGGTGGTTAAAAATCCTTTTAGAGTGATTCTGAAAATATTTTGCAAAAATAAATCAGCAATATTAAACACATTTCTCCCTACTATAATGGATTTTTTTTTTCTTTAAAAACAGGCTTTCCTTTAATGTAATTTTTAATACCTTGAATTTCTACACAAAGCTGTTTATTGTTCTTCAAGAATGTCAGTTTCACTAGTAATAATTTTTTTGATCATTTTTGCATTATTTCATATTATTTGTAATAATTGTATAATTCATTAATATATTTGAAATAATATTAACGAATTATACAATTTCTTTGTCCTGTTAACGATAAAAACTAATATATACCTTTTTCCAGAAAAATCATCAAAGCTGCAATATTTTAAAATCTTAGTTAGTAGCTGTAAATCTTTAAAAATTCCATAAAAATGAAATTGAATTGAATTTTACAAAATTAGTAGTGGGTGAGGCAGATGAATGGAATAAAGAAACTTCTTTGTTTTTAATTTTAGTATAATTTCTTAATTTTGTTATGTTATAAATATAAAAAATATTCAGGAAAATTGGAAGAATCCCTTTTATTACCAAAATTACATTAAGAAATCTAGCAAAATCAATATTGCTTTTTGTTTATTTTGTTCAGCAGTTCTGGGGCTCAATTTTCACCTTAGGTTGGATATTTATTGTGGTTCAAATTCCACTTTAAATTATAACTCCCAATCTTGTTAACCTTCATGTGCAAAATGGAACCATTAAACGTCAAAAAATATACCAAAATCCAGAATTCGTACAGATTTCTAAGAATTAAATTCGAGGAGTGAAATCAAAAATCAAATCAACTTAATTGCCAAGCTGCTAACCAAACAGTTAATCCTCAATTTTTCAGTTAACAGCTCATGAGTTTGATTCCTATCTAGGATGACTGTAGTGATATGGAATTCATTTTAAACTGTTGATCCTGGTGTAATTAGCTCTCGTGTGCAAAAAATTACCATTGAGCAACAAACAAATTTGCAACTTAATTATAAAGTTATTGAGTATTAAAGATACTTCACATAAGTCACGCAGTTACAAATCTCTAGGTATTTGCATAATTGTTTTGTCCAAATCTTCAGTTGTTTAGCTTCTGTGTTAATGCATACTGCTTGATATTTTAATGAAAAATTGTTTCCTAATAAAAAGGGTTTAATTTTAAGCTTTCTGAATAACAAAGCTTTCACTCATATTTTCTTATTATTAAAGGGCAAATTTTTACTAAGTTCCATATATTAATTCTTTATCAAAAAATTGTTTAGGTATATCCTGACCCTGTTCGAGTTGTTTCTATTGGAATTCCAGTTGAAGATCTTTTATCTGATCCTTCAGGTCCTGGTGGATTAGGAACCTCTGTGGAGTTTTGTGGTGGAACGTAAGAATTCCCATTATTCTATAAACTATATACTTTTAGAAATAAGAAAGTTGTCCTTAGTATTCAATTTAAAAGTTGTTTTATTGAACTTTCAAAGTTTTACTATAAAATACTTAAAATAAAAGTTTTTCTCCATGTTAAAAATATTTTTTGTGATTAATTTTACTGTTTATTTTTCAGACATTTAAAAAGATCTGGTCATATCGAAGAATTTGTAATTGCATCAGAAGAAGCTATAGCAAAAGGAATCAGACGAATTGTTGCGCTAACAGGACCTGAAGCAATAAAGGTGGTGTATTAGTCTTTTAGATTCTTTATATTTGTTTTAAATTTAATACTGTATTTTAATTGTATATTTTGTTTTTGTAGGCAAATAAAAGAGCTGAATTATTGCAAAATGAAGTTGAAAATTTAAAGAATCTCATTAGTGATAAGAGTAAAACCATTAATCAAAAAGAAATTGTGAAAAAAATAGTAGATTTAACTGAAGTGAGAATGATTTTTATTTTTGCAAACATTATTTTTAATAAAATATAATTGTATAAATTAATAAAAAAAATATGTATATTTAAAATCCTCTAATTTTATGTTTATTTTTTAAAGATTCCAATGAAGCAATTGCTACAAATTTATGTGTATTAATAAAAGAACACTTTCTGACTTGTTTTCTATTATTGATACAAAAGATATTAAATGTAAATTAACTGTTGCTAACTATCAGATTGTCTCTAATTAGAGAATTAAGCTTAGAATTATATTAGTGTCAGAAAATGTTACTACAGTTTTTTGCATTTTCCAAATTTTGGACTTAATTTCAATTCCATTAAGTTAACTGAAATAATTTATTATAATAATTTGAAAATTATGTGATAATATGAGTGCATTTTTTTTTTTAATTAAGCATCTAATCCTGGATTATTCTTTTAAAAATTATAGAATGTAAACTGCAAAATATAGCTTTAAAATTTTGATTCATCATTATTTTTCCACTTATATTTAATAGTTTTCACGTATAGAAAAATTAAGAATTTTTCAATTTTTAAATATATAAAAAAGAATTATCAAAAATTCAAATTATTAACAATTTTGTATTTGATGCATATGGTCTACCAATACATACAAATTCTTATTGTTAGAATGTTTACATTTTTCATTGATACTAAGCATTGAATAAAATTTTTAGAATGTGGAGCAATCTAATTGAACACTAAAAGTTGTTTTACCTTCATCTGATGTTGCATTTATCATGTATTACTAAATAAGTTGTTACAAAGATTAAAGAGTGTGTAAACAATGTGATAATAGTTTTGATTCTTTTCATTGTATTTATCAGCAAGTGCTGTGCTCCAAAGCTTTGACTGCAATAGTAATTTAAATAAATGACTTTTCTTAATCTTAAAAAATTAAGTTTTTAAAGTTAATTTAATGTTGTTTTTATTATTATTATAAATGATAAAAATACAATTTTACTTTTTGAAATTGAATTAATTTTTTAATTCTTGTATTATTCCATACTATTATTTATTTACAATGAACTGTTAATTTATTTCTTATAAATATTTGTTTATGAGATCTATATATGCTTAAAATTTTATGAATTCTCCATATTTAAATTTATTTTTTAATGTAGGAAATTTCACAATCTAGTATCTCATATTGGAAAAAGGATGAGATGAGAAACAATTTAAAATGTCTGAAAAAGCAATTAGATGATTTAGATCGAGCTAATAAAGCAGCTGTTGTGCAGACGGTACATGAATCTTTAATATCTGAAGTACGTTATTGAGTTTTATTGTATTTTCTCATTATATTTAAAAAAATTGATGCGTAATTTCAGATAACTGAAGAAGCTAAACAATTATTTCAAGATGATTCCAAGAAAAACATTCCATATATTGTTCATGAATTTGCAGCTGGTGTTAATGCCAAGGTAACTAATAGTTTTATATCTGCATTAAGCATAATAAATTCGTAATTTTACATCAATGAAATTCATTTCAATATTTTATAATTATTCAATAGGCTTTGGATTCTGCTCTAAAGCAAGCGAAACTCCTTTCTCCTGAAACTGCTGTGATGCTCTTCACAAGAGACACTGAAAATGAAAAAGTATTGTGCATGAGTAGTGTTCCTAAGGTATGAAAATATTTTATTTCTACTGTGTGTTTTTTGTTGTGTACTTTTTTGTTTGGCTATATCAATTGAAAGCATTTCATATTACTTAATCTTTTAATGAAAACCTTATTCTTAACATTAAATTTAATTACCATTTTTACTATTAAATATTTTTAAAGGAATTTTCTTTCTCTGAGGCATGATATTAAATCTCTTGCATTTCAATGTCTAAAAATTAATCTATAAAACCATAAAGATATGTTCTGTAGGCATTCATATAAGGTTTCAAAGATATTCAGAAAATTTATGATAAACAAGTTTAATTTTATAAGACGATATTTAGTCTTACATTAAGGGCAAATGCAGAAACTCAAAATTCCTTATTATATGAAATGAGAAATGTCAACATGTATATCCTAATTTTACTGGTATTGAGTGACTCCTTTTTGAAAATCTTGTGTATTCTATGTATTAGACATTGTTGCTTATTACACAAATAAATAATATTGTTTTTATGTTTTAATTTGTATAGTTTATTTCAGGAAATTCATTTTTAAAAATTTTAAAACAAATATTTTATACAGTTAGTAATGGGGTTGCTTCAGGTCCTGTTTGGTTATAGCATCATTTTCATTATAAAAAGGCATTATGTTTCATCTTGTTTGAACCAAAGATCAATCATGTTCGCTTAAAGTGGCTGGGGCACATTAAATAGGTGTGGTTGCTAAATCCTTCATAAGGAATGATACCTCTACAAGTGACAGCTCAAGTATTATTTTTTGCTTTGCGGCTGATTCTAATTAATGAAGACTCCCATCAGCAGCTTTCATCTAAATGGGACAGTCTAATTCAGGGTTAGGTACAGAAAGATATGCCGATGCACATATAATTATGAATCCTGTGTAATTGATTCTCATCTTTTATGCCTATTTATATTCATCTTTACAAAATAATAAATGCGTTTTTAATTTTTTAAGGAAATTCTTAAATGATATTGTATTTATTATTATTATATGCTATTAATTTCATAATAAAAGTTTCCTATTATATACAAAAGTTTTTAATTTATAATGAAAGATATGTATTCGTTTTTGTTTTATCTAAATTTCCTAAGTATAGAGACTTTTATCTGGCTATTTATAAATTTAAAAGTAAAATGACAGCAAATGTATGTTTATATAAGTGTACTTAGGATAATTTTTTTAGTCTATCATAAAATTATAGATAAATAATGAGATCTATGATTTCATATGATAAACTAAAAAACTATATAACACACACTACATTCAAATTAATATAATAAAAGCTTAATAATAGTACATTCTGATATTCATACAATCAATTATAATCAATTGATGGAAAATGTAAAAAGTAACTATACATATATTTATTGTCACTGCTAATTGTAACAAAATTTATCAATTGGTTGTGCTTAAATATTTTGTTACTTTTTGTGCTCTTTAAATCTATCATTTAATAAAGATTAATTATATGATGTACAAAATAGTATTACTGAATGAAATAATATGTTCTAATACTTGTACTTTAAATACTTTATTTAAAAAATTAAGTGTTATTGCTTTTTTCTCTGTTATAAATCCTTTTGCTTTTAAATCTTTCATATGTATTTTTTTCTGTAAATTGTTTTCATAAATATTAGCTTATTAACTAAAAAATATATGTTAATTTCAGAATGCTACTTCCAAAGGTCTCAAGGCTAATGAATGGGTTCAGGAAGTATCTCAAATTATTGCTGGAAAAGGTGGTGGAAAACCTGAATCTGCTCAGGCAACAGGAAATAATATTGGTGGTGTTGATGAAGCCATAAATCTAGCCAAAAAATTTGCTGAACTCAAACTCAGTTAACATATGATTAATTATGAAATATGGACACAATAAAAATAAATTATTAATCTTCAATGTTATATTTTATTCTTTTTCGTTTACAAAAATAAGGAGATGAAAATTACATTAAGAATATGAAGGGAAAAAAAACTGAAAGAGGGAAATAAAGTGTTTATGCTATCTATGCTGTTAATTAAAAAAATTAGTTTATAATAAAAAAGGATGAACAATTGATTATATGCAATTCTTTGTATTAGTAATCAAGGTTTTACCAATGTTTGATATTCAATGATTTATAAAATATTTTAAGTGCTTTCTCATTTAACTCAATGATGTTTTAAAAATATACTGAAATTGTATAATAACATCAATTTCATTCCAAAAAAAATTAAGTTCATTTAAAATATTTTAATTTTATATTTAGGAATATATTTACTTATTTTTTAATTCAAAAATTGTTACTTATATTTAGCAAAATTTGCCCTGAGTTAAGAAAATTATTTTTAATCTAAAATATTTTGATTGCTTTAATGTTTAAAATTATTAGGTATTTTTCTGCCTCAGAATTATTTGTAATTTTTTTTATCCAAAATTTCATAATAGTGTAATATGTTTTCATTATGAAATGATAAAAATCGAATAATATCAATTCAACTATTTATATTGACATTTCTCCATTTGAGCAATTTGGAAAGCTTACCTTAATATTTAATTATTTAAACTAATACTTTGTTTGCTAGGAATCAGATAACTACATTAATTTATTTCATTCATATATAGAATTTGCCGATATTTTTATTTGCCTGAACTTTTCAGTTTACTATTAACAATTTGAGAAAAACTATTTTCCCTTCAAAATTTTTTTAACTTCAATTCTTTGCTGAAATGTTCTAAGGTTTGTTAACAGTGCTTTTTTATTACTGCTAAATGTATATTTCAGCTTAATATGTGCATTTTTTGCATACTCTTGTCGGCTTAGTTTTAGCCTCTTCGCGACGGGCGGTGCATATATGCATTTCGTACGGACGAAAGTGAGGGCTGGGCGGTGCATACATGCATTTTAAGCTGGAACAAGTTTTAATAATCACTAGATGGCACTATGTGTCCATTACATTTAAACTGAACGTAGTTTTAGTGTTCTGACCTTCATTTTTTTCATATTCTTGCTTTTTTTTGGTATTTTGATTTCAGCTGTGGGTGGGGAGAGGAAATCTCAATGTAAACAAACACAGGTCGGCTCTTCAACTATCCACGTGATTTAAGGATTCTCGCTTCTGATATCTCTCCGAACACTTTTTTTATTTTGTTTTCGCTAGTATTGGAAGTCTTTTAGGGTTTTAGCGTTAGTTTCGTTACAGTTTTTACTGCTTTCGGTTTTATTTGCTCACTTTTCTTGTTATTTTGAAAATTCTTGACTCCAGATTATTATGGCGAAGATTATCTGGTAGGCATTTTCCTACCCTTAATTTGAACATAAAGGGAGAAAAAAGTCGCAGAAAGTGCATTGTTTGTTCACAAACCATGATGAAAGAAAAGAAAACACAACAAAAATTTTATACTTGCAAATCATGAAATTTCGGACATAGCGTTTCTTTGTGATTTGAGATTTTCCATACTCAATCTTCATTTTAAATTTTGTTACTTTTTTCTTGTAAATAGCTCTTGTATAGTTTTTATTAATTTGCAAATATGTTGAAGTGTTTTGTCAATTAAAATTTTGGAAAAACTAGAATTGCACTGTCCAAAATTATTTCTCAGAGTAAGCAACTTTTTTATTTATATATTTTCATATAAATTGAAGAAAAAACATCATTAAAGTCTAGTTTTAAGTTATAAGATAGATTATGTGATAATCTAAAATGCTACCAAAAATCACGGCGATAGGACTTTAACTTTATTATTTACGAATTTTTTTCTAAAGCTAGGCCTAGCAGAGAAAAACCCCCGTCCTGTAAGATCATTCCTTTCACTTCAGCTTCGTCCTGAGCGTGCGTCTTAAGCAAAGGCGCCCCGTCCTGAAAAGGTTAAAGTACTGAATTTTCTTACATTTAAATTTACTGTTGCGAAAATGAAAATAAAAAGATTTTGAATGGATGACAAAATACTATCAAGAATTCAAAATATGTTGAATCATAGTAATGTACAAGTTGTTTTTTCTTTCGAATAACTGTAAAAAAAAAATTATTATATAGGTTTGATATTTCTTTCGTCTGAATACAGTAAAATTAAGGAAGTAGCCTAACAAAGAAAAAGCACCTAAAATGACTTGCCTATATGGATTGTTCTGAGATTAATAGGGAGGCTTTCCAAATCTGAGAGTTCCTATGGTTGATTCTAATGTAAACTTTTGAGATAATGATACCTATTAAATGCTTTAAACACAATTAGCCATCCAACAATACTACTGAAATGTACTACATATTCAAAGTCTATATATATATAGTAGCTTATTGTCTCAAATATTGAGCTTTTGTGTTAGACAAACTTATATCATCTATCAATTTAAGATTGAATTGCCTGTAATCGAAGCAACTTTACAACTCCAAAAAAATATAAAATTCGCCTACTGTTAGCTGCCTTACAAGATTTCTTATTGTGTAAATGAATTTAATTTTTAAATCAAAAAAATGTTTCATCTGTATTGAGTACACATGACATAGAAATAACTAAAAATGTCATAAAACAAATGCTGAAGTGAATACTGCTAGTATTTTTAAGGACAAAAATTTGTCTCTCATTATATCCACATGCATAGATGTCTGTTTATGCGATTTTTCTTACATTTTTAGAATATCTTCATTAATTTTTTGTAAAAGAAATAATTTAAACTTATCAATTTTAATGGATTTACATATTTTTGGATTTTATACAGAAGATTCTTACAATTTAAAACTAAATCAATATATCTACTAGCATGTGAAAATAATTTATTGTATCCGTTTATAAATGAAAGAATTCCAAAATATTAGATAATTCACCATTTTTAAGCGTATTACTGTTAGCAAAATGCCACAGTTGTTTAGCATTAGTTAAACTCGTAAGGATGTTACATTAAACAAACTATACTACAAACCTACAAGTCGTGTTTAACTTAACGTGTAATTTCATTTTACTGAAGTTAATGCTGCAAAAATTATCATAGTGTATGTATACAAAATTGTTACATTTTGTGTGACATGCAAAAGTATGTTCAATTAAGAGTTGATTCACCTGACAGTATTTACAATGTTCAATTAAATAAATATGTCAACTAATCCTGTCTGTCCAACCTCCAGTCTGTGAAACCTTTGCTTCAATGTTGGTTATTCATAGTCCTATTATGTAAGTTTCTAAGGCATCTTTCATGTCAGTCATACCTCACATGTTCAACAAAAGATGTGTATTACTAGATTGACAGGTCAGATATCACTTTGTATGTGAACTGTCATTCTAGTAATAAATGTATCACTCATACCAGTTATTTTTAACTACTTAATTGCAGCTTGACAGTAGTTTTGATGTCTCCTAGATCTTATTGTGATTTATATTTAATCACTAGGATACAAGTACATTTGAATAACTCGTTTTGTAATTGTGGCTGAATTCCTTAATTCATGCAATTAAGCTGTAAAGTGCATATAAAAGTTCTATGTATTATAGATTGTTAGTTTCTGACAATTTCAACCAAACTTGTTAATTGCAAGAATTTATCATAATAAGAATATGATATGAGAGTCAATCATCTCTAACCTCACACATAACCCTTGTATGCTGAAAATCCAAACTTCAAGCCCGTTAAATATAAGATTCAAACGAGAGCAAATAAAAAAGATGGATGTATAACGTGAAAAATTATTGAAGTCATAATTTTTCAGATAAGTAATTTTATTAATGATATTCTTGATATTTAGTTCTAAGTTTAATTTCTATCCAGTTGCCATTAAAATAGGAGTGTGAAGTAAAATTTAAAAAATATATCTAAAATGATTAAATATAAAATCAAATGGGAAAAGTAGCTAATTTTAAATTAAGTAATTTTTCTCTAAATAAGACGAGTAAGTGTTGTAAAAAATTGCATAATATGTGGCTATTGTATTTAACTTTTTAATAAATTTATATAATTAAAGTTGTAAAAAAATTATTTTATTTTAAATTTGTACAGTTGGCTTTTTTATGTTAAGTACATGTAAACAAAATTCTATAGGTATGGAAAAATCTGATTAATTCTAATATATAGAATAAATCTTAACTTATAGTGTTCAGCATATTACAGTATAACTTGTATGGATTGACTTGTATATTGAATGGTTTTTTAATTAGAGCAATACACTTAGATTGTAAAGTTAAGATCTTTAAAGCGGCCTGGATTTCTATCTTCTGTTTATCATTTCGTTTAATTCTAACTATTATTAATAATTGATTTAAATTTCTAAAAATTAATAAAAGTTTATAGAAAGTAAATGCTTTATTTTTAAAATCTGTAAGTATCTTACTTTTGGAAATGCAATCGATTGTCATCTGTGACTCTTAAAATATATTTTCACACTTTTGAATCACAATAGTATAGGATAAGGAGCAAATTTGTTCTGTTATCATTTTAAGCAATGAAGATTTAAAATTCTATCACTTGCAAAACTAAACATTTTATGTCTTCAATAAACTTTGTTTAATTTAAATTTTATAGAAATTCTTTGCTAAAACTCTCAAAAAACAAAAATAGTAATGTTTTCTCTTACCATGATATAAAATTCTATCATAAACTGATTTATTTATTTTTGTCTCTTTCATTTGAAATAAATATTAAAATTGCTCTGACATTTGCTAAACTGAAAATTATCTTTTAATATTTATGCTTAGGAAGGAGCGATATGTAATCGATAAAAAACATTCAGAAGGTCACAAGTAACAAATACCTGTCTTCTTGAACGTTGCTATGCGTAGCTTGCGTCGTAAATTATTTGTGAAATTTAAAAAAATAAATGAAACTTTCACCTTTGGAAGATTTTATTTTTCTTTAGTTTATTTTTTCTGACATGTTTAATGATTACTAGTTTTTTTTCTCCCGCCGAAATGGAAAAATTGTATAGAAACAATGCTTCATTAATCAAATATTAAGTACTTTAATAATTGTTCAAATAAGTACTATATTAAATTAATAATTATTGCTTCAATAATAATTCTTGGAATAATTAAAATTAAAAGAAATGTTTAAAGGTTTGCCATTTTATAAGAAATTCTATACAGTTTCATTCCAAATTTTAAAATATTCTTCGACATTAAAAATTCTGTTGTATACAAGAATAATTAGGTTTAAGTTAAGAAAATTTTTCATTGTAATTTGCAAATGATTTGTTTAAATACGTATAAAAACTTCATAAAATACCCAACTATTGTCTAATAGAATATTGGTTAAAACTTTCTTCTTTTCATTAAAAAATATCTTGCCAGACTAATGGTAAATATATCCATATTTTTAAGTTACGAAGTTACTAACTATTGAGGTCAAGACTTTTCCTAATCATTAAATGCAATTCCAAGCGATAACGCATTCGAAAATGCAAAAACGCATTTGTCGTGGGCGAAATAATATTTTTAAAAAATCAAAAGAGAATACACTCAATAACACTGTTATAAGAAAAATTATGTGATCACGTAGAAAGAAGAGAAAGAGCTCATTGCCTTAACATTTTTTTCTTAATTGCCAATGATAATGCAAGTATGAAAATTTTAAAAAGGAAAAAAGAAATCACATTTTTCTTGAAGAGGAATTTTTTCTTCCTTAAATTAATATCGCAACTTTAAAAAAAATTCAAATCAGCGTTAATTACGTTTTCAACCCCGGACAAAAAGAATTTGGTTTTTATTTACGTTGATGGATGACAATACCGGATATGTCTGCCTGAAAATGCAGTTAAAAGCACTACTAAATTTTTTTCATCTAATACCTCGCAAAATAAATTTAGAATATTTAGAACATAGGGGTTGTTAAATCAACAGATTATCAGTCTCAAAAACTTTCGAAACCAAACAGAGCGAATTGTATTTTATTCCAATATTCCTCAGAAAATATTTGAATGATATATAAATAAGCATGATAAACTCGGTGGAAAAAAATGAGCTTTCAAAAGCATTTATATGTAAACAGTGTCTACATCGCCGACAGTAAAGTGGAAAAAATTGTAGAGCCTTTTTTTTTTATCTTTAAAACAAGGAATATATAATCGACCAATGACATAATATACACGTCATCAGGAAGTAGATGTGTATAGGCATAATCGCTTAGTAATTCGAGACGTGTCTGTTTCTTTTCTTTTTTAAATTTGCTTATGCAACGTCAGTAGAATCTTACAGAATTTACTCTAATTTGAAATCTTGCTTATTTTTCTGAATTTGTTTTTGTTATTCAATCCAAATAAACAGTGGAGAACCAGAGAATATTATTTTTTAAAGTTATTAAAATATTAATTGAATATAAAACGGAGTTCTGAAGAAAATGTATCTGATGGTGGGTGTAAAATATGTGACGACTTTTTTTCTCAGTTATGGGTTGGTAATGAAAATACTAATATGGTTGTGAGTCACCTCAAAATAAAATCAGTTTCTTTTTTTCCTTAAGTTCTTTTTTCCTAAGTAAACTATAAATCGAATTCTGAACCTGTATTTGCATAATATTTTTTCCAAAATAAATATTACTATACGCTTAAGCAAAATTGTTCCTAAAATTATAAAATAAAGCTATATTAATTTATAAAAATAAATTTAGAAAATGAGAGATAAAAGAATGGAATGAAATACTATTTGATATTTTTCAAGGTCCCTAAATGCTTTTTTGCAATTTTAGATGCATAACTTGTTTTTTTTTTTTTTTTTTTTACTCTTTTAATAAATGATTGTCATGACAGTGGAAATCATGCAGTATCAAATAGATGTATATGTATAGTTGATATTAAAACTGCACTTTCAAACATACAATCTGAATTATTTTGTAAATTTTGCAAATTTAGATAAGGAGATATTTTAAGTTTATTTTTTTGATTTAGTAATCATTGCTTATATTCACATAATTTTTTGCATTTATTCATGTATTTGCATCGTACTGATTCCATACACGATTAATTAATTATAAGACATTGAATCGTATCTTTATTCCATATTCGGTGGAAATGAAAACGAAATTCAGAACCAATATCCAGAATATAATTAATGTATAATGAAATAAAATAAATGCTTAAATTATTTCAAAATCTAGAATCGTTAACAGATTTCACATGCTAGCAATAAATAAATACTTAATGCCAGCAATACTAATCAAGATTTAATGGAAACATTTTTAATTGTGGAGTTTAAAAATGGTCAATGAAAACTTAGTGGAAAGGAAAGAACTTTTAATGTGCGATTAATTGGATTTTTTTTAAAAATACCGATTTAGTTTCTTTTGAGCATTATTACTATTAATTTTATTATAATTAAATTCAAAATTACCATTTTTATTGAAAATGAATTGCTTAAGAGCAAAATATTATTAACAATCAAATTTTTTAAGCGTCCGATTAAATTAATCTAAGATTATTCAACAGAGTTGGTTTTTGCAAAATTAACAAGTTTTATATAAATAAGACAAAAAAAAAACACCATATAAGTTACCATATTAATTTATCATAGTAGTTTAAATGTAACATTATTTATTGAGTCGCATGATATCCAAAAGCTATTGCTTTGTTCTTAAACATGAACAACATGTTACCTTACATCAAGCATTTTAAAAGGTAATGCAGCATATTCAGGAGTCACAAGGGAGAAAACCTTGAAAATTCTAAAGCTCTCTTTCCAATAGATGCCAGTAGCGCAATATTTGTCTTTCCCAATAATCGGACAGGGGATCTTAAACGCTGATCCATGTGGTTCTAAAAGAGATTCTATGAGCCCCACAATAACTTAAATAAAAAGTTTAAACAATAGTTCACATTTAAAAAATTATTCTGAATAGAAAGTTAAAACAATAGTTTAAATTTATTATTATATGTTAAAATTTAAGTTATTGCGCGAAACGTGCCGGCTGTTCATGTCTACCTATTTAGGCTACAAAATATAGAAATTAGCCTGATAACATAAATCTACGGTTAAATAAAGGCATAAATACCAGAGTTATCACTTTTATCTCAATAGATTCTGCAATTATTATGATATGTATCGTCCATCTCAATCATTAGCTGTGGAAGACATCGAACCTCTTATCTTGTAAACACAGAATTGACACTCGACAACTACGGCTCAAAATAATCGCAGAATTAAACTTTATTTTAAAAGAAAAATCCCTGCAAAACTATTTATATAAGCTTTGGTGAAAATATTCCACAATTTTATTGGAGAGAAGTTCCTAAATATTCCAATTAACAAAAAAATACCATCTCTCAGAATCAAATGTATTTCACACTATTTGTTAGATATGTGATTCCTAAATCAACTTTATAATTTTGGCGGTCAAAATGCTCGACCTTGAAGCTATGGTCAACAATTACGACAAAACCTTATTTTAGGCCGACGATGTCCAGAAAACCGAAACGGTCAATGGCATCTCAAGGTTTATCTTTTTCCTTTTAGGAAGGTCATTACGTGTTTCCGACTACACAGCGAGAAGACTCACGGTGATTATATTGTGTCTGAAAAATGAAAAACTGAAAGAGGGATATTGTTAAGGAACAACTTCTGTGTAATACTTTCTATAAGATTCCTCAACCACTTCAGAGATTTCAAAAGCTTCATACAATCTTTTTGTCCAGATCCGTTTTCCTGACTGAAGTATTAGAACTGGAAAGTTTTGAATTTTCTGTATCTTGAATTAAGAGACAATTCAGAATAAAATATAAGCAGGGTTACATAGTTAACCATTTGTTTAATAAGTTTTACAGTTTTAAATAAAGAAACATTTTCAAGGATATAACAATCTTTTATGAAAGAATGTTTGCTTTTCATTTATACTAAATTAATCAGGACATATTAAGTCTGATTTCGAAAGTTTTTCAGGAAGTGTTAGTTAGTTAATTTTTTTTATCATTATTTTTCATATATATATATATATATATATATATATATATATATATATATATATATATATATATATATATATATATATATATATATATATATATATATATATATATATATATATGAGCCGAGTAAGCATCTGAACGGTTGCACTTCGTAATTCATTTCAGCAGTCCGTGAATTTAAATCGCATCTTAGATATGGATGATTCTAT
Source organism: Latrodectus hesperus (assembly GCA_037975125.1). Taxonomy (NCBI): domain Eukaryota; kingdom Metazoa; phylum Arthropoda; class Arachnida; order Araneae; family Theridiidae; genus Latrodectus; species Latrodectus hesperus. Next base: position 73,705,928 of record CM075850.1, on the reverse strand, counting down.
TTTTAAAAGCTATATTCAGTTGCACGATAGATAATATGGGGCCGAGGACCACAGAGTCCATACCTGTTTTCTTTACCGAGGGTTCTGGTATACGAAGCATATGATCCTGTTAAGTGGTCAACCTAAGGCGAAACCTTCAAAGTTTTGCCCTCAAGCATGCTTGACACTCAGTTTTATAGACCCACTGAAAGGATGAAAGGCTGAGTCGAGCTTGTGCAATTCGAGGATCGAATCTTGGAAATATACCTTGGAAGCGCAATCCACAAAACTAATTTAATAAATTAATCTCGTGAATTGTGTGTGTGACTGATTATCCTTTATAAATTTTTTTTAATAATTTAATTTGCGTCTTTTATAAATGACCATTTTGAACCAGTTAGGGACCACATGTTGATAGACCTAATACAAATTGAATTAATCCTCCAAATATTTTTTCACTAAACTCATAAATTCATAAGTTTGGAGAGAAGGATATATCAAGAATATGTCAACTTCATCATTCGATTGTAATTCAATTACTTCATTACTTGTTGTGTTCTGTATTTGAGGGTTTTTACAGAGAAGGAGATGGAAATATAAATAATTTTAATACATGGAGGTAGAATTCTTAGAAGCTACATTGATGTACTTGTTTTTGCATGAAACATGTTTCATTTTATTATTAAAGTTAAGTATCATACAGAATATGCTGTGTTACATTCTTTCTTTTTCTCTATTCTTTTTCATTTACAAATAATTTATGAGATTCCGTAAATGATCTAGAAAGTACTGACTTCATAACATTGTTTACCTCATGAATTTAAGTCTTTAATAAAATATGCAAAGTTTCTTGATGTTTTAATATATGTAGCCTTAATTCTCCAATGATTATAATAGTCCATTTTAGTAAGTCATTCAGTTACCTACAATCGAAATCTTTAAACATAGCCAATTATATAATGATGAAACCATGATCTAGTGACAAAGCCAATATCTGAGCTTGCATCCTCTTTCTCAAATATTAACAACAGTGGGACATATGACCTTACTGAACATGAGTAGCACTCTCAACATGACGATTCCCGTCTGGGTCAGCTACTTTCTGGATATGAAAGCAGAATTTTTTCCTGCCTAGTTACCGAAACAATAATAAATATCTATTAATGAAAGTAGTAATGGAAAACATTACCCAGCCTCTTCATAGATTGGGGGAAACTATTATTATAGTACACACACACACAGAGAGATTGTGTACATGCACGATTCTATGATTCTCACTTACACACATGCTATTTATTATAAAACACGTTTAAAGAAATAATAATAAAAAAAACAATTATTTATCAAAATTTATGTAGAGAAATCATTACAATTTATTAATGAGATATTATATATAAGATTATTATTTTTATGCTGAAAATTAATATTCAATCTAGAAAGAGAAACATCTATAATTAAACACAATTTTTTTTAGTAATTTAAAATACCTCATATTTTATATTTAAATAACATTACTAGATGAGTAGCTCGCCAGAGCTTTAAGTCCTATTATCATACTTCCATTTACATAATTTTAATGATTTCTCAGAAATTATAAGAGGGAAATGAGAGCTCATAATCACTTACTTCACATGAATATTTTGATAATTTTAATATGGAATTTTCCTATTCATCGAAAATTTATTTAATTTCATAGTATTAAATAGAGTATAAGAAATTGCTTTTTACTTGAATTTCATTCTTTTTAGAGTTGGTGTATTGTGTAGGTTGTACCCCCTACACGTAATAACAATATAATAACATTTTGAACAATAATTATTTATAAATAAAGCATACTTAAGCCTACAAATTTAATTTTAGGATTTAGTCAAGTAGTTAGCGTAAAACTGTGTTCAGGTACTTCAAAAGAAAAAGAAATCATTACAATGAGTTTTAAAAATACTGATGAAAAACATTACCTTCGCGTTTGAGATGACTAAGTGTATTTGCAATTACACCAACCACTTTACTTCACAGTTAACAAAAGAAAAACGGTGCACTGTCGTCTACTTCAGCAAATGGCTGACCTTCGACCACTTGACCCAGCATCTTGAATTCCTTGAACTTAATGACTGGAGTGTATTCGTCATACTTCTGCGTATAGAGGTTCGATCGAAACTTTCGTTCAGTGTGTTGCTCAATATTCACAATTTCTTTATATTTACTTGCCTTGGATAAAGGCATTAAAGTTAATTTTTACAATATTTTTTGATATTAATCTCAAATTAGTTTTTAATACATAAAAGAACTTGAAAAAATTCCCCCAATAATCATTTCTCACGCATAATTAGTAAAATTATAATCCTAATTACTCCCATAATCCCAAATTCAGCTGAAGCTTACGGCTCTCTTTGTATGATATGAATAAATTTGTTTGGAATAAAGACCAATCTTATTATGGAATCATCATGATATACATTATACACAATGATAATGTGTATCATGATGCAATATGTGTACAGGATATTTCCAAATATCAAAATTAATTCATGTAGACATTAATAATGACGTAATGTTATTGAAGGAAATTAATCAAATTTATCCTTCAAACGACCCACATTCTAATGAATTTTTTAACTTAAGCATCCATTAACAGCAGATAAATGAATGCCTAAAGTTGATACGGTAATACTAAATGCTTATAAAATGAGACACACACACGCACACACAAATATATATATATATATATAAACACACACACACACTGCTGGACAATTGCTAAGGACGGATCACACATTGCAATGTAGCATAACATTAGGCGAGACATGAGGCCTAGTAGGATAAAATATAGTTGCCACAATGTCCAGATTTTGAATAAAGAATATTTATTGTTCTGGAAAGTACAAAAGCTGTGAAACATCTGAAAGAAATAATTTTGAAAGAAAGAATAATAATGAAAGAAAAAATTTTCATTTGATGCTGCATACGGAAAAATGGAACAATGCATCTAAAAGTCAGCAGGCACCTTGAAGAAAGATATCAGTACGGGATATGTCCACCGTGGAGTGTGATGCAACATTCCACACGTCGTATCATACTTTGCACAGCATTATTCAGCAGCTGTTGAGGCAATTTATCCCATTCCTCTGGGAGTACACGGATGAGGGTGTTCTTGTTAGTCGGAGGATAGTTTCGACCAGCAACTTGCCTCCCAAACCCACACATTTTCAATGGGGTTTAGATCTGGAGAACGTGATGGCCATACGAGGCGTTGAATACCCTCGCTGTCTAGACAATCCTGAAAAGCGAGTGTTCGATGACACGTTGCGTTGTCGTCCATAAAAACAAATTTATCACCGACAGCACCACGGAAAAGACGAACATGAGGAAGTAGAACTTCATTAATGTATCGTTGGCCCGTCATAGTCCCATTCGTAACCACATGTAGGGGCGTGCGGCCATTGATCATGATGCCGGCCCACACCATGACACTGCATGTCAGATATCGGCCCCTTTCCTGGATATTTTCTGGACGATAAGCAGTATCACTCTCGCGCCAGATCAGTTGGTGTCTACAATCCGATGACAGACTGAACCTACTCTCATCTGATAATAGTACGCATGCCCAGTCAGGTTCAGTCCAATTGCGATGCTCACGACACCATTGCAAACGGGCAGTACGGTGCTGTCTGGTCAATGGTACACACACAACAGGTCTGCAGGCGTATAGTCCTCCTCCCCTCAAACGTCTGGCAACAGTTTTTCGGGAGATCTGCTTTCCTGAGGCAGCAAGAAACTGATTTGCCACCAACTGAACTGTGGTGCGTCTGTTCCTTTTTGCTGATAGGATGATATATCTGTCTTCTGCAGGCGTCGTATTTCTAACACGACCTCCCCCCTTGGCGCCTACTACACATTCCAGAAGTTTTAAATGATTTCCACAGCCGTGAAACAACGCTGTGAGCGATATCGAAATCCCTGGCAACATCTGTTATTTTTCGCCCTTCTTCGATCTTTCCAATAATTCGGCCACGCATAAAATCATCTAAGTGATGTCGGGAAGACATGCCAAAAATTTCAAGTTCGTCTATTAAATTTTTTCTGTAAAACTTTGACTTGAAACAACAACTGTCCACACGCGTCAAAACCTTTAAAGCTCTTTTGAAAGCTATCACGTGATGAACAGACGTGGATAAAAATTTGCAAACGCATATTTCTTCTTACTATATCCTGCACTTATTCTAATTTTCCACATTTTGCTTCCTTTCATTTTGTGGTTGCTATGGATGATAGTGTTATCCATCCTTAGCAATTGTCCAGCAGTATATATATATATATATGTGTGTGTGTGTGTGTGTGTGTGTATGTATGTGTGTGTGTGTGTGTGTGTGTGTGTGTGTGTGTGTGTGTGTGTGTGTGTGTGTATGTGTGTGTGTGTGTGTGTGTGTGTGTGTGTGTGTGTGTGTGTGTGTGTGTGTGTGTGTGTGTGTGTGTGTGTGTGTGTATTGTAGGAGCCGCGTGCTTCAAATTAAAACATTGGCAATGGGCTGTATCTTGACAAAAACAAAAAATTTATTTTAAAACATTAAAAAGAGGGATAAAGAAAGCTCAGACGGCATCTCTCAACTTCCACTGCAACAGCTATTCTCTTCCAAGTTTACATAAACATTTCCCTCACTTGGGTGAGTGAGAGTGCCACCTATATTATGAGGAAGGACTTAACTTATATCTATGTGTGTTCTCATTGGGACTGTCGAATTACATAATATTCATAATATTCATCAAACATTTCTCTCGTTTTCATATAATATATATAAATATACCACTAGATTTCACTAAAATCTTTACCACTTTGCTACCACTTTGTTTTATGGGTAGCAAGTATACCCATAAAACAAAGCATACCTTATAACTCATACTGATAAGAATACATTTTAAAATCGTAAAACACATGTCTTTATTATTATGATGTTGATAAAGAAGATACCAATTCATGATTTAACAAAACTATCCAATCGATCTAATGGCTCCATATTTAAGTTGTTATCCTCATTTCAATTCAAGTGTAATTGCCATTTTATGCTAAGGAGTCATTCAGTGGTGTCGTTGGAAACTTGCTGGGGTATTCGAGTATCACTATAAATTCTAGAAATATGTCAAGCACTTCCCGATTACCCATCGTCGCTAATGGACTTTTACCTTAACTATTAACAGCAAAAGGAAAACTGCGATGACCTTGAAATTGCCATGACCGTAATTCAACTTTTGAGTGCCACTGTATTTTGTCTGTTCCAGTGTGGCACCTATGATCTACAGCATAGTTCTTGTATTACGTAATTATATACATCTTACTTCTTCATTCATCGAAATATTATCTAAAATCAATTTTAGTTGTGAGAGCAAGGACAGATTTACAGATAAAACAAAGCATGCAAAACAAAAATACTTGCCTTTAAATTGTTTACTGTATCTATGAATGATTTTATAAAATCCTTAAACCAATTCAGTACCAGTTTTCTTCAATTTTAATAAGTTATGTATTCAGTTTGTATACATATATTTATATAAATATATATACACACACAGTTTGGCATGTAATGATCCATTTATGATAACAACTTTTTCCTTTTTAAACCCATTATTAACGAGAATTATTTTTATCTCCTTTGTTTCGTGTGCCCTTCAAAACTACACTTACTCTCCCTTTCCTCTACATCAAGAGAGATTTTTGCAGCTTTTCAGCACGTGTTCCGATAAGAATTCACAACAGGAACTGGGCTAGAGACATAAATTTGATTCGAGAAAAAATTAATTTTTTTTATCACATGTCAGTATTAAAAGAAAATGCGCGAGCTTCGGGTAAATTTATTATAACTTTCAGTACTATTTAAGTTAATTTTTTTTAAATAATTTTTTCGCTCTGAGAGAAGTCAGAATCCTATTAAATTCTAGGAATTATCAAAGTTTGTTATTTGTATTGGAATTTTACTGTCATAGAATTTCAGATTGTAAAAGTTATAGGAATTTCAGTTATAGTTATAGTTATAGGAATATCGATTATACATAAATAAACAATGTTATGAAAGTACAAATATAAATGTTGTTATGATTTAAAGTTATCTTTTTAATTAAAATATTTCGGAATTACAAGATATAATACTTTGGAATATATATAGAGATAATTGATTTTTTTTTCTCAATAAAAATCCAACACTCTTTTATAATTATGTATGAGGCACTGCTTTATTTATCTTTATAAAAAAATTATGGTGATAATAATCATAATACATTCATTATTAAATCAAAAATCTTCTTTTTCGTTGGTATTGCAGCCTGTTACTGGCCAAGACTGTCTCTCCAAGTTTTCTCACCTATTACCATCCCGTGCGATGACCCTCCATCGATTCACTCTTATTGCTTTTATGTCCCTTTCCACCCTACCCAGCCATCCGGTTGTTTCACTGCTTTCCCTCTATGTTAGAGAAAATAATTTTTTATTATGAGAAAGGTGTCTTCATATCATTTTTATAGCTGGGCCACAAAGAAATATGTGTCCCAGCCACCTAACTCAAAATACCTTTACAACCTTTTAAATGTCAGGTTCATCACCAAACTTTTTGTATATTTCAAGGTTATAAGCTATTCTCCGAACGTGAAGCATGCATCATTTGCATAAAATAGTGATGGCAGTCATTAACAATCAAATCGCTCTTACAGAAAATAGGAAGCGACACATCCACATTTATGCTTTAAATGAATAAGTTGTAACTTGAGATTTTAATCTTTTAGACGATCTTTTGGATCGGCATAAAAAATAATTGATAAATTAACAGGAAACACAGTTAAGCATATTTATTTATTTCAAATGCCCGAAAATCGTTGGTTCTGTGAAAAATCTTCTGATATTATTAAGTCCTCTGTTTGGAACAAGGGATAAAAATGATCTCACCTTGTATAATGGGGTACCTAGTAGGTGCGTTATCTTAACTTGGTGAGTGAATCGGTCCTAGTAATTTAAAAGCAGTGACCTAGGAGTAGATAGTTGAACGTATAAATTCTTCTTATTTTTTAAGGCTATGATCTCGATTCACTATGTAAGATAATGATATTCAGAATGAAAGTTCCCGAATTTGGTCCTATATGCAATTGAACAAAGCTAAACCGGTGTTATATTTCTGCTTTCTATGCATGCACGTCTGTCATACACGATGCTTCATAGTTTTTCGAATTTCTTCCTTTGCGATTTTAGGACATTCTATCTAAGAAAAATACTCTGTACTCGTTCTCTGGAAAAATGTTTAAAAAATTTTCTGACTTCAGCTGATAGATTATTTATCAAAAGATGTCTCTAATTTAACCCTTCATCAAACTTATATCAAGGAAATTCTGGAGAAGATTCCCGGTTCAGCAAAAAACTTTTATATAAATGGAATTTATGTACAAAAACATGAAGGAATGCTCATGTCTGGAATGTTGTGGAAGCTTGTGGTGGTAAATATTATAATAATACCCTGACGGAAACACAAAGCTAATTACTGATAATTAACAAATTTGTATAAAATTTATGATAGAAGATTGAATTAAACTTGGAATCATTTGTAACTAAACTATAAATTTTTAATACTTTCGTTGCATACTATTTTATTTTATAGGCTTTAAAAACATAAGTTGTGTTCTCTATAGTTTAAACCACGTGTTGCACATAACTTGTACGATAAGTTTATTTCTTGATTCTAACTATCGTTCTCCAAATATAAATTTCATGTTCTAGTATTTTCAAAACCATTAATCAATTAATCAATTAGACAATCATTTAATTAGACCTATGAAGGTTTGCAAGTTTTAAATTTTATTGTTATTAACATTATATAAATACTTTAAAAAAGGAAATCGTAAGAAAATATGTTGATTTGAATGTTCATATTGTTACTTGATAGGTAACCAAGATTATGTATTATTTTTTATGTTGGGGATAGTGTCTCATATTATTGATATTAATCATATTACTCATATTATTACTACATGATACATAGTTGTTATTAGAGTGACGCTATCCCATTCCCGGGGTTCTAAAACTTCAAGGTAAAATCATGTAAGTTGATCAGTATTCAATGATCATGTCAAGAATTTTGTCTCTAGTTATTTCTTAATGATTTCGACTTGTTCCGACGATCGACCTGATGTCCAAATATTTAATGTGTTTCAATACATTCTCGATTAACACAAAGATTTGATGTAGATTCGTTTTAGAATAACGTAATCAGATGTCAATGATTACTATCATTGCTTGGAGCAAAAAATGGCATACACTCTGTTACACAATTCGATGTTTAGGAACTGCTGAAACTAGATTGCTTGAGGAAAACTACCTCGTATAATCAAGGGTAATTTAGTCAGAAACTGATAATGTTGAGAAATCCAGTGCATATTTGAATTACAATGGTCTAATATCTCACACTGACTTGGATATTTGGAAAAGTTACTTTTTTTCTTGGTCACTTCATTCCTTAACAATTACACAAAATTGCTTTACTCATTTTAGCGAAAAACAGAACTTTGTAATTAATTATTATATTTTTGGCCCCACACAAGACTAACTGCTTGGTTTCACGAATACAGATAATAACACTTTTCGAGTCCTCAAAAAAATGCTGATAAAAACAGTAAGGTAAGCAGTATTTTTAGATTAAATGCAAATTCTAACTACTTTTACTTTTTAAAATTCATTCTAAATAACATTTAAAGGAAAAACATTTCTGCGGCTCATTTTATTTAATCCTTCTTGCTTACCTCATTCATCATCATTCTTTATATTAAATCTATCCCCATGAATGTCAGCATTTTGCTTTTCAAATCAATAGATCAGACCAGACTTCAAACCAATGGTCTTTTCATGTTCACGAATAACAATTTGTCCGACAACTATGATTTGAAATTTCCAGCCACAACAAACATCTGTGCCTGAGATGGTTGTCGAACTCACGATTTGTTAAACTAAAAGTCAGAATACTGGCAGAACTATTACCTCCATGCAAATGCAAAACAAAGCAAACAAGCTATAAATATAACAGAACAAGAATATGGTAAAACATTTTTAATGCATGCTGCGAATGTTACAAAGGACTTAACTAAGTGAGCATTACTCTGGAACCACAAAAGAGAAATCCTGATTATACATACAAATAAGACAAAAATTTGTCACCAATATTCCAATATCTAGCCGTTGAAGCATGAATTCTATTATTGTAAATTGGATCGATAATTTTTTTAGTGAAGAGTGCTAAATTAGTTTTTAACATTTTCATTTTATATTTTTAAGGAATGTTAATACCGAATGGGAGGCCTCTTCAGGCGGCTCCCACACTCAGATTATAGAATCCGTCTTAACCGATCAGAAATAATGTCTTCTTAATTGACTTATTAAAAGTTAAGTCCCTTTCTAGTTGTGAGTATGTTTGACTGCGGATAGGAAGGTCCTGGTTTCGAATCCCAGGTCGGACATGGATGTACTTTCAATCCCTCCCTCTCTCCTGTCCTTTCCTTGTATGAATGTGTTGTGACTGATTGTCTACCCTATAAACGGGTACCTATGATATGTGTGCACAGTGGATATTACTCCACACCAAATTGCGGTTTAGCTGAAAAAGTTGAACAGCGCTCCCCATATTGTCAATCTAACAAGCCCAAAACAACAAAAAAGTTTAGTCTAAATATTAAGCACATTTTGATATATTTTCATCGAATGAAGAATTGTTTTTTTAGCTGTTGCTTGAATTTGTATTGTTGACCATGTTCATAAATTGCTTAAAATAAATAAAACAGAAATACTCTTAAGAAAATTGTTGATTCGTAAAAACTAATCATCAATTATGCAATAGAAGAAACATCTCAAAAGTTTTAAAAGGAAAATTAATTTACAAAAAAATACAGTAGTTGAACGTATAAGCTTATTAAAAGTGACTGTGTCAGTAAAAAAGGGAGATTATTAAGAATATAATATAAGTCTAAGTATATGTCTAAGTACACGGTGAGTTTTCAAATTTTAAAATTATATACGATTTAGTGCTGCTTAAAGAATAGGTATAAATTTTTTACAAAGGCATTTTTTAAATAGCTGACTTTTTCGGGTCACTCTGTCCGATATGGAGCCCATGAAAATATTAATTCAAATAAAAGTTATTTGGATAATACACTGATTTAAATAAATGTATACCTGAGGACGTACTGGAAATCATGTTCGGAATCTGTAGGTGCAAATAGGCGCTTACTGTGATTGGCAGGAAAATGAGTGAATCATCTCGCGGAAGAAAAAAAGTATGAGTGATTCATCTTGCCTTACGTATGGAAGAGTGAAATAATAAATAAGTTATTTGTGTTTCTGGGGCAAATCTTTATATTATAATGGAAAAAAAATTTATTTCCAAAATTGTTAATTTTGCACTATAACAAAAATTTTATTTCAATAAATTCTATTCATTGAAACTGATTTTCTGTGAAATTAAGATTTTATTTCAAAATGTTTTACACATCGATGCTATCTATCATTTCATTGAATTACACACTAAAATTATGGTTCCTTAACTTTAAATATTTGAAAGTCGATTTGGAATAATGAAACTGCAAGGGATTTTAACACTTGTTTAATATTCTGTTTACAGATTCAGAAAGTAGGATAAGAAGAGTTAAATTTGGTATTTATCATTTATTTTTCTGTTTTAAAATTAATTCAACCGGCATATTTTGCTTAAAATAGTTCTGAATATTAAAATGTTTTACGCTTACGGGGAGATATGAATTTTTTAAATTCATATGAATAAAAATTCATATGAATTAAATTCATAAAAAAAACTTAAAAATGTTTGAATTTTATAAATATTTCCGATTTTGAATCTCATTTCTTTAAAAGTAACAAAAGGAACAACATATTAGTTTACTATATTAAACGTTTTATTTGAAGTGACTTAAATATAATTTGGAGCAAAAATTGCATCAAATTAAAAAGGAACATAAAAATTTAACTTTTTAAATTTATAATCTGGTGTAGTTTAAACAGAGTCATTGAAACTTCTATATTTCTGTTTCTATTCCTTAATGAGATATGCTAAACTATATTTGCAGTAGACATTGTTAAGAAGTTTTCATCAAAATTATTTTTTAGGTATTTATACATAATTCAGTGGACATTTCATCCATAATTATTTTTTCTTATGTTTGCTAAAATTATTTATTTAACAGTTTCTAAAATTTGTGAATTTTATATTCCATCATCATCAATAGTCCTAAATTTTGATAGATTCAGGCGAAAATTGAATTTTTTTTCTTAGAAAATTGAGAATTTTTTATTTACTTAATTTAACAAAAAAATGAAAAAAAAAAACTTACACATGACTACGAGTGGATTCCAACACAAAAGTTGCTTTTCTCTCTTCAACCTCTTCACATCTATTCTAAATACTTATTTACTTAGTAAAATTTTGTTACTCAAACAAATTTTTAATCATCATTATTCAGAAAAAACTTGGTGATAAGGCATTTTATTTTAAGAAGAAAAAAATAACTGAAAGTTAAAGAATTTAAGAATAACATCTGTCCTTTAAATTTAATTTTTGAATGTATATTAGTTTAACAGGGCGTCTCAGTAAGATTTTTGATAGGGTAAGCAAATAAAGTAATGGAAGCTCAATACATGAGTTAGAGTGAGTAAATCCTTTCCTGTAAGAACAAATTTAGTATTGGAGACTCTTCGGTGTTAAAATATCACATAACGAGGTGCAGTTATATTTTCACACATGACCAAGACTAGCTCTGTTCGATGATTGTTTGAGACAAAGCCTTTAGTAAAATAAACAGTTACAGAGCTCTTTATCGCGCACGAGGTCTTAGATTGGCCGTGGTGGCCTGGTTGGTGAGGGAGTAATTCTCATTGTCGGAAGAGAGTGAGTTCGAATCCTGACTTAAACGAAAATTTGTCGGGTTCGATAAAGGCGACTGGGGCATGTTAAATATGTCCTGGTCGCAATGTCCTTCAAGTAAAATGATGCCTCTGGGGATGGCAGATTCAAGTATGTAGGGTCTTCTGCTTTTAAATTACGAAGTTTCCTACCCGGCTGTCTCCACTAACTTGTAGATCCCAACTCAGGTTAAATTCAGAGAAATATGCTAGTGCAACAAAACAAACAGGTCAAAGAATAAGACTATGAACCTCTTTCTAAATTTTAAAAAGATTTAAATTTGCCTTTCATGATCATTTATGAAGACCAGAAACATTATTGTGACAACTTCAAATGTTATCTTCTCCATTTCCCGCTACCTTTGTACTTACACACACTAACGTGAGACATGCACCTTTTAGGAATTCTTAATATATGTTACACCTCCGAGCACAACGGGATTTGGCTATGTCAAGTATTAAGCCTGCTATTTTAACTCCTTAAGTTGCTGTACTTTTCTAGTTAAATTTTGGGATTTGTAACAAAAAATCTATCTAAAATTTTGAATAACTAAAATATGATGGAATATTTATTTCTCAGATTCAAAGAATGTAGTAAAATAAGAATTATTGAGTTATTAGTAGTATTCCTGGTTCACTATTATTTTTGAATTGTTTTGAAATTAATGCTAATATCAAAATCATTTTCGAAAGCATATACCTCTTCCAGGTAATTTTACGCGTGAAGCAATGATTTATTTGATAATATAGGTATTTCGAAATTTTTTCACAAGTTTAAAAAACATTAATCATTTGATCATAAAATCTATTTCATTTCATTACAATTTCTTTGAAATTCAGTTGATATAAATAATTCACCTAGAATAGTTTTCAACTTGTAACCTTTCTCATTTTTATTTGATTTCAACTAGTAATCTTTCTCATTTCTATTTAAACATTCTTACACAGTTAGCGCGAGTTTAGAAAAAAAAGGTTTCTATTCATTTTAGTTAATTCCACTACATTTTGGAAATTTCTAAATTTATTTTAAAGAAATGACAATTTATATAGAAAAATATATTTTCATTCGTAACGTTATACATAATCATTTTAGCAGTTTTTCTTATATTTTAATGTATCGAGGCTTGATAGTAATAAGTTATTATGTTTGCAATTTTTAAAATTTGTTTTAAAAACAAGCCCTAAAATTCAACAGACACTCAGTAAAAGTTCACTGGACTTAGGATTCATTGAATACCAATAAACATGGTTTAGTATAAGGATTAGGCTCTGAGATGTAAAAAACACCAGGTGCGATAGTAATTACAATCATAAAAACTACGGTGGCCTAGTTGGTTAGTGCTCGTTCACATTATCGGCAGGGCTGGTATAGCCTAGTTGGGATCGAGGTCAAAAACTTCTTTGGGTTTCCTCTGCTACATTGCTTTAGTACTGAAGAACTCATCTTTATGGAGGTATTTAAAAGTTTCCCCTCATTATATAAGTATATAATAAGAAAATTGACTAGAGCCTAAAATAGCTATAAAATACCCTTTAATGGTCAGATAGAGTAATATTCTTTCCCTTTTATTGATTTTTCTGACAGTGTAACTAATTCTTCGCAGTAATGATTAAGATGACCTTGTTAACAATTTTTGCTTTTCAGTTTTAACTTTGTCCATCTTGCTGCGAAAAATTCCTATCCTTGCTGACATTAGGGCGGAATTCAGCTAAACTACCGTTTTTATGATGACTCAATTAAGTCAATCGGAAGCCGGTAATTTTGTCAACATATCGCATTTTTAGGTATGAAAATACAAGCTTTTGATTGGAAAAATTTGACCCCCGTCATTGCGAAAATTTAACTTAATTCCGTCTTAGGAAGTCATAGATTAACGAAACATAGATTTTTGGGTTCCTAGGATAGATTAATAGAGAAGCTAACATAAAACTGACGGATTTTACACAGTATTGATAGTTTGTCTTAGAAAAGTTCATTAAAGAAGGAAATATAAAATAAAATTTATATTCCATTTAAGGTCCTCCTCTGATATGGGGTCACCGTATGCCACTGCCTTCGTCAGACTCTGACTATCGGAAAGTTGTGAGTTCGAAACCCGACTTAACCGAAGATCCGTTGTATTCAATAAAGGCAGGTGGAACATGTTAAAAAGGTCGTGGCAGCAATGTCCTCTAAATGAAATGATACTTCTTGTATCATTTCATTTATAGGGCGACAGGTCAAGTATAGGGGATTCTTGTGCTGGGTCCCTGCTTCTAAATTACGAAGATTACCACTCGGCCACTTTCCCCTAATTGGTAGAGACCAACTTTATGCAAGGTACGAGGAAGTATGCCTATGCACACCCATTATTGTTTAATAACAGTAAATAATATCACATTTCTGCTTTCTACATGCATATTTATCGTATTGGAAGCTTGGGTGCCTTTTCGTTATCCTGCCTTTCAACTTGTGATTGCAACGCCATCTGCTAGTGTAAAAGTCCTAACGGGAGGCAAAAAGAAGTAAATATTAAAAGAACTACATCAGTTTTCATTTATAATATTATTCACATGTAATGCGGTAACAAAAATGTTACTTAACCAATCATCAATGAGTAGTAAAACAATCCATTAAAAAATGGAAAACAGTAATATAAAATAAACTCCCGATAATCCATATATAGTTTATCCGCTTTGTGGATTACGGTGATTAAATTTTAAAAAAACGAATTTGAATTCCTAATACGTAGTGTTTCCATGCATAGAGAAACTTTTGAATGACTTTCTAAAGAAATAAATCTACAAGTTTGCAATAAGTATATAATTTAATTATTTACTAGGCCTCAAATTCGCCACATTCGATCCATCTTGCAGGATATGTGGCATTCAAGAAATTGCAGACCCTAATGTGGTGAGGCTTCATCCTGTCACCTGTCTCTCTGGATGTGCGTTGGAGGAGTTAGCAATAAACTGGGAATCATTTGTTCATAGAAGATAGGATATGTTACACAAATCAGACTGTCTGGCATGATGTAAAAGCAGGAAAGCACAAAGAATACTAAACATCCAAAGTGTTCGATTGGAATCGAACCAATCATCTCGCGATATCATGCATTCAGCTGCGAAAAGAGCTTGTAATCTACCTAGGCTCCATGTTCTTGTACTTGATGCTTTCCTGTTTTCTGCTTTTCAGAACGGAATGCGACATTATGTACCCTATGCTCTATGGTAAATATTGCTTGTCTGGATGAAAACTGTCACCACTCAAATTTTGTAAAAACCATTTAAAATCACTCTGTATGTAAAGAAACAGTTCATACAGAGTGATTTTAAATGGAGTAATGTTCAATCAAAATTTTAATTTTGATTGAACATTACTTCAAATGATTGAATAATAAAAAAGATTATGCTGAAGTATAAAAAAATTTAATATTTTTCGTTTTGAGGAAATTTTTTTTTGAAAAAGAAATTAACTCTGTGCAAAATAATTCTAAAAGTAACTCTAAAGCAAGCCAAACATTTGGTATTTTGCAGGGCTAAATCGCTTAGCTAATGTATGACTAAAGTAAGAATTGATATAATTTAATTGGAAAAAACACAAATTTGTGTGTTATTAAAATTTAATATACGCTTTATATTCTGAACTAAATGCAGAAACCTTTTCTTAATTTAATAAAAATCTTTGGTAGACCTAAGCATTCTATTAGGCTTTATTCTTCAGAATGTTCCTTTCAACAGCTGCAAATCTATTTTCATATTTTTTTAATCGAGAATAATATTCGGAAATAGTGGATAGTGTAGTAGCTGCACCTTTATTAATAACTGATTCATGATCCATTAATATTATTTTTTAAATCTTATCTTCAACCTTTCAGCAATGTGAGAAATAACATCTGGAAATGTGAATTCAGAACAGGAATAACATTAAAAGACATCATTCATGGTCCAAAAGTCACCGGTGATCTGCAGAGGCTCTTAGAATGTCATAAGCAAAATAAACGCAAGTTTGATAAATGGTTATCAGTGATGTACTATATGTTTATTCTGACATCTATACAATTTATTTAATATTATTTCGCGTTGCACACTTTTCTATTATAGAACATGCATAATTATATTCGAATACTGATTTATTGAATACAGGGACGTCTTATGAAGTTTCTTGCATGTTTAGTGTACAATAAATTTATATAAAATTTAATGCTACCCTTAAAAAATAGAATATTCTTACATTGATTACGTTTATATCCGCAATACATCGTTAGTAGTTGATGTAATTTATTATATCAGAAAAGCTTTTACATGTAGAATGCGCAGGCTCAGTTAAAAAGCTGTGTGACTAAATCATACTGAAATACTCATTTACTCTAGCAATTTTATTGATGCGTGTATTTTGGTGAAAACGAAACAGAATAAAGCAATAAATCTTTTAAAAAAGAGCAAAAGATTTAAATTAATCTACAGGTATGTGAAGGGTAAATTCAATTTAATGTACATGTGTGTGCTGACGATTTATAATAATTTCATTTACCAAAATTTCCCTGTGTTCTTTATCTAAACCTTTCAAATGTTGCATTTTTGTACACTAAAAGTACCTATTAACTCGAAAAATTTATAATCGGTTCTCATTTAAAAATATTTTAATTACTGGGACTTTAGTGAATAGAAATTTGATTGCAATTTAAGCGGACCATTTGGGATGTTATTTAACGTTTCGCCTCCTCTTCTTCTGGTTACAAGTTTATATCTCTTGGTTAATGCCAAGAATTCAAGAGTTCTTTTGTCTCTTAGCAAGAATAACATATGCAGAATTTCTGCGATATCAATAGAGAGACGGTTGTGCGGCGTATATATATATATATATATATATATATATATATATATATATATATATATATATATATATATATATATATATAAATTAGTCATAGAATGTTGAAAATAAAAAAATGTTGTTGATGTTGAAGAGGAAAAGAGAGATAGAAAAATACTTTCTGATGACAAAATAAAATGTTCGGATGTGATGATAAAATGTATATTTGTCATCCAGTAAAAATGAGAAGTGATTAGATGTACGATGAATAATGTACAAAACTCAAGTGACGATACCCCGATGTATCAGATGGATTTCCTTATAATGGTGTTAGAAAATCAATTAAATTAAATAAGAAAGTGTCAAGAGAAAATTTAAAAATACTTTGGTAAAAAAAAAAAAAAATCATTTCTATGATAAAATTTACCAAGAATTTGGAGCTTCATACAAGATAATATCGTTAAGTACAAGTCAAAGTTAGCATAGAAATACTTTATTAAGAAAAAATAAAAAATAATTAGTTTTCGAATGATCAGAGTGCTGAGAGCGTTCTATTTTCTGATTTCAAACAGAGCATGTCTGAAACAAGAAAAAAATTCAAATACAGGATTTATGACAAAATTTAAGAACAAATGAAAAACAACTTCCAAGAAAGATTATATAAATTGCAATGTCTAAGCTGTATCTATGATTAAATCAAAAAATGTATCATAAAGTAGTAATAAAAATTTATGCATGCAAGATAAGTATCATCAGTATATATATATATATATATATATATATATATAAGCAGATTTGAACTAGCCATATTTTCTGTGATTCTCCTTCATTATTAACCATGAATTCATTAGCCCAGATAATGAAAAATGTCACTGTTATTAAAAAAATGTATTAACTTATAATAACGAAAGGAAATTTTACATTTGGGAGGACCTTTACAATGGTACAATGGTTATTTCTATAGCAATAGCGAAATGCAGTTCCATTTTATTAGTTTTCCAATGTTATTTTCGGTTAGTTGTTATTTATTTAATGTAATGCTAGACTACCCATTTTCTCTGAAGTGGGCACTTTTCCAACTTCAAAGTTGGCTCTGTTCATGATCACATTCAAAGAGTTTTAGAAATCATTGTTTCTGTAGTTTTACAACTCACTGCTGAACTCAAGAGGCATTCATAAAATGTTCTACGAGTATAATTATAAATAATAGTTATGATCATCACTCATTGCGCAATGTTAAGTTACGAAATTTCTTTATATTCAATTACGTAAAGCTTAATTTCATTCATATTGCATAAATATAATTGAATAAAAGAACAATTTTTTTATTCTGTTACCAATCAAGATTTCATTTTATGCTGACTTTATTTATAATAGTTAATGGTGTATAGTATTAGATCAGTGCTTCTTAAAATATGTGTTATTAATTGTTGGTAGAAATCGGAGAAGAATTTAAATTTCACTGGATTTAATTTAAGTTCAGAGAAATACAAATATTTATGAATTAAAAATTCAGAGGTGTCCTGCTTCAACCCTATATTTTTAGAGCAAATAATCAAACAAACTGATTGTGTTGCGTATTTCTTGTTTTAAATAAATTGTAATCTGTTTTTATCTCTGTATGTATAAAAAGGGAATTTTACAATATAACTGATTCATGAATAAAATAATCAAATTGTGCTTACATATTTTAATAGACTTATGTTTATATGAATTTATTGAAAAATAATTTGCTTTTATTGACGAATAAATCCCATTTTTTTATTTTAGAGTATCATGGTAAAATTTAAAAGGATATTAGGGCACCATTGGTTATGGGTGTTGAAAATAAGAATTTTTCAAGGGTTTTATTGAGAAAATAAAAAAACCAATCTTTTATTTATACGCCAAGATAACATCGTCTATTTTTTATGTATTCATTATTTTTCCGGTTTTCCATACATTTACCTCTGATTTTTTGGAAGATTACTATGCATCATTCATTTTTCCTTATTTTTCTCTAATAAAATTTATAAGAATTACACAGCAAAAAAATTATATTAAGAGGTAATTATATTATACTTGAAAGTAGATTCCGCGCTCTGAAATTGCACAAATTTTCAATCTTGTTATTTCTATAACTTTTGAAAATTTTCATAATTATTTTTTTCTAAAGTAAATTTTTTACATTTACAATTTAAATTTTTTAGAACATAAACAAGGATACACACCGTACTGCCATATGAAAGAGTTTACTTTGTTGAACATATTTCTATCGCCATTAAGAAGGAGCCCCCAAAACAACTGAGAGCTACTCTGAGTAAAGTAGAAACAGATCGCTTATAATCCATGCAAAGCACGTTCTTTCACAAGAATTAAATAGTGGGGCTAGGTTCAAACTTGAAGTATATCTCTTAGCGGAGCACAGTGTTATAAAAGGTACTGGAATTAACAATGTGTTACAAATTTATGAGACTACTATGATTTGGGGAATTTTAATATGAATAATTGTTATTTTATTTAAATTAAGTTAATGTGAATAAATTGAATGTAAAATGTATGCATACTATTTTAAGAGAGATATTTAAATATACTATATAGTTATAAGCAATTTCAAATTTTTTTCTATTTAAATATTTGTTACAAAATTATAAAACTACTTTTTTTTATAAAAATTAAAAACTTTTTCTATTTTTTTTAAATTACGTCAGATATTTAATTTTTCACTGTATTAGTAAGATTTTCGAGCACAATAGTTTAGGAATCTCGTCTCATTCATATTCCTAACTTCTTCTAGTTCGTGTATGGAAACAATTTGAGGATTATTTGCGTATACTTAATGAGCCAAATGACACCAGAAGTATTACTGAAAAATTCAGATTTAAATTACAAATTGGTCAGCTTAATTTGTCGTAAGATGTGTACTTAATAAAACGTAAGGTGCATAGATTGTTGTGTGAGATTACAAGCAGTATGGTCTACTTAAAATTTCCAGTTTTACGGAACTAAAATAGACCGAAAGGCATTAAATGTTAGTAAATCAGCTATCGTTAGCAGTTATAATCCATTTTTCAGGATCTCGTTTTACAAGTTATGCTTCCCCTCATGTAAAAAAATCTCCCCATACCATTGTAGAACTACCAGCCTATTACCGGTCAACTAAAGAAACCTCTAGAATCTATATACTCGCAAATTACATAAATAATAAATATTCAAGTCATCTAAATTGATTTTTGTTTCATCTGAAAAAATAGTATTTTTTCATATAACATCCCAAGTCATGACCTTTCCTTGACCACACCAGCTTCAATATTTTATGATTCTTTAATAATCTTAGTTTTCTTTGTAAATTCAAAACAGCTACATTTGAATTTCATCGTAAGGTATATAGACTGTTGTATATGAGGTACCTACATTGTTCGTTATGTAATTTAACGAGGACACAAATTCTGTTTCGGAGCAAGCTTGAAAATTTGTCTATAATCGTAACCTGATAATTTTCTCTCTTTCACCTAAACATTTTATATTTTCCCTTTCATCTAAGTATTTATGAAAAGCAATTTTGAAACTCTTAAGGATAATATTTATTTTTTGTTCTGATTTTCAAGAAGATTTATAAAATTAAAAGTTTCAAACTTTTAAGTCAGTCAACTTTTCTCAACGTGGCATTGTGAATTTCCTAATGAAAGCGAATTAAATTCTAGTTTTCTTTATGATATCATTGTCTTCCTTTTTCTTAGACTGAATTATATTTTATACACGATTTAAAAAAAAGTAAAATAATTTTAAGAACTTAAACTAATTTTTGTAAAAAAAAAAAAAGTAGGTTAGTTTGAACTCTGTAATACCAAGAGTTCAAAAACAATCATTTACTGTGTGAAACTAACTGAGTTATTTTTCATCTAATAAATTATTTTAACTGTTTCAGTCTTATAAAATGATTCGTTGTAATAATAAAATAAATGCGATAATTTGAGTGATCTTATAATTTTGAAATATTGTGTTTCTATGCCATGAAATGTCACGAAATTATTTCATTTTACGTTTTACCTGGGGCAACCATGAATTCTTTAAGGAAACTTTTAATGTGAACTAATCAGATAAATTTTTTTACACTCGTAGAAGATCAAGAAGCATAATTTATTCAACTAGTTATAGCTTTTATTTTATTAAACATTTGTTAATATTTTATTAAGCACTTATTTTCAATTTATAAATTAGAATGGTTTCCTTACTACTAATTACACATATTAAATATTTTACAAAGATAAATAAAATAATTTATCTTTTAGAACTTTGAGGTAACATAATTTAATTGTTTTATGATGTTTTGCCTTGTTAAAAAAGCACTATATATCTAATTGGAATGTTTCTAGATAATCTTTCCAAGGTTCCTCTATTATTTCAAGAATTTTATATCCAACATCTGTGTCTATACATAACTTATACAAAGAATTATCCAGACTATAAATGCAAGAAATTATAGACTATTAACGTAGAACTTTCTGAAATTATAAACTTTCAACGTGCACATCTTCTGTAGCAGTGTATCTGTTCATGCAAATTAATCAAAACAAGAAATTAGATCGATTAGGGAAAATGAATCATAAAAAAGAAAAAATACTAAATTATCAAAAATATTTGATAACAAAATGAGGACTTGTTTAAAATCCATATAAAAATTATTTAGTACGGTCCTATTAGCAAAATTTTAAATGTTTTTCTTGCAACTCTAAAAATCCACAGGGATCTATTATTTAAATTTTTCCTGGCAATAACAATATTAATTCGTTAAAATGTGTCCGTTATACCGAAATCAATGATTTTAAAATTACTTTACTTTATTGGTTATTAAGGATTTTTCTTGAACTTGTTTGAGTGAGTAGATTCGCTACAATATACCAACGCAAAACGATCTGCACGAGAACCATCTATAAAGCAAAAAAACATTCTTATAAATGTTATTCAATGAGATTAGGCCCTAAAATATACAATCATATCCTTAAATTAAGGATAATTCAGAATGACACAGAAATTGAACTCTAAAATAAAAATCTCATACGTGTAGAATTATCACAGACATCTTGAAGAATAATATGTAAATAACAAGAAACCACCAGATGACGATAATACGTCACAATAACGAGAGTGTAAGAGATGGGTATATAAGGAATGGTTGCAAAGAAGTAAAATTGTTCACAGGCACTTTGAAAGCTTTTCAGTGCAATAACCGCATAATTATGGCACAAAGGAAGCATTTGGATGTTGCTTTACACGGTAGAATTTTCGGCTATCTGGAATGTAAACGTACTCAGTTAGAAGTATCTGAGGAACTTAGAATCGCCTAGAGTGTCATCTCCAGATTTTAGCACCGGTTTCAAGATGATGCCAATGTGAGTAGACGTTACAGCACAAGTCGCCCCCGAGTTACAACGCAGAATGAGGACCGGTATTTGGCAGCTGCTGTCAAAAGAAGCAGACAGAGCACAGCATCAGACTTGTCTTGTCAGTCATTCTTCAGCTACTGGTATGACAATTTCAAGACAGAATGTGTACAGACGTTTAAGGCACATTGGTCTATATGCTAGTAGGCCTGTTAGTTGTGTTCCACTTACAGCAACTCATTGTCGCCTGCGGTTAGCCTGAAGTAGAGAACATGCATTGTGGACACCGCAATAGTGGTCTGGTGTGATGTTTTCTGACGAGTCCAGGTTTAGCTTTCAGTCTAATTCTCGCCGGACTTTCATATGGAGAGGGCTAAGTACCCGTCACCACCAAGAGAACACCATTGAACGACACCGTTACAGTGGTGCAGGATTGCTCGTTTGGGGAAGAATTATTCTGGGTTCCAGAATTATCCGTCATGTTTAGAATGTAACCATGACAGGCCACATCTATTGGGATGCCATTCTGGAACAACATGTATGTTTGATTCGAAATGCCATGGGTTCAGAATTTCTGTTTATGGATGATAACGCCAGTCCTCACCATGCAAACATTGTACACGAATACCTTCAATCGCAGGATATCACCCGTATGGATTAGCCAGCATACTCACCGGACTTGAATCTAATAGAACATGTGTAGGACATGCTTGGCCAGTGAATTGCAGGCCATCAACCCCTTCCCAAATGTCTACAGGAACTTCGGAGAGCATGGCTTGATGAGTGGTGTAATATTCCCCAAGACCAGATCAATAATTTGATACCCACCATGCCCATGCGTTGTACGGTATTACATCGTATGGGAGGCATACTATGCACTAACCATCATACCATGCTATATTAATTTTTGTAAATAGGTTCTTTTTTAAAATTTGCTCCTGGGAGAAAGAATTGTAATTTTTATTAAAAATGTCAAACATATAGCATCTTATTTGCTCTTTACCTTTTGTTTAATAGACTTTACAAATAAGTCACGTTTGTTTTGCTTCTGTCTCTTTCTTTGCCTAAACTTGCATTATCTTTAATTTATGGACACGAGTGTATGTCAAGTGGTATTCTGGTGTTTACACAAAAATTTCATGGTACTCCTGAATCTTTATCAAATTTCAAATTTTCATTGGAGATGCTGACATATTTTTATCGAGCACCCCACAAAACACAGATAAGTAATTGATCACACAGATCAATCACTTTTCTTTTTAATTAATCACAGATAATCACGTGTCACATAAAAGTGATTGATTAATAGAGATTGTGGAAGATTTAATTGCTGAAAACTTGGCAATAATTTCGAAGATATGATGAGAACAGTGAAAGAAATTATTCAAGTTTTAAATCATATTGTTAAAAAAACAGCGTGCTTTCTAATTGTAATAAAGATTACAATTGCTTGTATAAAGTGTCATTGCTTATTTCACGATAAACAATTAATGAAAACATGGAAACGGAAGTTGGCTGTTTACATGATAACATTTCTACTAATCTCAGCTACCTAGTTTTCAAGTTACTTATATCTTCCTATATTTTAAAGAGGCTAAATTTAAGCTAGTGAGTTTCTAGCTAAATTGTTGTAATTTTGTTCTTGTTGATACTTAAAATATGTGTGTTATTAAAAGGAAAAACCATTGCCTGATATAATCACATATTTACAAAACAAATTTATTTAATAGATTCTTCAATTTATCTCGTCAACTTCTAGACATTTGATGGCACTGCCATGATCCAAATAATCTGAAAAAAAAATGCACAATGCATTCATTGAAAAGGACAATTATCTATAAATATAACGTCGTTTGTTGTCATTTACTTTCAGAATCTTACTTAACACTTTTATTACTTCCTTTGAATGGACAGATGTGTATACAAAAAAATAATTTAGCCTTGAGGACATTACACATAAGCAGAGATTATTCAACACGTAAAAAATGATGCAAATTATTTACGGATCAAATTACCTAAATTCCTTCTTAACCATCGTATTTTTGTTTTACTAAATTTCCGAATGCATGGAAACAAAATGACCACTTTTTAAATATAAATCTAAATAAAAACTATAACTAGAATTTACACTTAAATTAAATTTTTTGTTTTTTACATCAACGATTGCATGTATTGTTTCCTATATATATATATATATATATATATATATATATATATATATATATATATATATATATATATTTCGTTATCCATTGCATAGGTGGGAATTCAGAGGGAAAATAGTGTTGCAATTGTGCGTGCGTGTGTATTTTTAACAAGAAATTTAATGATGCTTGAAACATCCCCGATAAAATCTGAAAAGACCTTTTTGTTGAATTTTTTTTGTAATTCATGCAGCGTTCTTATTCCTTACAGGACATAGTGCCCTGCATTTTATGCAATTGGATCCTTTCAATATCGAATGAGGCCATCCTTTTCTTTAAATGCATTCGTTTTCTAAACTTTGTAGGCAACGTGCATGAATACAATATATAGAAATTTAATAGAAAAAAATTATTTCTAGAGATGCATTCATCTCCGGTAGATTCGAATGTCAAGAGTCACGACATTATTGTCATCAAAGATGTCTACACCTCATAACCGGAGAAAAGCTGACATTTGAATAAAAAGCTAATAGGAACTGATCTCTTTCGAAATCGCAAGACCGAAACCAAAAAGAACAAATCACGATTTGACATATCATGTGATATCAAAACGCTGCAACAATCAGACCAATGAGCGTACGCCAAATAGAACAAGTTACGAAAGCTCGAGAAAAAACGCTTCAAACAGCTTGCAGCGCCGTAGATTATTAGTGTGAAGTATCGGCTCGTGTAATATTTGCGTTTCTTGGCTCAGCGAAGTCTAGTGAAAGTGCGACATCTGTGTTTAAAATAAACATCGAGAATTCTTTGTTTTGTTTATATGCTTAAAGTAGCAGAATTAAATAAAGTTAAATTTCTTGAAATAATTTATTAATTCAGTGCTAAAGTAAGTGCATTTTTTTCAAATTTTTTTCTTCTGACCTCTGTGTCGCCGAAGTTCAAATTTAAAATGTTTTGGGTTGACACCCTTAATCCTCCTATGTTATTTTACTTTGCAATCATGCAGATATGCTAAATGGTATCTAAAATATAACTGGAAATTATAAAATTGTTTTCCTGTTTTATTTATTATTACTACATTTTATTTTGGCAAATCCAAATCAAAATTTTTATTATAAAAACTTGTTGTATTTTGTTTAATTTTAGAATTTTTTGCAAATTATTAATTCATTAAATTAATGATTTTTTATAATTTTTTAGATTCAGATTTAAAAATGTCTGTGCAGTTGATTATAAAATCAGCAGCTCAAAATGTGGAGGATTTTAAGTTAACCTGTGATTTATCGTGGACAATCGCACAAGTCAAAGATAAAATTGCTGCATCGTATCCAACAAAGCCAGTAAGATTGATATTTAACTATTATAAACTTTATTTGATGAGCTTGTTTATCATTTTTCTTACTCTTTCTATATGAAAGTACGAAAATTATTTTTTTAGTAACTTTTCTGCCATGAAATCATTAAATATTATAATCTTGTCTTAAATATATTTCTTAACTTTCAGTTGTGTATTCTAATGTCTTAGTTTATTCAAAATGCTTATTGATAAAAAAATCTTACATTTTTTGGAGTTAAAATAGTTGAAGTTGTAATGAATCAATTTAAGATAAAATTATATTTCATGATAGTTATAAAGAATATTTTTTCAAATTTTGTATTAAAAGAAAATACTAGACTTATTAAACATTATGTATTACTTTAAAGTGTAAACATATTCATCATTTTTAAGTAGTATAAAAACTATTTGAAGTCCTTTTCTCTTATGTAATTATTTTCTCTTATGATAATTTAATTTATATAATAATTTAAAATTAATTTTTATCATACTAATTATTCTTTGCTTGCTTATATTTGTACGAGCTTCATTTTATATTGTAAATCATGATTGAATCTGCTCTTGTGTGCAAAAAGTGAATGTTAACAACCTAAGTCTAATAAAATAATACATTTATATCAGAGCTTTCATCATCTAGACCTTAAATTAATGTAGCAACTAAATGTGCAAATTGTAACAATGTAGATAAATGTAAGTTTCATGTGGAAAAGAATTTAAAAATTTTACTTAAATAAAACTAAAAGCTTTATTCTATAGCCAATGGTGATCAAACTCTGAATAATGACATTATTCTTTAAAAGTAAGATGTGCAGTGCTATTTGCTAGGGCTTGACTAATGTGCAATAGCATTATATTGATAGTAACATAGTTTTTAAAATTTCAATGAATTGTACTGAAATATTGTCAGTTTCATTGTTTTGCCGAATAACTTAGCAACTAATTTCTGATCATGTTTAGTGCATCTTTTGAACATCAAGACTTACTAAAATCTTAATATTGCTTTTAGTATTAAAGTGGATCAAAAAAATTAAAGTGAAATGTATTATGTGTAGTTAAAGCTTAATATTGGCAAAAGTGATACATTAAATTAAAATTGCTGTATTTTTAGGCAAGAGAACATCAGAAGTTAATTCATGGAGGAAAATTGTTACCTGATCATCTACCATTGAGATCTATTTTAATTCCAGTTAGTTAAATTCTTCTATACTACTATTCTTTTTTAGGAGATTAATCATTAAAAATTTAATACATTCTTTGGTTATTTTTAGAACCAAGATCTTCACATTATTCATCTTGTGTGTCCTCTACCTTCTGCTCCATCCTCTAATAAATCCTTTTCAAATAAAGAAGTAAGTAATTTTTTAAATTACTAATTACTTTGGATATTAAATTGAATTTTTTCAATTAACTGGATTGTTTAAAATATTTGAGTATTTTATTTAGAGACATTTGTAAACTGACAATGATCATTTTAAGTGTAAAAGAGCAAAATTCTTAAATTATGAAAAGAGCATGTCCTTGTAAATGATACACCTTTTTCTAACTTATGTTCCAGTACTTATATATATACATATATAGTTTATTTTTATAAAATATATGATCAAAGTTTTGACTTACCATAGATTTAGTTCAAAAATTTTAGTCTAAAAATTGCAGCTTTGTCTGTTAGTGCTTAATTATTTATTAGTTCATGTTTTAAAACTGATTGTATAACTTTCAATAAGTTTTTAACTACATTCAAAAATGCAAACTTAATAAAAAATTAGTTTAGAAGGTAATTTATATATATATAATCTATCAGTTTATACATTATTCATCACATAAATATTACTTTATTACTATTACATCATATATCAAAAGATATATGGGTGCATATTGTTTTTGCATATAGATATTTGGAACTAATTACATAAACTGAAAGAAAATAAACACACTTTCTTTTGAACATCAATAAAATTGGAATCAGATTTATAGTTTACATGATAATTCACTCCAATTCTTAAAATTTCTTTGTACATTAACTTTGAAGAGTCAAATTTCTTATGAAATTTTTCCTATATCATTTAGTGTTAATTTGATGTAAAATAATCAATAATGGATAAAATTGTCTTCAATGATAGTAATAGATTGCAAATGTCACAGAAATTAAATGTCTAAAGCTGTAATGTTATTTAAAAAGCTGTGACTTCTAATTTTTATTAACTTAATTTTTTGTTGCTAAAATGTATGTTCTTCAGATGGAAAGCCTGAAGTAAGATATTTATGGATAAATTCAGGTTGCTATTAATTTTTATGAACTTTAGCCTGCTCTAGACTATTGTATGTTACTACTCTAAACTTAAATTTTTTTAACTTCTATGATGGTGAAAATTAACTGTTTTTCATGCAATTTGAAGAGATTGGGAGTACATATTATATAAATATTTTTAATCCCTTATGGTGTGTGTGAATTATGTATTCTACTCAAATTTCAAGTGCTTTGTTTAACATATATACATTAATTACAGTATACTTAAAATAATGTAATTATAAAAAATATGTTAATGAAATGATATTGAGAGTATTTAAAAAATATTTTCAAGTTACTGTAATTAATGTGTTGAATATTAATCACAGCAATCTTACAAGAAGCTTATTTTAATCTATCTTAAATAATACATTTTTTTATTTTATTTTATAATGTCATTAAAAGTTCCTTTATTTTCTTAGAAAACAGTTCCTTCAAATGCAGCACCTCCTACAGTACCTCCTCTAAATCCTAATAGTATTTATGCTCAAGTGAATCAGAATTTGCAACCTCCTCCTGCATTTGTTGGGTATTTTTATATTATTTCCAATAATTATTCAATTTTTTTATAATCGAAGTTTTCTCTTTAAGTGCATCATTAAAAAATGTCACATGTCATTTCAAGTAGTAACATGTTAGAATGCATTTTAGGTCAGGACTTCTTGTTTTAAAGATTTGTGTGTAATGAAATTTCATTTCCCATAAACGGTTGTGTTTTCAAACAGAATCATTATTTTAATCATCAGTCTGATATTGATAACATTTTCATTGTTTAAAATTATTTTAATCTTTTCGGGTTAAAATTTTTTATAATTTATATAAAATTTATGTATAGTGTTGAAAAATTAACATTCTTTCTGAATTTTTCATTGAAAGTTATACTTTGAAAGAATCGAGCTTTCAAGCCTTAAAAAAATTTCTCTACAAATTTGATATTTTCATATAATTGTAAAGTGAAATTATAATTTTTTATTTCTAATAATAGTAGGTGAAAGATAGTTTGGAAGCATTGATATCAGTAACAAACATGAATGGATTAATTTAAATTATTGTAAAAGAATGTTATGAAGTTACTAATGTTAAAATTTTTGAACTTACAGTGCCTCATCAGTATTCCCTGTTGGTACACCTTCTGATGCTGTTCATCAGTATTTGGCAATGCAACAAATGTATACTCATTTCATGACTCAGTATTTGTCACAGTAAGTAAATATTGAAATTTATGTTTATAAAAGTTAGACTTTATTTTACATGTGAATAAATAATTAAAATTGTTTTAAATTACTTCATGCCATTTTAGAATTTATAAATTTTAAGATTAAAATTTTGTATAAATAAGTATTGATCTTCTGTTTTTTCTATTTGTGCATAGCACTTAGAGTGTATTGTTTATATTATAAACATTTTCAGATATAATGGAAATGTTCCTTATGGGCAAGTGCCTACAACTGTAACATCTGTGCAGCAATCTGCACCAGCAGCAGTGCCTCAGCAAAATGTCATTCAAAATGCTGAAGCTAGACAGGATGGAGAAAGATGGGATGTTGTTGATTTTTTGTATGCCTTCAGCAGAATTACTATATTTCTTTCAATATTGATTTTCTACTCCTCTCTTTCGCGTGTTGTAGCAGTGTGTGGACTAATTTTTATATTAACTTTGTAAGTAGCGTTTAATAGTATTTTAAAGTCTAATTCCTAATTTAGGTGTTTTAATATTTGCCATGCTTAAGTTATATCAATTCAGATTTTTTCATGATACTATTTCAAACTTTTTACTATGTATAATTATTTTGTATAAATGTATTATGTATGTGGGAAGAAAACTTAACCACCCAGAACCTTTCTTAAAGCTTCATTATAAAATTACTTTTATTAAAATAGAAGAATGCCAAATTAAAAAGTTTTTTACTGATTAGTATGGTTTAAATTTTTCTGTCGTTTTATATTGCAGCATTAACTTAGCATGACATGTCAGTCTAAAATATGAATACTTATATTTTATGAAATCACAAAATGAATTAGATTTATTGTTTGGCATTAATATAAAATAAAACTGAAACAATCCTTTATCAACTACACATAGAATTGTAAAATTAATGTTTTCATTCAAGAGAAATACAGCAAATTTAACACTGATTAATAAATGTATTTGCAAGCTCCTCATATTTTATATATATATATATTTTTTTTTTGTAAATTCTATTGTAAATATGTTAAGCATTAATTATAATTTTACTGTATTGAAATATTCTATTTTTACATATCCCCATTATTAAAAGTTTAATATTTATGTTTATAGATACATGTATATAGAAATATAAATGAATTATTTTCCAAATAATGTTTAATGAATAAGAAAACTCAAAGTGATTTTTTTAGGCAAATATTTTTATCATAGATTTTTTATTTTTAGTTTCATAAATATAATTTGAAAAGTATATTTAGCAACATTAAAATCGCAACTTTTCCATCTATACTCTTCTCGTCATCTTGTATTTGTTTTCTCGTAATAGTTTTTATAAGCTTTTTATCAAATAAGTTGTATACAAAGTGACCATGAAATGGCAAATACTTACCATGTGGGAAAAGCTTAATATGTTAGTATTATTCTTAATATAAATCATTAATACCTTTCATGCCATTCAAATATTTCAATCAAGTGAAGGCAGGATTATACAATATTTGTTTCACTATTAATTTGATTGTAATGTATGGAAATTACTATTAAAGTAGTGAAACAAGAAATATAAAATTCACATTCAATATTGGAAATTTTTTAATATATTTTTAAAATTCTCTTGGCAATAAATTTAAAAAAGTTTATACTGTAGGTGCTCATTTTTACAACCTCTAATTTACTAACACTCATGATTTTACAAACTAGTCTTTAACATGTTACATGGATGCAATGATAATTTTAATTCCCATTTACAAAGTAAAAAAAAAAAAAATCTTCCTTACAAATGTATTTTTATGTTTCTTTTATTTGCACTTATTTTTTTGTAATTTTATGTTTATTTTATTTTGTAGTTAAAAAACTTGATGCAACGTTTTTATTGGAGAATTGTTAATCCTTCACATTTTAGATAACTAATGACACTGCTATGTTAAAAATTGATTTTTTTTAAACAATTTGCTTGGAATTTTTCTTGCCTAATTTAATTCAATCTTGCTGAAGATGCATCAAAATATGAATTTATATGTGACTATTAAAAGTTACTTTTGAAAGTAGTATTCATGCTTGAAATGATGTAGAAAAAACAATATCTAGACCATTTCGACTTGTTGCCAGTATTACCACCATAATTTGAGAAACATTTATTTACCTCACAATTTGAGTGAAGAATTACTCCATGACATTCAATAAAGAAACTAGTCACTTTCTTTACTCCATTTTGAGGCTTTCTGAATGTGGTCTTGATGTAATTTGTATGTGAAATATGTTGGATGATTAAATGGTTAAGATAATAATAAATCTGAATTACATTTCAGAAACTAAAAGAAAAGAAATGGTTCTGTGACCATCTGCAAAACCAAAAAGCTACAAGAATGCTTTCTTACACTGAAAAATAAAGAAAATGCATTTTTAAAAAAAATTTTAAGCAAAAAATGATTACATTGTCTGATTTTTTTTAAAAATCTATAAAACAAAAATAAGCAAGAATGTGTAAGCTTTAAGTATGAATTTCATTTTGCATGTTTCTTAGATATAGTGCATACAAAATAATTTTTTTAATAGTATTTTTTAAAGAAAGAATAGTTGGGTAAAAAAAAAATTTAATCTAATAATCTTCCAATGAAATGCTTTCCTTTTTTATGATGAAACTTGGTTTTATAAAAATTCAATGTAAACAAATGAGATTCTAAAACCCTTGTCTTACATGTTTACAAGCCAAATTTCAATTAATTTCATACAAATATTGCTGTTAAAGAAATTTTAATTAATTTCTATGGATAGTAATAAATTAAAGACTTTGCATTTAGATATATTCATGCATTAAAGTCAGAAAGCAGAATTTTTTTAAGATAGCGTTTCTGGAGAATTTAAATTCTTTGGTACCAATACTAAATTGTGCGATCTTTTCTTGGTGTTTCTAATTATGTAGCTTTAATATAGAAAATTAGCTGCCATTAATATAAATATAAAT
Organism: Latrodectus hesperus; assembly: GCA_037975125.1. NCBI lineage: Eukaryota > Metazoa > Arthropoda > Arachnida > Araneae > Theridiidae > Latrodectus > Latrodectus hesperus. The sequence continues at coordinate 73,673,947 of CM075850.1, read as the reverse complement.
TGTGAATTTATTTTTCTTGTTATTTTATTACAGATTAACTAAATTCCCAACACAGTGTATAAAATGAAAATATATATCATGAGTGACACTCTCTAAAGTTGTAATGATCATGTTATAGAATGAAAGACTGTGTGTAATTTCATATAAACTGATGTTTTTAGCCATAATTTTTCTTTTTTTAGGATTGCTAGATTTAATCGACAGAGGCAAAATAACCAAGTTGTCAATGAGCAGCAGAGAACTGAACAAAATGCTCCACAAGAACCCATAGTGGAGAATGATAATGCTACTAATGAAGAAGTGGTAAGTTATCTATTAAAGTACTATATTTTCATTGCTTGTAGGATAAAATTTCTTAATCTTGGCTAGTATTTACTTTATAATCTATCTTAGTAATGTTTTTAAGCATATTTTCAATAATCAGCAATATGTATTCTAGATTATCAAAAAGCAAATAGTGTTAAATAAGTTCTTGCAAATATAATATCTAAATAAATCTTATGTATAAAAAGATTTTACTATACAATTAAAAACTTATAAATATTATTGGGAATATTTTTAATATCTAAAGAAGGATTTCGAAATACTTTGTGAAAAAATGAACATGAAATAGAACTGTATATTTAATTTCTTTAAACCAGTATTAAAGTACTGGATCGTATAATTTGATAATTTAAAAATGTGTACATAGCTTTTTACTTAACAATAATTTTGAAATGATGTATATTTTTTTAAATTTAAAAATTTGTCAGCTAAAACATTACTTATAAAAATTAGACCAGTTCAATGAGTTTTTTGTGCACTTTAATGCATGTTCTTAGTGTATGTTATTTTTTTCAAAATATTAATTACATCATAAATTTGCTCTAGTTACTGAGTATATGGGTGGAAGAACTGCAGTTTAAGAGTGCAATAATTATAACATAGTGAGAATATATTTTTGAAATCCAAAGTAAATGTACTGTTGATACTCAGTTTAATTTTTATTATAAACTCTATGGCATTTAAATTTTCTTATAAAATATCATGTTTCTTTTAAAACTATGTGAGATTTATTTTATCCATTAGATTTATATAAAATATAGAGTACAAATGATGAAACTATTGTATAATATTAAAAATAATAATATATTGCTTTAGTTACAATAATTTGATGCCAATTTTTGATAATGACATATAAAATAAATTTGGTATTAAAATTTTATAAATCATTCAATCAAGAATAAAATTGTTTCCAATTAAAACATTAAAAAGTGAACGCTTTATATTGGCATAAAAATAAAATTGAAAATTTTTTATTCATATTAAATGTTATTCAAAATAAATTATATTTAAAAATTAATTAACTAGTATTTTTCCATTAAATTTGTGAGTATTTATTCTCCTAACTTCTATTAAATTTTGTTTGCACTCTAAATTTTCATATAATTTGTCATTCCCATTTGTGATTATATATTTAAATGCAAAAAAAATTTTCATTTTTCAAAAGAATTCAAATGTGGCATTAGAAAATTTTAACAATCTTAAGTTAATTTACTCAATTACGGTGTCTAAATTTTTGAAAATGCTAATTTTATTAACAAACAAAGGCTAAATATATTTAAAGTGTCTATATTGAATTATATTTTTAAACTTGAAAATTATTGAAGAAGTGATTAAATAATTAGATTACACAACACAAGATATTTCAATTTTATAATTATTTTTATATAAATTGTTTTTTTATTATTCAGTAACTATTAATTTTCTATGATTATATAATTTCTAAATATTTTCACTATTTTAGGCAAATGAAAATGTGCCAGCTGACACACAGCCTGTTCCAGCTGCTCAATCAAATGTTCAGAATGCTTTATCAGTGCCTTCTATTATTTTATCAGGTGTAACATCATTTTTCACATCTATGATTCCAAATGATCCTGTACCAGTCAATATCAACTAGACTTGAGCTGTATGGAGTTAGTGTATATATTTGAGTTTACCTTGAACTATTTTATATGCAAAACAATATGGTTTGCTTTTTTTCACCAGCATTGACAACTTCATCAATCACAATTAAAGTTGTTTCATCTAGTCCATTGATGTTGCTTTCCATTTCATAGCTTTAAATGATTATGTAAAGGTGCAAAATTTTGCATCATAAATATTTATTTTGTTGAGATTGTTGTACTTTCAGAGTCTTGTAATACTTATTTTGTGAATCATATTGTTCTACAAAAGTGTTTAGCAAAATGGAAACAGTCTGATTTTACCAGTTGTCGAGACAATTGGAAAAATAAAGGAAGAACTCTTATTATATACTTAAAGACAAAAGCTGTCTTAAATTAGCAATATGTTGTAAATAAATCATTGTTGATTAAATCGAATTTGTGTTTAATTAAACACTTATTGTTTTGTAAATAAAGTTTTATAAAACATTTGAATATCTAGCTCATTTTCATGAAAACTTTGGTTTTTCTAGATTTATCATTCCATCCAAAGTCTCATCTTAAAACAAGTAGAACATTAAATTTTAAACGTCATCCATTAAGATTTTTATTTGTATGACTTTTTCCAAATAAGAAAACTGTCTCACAAACATGAGAATGTTTATCATATGCTCACGATTGTAAATTTTTAATAATTCAAGTTAGTACAATTTCAAAATCCAATTATTATAACTATGGATTTTTCATTCTCATTCAGTCTGATTATTAAATGGAATTTAACTGGTATCTATTTATAATATATTTGGAATTTCAAGTTTGAAAGTGTATTTCAATATCGTAAAATTTAATGACTTCATTTTTGATTGATGGCAAACACACACATATTATGAATAGTTATTAAAATTTTAAATTGCAACGTTTATTAAAATCAAACATGGAATTTTGTGACCAGTTTTTCAAAATAATGTTCTTATAAATATTTTATTCAAAATGATAAAAGCCCTGATTTTGTGCCTTTGTTAAAGAAATATGTAAGAATTTACAGGAAAGTGTAACAAAATAAAAATCATTAATACTTAGGATATTGAAAGACTTAAAGTATAGGATTAAGCATGAAATTTTCCTTATGAACAAATGGCTAGCAAGATCTACCCCTTTGAAGAACATAATTTTTGTTCATGTTTTGTTAATTATACAACACATTTCATATAGCCTTGATATGCATATATTCTATGGCAATTTGGCTTGATTGTATTAGGATAGCATTTAAAATTTGCACTTTAAAAAGTTATAAAAATGTTGAAATATTGCCACATAGAGAAAGCTTACCAACGAGCTCAGTGGCCGAGTGGTCAAAGCACGCGATCCAAACCCAGAGGTTGCGGGTTCGATACTAGCCACGGCTGTTGTATCCAAAGTATGGATATTTTTTGTTTCCTTATGTTCTCCAACATTCTAAACCTTTCTTTGTTATGTTAATTAGTTGTTTCTTGAATATTCTATTACTGTATAAAAGCTTATACCCACTAGTCGTGGGCAACTTCTCGACCTTGTAAGGTTACAAGTCGCTACTTACCTTCAATAAACTTGTTTGTTTAAAACCAACGGTGTGTTTACTTAAATCTTCGTGACAAATTTGGTGGAGGCGCCGGGTACCGATTTCACCATTGTGGATAATTCTGAAAGTATTCGCAGAAGTCTTCGTTTAAGAGGATTGCCCCTGGAATTTGGTCTCTACGTTCCAGAACGAGGGAAGAAGTAGATAATGGCCGAAGATACGAAGCCTGTCGTGGTAACTCCTACCCACCAGCTACTAAGGAGCCCATCAACCTACCGTGGAGAGCCAGGAGATGACCCCCGGAAATGGCTTACAGAATACGATCGGGTGGCCAAGTTCAACAAATAGGATGAAAGGATGTGCCTTGCGAACGTCAATTTTTTCCTAGACGGTACGGCCAAGGAGTGGTACATAAATAATGAAGATGCCTTGGACTCCTGGAACGCATTCAAGAAAGGTTTAAATGAACTTTTTGGCGATCGTCAGAAGTAAACCAAGAAGGCCAAGGAGCAACTGAAATAAAGGGGTCAAAAGGCAGGAGAGACTATACAGTCCTACATTCAGAGTATATTAGGGCTTTGTCACGAGGTCAATCCTTCGATGTCCGACGATGAGAAAGTGTCGCACTTAATGAAAGGCGTTGCTGAAGATATTTACCAGGTGCTTTTAATGAAAGAAGTTAAGACTTCGGCTGACTTCATCAAGTGGTGCAACTACATTGAAGACATGAAACAGAAAAGAGTTGGTTTAAGAAGATTTCAAAGACTACCAAATGTCGTACCAGTAGCAGCCATGGAGGACTTGGTGCCCCTTATCCGCAGAATTGTACAAGAGGTTCATTGAATAGTTAATCGACCCGACGAGTTTCCGGACTCCTATTCCTAGCCACTACAGACCGTCATCCAAGACGAAGTCGAAAGAGTTTTGGCACCAGTTGTCGCAAAGTCTGCAGGCACCCAACGACGTCCCACTTATGCAGCCGCTGTGACGAGGGAACCTAGGAGCCCTGTCCAGAAATCAGCACCACAGCCAAGGAAAACTGACCTTTGGAGAACGGCCGACAACAGACCAGTTTGTTTTCACTGTGGACGCCCTGGAGACGTCGTACGCTATTGCCATGAGAGGAAAGCCGTTTTTGACAATTATCGAGCACGCCGACAGAACTTCGACGACGCTGAAGAAGAGTTGCGCCGACCAAGCCTCGTACGCCGTTCTTCACCTAGTCCTGTTAGAGGCCGATCACCAATCCGTCGTTTCCGATCACCGTCGTCATATCGTCGGTCTCCAAGCCGTAGAAACGAGGAAACTGAGCACAGTGACCTTTCGGGGAGGTGAGGCCGCATGTAATGAAAATCCTCCATCAGCCGCAAAGATGACTGGTAACCACCTCGACGTCATGGTAAATAATCAGCCGATCCGTGCCCTAGTGAATTCGGGAGCTTCATTTTCTGTTATCTCCGATAATTTTCGTCAATCTTTAAAGAAAGTTATGTTTACTGACGCCAAGAACATTATACTGAAAGTCGCTAATGGCAGTTTTGTAAGGCCAGTGGGAAAATGCATTTTGAGTGTCGTTATAGACGGACGAGAACTGCTGTTTGAATTCATCGTTCTACGGCATTGTAGTCATGACGTAATCCTCGGATGGGACTTCTTGGAAGCTTCTCAAGCCGTGATAGACTGTGGCCGGAGTGAACTATTGTTGGAAGATATTGACCTAGAAACCACTGCGCTAGACGCTTGGAAGCTATTTGCCACGAAGGACTACAAGCTTCAGCCACGCTCATTGACGAGAATAGCCGTATCAGGACTAGATGTCGGAAGAAACATAAGCGTAATCGTAGACAACAATAGACATTTGCTGCTTGAAAGAAACCTTGCTGTACCATCCATGGTATCCTTATACTATAATGAAAGTGAAATTTGGGTTGCCAACATGCAGGCCAAAGATCAAGTCATTCCTAAAAGGATATACATAGGCGAAGCTGAGCTTCTGAATGACGGGCATGTATGCGAGATTGCTGATACAACAAAAAGTAACTGCAGGAGCCGACGAATTCCAGTACAGATTATTCCATAATGATATCCCCTGGGTTGAGCTGCGAAAGAAAACGCAAATTAGCCGAACTCTTACAAGCCTTTCCTGGAATTTTTACTAAATCTAACAAGTCGTCAGCCGCAAAGACAAATGTGAAACATAGGATCAATACTGGTGATCATGCTCCAATCTACCAAAGGGCTTACCGAGTTTCACCGACTGAAAGACGCATTATTCGGGAAGAGGTTGAGAAAATGCTTGACCAAGGTATTATCCAGGCATCTGAGAGTCCCTGGTCATCCCTCGTCGTACTCATGAGAAAATAAGATAAAAGCTGGCGTTTTTGCGTAGACTATCGAAAACTGAATAGCATCACGAGGAAGGATGTTTATCCTCTACCCTGCACTGATGACACTCTAGACTGTTTAAAAGGCGCCAAGTTCTTTTGTTCCATGGATCTTCGATCGGGTTACTGGCAGAAGTGGATGACGCGGATCGTGAAAAGACGGCATTTATTACCGCAGAAGGTTTACACGAATTTAAAGTCATGCCGTTTGGACTCTGCAATGCACCTGCGACTTTCGAAAGAATGATGGATAATTTGCTACACCATCTCAAATGGACTATGTGCCTGTGTTACCTGGACGACATAGTAGTTTTCTCAGAAACTTTTGAAGACCTTATCCGGTTAAAAACAGTTCTGGAAAGCATTCAAGAAGCTGGACTCATACTTAAGCCCAAGAAGTGCCTTTTTGCTGCCCAAGAAGTGGAAATACTAGGCTATCTCGTATCCAGTAACGGTGTCCGTCCAGATCCTGACAAAGTGAAAGCCGTGAGCAACTTTCCTACTCCACAGAACGTACATGACGTACGAAGCTTTCTTGGACTTTGCTCGTACTCCTGAAGGTTCATTAAGGGTTTTTACTATCTCGTTGAGCCCTTGCAGTTGCTGTTGAAAAGCAATGCGAAATTTCATTGGGGTCCTAAAGAGGTAAAGGCTTTTGAAAACCTGAAGGAGGCGCTTACTTCTGATCCAGTATTGGGGATATTCGACGAAAGGTGTCTCATAGAAATTCATACAGACGCCAGCGGATATGGTATTGGAGCAGTTCTGGTTCAAATTGAGAATGAAGTTGAAAGAGTCATAGCATACGCCTCTAGAACCCTGACAATGGCCGAAAGGAATTATTCTACTTCAGAACGAGAATGCCTTGTCGTAGTATGGGCTATTAATAAAATTCCGGCCATACATGTTCGGAAGACATTTTACCGTTGTTACGGATCATCATTCACTCTGCTGGCTTATGAATCTAAAAGATCTCTCAGGCAGGCTGGCGAGGTGGGCTCTTCGGCTCCAGGAACACGATTTTTCGGTAAAATACAAATCTGGGAGGAAGCATATTGAGGACGACGCTCTCTTGAGAAATCCAGTGGATGAAGCGACTGAGACACAAGACCAATTTTTAGCTGTAACCTCAAGTATAGACAACACCCCCTAGACACCTATCTAGGGGGTGTTGGTATAGACCTCGCTATCGAACAGAAGAAAGATCCAGAAATAGCAAAAATAATCCTTCCTTCCGAAAATCGGCCCCTCTACCGAGAAGAAGAAATTTGAGTTAATTGACGGAGTCCTATGCAGAAAGAATTTTGATCCAGCGGGGAAGCCATGGTTGCCTGTCATTCCCAAGAATCTACGAGCGGACATACTTAAACATTTCCACGACGCTCCTACCGCAGGGCATTTTGGTTTTGCGAAAACCTACGACAGAATCAGGAAAAGATTTTATTGGTCGGGGATGTACCGGAATGTTGTTCGGTACGTCATGCATTGTCGAGAATGACAACGGAGGAAATCAGTTCCGCAACCACCACTTTGACGCCTGGTTTCCATCCCTCCTACTCTTACACCTTTCCACCGCATTGGGATAGATCTGCTTGGGAGGTTCCCTAAATCTACCCGTGGAAATAAATGGATCGTGGTCTGCACAGATTACTGTACACGTTATGCAGTAACCAGAGCCTTACCAACTGTTCAAGCCGAAGAAGTCGCCAAGTTTCTGCTTGAAGAGATTCTTCTGAGATATGGAGCTCCTCGAGTCATTATTACAGATCGTGCTGCCGTTTTCCAGTCCAGACTTGTATCCGCACTAGTCGAATTGTGCCATATCGACATCGAATGACGACGGCGTATCATCCCCAAACGAATGGATTGACGGAGGGCTTTAACAAAACTCTAGCTGGTATGTTGTCCATGTACGTTGATACCGAACAGAAAAGCTGGGACGAAATTTTACCATTTGCGCGACGTTTGCTTATAACACCGCTAAGCAGGAAACAACAGGATTCACGTTGTTCTACTTGCTCCATGGACGTGAAGCTGAAACGACGCTGGACACAATGTTCCCATTCTTGTCTGATGATGCAACGGACGATTACCTAGCCAAGACAATTTCCAGGACAGAAGAGTCGAGACAATTGGCCAGAATGCAAGATAAAGACCGTCGACATTATGATTCCAAACACCCAATAGTGTCCTATAGTCCTGGAGACCTCGTTTGGGTTTATATCCCAGTCCGAAAGGTCGGTCTTTCCGAGAAGCTCTTAAGGAGGTATTTTGGGCCCTATCAAGTGCTGCGCCGTTTATCCGACGTTACCTACGAAGTGCAAGATTTTGATCCTGCCTCCCGGAAAAGGAAACTAAAGATGTTGTCCATGTTTTGCGTATGAAGCCGTACCACGATCCGGTGAAGCAGACCAACATTGAAGACGGACGAAATCAAGGTGTCGTTCTTCCGGAAAAGAAGGCAGAAGTTTACAAAGGACCTTTAACACGCTCAAGATCCAAATAGCAGCGAGACGCTGTCTTTTTGAGAGAGGAGCAATGCCGCATAGAGAAAGCTTACCAACGAGCTCAGTGGCCGAGTGGTCAAAGCACGCGATCAAAACCCAGAGGTTGCGGGTTCGATACTAGCCACGGTTGTTGTATCCAAAGTATGGATGTTTTTGTTTGTTTCCTTAGTTATTGTTCCTTGTTCTCAACATTCTAGACCTTTCTTTGTTATGTTAATTAGTTGTTTCTCGAATATTCTATTACTGTATAAAAGCTTATACACCCTAGTCGTGGGCAACTTCTCGACCTTGTAAGGTTACAAGTCGCTACTTTCCTTCAATAAATTTGTTTGTTTAAAACCAACGGTGTGTTTACTTAAATCTTCGTGACAATATAATCTTGAAATTATCATATAAGGACTTAAATTTAGTGAGTAAAAGGATTTTTGATATCTTCGATTTTTTATTACTTCATTACCTCAAACATAATAGCGTTTCCAGCTAACTTTAAATTTCCTCCTAAGTAAAATACATTACCTTGAAATAGAAATAAGTCATTCACACACACATTATTTTAACACTAAACCGTGTAAATTTATTATCTGTTTTTGGAATTTATGGAGAAATCTTAAAGCGAGACTCTATTTTGACTTTTTACTTTATATTTTTAGCTTGAAAAGACTGTGAAACACTTGATAAAACGAAGACTTGTAGAATTTGCTATTATGACTTTCTTTCTTAATATAATAGAGATAAGTATTTTATGCTCATCCCAAAATACTGGGGATGAAACTTTTTCAGCTGATACTCACTCTTCAGTTGCTGATAGTTGATTTTTATTGTGTATTGAAGTAATGGATCCACATGCCTCATAAAAAATTATTTCGCATCTAAACAGGGGCCTGAATCATTGAGGCGTTTTTGTTTGGGTAAGTGAAATACTCGCTTCGTACTGAGACTTCTCATTGACTAATGTTACACAAAATTATAAAAATGTAGTTTTCTGGTATCTGACCTTGCAATTTCAATGTACAATTGACAAAAACTATGCATAATTTTTATGTTTTTTGGAACAGTTGGAGGATATAGCTCGAGTTTTAAATTTTCTCCATCAGTACTTATAAATGATTAAAAGTAATAATTTATAAATAATTCCTTTTTATTTGATGTTATCTTTTCCTGTTGAAAAGCAATGCTTTATCAATGCACTAAATTCTGGTTTTTTCATAGTTTTGAAAATAAAATAGGCTTTACTGAAACCATTGTAAATTGAGTAATGAAAGGTAGGCACGGGACTGTGGAACTTTATGTGTACCATTTGAAATTTAATTTCTAAAAATCAGATTTATAAATGTTGGAGACATTTTGTCATTGTATGAAGTTATTAGTTATATATAAACACATATAAGGTGATCAATTTAAGAGTATCAGTTTGTTTCTGAGTTTAAGTTGTGATCGAAGCTTGTTATTTATATTACCTGTACTATTACTCAAGTGGCCAGTGCGCATACATGCTGGCAATGTGCATTCACCATAATTTTTTTATCTTTTGGCGCTGAATACAGACAAGACCACAATGGAGCTGTAAACCAAACTGAGCTTAATCTGAAGACATAACTTTTTCTGTCAGGTTCATCATTGATTACACCACTGATGGCATATTTATTACATAGTGCCAAGGTTAGCTGAAGTCATGATCATCAAACTCATGATCCGTGCTGTTGCAAATATCGTCGGAGTACATTGGACGTGTCTACATGATCTAATAATGCAGTAAGTGTAAAATGCCTGTCTTCCCGATGATTAGTGATAGCAGGTCACTGAGATATGGTACTGATCATTCTGAATCCATTCATTATAAAATTTTGAAAATTATCATGGTATTTGTATTGATGTGATTATCAATACTGCTATACGAAAAACTACTTCCTGTAGGCTACAACTGAACATCAATAAAGTCAGGGATATTCGGGTAAGCATTTCTCTTTTTCCTCAAGCAATTGCGTTACAATGTAATTTGTGTAAAAAAAAAAAATCTGCTACACACATTTTAACGCATTTTAGATATGGCCATAGTCATTTGTGTTATATGAAAGTATTAAAAAAAATAAACTAATCTGTATCTTCTAATCACGAAAATTTCACTTCAAGAGCGTGACACTTCCTTGGTGTAGCCATTTTAAAAGCAAGGATAGAATAATATTTGTTATCAGGCATTTATTTATGTTTACAAGGAAGGAATAAAAATAGAAAAAAATAAGCTTACATATATTTTTGTCTAATCTTGAATGGCCTAACTATCAAGTAAGAATTAAAAAGCAAAAATTTTGAGAAGAAATCTTAAAGTATCGAGCAACACAGGGATTTCCTTTAAAAATGGTACAATTTTGCTTTATGCAATTTAAAAAAACATTTCAAACTAAGAATTGTCTAAAGCCCCTATTACATTAGAGTTGCCCAGATTTCAGTTTGAGCAACTCCCGTAGACTTAACATTACGTGACGTCACAGCTTAAAATTTGAGCAACTCGTTCTTTTCGTCCAATCAATGCTTGAGATTGCTTTCAGGTTTGCTGTAAGAAAATAATAGCTTTACTAGATTTAATAATAGATCCCTTTTTTGGCTAACATTTTTAAGGTTGCCATATTTTACTCAGAAGGTTTCCACATTTCATAATGAATTCTTATTTGGGAATTTAATTTGTAGCCAAATTTTATTTACTATACGCCATCTTGCTTCGTGTGAACCTTTACTTTTAAGATGGGGAAAGATAATCTTTGCCGACGTGAAGATCAATGCTAGTACATAAGTAATGCATTTTTGTGTGTATAATTTATTCTTAAATAAAAAGACTAAGAATTTGAAAGAAAAAATAATTTCAGATTGAAGCTTCAATTTAAACATAAAATTCTACAAACACCACACAAAATTGTATATATTGTATTGTAAGATTTTTCCATACAAAAATAATTTCTTAACAATAATGTTAATAAAAAATTAATGATTAACTATTGATATATTAAAAAAAGAAACTCTAATTGCTATTTTAAAAGTTGAGGAAATGCACAAAAATTATATTTTTTAAAAAATATATATATTGGTTATGAGTTTTAATTTATAATTTATTTTTAAAATGAAAATATCAATTATTTCTCTTTTTTATTAAAGTAAATATTGTGGCATATTAAAATAAGATGCATTTTTAAACTAATTATTTTTACATTTGAACAAACACCACATAAAAGCAGAGATTCTTTACACTATCTTTATTTACATGCAGTTTCTTAAACTATAATCTGCAATAAAATGACAAGTATATTTTGAATGAATATATATATATTTAAGTTTTGTGGGAAAAAAATGAAGAAAAGAAATAATTGATAGCATTTTGTGATGACATTATATGAATAGTTTGTTTCATATTACATTTTCAAATTGAAAAAAATGTTATGAAATTTGTATGAAACTAAAAGAATGAAGTGCTATTTAGCCTCATAGCTGATAATCTTGAAATTGAAGGTCATGGTGAGGCATTTGAACATCTACAGTAAATTTTCTTTTAGAAAGAGTTCACATAAGTTGTGGGTCATATTCATTTATTGCACTTGTTATTGCTCATTGTAAAACTCTCAAGCACTCAATGATAGACGTGTATGGAGAAAGCTCATCTACATGACACTCATCTCTAATTGTTCAGTAATGACTGCAATTAGTCTTTATTGTTCATTTCAATGATTAGTTAATTGCTTTACATTGGAAGTCAAAATACTCTCTATATTGACCATGATGTGAATTAAATTATTTTGCAAATATAGCAATCATCTATTTTTCTTATACTTACTTTCACATTATTTGTATTTACATCGCAAATAGGAACAAATACAAGATTTCTATTTTAATCAAATATTGTATTTAATTTCATTATTAAAATTGTAACTTTTTAACACATAAAATTGTAACACAGACCTTTTTAAATTTGATTTTTAACTAGTTTTACTATAATATGTTAAAAATGCTTCATCATAAAAACAATTGAAAAAGGCTTGAAATTATTAAAATTTTACATTGATTTATATCAATTTAATACACAATATATACAGGAATAATATTTTAATGTTTATTTAAATAGAAATTTTTGCTTACATTAAAATCATTTCACTATTTTATTTGTACACTCCAGTATTTTCATCATTATAGGAATTTATTTTTAAGTCTAATTTACATACTGTCAAAAGTAAATGGAGTTAGTTGTAAGATTGCAATATATTTTGGATGAGTAAATGAACATTATGTAAGTGTGTTCCAGGGAAAAATGTATAAAAGAATTTAATTATATTAAGAATAGTAATGAAATCTTATAAATATGTATTTGTAAATAATAAACCAAAATGCTTCTGCCTTCAACATTTAATTATAAGGCATTAATTTGCTAAAAAGAAAAACAGGAAATTAATGTAATGAAAAAATAAAAGTAAAATTAATACTAAATATTTTTATATGGCATACTTATTTCGACTGAAGTTTCACTTTAAATATGCAAATGTAAGTTCAACACAAAGTGTAAACATTGTAAAATGACAAAATAGTCTCATGTATTGAATAACTAACAAAACTTTAGATGAAATTAATGTTTGAAAATTCAGTAAATTTAATAAATATTGAAATTGGAACACTTTTCATCTACTTTGCTGATAAAATTAAAAACAATTTTAATTATCTGAGTTTTTAACTATCTATTAAATTTATTGTGTTTCATCTATAATATTGAAAAAGTATACAATAAAGACAAAAAAATTTTTAATCTTCATCAAATGAGTTTATTAAGTTGATTATTTCTAACTGAAGAGCATTTCCTTTTTGTTTGTTTTTATAATACCGGCAATTCTACCAGATTGAAATGAATACTATAATTAAAACCAATCACTTGTTTCCATGTTATTACTTCCACTTGGCGAAAAAAAGACAAAACATGATCCGTGTTTAAAATCATTGGCGATATGAATTGCTCGAGTTGCTGCTGCATGCACAAAAAAGTTGCTCATTCTCGGCAACTTATAACGCCAATAACTTTCATTTGGCATGAAACTTGGCGAAAACAAAATGATTTACAAATTTCAACTGCGCAGCTGTGAAAAAAATCTGTAATATTATTGGCCGGGTAGAACGAGTTGCTCAAATTTTTAGCTGTGACGTCACGTAATGTTAAGTCTACGGGAGTTGCTCAAACTGAAATCTGAGCAACTCTAATGTAATAGGGGCTTTACATAGAATTTGAAACAAATTTAATAAATTGGTGCAACACAATATGGCAAAATTGCTTATATCTGTATTGAGAACACTGCGGTACGGCTCTCTCGACGCAACCCAGATAACTGCTCGGTCTTTAGCAGCGAATTAATTGCTATTAAGGAGGGATTAAACACCATTCTCCACTCCACAGACTTAGTGACATTTGGATTTTTACAGATAGCCGAAACTCAATCCAACATCAACAGGACTGGAGTCGTGTAAATGACCTTGTAAGCATCCAAGTATTCAATATGCTTAAAATTCTCTCAAAGCGCAGGGAGGTCCACTTCCAGGTCCCTCCCACGTCATAATTCCTGGAAATGAAGCTGAGCATATATTAGCAAAAAGAGGCTGCTCTGCGACGGCCACTACTGATTATGACTTAACTTTTGAAGAGATTTTCTCCGTGGCGAAAATTAGAGACCGGCAAGTCTGGCTTTCTCCTCCAGCCCATCCCTGGTACAGTAGATCAAAACCAGGAGGAGCATTACATTTTGAGGCTGGCAGACAGGACCAAACGGCTATCACAAGACTTTTCAATGGGCACCTGAAATGCATGTTCTTTGAATCCGGCCGTAAAGTTTTTCCAACGTGTCCCAAGTGCCATCTGCTGCCGGCTTCCCCGCAACATATTCTCGATTGCTTAGTGCTCTTTAGAGGATGTTCGCAACAGCCCTCTCCTGGCGCATGATTTTGCTGGGGTGCATGGAAACATGGATTTGATCTAGCTGCCGCTAGATCCTGAAGGATTGGACACAACACAACAACAAAAACGAGTAAGATTTTTACCTAAGTTTCAAACATATCTAACATCAGCAGCATAAAATAATGGAAAAGAGGTAATTCTAAGGGAATGTGACGCGGAAACATATTTTTTAAATAAATGAGCAAAAAATAAATGCTTGCACTTCTAAAAATACAATAATAGCTCTCCTTCAATAATTTTAAACTCGAAATACTTTTTTTTCATGCTCTTCTCTGATATTTATGAAAGTTTCATTCAGTAATTAACAGTCATTAAGTAAGTAATTAACAGCCAGTAATTAAGTTGATTAATAGTAATTAATAGTAGTGCTCTTAAGGGAAATTATTACACCATTTGAGAGAGAGAGAGAGAGTGGGGAAAAAAACCAACAACAAAATAGCTGTTGAAACATTCATATAAGATTTCTATCATTTATTTTTACAGTTGCTTATAAGGATAATGAGATTTAAAATAAATTACATCTTGCATTCGATCTGTCATACATTTTACTTTATATATACTGTTAAAGAGTGCTTAGACAGTGTTATTAATAACAATCGAAATATTTATAACTTAATTTCATTTGATATTATGATGCTGAATACTCCCGTGCTTCTTAAAACAAGCAAATCTATTGCGCAGTGAGGGATAGAGATTATAGTATGTATATATAGTTGTAAAACCTTATGTATTTCTTCCTTATTTATTGCTCTTAAATTTTATACAAGGATAGTGCATGCATTCATTTGAGCACTTGATTAATATTCAGAACTGAAAATCTAGTTGAATTTGTGTAAATAACGAGATAAAAAGACATGATTATATATATATATACCATTCCATCAGTACAATTTTGAACAATTCAATAATTAAAGAAATTATTTAGTTTAATAAAAAGCGTTATATTTTTCAGTTATTGAGTAATACAGCTATATTGATATTGTATATTTATAGTTGGATATCAAGAATTATTGTATAGGATTCATAAACTACCATTCTAAAGTAACGTATCAAGTAAATTTAAGTTAAAAACACAATGAATTAAAAAATTATTAATCAGATTGTTAAAGTAGAATTAATTTTTTTTAACAGACTTTATAAAATAGGTTGGTTGACTAAATTTAGATCATAATCGAAAATAAATAAAAATTAAAAAAAAAAAAAACTTAAAGCAATAGCAGATTTTGAAATTTTTTTCTAATGATGCAGGATATTTTTGAAATCATTATTAAAGATAAAACAAATTAAATTTAAATATTTTGATTTTTTAAAATTTTTTATTGTATGTCATTTACACATGTGTTTTTCAGAATTTGCATGTTTCTAGATGAATAAATAACAAAAGTAATAACTTTTATTTTTCTTTACATACTGATATATCCAGGAAATTGAGAATTAGTTTATTTTATTTTATATTTATAAGAAACTAAAATGAAAATTTTCGAGTATTCCTTTTCATTTTAGTCTATCCACAAAATTGCGCTATTTATCGTTTTTATATTTTCATGACATTCATATACGAGTGTATTGAAGAAACCTTTACATTAATATGTATTTAGTCACATTCATAAAAGATTCATGAAAAAGAGATCTTATAATCAAAGACACAAAGGTTAGATTATGAAGAGTTCTGTGTAAAATTTTTACTTTTATTTTATTCCTTTTATTCTCGATTGCTTTTTAGCTAAGATATTTAGAAAATAACCTAAATATAATACTGTTTAAAATTGATTTTTTTTTATCAGTTTTCAACAGTTATCATTGAGGTGAATGAATGACTTATATTTATAAGTATGTGATATTAAATTTGGTTTTATTTTTTAGAGATTAGACAGAAACGCATCTCATCGTGTGACTTTGATTCGAGCATATACATATTATGAATATTCATATGTATTTCATATAAATATTGAAAAATTATACTAATAAATGAGAATAAACCATTTTAAAACTTTGGAATATATTTTCGCTTATAATGAAAACATTTGTATTCTGTACATTTTTTTATGTTATATTTTGATTACTATTTTACAGAAGTAGTTGCGTTATTTGTAGAGCTGAAAAAATTTTCTCACTTTGCATCATATCCATTTTGTTGTGTAGAAAATTATGATTATTATAAAACGATCACATATGATAATTTATATTAAAATAAGGCTTTATTTTTTTTTTAATATTGCGTTGTGTATTTAATCTAGTCTTGTTTTCTACCCAGATTCTAACCTGAAAAACAGAAGCAGAAACTGGCCTTGTTTTAGTAATTAAAACTTCTTTTAATTCACATAAGAAAATAACACATCTATTTACAATAATATGAATTCAATTACTTGTATTATTTCTTTTATTACAACTTTGCTATTAAAATGATAATTCACTCACGTGGAGTGATTAAGTTACCCTAGATTGCCTGTTATAGTGAGATTAATTATTTAATAAAGTTATGTAAATGGTGGTACCACACAAAAAAAAATCTGGCTGGATAGTTAAATAAATAAAAAATACATTCACTTACATATATAAACAGTTGATGGTATAGGCCGGCCTATTTAGAGGGGTTCAAAAACCTGGTTGATCACAATAGTCCAGCGTCTTTCTTTAATAGTATGGCAAACGCCTTGGGTCGACGACAACTTGGATGTAAAGAAATCGATGACATTCAGGCATCTCCTAATTTCACAATTTGAGAGGGCTCTTCTTCTTTCAATCAGTTTCGTGTGCTTTTTTTTTTTTTATCAACTTCAACTTTACTTTTCAAAGTCTCCAATAAAGCGTCGAACTCCCCAAACCAACCGGGTCTCTAGTTCCGGCGATGTCCTGCAGCTCCTCTGTCTTTTTGTTTCTTCTCTCTTCACTTCTCTTCTCCCTCTCCTCGCTTTTCCCTTGCAGGACCGGTTTTCTCCTAGTCCCACGTTAGGGCATTCCACTTCGTCAAAATGGGGGAAATGGGGTATAGAATTAAATAATAAAAAAAGGACTTCCAGCCAGAAAAAAATGGGTAGTTTAATTTATAAGAATTATCCAGCCAGTGAATACAACACCAATAATCTACCTGGAAAAAAAAATCGAAGATTTTTTTTTCACATATTTAGACATTCACACATTTGCACTTATTTTGCATGGCTCTGATTTGTTCAATACATTTTTTTTGTTTTCTACTTAAAATCATACATAAAGTGATAATTAATAAGATTTCCAATTAGAAATAGCACATAAAGTATACATTTATTTACCACACAATGTAATCTTGGCTAATTTAAAATATAAACTTCTTACAGACTGCTAGAATTAAGAACTTTAGTCAGCAGTTACATAAGTAATTCCAGATATAAAAACATATATACATACACTCTACAATCATTTGTTAATGTTTGTATTACTCATTTAATCAGTCAATTATGTGCTACAGTTCTTTCGAGCGAAACGAGTATTATAATTATGTTTTATTGTTCGAGATATTCCACCATCACATTTTGGGACAGATGAGACTCCTTTATTTGGAATTGACGTTGAGCTTTTGCTCTGAGGATTAATTACAGGGCTAAAAACAAACGCCTTTTTACCTTTTCTTTGCACGCTATCGTTAACCCCGAAGTAACTATTTTTACTTTCCTTATTCGAGTCAGCAGATTGCTGAGGTGTAGAATTAATTTCGTGTAAAGTCGGGAATACAATTCTATCATTAATTTTTGAAAGTCGATCTACATGAACTATTTGGGTTTTTGAAGGTTCTTTTACGCAAGCTATCTCGTAATTTACTGGTGATTGTTTATTCAGAACTCTAAAAAGGCCTACATTTGGTCTCATTAATTTCCTTGAAATCCCTGCTCTTGTTTCGGGAAGATATTGATATACGATATCTCCTATATCTATTTGTTTATCAACTGCGGTCTTACGGCGATACGTCTCCTGTTTTTCTGCTGCAGCTATTAAATTATTTTTGACAATTTGAAAAGAATTTTGTAAACGTACAACTAGATCTCCAGCGTACTCTCGGACATCCGCATAGCTATGAGCTATAGGTTGAGACATAACAGAATACGGTAACTGGATATCCCTGCCATACAAGAGATATGATGGTGTTTCGCTTGTTGTACAATGTCGTGCCGATCTATGAGCTAGCAAGGCGAAAGTTACATGCCGGTCCCAGTCTGTTTGAGTAGAATTTACTAAATGACTTAATGAATTAATTAAAGTCGAGTTAAGTTTTTCTACCATTCCATCACTCTGAGGGTGATATGAAGTAGTAGTGTGTTTTTCAATACCTAATTTCGAATACACCTCAGAGATGGATTTTGAGATAAAGTTAGAGCCTCTATCGGAAATTAGACGAGAGGGTACACCATGTCGACTAATAAAATCTTCTAATACTCTAGCAACGGTTTCACTTTTTATATCGGGTGTCGGATATGCTTCCGGCCAGCGTGTAAAATAATCAGAAATCACCAAGATATACTTATTTCCTGAATAAGTTAGAGGAAGTGGACCCAGGGCATCCATAGCTATGCATTCCATTGGTCGTTGTGTGACTGGAACGCGCTGTAATGGAGCTAGTTTTTCGGGCTTATGACCTCTCTTTTCAACACAAGAAGTACACGATTTAACGTAGTTTAAAACATGTTTATACATATTACCCCAATAGAAGTTTTCTCTAATTCTGTTCAGAGTCTTTTGAAATCTCTGATGGGTTGCCACTGGGGAATCATGACACTGACGCATTATTTCTGATACTAAAGTTAGGGGTACCACTAATTTATCTTTGGTGTCACCACGATGTTTGGGGGCATTTTTTGGTATACAGTAAAGAAGATCATTTTTTTCAAAAAATAACATATGAGTAGGTGATGGTGTCTCCTTATTTTTTAGATAATTAATAATTTGTTGGCATTTTGGGTCCTGTTCCTGATGAATTTTAATTCGATGTCTCATTGTGGAATCAGAATCGTAGTTGGAAGCTATTACTTCTACTGCGTTTACACCCCTAGACAAGTAATCAGCTGTTATATTTAATTTTCCCGGTTTATGTACAATGGTATAATCATATTGTTGCAGAGTCATTACCCATCGGGCTATTCTAGAAGTTGGATCTCGCACTTTGAGTGCGAAGGAAAGACTTGCTTGATCGCAATAGATGATAAATTTTTTCCCGTACAAATATTGTTTAAAATGGGTAACGCCGAATACCGTATCTTTTAGTTTTTTACTGGCGTATGCAACAGGATGTGGGAAGCCATTCTCATCATTTTGGCAAAGAACAGCTCCTAAAGCGTATTTTGAAGCGTCAGTACTTAATGTAAATTCCTTTGAAAAATCTGGTAGTTTCAAACAAGGTTCAGAAATTAAGCAGTTTTTTAAAGTGTCAAAAGCATGTTGAGCTGAATCATCCCAACTGAATCTGGCATCATTTTTCGTCAAGTTTGTTAGAGGTAATGCTATTTCAGCATAATTTTCTATAAACCTTCGGTAAAACCCTGTCAATCCAAGAAATCATCTAACTTGTTTACGAGTGGTGGGGACCTTGAAATCTAACACAGCTTGTATGTTTTTCTTATCGGGATAAACTGTCCCCTTTGAAACAGTAAAACCCAGATAGTTTATAGTTTCCTTTAAAAAACAGCATTTGGAAGGTTTAACTTTCAATTTATGTTCTTCTAATCTCTTAAAAACTAACCGTAATTTATTTAAATGTTCATCTATTGAGTCAGAAGAAGCAATTATGATATCATCTAAATATACTGCTATTTGAAGAGGTTTTAATCCAGACAGTACTATTTCCATTAATCTTTGAAAACTATTTGGCGAATTGCGCATACCAAATGGTACTCTATTCCATTCATATAAACCATGCTCAGTTGCAAACGCTGCTTTATAGGTGTCCTTATGATCAATTTTCATTTGGAAAAACCCGCTACATAAATCCATACAAGAAAATAGAGTAGCATTTCCTAAATTGTCCACTAAGTCCGTTATATTAGGAATAGGAAAAGAGTCTGGTACAGTTTTTTCGTTTAGTTTCCTGAAGTCGGTACAAAGTCTGAAAGAACCATCTTTCTTTTTGACAAGAAGTACTGGTGCGCTATAAGGGGAACTGCTTTCTTTAATAATCCCTATGTCTAGTAATTCGTTGACCTGTCTATTTAATTCCTCTTTTAGGTGATGAGGAGGCCTATAAAATTTTTGCCTAACTGGAATATCATCTGTCAAATTAACTTCATGTTGTATAGTATTACAACCCTCCAAATCTTGAATAGAATGGGCAAACACATGTTTAAATTCTTCAAGCAGGGGAAGTAATTTTCTTTTCTTATCTTCGGATAGGTGCGATAAATCTAGTTTTCCTCCCCAAGCTTCAAAATCATCACCTATTTCTTCAGTGGAAACTGTATTACATTCTTTAGTATCAATTTTTGTTACTTGTAAAGGTTCAATGGAAACTAATTTTGAACCTTTGTTTATGTGTATAGTATTTTTTGATGTATTTGCAACCCTTATTTTATAATTTCCCTCCTTAGATACTGGGTTTACGGAGCGAGCAACCCATACTCTATCACCCGCATGATCATTTGCAGGCTCTATTAAAACCGAATCTAAATTTGAATTTAATTTTTCTTTTGTTTTGATTTCTATAATTTTTTCGGTTCCAGGAAAAATAGTTATTTTGGTAACGGAAAATCCAAAAATACAACTATTGTTATCTTCTATGTTCACGACATTAGTTTTTAATTCGTCACAGTCAGGATTTTGGTAATTCCATTTAATTGAAGTAGTTGTATTATGTAATAGTTTTTGACTATAATCGATTATCATTTTATGTTGTAAAAAAAATCACTACTTAGTATTAATTTATATTTTTTTGAAATACTATCTTTAGTAATATATAAATCGCTTTGAAATTCAATAGTATTTATTTTAATTTTTAAAGTTACTTTTTCTTCAATTTCTAGCACATGGTCTGAAATGCCTTTAATTTGAAGTTTACATTGTGAGAGCATTACACTACTTTGATAAGCTATAGTTCCAAAAAAATTTCGTTCGATTAGGTTACAAGATGCGCCTGTATCTAAGAGAGCATTTACTTTTACATTATTTATTGTGATTTGAATTACTGGCAATTTATCATTTATTGTGGATGTAACAAATAAAGGCACCTGTGTGGGTTTATTTTCGGAGTAGCGAGGTGCAGCCGTCTCTCCCCCTATTGCTAGTTTAAATGATTTCTGCTATTACCTCTACCTTTATGGAAATTGTTATGCTTGTTGGAATACCAACATCTTTGCGTTTCGTGTCCAATTTTACGGCAGAAGGAACAAAATGGTATTCTGCATGTAGCTTCTTCATGCCCATGTTTTTTACACCTGACGCAAAACAAATTAGGTATTCTTCGGTTTCTATCTTGTGTTAGTATTTGGCTTACTTTTAATTCAGCTATTTGAGCTTGTAGGTCACTAATTTGTTTTATGAACATGCCCTGCATTTCTGAGTTTTTTTCTGTGTTATGTTTGATTAATGATTTTAGTTCACTTATCTCATTTATTTGAGTCACAGCGTGAACTGTTTCAAACTGTGTAGTTGGCGGTCTATTCAATGGAATGCATTCCTCTAAGAGAATGACTTGTTTCTTAAATTCACTATAGTCCGTGAGAGCTAAAGGCTTTATTCCTCTTAAAAGTTCAGGCTTAAGGCCATTTTTTGCCGTGGACAATAATAAATCCAATCTATATTGCTCGAATTCACTACTTCGTTCACTAGGAACGCATTTATACGATAAGCCCTCGATTCGTGAAAAATATCTTCGTGCTGATTCTGACGGTAACTGATAACTCGTAGTTAACCGAGAAATATCTGTTGTCATAGAGTGACAGAAGCTAAACCTATCACGAAGCGTCGTGCAAACATCTACATATGAACCGTGTTTTTTAAGGTCACCCTAACTTGATAAAAAATCCTTCGCTTCTCCAGAAATTCTCAATTTTAAAGCTAATAATTTATCTTTCGGGCGCCATGAACAATGGTCACCAATTTCATCTATTCTATCCAAAAATTGTGATAGTGAAACATCTTTACAACTACCATCAAACACAGCAATATTATTTAAGAATTCACCAATATTAGGAGTGTCTACTGACACAACACACGAAGCGGTTTGAGTCTCACTATTCATAATTACATTAATTAAAAATATTTACCTTCAAAAATAATTTACCTTAGCAAATATTAATGTAAATATATGAAATTCATATAAGTATTTACAGTAATTTTCACAACAGTTACAATGTTAAATTTAATATAAAATAAACACAATAAGATTACTGTAAATAATTAAATAAGGAGATGTACCACGTGCAATCTTTTAATAGTCAGCCATGTTTAAAACTAAGCCAGAATCTTATTCCGTTTTTCAAAATCCACTTTAAACGGCACCATTTTGTTGTGTAGAAAATTATGATTATTATAAAACGATCACATATGATAATTTATATTAAAATAAGGCATTATTTTTTTTTAATATTGCGTTGTGTATTTAATCTAGTCTTGTTTTCTACCCAGATTCTAACCTGAAAAACAGAAGCAGAAACTGGCCTTGTTTTAATAATTAAAACTTCTTTTAATTCACATAAGAAAATAACACATCTATTTACAATAATATGAATTCAATTACTTGTATTATTTCTTTTATTACAACTTTGCTATTAAAATGATAATTCACTCACGTGGAGTGATTAAGTTACCCTAGATTGCCTGTTATAGTGAGATTAATTATTTAATAAAGTTATGTAAATGGTGGTACCACACAAAAAAAATCTGGCTGGATAAATTAAATAAATAAAAAAAACATTCACTTACATATATAAACAGTTGATGGTATAGGCCGGCCTATTTAGAGAGGTTCAAAAACCTGGTTGATCACAATAGTCCAGCGTCTTTCTTTAATAGTATGGCAAACGCCTTGGGTCGACGACAACTTGGATGTAAAGAAATTGCTGACATTCAGGCATCTCCTAATTTCACAATTTGAGAGGGCTCTTCTTCTTTCAATCAGTTTCGTGTGCTTTTTTTTTATGAACTTCAACTTTACTTTTCAAAGTCTCCAATAAAGCGTCGAACTCCCCAAACCAACCGGGTCTCTAGTTCCGGCGATGTCCTGCAGCTCCTCTGTCTTTTTGTTTCTTCTCTCTTCACTTCTCTTCTCCCTCCCCTCGCTTTTCCCTTGCAGGACCGGTTTTCTCCTAGTCCCACGTTAGGGCATTCCACTTCGTCAAAATGGGGGAAATGGGGTATAGAATTAAATAATAAAAAAAAGGACTTCCAGCCAGAAAAAAAAATGGGTAGTTTAATTTATAAGAATTACCCTGCCAGTGAATACAACAATTTGATATCAAATTGACAAGGTCATTTGGATATCCCATTGGCGCAATTTGAGTTTTGAAATAAAATTTCTGTTTGACTTGTTATTTATAAATTAAAGAAAAAACTCACATTTTATTTATTTATTTATTTTTTGGCTCAGATGCCATATAATCCAGGACGCCAAATTCTGAGTTTGGTGAATTTTTGGAGGATATTCTTATGTATGTATTAATCTTGTTTTTATTACATCATAGTGATGGAGACCTAGAAGAAATATGCAGAAAATTCTATTTTGACAACCCTTTTATTTATGTCATCGTGCACATCACAATACGTCATCATGGCAACATTTCTTCATCACCAAAATAATTAGGAACTTAGCATCCTGAATTATACGGCATCTGTGCCTTTTTTTTTTACATTTTGTAAAATTTAAACATTATGATGTTAAAGATGTATATGGATTTAATTTTAATAATTATTTTATAGTCTTAGTATAGTTATAAATATATGATAAATAGTGCTTGCTTGTGAACTTAATAATAACTGAAAGTTTCATTGTTGTAAAAATGACTACTTGAAAATTTATAAAATTGAAACAAAATTCATAATTAGTTATCAAGAAAACGATTTTTAAATTGCAATATATTTCATATTCCATTTGGTACAATAATGAAATAAACATTAATCGTTAATTATATATTTTCATATTTATTTAAACAAAATCAAGTCTTGACAATGAAAATGATTGAAAGAGCAAATGGCATATTATCTTTATTAATTAGAGATTATTAATGATCCCACCAAAATTAGAGTTATAAATAGGTGAAATAGATTTTAATAGCATTCTTTTTTTTAAATTTCTGCATGTAAACTGATATACATCAATATTTCATTCACACAGGCATATTTATAAAATGAATAGTTTCAATTCAATTGTAAATTTCGCTTACATTAACCAATAAGCGTAAGTACCAAATAAATGCTATAGAGTATATGATCTCTCGATGGTATTTGTTTAATACTTATATTTATTGGTTAATGTACGCATACCAAACAAATATCTTAAATACATGAAATATCTGACACTTTGCTTAATAATTCATAAAATAATAAATTAATGGAACTAATGAGTAGATAAGTACTGATAGAATTTCACGTCGTGTAGTATGCAGAGTATCATTTTCACTCAAATATGGGACAAACATCTGTGGTATTGAAGTTGTAATTCAAGCATTGAGATGCTCGATACTTTCCTTTTGTAGGCAATATCGCTTACAGAGCCCCAAGAGGAAAAAAAATATTTTAGGGTATACTTTTGAAACCCACAAGAGAGATAAGATCCAATCTTTATTTCTGTGAAATGATTATGAAAATAAAAAGTTATTCAAACTGGAAAAATCGAAATACCTACAATTATTTATAAATAAGCTATTTTAATGAGAAAAAGATTTTGTGGGCGGAAATTTTCCTGCTGTTAAAAATTGTGAACAAGATTTTTCAATTGCATTAGGATTATTTACATTTTCGTCATTTTATGAAATAGTAAATATCAAGATGTGTACATATGCATAAGGCGTATAGCATCAATATCCCTTTGGCTATAATGTTCGATGTTTGTTTAAAGTGAAAAAATGGCTGAAAACAAATTACCCTTGAAAATAACAGACATATTATTGTAACAGCTAAGTAATATTTTGTAAGAAAATACATAGATTTTTCCATCTCCTGTTTATTGTATATGCATAACGTTTAAACAATTATGCAAGATTCATTTTTACATACACATATTAGTTTAATTTCCTAAGGAGAGTGTTAAAATGTTAAAACAATAGTCTCCATTTGTCGAAAGGAAGTATAAAAGGGCTTGATATCACAAGTTATTAATCTTATGCTGAATCAGAAAAATAATCAAAATAACGAGTTTTTATTATGATATGATTGATTATTCAACAGAGTATGATAAAGTCATACTCTGTTGTTTTTTTAAAAATTCATTTCTCAAATAACAAAAATATATTTATTTTAACATTTAGTTATAACAAAACAAAATAACAATCTAAACAAAATATAGTGAAAAAATGCATAAAAAGTGTATATTATCATTACTTGATCTGTTAGTGAAACATTTAAGTAGCATCGGTCAGCAATGACACATTGCTTTTCTTACATGTTTTGTTTCTATTACAAGTTTTCTTCTTACATTTTTATTTTTTGTAAAAATACTTTCATATCAATAATATAGTCTGAGAGAGAGTAACAGTAAATAAATATCCACGGTCATGTAACTGAAATGGAGTAAAGTAAAAGGGCTATTTAGTTAAAATGCACCATTTAGTTTATATAGAATAGTAAAAAATCGAAAATAAACTTCTTTAATATTAAAAACTGTATTCAATATGACATTTTGAAGTAATAAATTTTCGAAAATAAAATTTATCGAAGGAAAAACTGACTTGCATAATTCTATGAATATTTTTAATGCCTTGTTTTGCAAAGGGCAATAACTCTATTGATAAGTAAAAACAGAAACCGGCAAACTTCGGTGAACAAGTGACGTCAGAAAACTTCACAAAATAGGCTGAGAGAACTTCTAAGTTTTCCAGAAAGTTAGAAATATCTGGCAGGGCACCGGCAACAAAGCAAATTAATTACCCTTTTTGTTTTTTTTCCCTTCGAAATAATGATTGTGATTAATTTTTATCAATATTTTTATGATGAAGATTAATTCATGAAAATTCTTTGCAAAGATCATTAATTTTTGAATATTAAATATTTTGCCTTTTTATTAAATTATTTATTAATGATGTTAATAGCTCAGTTTTAACTAAATTAACACTCACTCAAGGACTGTATAAAAACACACACTTTATTTCTCCGACTCTCAATGGCTACTGCCGGTTTCTTTATGACTCAAAGGGTGCGCTGCGCACGCAGGCACCAACAAATGATAAAATAAATAAAATAAAATTTTTTTTATTTAAAATAAAGAATATTTATTTAATAAAAATTAACACATTTTTATAAAATTTATTAATTTTATGAAATTATAAAGATTGAAGATATTTGTGGGCTTCAAAAATATGGAAATAATTTTTTGACAAATAAAAAAATTTATTCCAGGAAATAAGTCACGTTTCACAAAACATTTGAAAAATACGAGATGGGTTATAATTTGTATTAATACTAAATATGGATTTTTTTTATGAGAAATAAATTGAAATACAAAAGCTTATTTTTTTATATTTAAATGTATCTTTATAAATTACTTTAGATAAAATACACAGAACATATTTTGCATTTAAATATACTGTATTTAATATTATTGAAAACATTGATTCTTGTGTTTAATATAACTGAAACAATAATTTTCCTACATATTTTATGTTGCTGAGGTTGCTTATGTGTAATAGATTTTTTAAAAATAAATTCAATATTAAATTTAAAAAAAATTGGAATTAAATATTTATGTATAATATACATGAATTATTATATAATATTTATATATAATAATTCATGTATATACTGCTGAGCCAAATTAAGTTTAAATATAAAGATAAAATAATGTAAACATTTTTTGATTGAGGATTAAGGTCTTGGAAAGCATTTATTGAAATCAGTATATGTAACTACCATTTTTGATTATACAGCTAAAAGTATAGGATACATATATATAGAACTTTAGTAAAAATTATTATTGCAGATATAGTTTAGATTTTTAAACATTCAGGAATGCAATATTGTATTTTTTGTTTTTCATAAAATAATTTAAATGAAAAATATTTTAATACTATTTGAGTTGCGTTGATAGTTTGATTGCTATTTATTTAAAAAAAGACTTAGTTATTTTTATTTAAAAATTTATAGTTACACAAAATATTAACACACGTATTTTAAAAATATAATTATATTATATTCAAAACGATGATGTAATTCAATGAGTTTGATTAAATTTAGATTAAAAAATATACACTTTTGTTAAATAATGATAAATTTTAATATTTTCAAAAAACAATATAAAAAATGTCATGAAATAACACTGAGTTTCAATATATATCAGATGTCTCGATAAATAGTCACAAAACTGATATTGCCCATCAGTCAAAACGTATTTAATTCAATATGAAGTAAATAGTTTCATGACATGACATAACGTCATTATTTCTACGTGAATTCACGAATTATCCGAGCACCGAATTCTCCGATTTTCACCGGAGAATTCTCCAGTAGTTTGCGGCGGGCCTTTTTAGTTAGCATTAAAATGAATAACAATGCTATATTTAAGATCGTTCGTGAAGGTCACTATAATTTTTTGCAACAATATCCATTTGAAAAGTACAAAGTAATATTCAATTAAAAATTATATTTGTTAAATGAAGACCAGTAAATTCAACAGAAGTATTTCTGCAAACTTTATTTAATTACTTTTAAAGAAAGATTCTAATTTTAAATGATTTTTCAGTATCTTTGAATTAATTTTTGGGACTTTCTTGCAATTGATATTTGTCTTAAATATCCTTACAGCATTTATAAGCCACTTATAGGATCTCAAAGTAATTTCAGGGCAAAATTCGCAATATAAAATATTGTGAATTCCTAATGAGAAAAAATATGTTATTTTATGTCGAGTTTTTTTATTTAGAATTTGGAGACTTGTTACCATTCTTTAATTACTGATAAAGAAAATGCAAATTGCATAAATTTAACATAGTTAAATAAAAATTACTATCTCATAGATATTATGGAGAACAATAAATTTTTTATAACATATTTTTCTCTAAATAACAAAGCGCATGCTCAACTCCCTGTGCAAAAGTTAAAAAATAAAATAACAAATCCCGAACATCGCTTCTTTTGCCGCTAGAGTAGTTACGGAGTTCGTACACTGTTTAGTTGAAGGAAGATAGGAGTATTTTCCCCCGCTTCTAGCACGAATTCATCATATTGGTTGGAAGCGCACGTGGAGAAGATGTGAGATAAAAATTAATCTTCATTTATTAGATTTAATAATCTGCAATAATTTTAAATGTATGCTGCATTTTATTTTTAAAGAAACGTTTCAAACTGGAATTGAACTATATTTATACTTATTTCACAAAGATTCAAATTCATAAATTGAAATACTTCAAGTATATAATTCTAGTTTCAAAACTAGAAATTTGCCTGAAATTTATGTGTGGAACATAACTTGAAAATATAGTTTTTGGAGTTTGGTGTTTGTATAATCATAGAACAGTTAAGCGATTAAATCTTTTCTATTCAATGAGCTACAACAAACACTGTTTTGAATAAACTTGGGAAATATATTTGATGAGAAGTTTTAAAATTTTAAAAATTTTCCTTGCATGAGCATACAATAAAATTTTTATTTATGATAAAATACTTTAACTATCAAATTCTTATTTTCTTTTCAAAGCTATATAATGTATTAAATTTGAAAACTAATGAAAAATAGATCATTCAAAAGTGTGAAAGAAGTAGTAAAAGACAAGGCCTAATTATTTCATATGCATTTACCTAAAATGCTTCTCTGGGAAAGTTATTTCTGTCATGGATATTTATTTTGTGTATTTACTTATGGATATTTTATTTCCAGGATTTTTGTAAATCAAATTTATTTTACATTTGAATTTATGGCTGCTTGAACTGTTTATTGAAAATATCAAACGCGCGATAGCGAGTTAGAATAGTTGAATTATTAAACTCACAATTCAGCTAACAATTCTTTATTCGACTATAGAAAATGTTAAGCTATTAAATAGACATTTTCCTTAAAATTCAAATGATATCAACAATGTATCTTATTTTCTGTCTGAAAATGGCAGAATTCGGAAATATTTCCAAATTTGCAAAGTGCCAGAATTATTGCAGAGTTTTCTTGACTTACTTATTCTCGTACGTCGGATTATGTGGTCTCGTAGTCGGTTATGCATTTGTTAGTGCTGACATTTGAATCCTTTGAGTCATCAAAAATGAAATAAACCAACGCTCAACCATACAAGGATATCGAGAAAAATGCTCGAGATACTTGTGGAACAAAACTTTGAAGGTCTCATACGAAAAGAACTGGACAATCCTGGTAGTGCACAGGCCGAAGCAATTTGAAAATGAAGTACGCAGTCAATGCTGCTAAAAATGAAAGTTATGACAGCAAGGAAAGTACAGACAAAAAATTGCAATGGACATTTTCTGGTGCCTTGCTGTATTACATCACTTATAACTACATTTGGCAAGTTCAATTCATATTAACTTATCATGATCTTGTTTAAAAATGTGGCTAGTGTAAACTTCAGTAAACGACAAAAGCGTGGGTATTATACTCAAGTCCTCATACTACATTAGGTATATACTCGTCATTGCAAACCTTATAAATGTTTAAATTTAAATACATTGTATCATATTGTATGCTTTACACAGCTATGCTAAATTAATTATATTTTATGTATACACACACATATATGTTACAAATAAAGGCTAGAATAATGATATAACAAAATAACATCCAATGCATAATTAAATAATATTTTATTTTAAGTTACTAAAATCTTATATCATTAAACCTCATTTAAAATAATACACAAGTAGTCTTATTGACTTAAACTCTTTATATATTAATAAATCAGATTTAACAAATCCTGCAAAAAATATTTTGAAGGAAGCAAGCATAACAGTGTCAATAAAACACTAATATATACACGACATCAATTACATTGAAACAGTTGTAATTCCAATAGTTCATTAATATATATTAAATATTTGTAGAAATAAAAAATTTACATTTAAAATTCACAAAAATTTAACATGAATAAACACTATGTTTAAGTAAATTATACAAAATATGTTTGATAATTTATTTCAGATGAATTGTATAAATGAATTATAGAAAATTCAATATTTGAAACATTTTTGTATAAAATCGGATTTTATAAGATTGCTTTTTAAGAATGAAACAAAACTTAATATTTTTGGTGAATCATTAAAACAAATTAGATTTTAAACAGCAGGATACAAACTTCATAAAAACAGTTAAAACTCTTAAATTTTTAAATTTAAGAAATTAGTGCCAGATAAGAAATTTATGTTTTCTCTAGCTTTAATATGTTTAAAAAGGTCAATAGATAGTATAAAAATATTTTACATATAGCTCTTATTTACATTTTAAATATTTTTAAAACTTAAGTAAAAAATCTAATTCTACCCAAGAAGCCTGTAACAAAATTAATTAGAACTCATTAAATAATGAAGATATACAATGAAAGATTAGATTTAAAAAATAAAACTCAAAATTGAACAAAATTTAGAATACAAAACATACTAATAATTTTTAACAAATTTGAATAGAAGTTCAATTTCACAATTTTTTAACTTATAAATTTAAAGAACTTTTTAACTTATTTTCAAAATCAGGATCTAATAAAATGGCTTCTAAATTCCAACGTTCCCAATTTTTACCAACAGAATTCACAATTAAGCATAAGTTATTATGAAGATCTCTTTCAGGTTGCAAGACTAAAAATTTTACACCAGAATTTTCTGTCAAATAAGAAATCACTTCATCTCTATTTTGCTCTATTATTTCTTTTAAAGCGGTTGTCTTAACAGGTATTCTTATAGGATCTCCTTCTTCTTCAAACATACTTTCATTATTAATTTCAGGGAGTGCATTCTTAGTATGGTTTAAAGTATCAAACTCTAAACCAAGATACTTGATGTTGCGTGTAATAAGCAAGTATGCAAGAGCCTGCAAGGACAGCTCTTGAAGATTTCTTGATATGAACCCATCACAATTTTCTTCACATTTACCAATTGAACCATTCAGTTTCCTTATGAAAAATTTTAGAAATCTTAAAATCAGTTTTGTGGGAGAACAAGTGTCTTTACAATTGCACAATGACTTTTGAGAAGCAGTACAGCAATAAACTTGAGAATTAAGAAAAAAATAAGAGAGAATCCTTTTATAGCAAGTTTGACAAACAGTTTTAATTCCTTTTGACCAAATGTTCAAACCAGATTTTGAGAGCCAAATGTATATTAAAGATTCCAAAATAGTTTTGCATGAACAGATATCTTCTAAATTATTTTTTCTTACTAAAATACCAGATAATAAACAATCATTAATATCAGAATCTATATTAAGTAGACAATTATTAACTGGAGAAGTTGATATTGTTTGGTGCAACAGTTTTATCTCTATAAGAATATCACTCAGAATCCATGGAAAACTTAATATTTGGTTACAATTCTTTCCATATACACTCATGTACCACGCTGAAGCTCTTTGAAACTTTTTTATCTTTACATTTTCCTCATTTAAGCATAACTTGTCAATTTCATCATTAACTTCTTTAAAAAATATGTTTCTGAAAGTGAGCATTGTATTTTCAATATAACCTTTTACAACTTTCATAGCATTTGTACTCTCTTGACGCCATTTTTTGCAAACTTCCAGATTAACAAAACCAGAGAAAGCTTCAGCTTCACAACTAAGAGAGTATTTGTTTAAAATTTCCATGATCATATTACAGTAGTCTTGTTTATGCTTCTCAGCAGATTCTTTATACTGTTCCCAACCAGGATAATTTAAATCAGTATCAAAAGATGTTGGTCGACCAATTAAATTTATCTTACTAGAACAAGCATCCAAGACTCTTGAAGAGCGATACAATAAGCCCAGAGCTCTTTTAGAAAGATAACTATTGCCATGTAAGCCTTTCTGCATAAAGTCTGGATATTGATCTGGTCGTTCTGATTTATTTAGATACTTAGTAGTACCATGCTTAGCAAAGTCTAGAACATATGGATAACGTTCAGCTATTTTCATGCATTTTTCAGAAAAAAGACTATCTTCTAACTTGTCAGCCCAAACTAAATGAGCATTTGCAAAAGATCCAATACAATCATTTTGAATATAATGGCAGAAAAAATCAATCATATCTGTAACCTATATATAAAAATTTTCATATCAATTTCTATCACTGAATTAAAAAACATAACAGATAAAATATAAATGTTAATCTCAATTAAAAGTTCATTATATATATATATATATATATATATATATATATATATATATATATATATATATATATATATATATAATCTTATTAACCTTCACCTTCCAGTGATGAAAACAGTCTACCATGAAAATTTTCTCAGAATGCATCTATGGAACAGCAGTTAAATCATACATTTTTCCCCTTTCGCACATCCTACTTTCAAATTATAAATTTTCTTTGAGCTGTTGAGTCTTAATTGCCATCCTTGTCTAAAAGTTGTAAAATTGGAAAGAGTAGCAAGTGCAGAAAATTCTGGCGAAACATAAGTGTTTGCTCATTTCTTTAAAAATAAAAGCAAGTTTTTCTTTATTTAAACAGATTTTTTACATTGTGTTTAAATTAATTTTTAAATAGCTATGCACACACATAAAGGTATGAGTGATAAAGTCGTAAAAAATAATGATAATTATGGGTACAAAAAGCTTTACAAATAATGATGCTAATTCCTGTAATAAGTATGAATTAAATCTTATTTTTCTTGTTGGCATTTTAATAGATATGCAACTGATTCAAAAATAGAAAAAGTATGATAAAAATTATAATAGATTGATAATATCAGATTTTTGCATTTTCTATGAAGTCATATCTTAAAAAAAGTTTGCCTTTTAAAAATTATTATCTTCCCAGAGTCGGCTATTTATGTATTCATTATAAAAATTTACTTGAAGTTTATATATCAAACAGTATATTACTAAGAAGAAACACTGGAGTATAAAACTTTATACATTATTAGTTGTAATATATGATATGTTTATTTCTAGAAAACTAAAAATAAATGCAATAATTATCCCAAGCATTTTTATACATACTAGAATATTTTAAGTAGTTATAAATTAGTAGTTTTATTGCATTGATGCAAAACTTAAGGCAGAGTGATAGTGGGAAATTCAGTCTTCTAAAACGAGTTTGTCTCAGTTTTATATATTTTTCTATCAACTATAATTGTACAGGATGATATGTACTATGCAAAGAGTAAACATAGTAAGTTTCATAATAGCTTGCAGGAAAGATAATCCTACTAAAATATTCAGATTTGTAAGCCAATGAACATATTATTCAAATTGAGGAAATTAACATATACTCACAGTTCGAGAAAGTTTTTACTAACTAAACTAGATGACCTTATCAGAAAGATTACATAAAAATCAAAAGTACACATGAAACTTTATAAAGAAAGTCTTAATTTAAATATTCAAAGATAAGTTTCTATTACTTATTTTATTTACCACCCAATACAGCAAAAAATCTATAGCAATAAATATATTTTAAAATACATACACCCATTCAATCTACTTTAAACCAGGAATATCTGGCAATATGTAATGTGAAGTAAAAGTTGACTGAAAAGTACTAAAAGTACATAGCTAATTAAATCAAAATAGCAAACTTTAGAGAAGCAGTGAAAATCTTTTGAAAGAAAACAATTTGCCATAATTACAAATAAACTATTTTAATTAAAGCTTGCTTTTGTAAATGTTGCTTGCAAAAATTAATACTAATAACATACATTGCATACATGCATAATATAATTTTTATAATTGCACCTTGAAGATTTAGTATTTTAATTTAAAGCAGATTCTATTTCTTTTGTACTCATTTTATTATAATTAAAATGATATTCTATAGAAACTGTTGTCAAAAATTGAAACATTGAACTGAAATTAGTAACATGCTGAAATCAAATTTTAATGACAACTAATTATCTGCTAAATCTCGACATAAATCATCGTTCATTTACTAGTGTATTAGCCAAACTATAACAAAAAATTATGCCAAACTGATCTTCAAATACATGTACTTCATAGGTTGCTAATAGCAATTTACTTGATGTTCAGAAATTAAAAATAAGTTTCAATTTATAAATTCTATAATTATGAAATCATTAAAAAAGTAAAAAATTAATTAGGTATTTTATTTTCAAATACAATTGGTAGGTTTAAAAAAATAATTTTCTTTAACGATATTAGAAACTATTAAGATTGAAATATAAATTTTTAACAAATTTAAAAATGCATTTTAAAATTTCTTTGAACAGAAATAATTATTACACGCATTTATCATTCAAAAAATAAGTATTTACATGCTTAAATTTCTTGACTTTTCCTGATGAGTTTAGTGATTACATATATATATACAGATAATATGTTAAAAATTAAATATGTTTACCTTTTTAACAATGACGACTGAATGCTTTTGTCTGAATTTAAACTGAAAAGTATATTCACTAAAATGAAATAAAAGAAAGCTATAATGTTACTTTGTATTTGTTCCTAATTGCTAAGTAAAGCTCAATTACATGACATTCTTGTCGATCTAAGAAAATGTTTAAAATCAATTACATTTGGGATAAATAAATATTTAGCATATTTGATTGCCTACACCAGTAAAATTAAAATATTACAAAAAATTAACATCTTTTATTGAATTTTTTTTACCAACAGTGGGCACTAAGGCTAATCCTTTGCCACAACAGGGCCGGAAACTACTACTCATTTGTCATTTATAAACCAATGGTCACCTGAGAACCAAGTCACAGAGGAGAGTAACATTTATACATTATCTCAGAAGAAAGGACAGCAAAGCACAAAGAGAAAGTAACATCCATGCCCGAACCAAGATTTGAACCCGGGACCCACAGTTCAGGAGTCCGGAACGCTAACCACTCAGCTATCGGTCGGCAATTTAATTGTAATTTGAAAAATAAAATTAAATATATTTAAAAGAACATTTTTAAAGTGTCTTTACTAATGCTGAGCAAAAAATTATTCTCAAACTATTAACCTAAAAATTCACATCTTAAATTTTAAAAAAGGAATAATTATTGAAATATTTTGCATTAAAATCAAATTTATTCAAGTATTCTATAAAACATTACAAAAAGTTGCCCAAACATTCTTATATCAATATAATAATTCAAAATAAATATATCATTACAGTAATTTATATTTGATTTTCAATAAATTATAATTTACAAGAAACATTTCACATTGTATTTTTTAATGTATTAAATATATAAATTATATAGCAGAAAATATTTTATTTCTACATTTCATTTAATTATAAATACAAAAACAAAACTAGAGAAATGGAAATTAAGCTAATATAAATGTGCAGTAAGCACACAGGTCATGGTCAAACCATTCCATCGCTAAAGTTGACTATTGAACTTTTTGTTAATAAACTTAAGTTTAAAAATTCAACATTCAAGATACTTATGATTGGTTTTATTAAAACATCTGAGCTCTAGAACATGCATGCTCACTATAACATCCAAGGAAAATCTACACAAGAGAACATGCCAACATAGAGCTAACAAACATTTTTAATAATTTAAAATTTTGTTGGTTGGTTGTGCTCAACTGTCATATTGTGCAAACGAGGGATAATTATACCAAAACTTACATTTAAAGTTTCAAATGCTATACAGCCAAATAAATGAATTTATACCTAATCTTTATCAAAAATAAATAAAGTATAAAATTTAAATCTATATTAGATGAAAACAGTTGAATTTTTAAATTTTATTTGATTTAAAAGCGAAAATTTATTATATAAAATTTTCTTAAATTATAATTTGGAAATGGTTGGTTGGTTGGGTTTTATGGTGCAAGGTCCAAGAACGGACATGCTGCGCCAAGAATAAAGTTTTGAAGCATATATATTTAATATTTTTATTTTTTATTTATTTATTTTTTTTTTATTTACATTTTTTTTTTTAAACCCAAGCAACATTAAAACTTTTAAAATACAAAAATCAGTGTATATATTTTACATTAAAATCCAATTCTAAAGTATGAAATGAAAATCAAAAATACATATACTATTAAAACTTAGAGAACACAAATTAAATATTATGTAAAAAACCTATTGCTCTCAAAAAGGCGAATAGGTTCCTGTGGGGTGATTCCCCAAGCAAATCATATAATGTTAAAATATCACAGTTAATAAAGTGTAAACGATATTGGTTAAAATATGAACATGAAATTAAAATATAATAAACAGTGAATGGTTCCTCACACGCTTCACACCAAGGATTTAATTCATTTAGAAACAAATGTCTATGTGTGAAATGTGTGTGTCCGATACGAAGGCGGGTTAATCTTACATCAGCACTTCGTATCGGTAAAACTGACAATGAGGTGAGGGATGAGAAAATAGTATGCAACTTGTTGCCGACCTGCAAGTTCCATGACTCCTGCCAAAGATTATATATAGAACTTTTTATAGCCTTTTTCACATCTGAGAGAGGAACCGATGGTAAAATTGGATGTGATGCAGTCTTTGCCGCTGCATCAGCTCTCTCGTTTCCTTGAAGACCCATATGCCTTGGTATCCAACAAAATACAATTTCTTTTCCCTTGCCAGCAAGGGAATCCAATGCTTTAAAAATTTTGAACACAACAGGATGACAGGTAACACTATTGTTTTTCAAAGCTTCAATAATACTCATGCTGTCAGTATAGATACAATATTTATGATAGTCACCTGTATTCACATGCTGAAGTGCATAGTATATAGTAGTTGCTTCAGCAGTAAAGATGGAGCAGGACAAATGTAGGCTGTAATTAAAATCTGTATTATTAATGAAAACTCCACATGTCCTGCTGTTTTAGAACCATCTGTGAATACAGGTTTGTATAATTGATTCTGACAGCGATGAGAATAGTACAGCTGCTGAAAAACAATAGGTGTTGTGTCCGATTTTTTAAATTGAGCAAAGGTATTTATAAAGGTATTTGTTGGTTCATACCAAGGTGGATAGAGAAATTGATTAATTGACTCTATCCGAACATCACAAAGGTCTGTGAGCCAGAGATGTGATTTGGCTCTTGTGAGAAAAGGTGGGATGCTCAATGGACGAGCATCATATAGTCGTTTCAAAGAGGCATTAGGAATCATAGAATGTAACGGATGATCAGGGGTCGACATGATTTTAACATAATAACTGAGAGACTGCTGCATACGTCTCAGGTCTAACGGTAATTGATGGCAAACCACGTATAGACTCTGGACGGGGGATGTGCGGAATGCCCCAGAGCATATCCTCAAAGCAGAGTGATGAACTGTGTCCAATCTTTGTAAAACAGAAGATCTAGCCGATCCATAAACTACACATCCGTAGTCAATGTGGGAAAGAATCAATGACTGAAATTCTAAGTAGTGATGTGCGATCTGCACCCCAAGATGTGTTTGACAACACCTTGAGGATATTAAGCGATCGCTCACACTTCTTCCGCAAATTTAAAACATGCGGAAGAAAAGTTAATTTTCGATCAAAGATAATACTCAAGAATTTTATTTCATTGACTACTTGTATTGGAGTGTTGTTGATATAAATAGTTGGATCATTATGCAGGCTAGTCTTTCTGCAGAAGTGGACAAATTTACTCTTGCTTGGTGATAAGGTATGGCCATTCTCAGCACACCATGCAGCAAGTTTATTAACTGCTGTTTGCAGTGGTCTCTCAATTAATCGCATATTGGACCCCTCGCATGATATTTGCAGGTCGTCAACAAACAAAGTACTATTTACTGATGATGGAAGTTGATGAAGAATGTTACTGATGAAGAGGCTAAAAAGTGTGACGCTTAAAATAGGGCCCTGAGGAACACCCTCAGATTGTGTAAAAATATTGGACATATAGCTTCCAATACGTACTTTAAAACCACGGGAGCATAAAAAATTCTGTAGAAATATCGGCAGATTACTCCGAAAGCCAAAATCATAACGTACGGAGAATTCCACATCGCCATGTACGGTCGTATGCCTTTTCGATGTCAAAGAAAATGGAGACCAGATGGTTTCTCCGCACAAAAGCATTGCGGATTTGGGTCTCCAAATATGTGATATTATCAAGAGTGGATCTCCCTTTACAGAAGCCACTCTGACTAATATGTATACATTAATTTTTTTCTAAGACATATACGAGACGGGCGTTGACCATACGTTCGAGAGTCTTACATAAGCAACTCGTCAGAGCAATTGGTCGATAATTTGAAGGATCTGAAGGATCCTTACCAGCCTTTAGGACAGGAATCACTATTGCTTCTTGCCATAAAGATGGAAATTCATTTTCCGTCCAGATCCTATTGAACAGGTAAAGTAAGTTCAACAGGGAGTCTGGACTCAAATATTAAAGCATGAGATAACTGATTCCATCAGGTCCTGGACTGGTGTTTTTGGCCTGCTGTAAAGCTTTCCTCAATTCAAACATTCCAAATTCACAGTTGTACGGTAAAGTTTGTCGATGGTTGAAGCGAATTGGTACTCGCTCAGCACGACTCTTAGTCCTCAAGAACGAAGGACTATAAGAGTTCGAGCTTGAGACGTTAGCAAATGCTTCACCAAGGACGTTAGCAATATCCATAGGAGAAGAGTATATAGCAGCTCCGGATTTTAAAAAAGGAATAGAAAATTCTCTATAAATTCCATTGGCTGCTTTCACCCTTCTCTGCAACTGCTTACTGGAAGTTGAAGATGTTATTGAAGATGCATAGCAGGACCAGGATTCCTTCTGACTTTGACGACGAGCTCTGCGAGCTAGTGCTTCTGCTCTCTTAAAGGCGATAAGATTCTCAGTTGTGGGGTACCTCCGTAATAACCACCATAACTTCGTTTTCATAAGTTTGTTTACATTCATCATTCCACCATGGTTTGCAACGCCGGTGTGATATAGAGGAACTCTTAGGTATTGATTCATCAGCTGCTTTCTTAATTGTTTCAGTGACTTTACTAACGGCAATATCAATATCTTTGATCGAGACCATTTTGTAATAATTGTGTAAATAACGTCCAATCTGCCCGACTGTACACGTAAGTAGGTAAGCGTTGTCTTACACTACTACCTCCAGTCTGGGAGATGACGAGAAGAAAATGATCGCTGTTATGCAGATCATTTCCTACTATTAGATTGAACAATGGCAGAAGAGATGGAGAACAGATGGCTAGATCGAGAGAATGAAACATTCTTGTGGGTACATGGAAATATGTCTTCTCGTCGGTATTCAGCAGACAGAGATTATTATCTGAAATAAACCGCTCTATCTGCCGACCGCGAGAATTAGTATCATCATTTCCCCACAAAGAACTATGGCCGTTAAAGTCACCTAACAGAAATGGTGTTGGCAGCTGATCTATTAATAAATCAAGTTCCTCTTGGCGGATGACATCGTGTGGTGGCAAATATAAACTACAGTCAACAAACATGATGTGTGAATTCTCACAGCAACAGCCTGTAGAGTAGTATTCAATGGATGGGCAGTGCTGGGAAAAGTATTAGATGTTAATATACAAACACCTCCAGACACTGCCCCATCATCACCACAGTCTTTTCTAAAGCTTTTAAACCCACGCATGGAAATGTTATTGCTAGACTTCAGGAATGTTTCCTGAAGTGCAACACATGCGGGGTTGTTGAAATTATGGACTTGATGTCATCATGATGAGAACGCAAACCATGGCAGTTCCAAGAAACAAAGGAAGTTATTGTTCAATTTGAAAAGCTCCTTTCCCGGAGCTGGAAGGCATGTCATCCGACATCTCCTCGAGCGATAAATCTTCGTCCAAGGGATGTAAGGAAACAGCGTCAGCCTCCAAGGTTAAGGCTTTACGGGTGGATATAGAGGGCCTAATTTTGCCCTCTTTTGCTGATTTTAAGGCCTTCATGGCTTTAGACTTAGCCATCGGAGCTTTTCTACGTTGAATAGTTGTGGAGGTCGATTTTGGGCTTCTTTCAGATGTAAGGGGTAATTTGACTATTGGAAGTGAAAGAGCATCCGTTTGCGTACTAGCCGTTCTAGTGACCTTGGCGGCGACAGATGCATAGCTAACTCCTGCTTGAGGTGTACGTGCTGTAACAGCACGCCTCGCCTCAGGATATGAGCAGTTATTCTTAACTTTAGTGGTTGTGATCTCCTTTTCCAGTATCCAGATAGGACAACTTCTAGCGTAGGAGAGGTGGTCACCTTTACAGTTGACACACCTCTCCTTTGCAGTACAAGACGAACTGTCGTGGCCAACTGCTGCGCAGTGAGCGCAAGTCAGTTTGCCCCTGCAAGTCGCTTTGGAGTGACCAAGTCTCTGGCACTGGAAAAAACGCAAAGGATTTGGTATAAACGGCCTGACGGATAGATGCATATACGCAGCTTTAATATGCTGTGGTAGGTCTGGCGTCGCAAATGTCAGTACGAGATGTTTAGTATTGATTATCTGCTCATCCTGTCTGACAGTGATGCGTTTAACAGCACAGACCTTTTGACCTATAAGATTTTCTAAGATCTCGTCCGTAGGCGTATTTAGCAAATCCTTGGCGGATACCACACCACGTGAAAAGTTAAGATTCAAGTGAGGAGAGACAGACACCTCATGGTTAGCTAGCGTATTCATGTTGCTAATCAGAGCTGCTTGTGCATCTGAAGCAACTTCTACCATCAAATCACCAGAACGAAGTTTCCGGATGCTCTTCACTTCGCCGATATTGCCAGCAATACCTTTCTGGATTAGGAAAGGGGATACATTATCAAATGTACCTTCCTTTCTTTTCACAATATAAAATTTTGCTTTTAATTGATTTAATGTATGCTGCCGTGGGAGAGAAGAGAATAATATTTCCATAATAGAGATGGAAAATTCGGGACCTGACGGCACCACCCACCACCGAGTCCAACAAGGGGATGCAGACCAGCTGCACCAGTGGTAGCCAGGTCCTATACGCTCACAGTACATCCCTGAAGTGGCCTCCACCCTTAATGAGTCACCCAGTAGATGTACCGATCACTTGATCCATAAAGCCGATTGATGTGCTGAGGACCACAACACACCTCCCGTTTACCTGAAGCAGAGGCCAAAGTAATGTGTTGGTCTCTGGGGGCCTCAATTACCAGGACCCTCCTTTCCAGGGACACGGGTCTCCACGCACGGCAAACACGTGGGTGATTTAGTCCTCAAGAGTAGCTATAAGCAACAGAGCGGCAAAAGCTACTCAAGGGGAGCCCTCAACCTCTTGCGAGTCAACCACACTGAGGGAGAAGAGGAAGAAAAAGCAGAAGAGTAGAAAAAAAAGAGGACAGATCACTAGGGTACCTCGGGATTGTGACACCCGTGTTTACCTAAAGAAGGTAAACCCTCTGAGGGGTATAATTTGGAAAGTTTAAAATAACAGAACTACAAAGCACTAATATTGCACAATTGATTATGTTACCATTCACTCATTTAAAGTTTCTCCTCATAGCAAGGTATAAAATTTAAGGTTCCGTTTTCAATCCATTAACCTCAACTTTAATAGGCTTCAATTAAATTGTGTTCTATTTGTATTAATGTGATTATGCCCCTGAAAGACAAGAACTCAGTAACATACTAACACTGCCTAAATTTTTAACAATGTTACTTTTATATTTCAATGAATAGTATTTTCCTACACTATTCCTACTAAATACATTGTTCAGAAATTCAATAATGGCATTATCATTAACATTAAAACACACATTAGAAAATCTTTGAAAATTTAAAGATTCAAGATGCATCAAAAGCAAGAACAAAAAGTGAAAAAAACAATAGAATCACAGAAGAATAAGTTTTCACAGCAGATTTACACAAGATTTTAAGGCAATAAAAAGAAATGAAAACAAATTTCTAATCTTAACTTATAAGACATGCTGTATGAATTAAGCTTTCACATAAACAAGAGAAATTTCTTTGTTTATGCTAATATAATTCTTACTTGAATTTCATGCCCAAGACAGCACTCTTCATAGACAGGATAATCCATGGGAGGAATATTTTCACGACTGTATATTAAAGGCTCATACCAAATGACAACATATTCATCTCCATCTAAATCGGAACCTAAAAGAAATCAACATGAATGTAACTTATTAAAATCTACTAAATTCATAAAAAATTCAAACATTATTTAATGTTTTTAAGTTTCAGCTAAGAACCTTTTCCTCCTGACTTTTCTCAATTTTTTTGTTTCACATTCTGGTATGAATGTAAATCAGAAAGAAAGTTATTGCTAGTTAGAAATATAAAAGCAATTCAATTCAATGAAAATGTAAATTTGTTGTTTTCGCTCAACAATCATTTTTTGCACACAAAGGCTAATTAGACCTGGAAATCGGTTAGCTGATGAGCTGAATCAACAATCAATTTTTTTTGGTCTTGAAGCAGTACTAAGTATTTTAAATGAACTGATAAGCGATAACGTATTTGATCTCTTCAGGAAACAGTATTTGAACTGGTGTAACACGAGTGTGCAAAGAAAAACTATTAACACCTATTATTTTAAAATATAAAGAGCAACTGAAACTCAATAGAAATCGTTTAAGGGGAGCAATGGGACCTCTTACATGACCCTGTCATGTCAGAAGAGATATCTAGCCATAGTGGGAGTATTGGATGTCTTCCACTCTGGCTAGATGTCTCTTACATATAGATATTGACAACACTAATAAGGGTTGTCAATATATGGAGGAAACTACATTATACTCAGTGAAATTTCTTTCACAAAGATTTACCCCTGGGTCAGGATTTAATTGAACCTTGGATGCCGTTAAATGTCTCTTAAAAAAAAAACCCTGTTAAATGTCTACTGAATTTCATTTCAACTACTAGATCTTTAAATAAGAGTTTCCGTTTTACAGTACGGTAAAATATACATTTGGTCGCAGAATTATATTCTCATGGAATTCCCTAAACTTTAATATACAGTAAGTGTAAAAAGCATTCGTACAGTACGACAATTGATTTAAAAGAAGTCCGTTTATAAAAATTATAAACATAAATTCCATTTTAATTAATTAGAAATATATAATAGAACATATTTTCACTTGTTTCATGTGTAATTTACAAAAAAATAATTTTATACATGAATAAATATTTACAAAACTGAAACAATCTAACATCTTGTGGTGTAAAAAGTATTCATACATCAAGCATATATTGGCCAACACAATCATAATATTACAGCTAATACCTTGTAGGATATCCTTTAGCTCGAATAACTGCCTTGAGTGTTCTTTCGCATCGATTCCACCAATTTTGCTGTT
Organism: Latrodectus hesperus; assembly: GCA_037975125.1. Lineage (NCBI taxonomy): Eukaryota > Metazoa > Arthropoda > Arachnida > Araneae > Theridiidae > Latrodectus > Latrodectus hesperus. Next base: position 73,630,110 of record CM075850.1, on the reverse strand, counting down.
ATTGAGCTAGGTATGGCATTGCATTCTTGATTAAGAGCCGATTCTAAATCATTTTTGTTAGACATATGTCTGGATCTAATATTTTTATCAAGAACATCCCATAAATTCTCGATGGGGTTGAGGTCCGGTGATTGAGGAGGAAGTTTCATGAACTTTGGGGTATTATATAGTATCCAGAGCTTTGTGATTAGGGCTGTGTGGTTGGGGTCGTTATCATGCATGTAATCGTAATCACCATTCAAGCTCATTTTTATAGCACTAGGTCCTAAATTATTATTTAAAATGTCAATATAAAGTTGATGATTCATAATGCTTTTAATAAAGACTAATTTGCCCACCCCAGAAGCACTCATACACCCCCAAACAAGCAGACTTCCACTACCTTGTTTCACTGTTGGCATTAAATTCATTAGATGCATTTCTGTATTGCGTTTTCTCCATACCATTCGTCTCCCGTCCAATCCAAATATATATGTTGTATTTACTTTCGTCTGTAAAGATAATCTTTTTCAAGAAATCTGGACTTTCAGAACGTATTGCTTGGTGAAAGACAATAGCAGCTTCCGATTCTTCTCACTAACAAAGAATTTTCATCTCGCAACACGGCCATGGAAACCTTCATTTCTGCATATATTTCGAACAGTACAGTGAGACTGCTGTTCCCATGTTCTTTAGTTCTGATGTTAATGTAGGAGCACTTATTTTGGGACCCTTCTTTAATGAATGTACCAGAAACCGTCTGTCAGATGATGTCAATAGACATGGTCGCGCAATACAAGAACTGTTTCGAACCATTAGAGTGGCAGCAAACTTTATGATTGACTGCACAGTTGAACGGGTCTACCAACTAGATCAAAAAACTTGTTGTACAATTTACCATTTTTACGAAGCTTTAAAATCAGTTCTCTTTCGGAAACACTTGTCGCTTTACTTTTATGATCTATTACAGAACTACATTAAAATTTCCACTGAAGATCCTTTTAAGTAACTTACAAGATAACGTCAATTAACTACATATTAATGGCTAAACCAATCACAAAATATAACAAAAAATTTGCATTTCTTTTAGTGTATGAATACTTTTTACACCACAAGATGTAGGATTGTTACAGTTTTGTAAATATTTATTCATATATAAAATTTTTTTGTAAATCTCACATGAAACTAATGAAAATATGTTCTATTATGTATTTATTATTAATTAAAATGGAATTTATGTTTATAATTTTTCTGAATGGATTTTTTTTTAATCAATTGTCGTACTGTACGAATACTTTTTACACTCACTGTAATCTAGCCTTCTTGACATGAGATTTTTGCATTATAGTTAGTGTTCCCTTTTCATGTAGCTATTGTGGGCAGACTCAAATGATACTGTACGATTTTCCTTACATAGAGGAAAATCGTACATACAGAGGGGTACAGAATCAATTTCTTGATGTTTTAGCTTTTAACATAGTAGCTCTTTTAAAATGTAAGGTCTGATAAAATAATAAGTCACTTAAAATAATCTGCTTTTATTAAGAATCAAAGGTTGAGGTAGTCAAAGTTAATGTCAAGTGTTTGATTGGAATTACTACACCACAGATTATAATTAATGATCAGATTTTATGTGAATCATTAAAGTTCTTTTAGAACCTCAGCTTAAGGTAGAAGGTATATCTCAGAAACAATTTTGATTTTGGTTTAGCAATTTGTGATAAGATATCACGATAGCGATTTCTCCAAGTGATCGTAAGGACAAGATACTTGAATTTCATTGCTGAAGAGTTTTCAAAGGATTGCTGGATCTTACTTTGTTACAGGGTTATTAAGCTAAAACTTAATATGATTCAGCATTCTGAAAGGTGACGTTTGTTTCAGAATATCTTCACTGAAAACTTTTGTGTCAGAATAAACTTAAAAATATTAAATGATTTGTCACTCTTAAATAAAAATTGTAATGAGTTAAGATTCTCATCCTGGCTAGAATTTTCAGGATGAATAAGAAAGTTAAGCACAACAGGATGACCAGTATTTGAATTTTTCAATGCTTCTATAACATTCAAACTGTCAGTATAAAAGTAATATTCATAATTGCTGTATTCAGAAGCTGAAGGGCCTGTTGTATTGCCATAGCTTCAGCTGCAAGGATGGTTTGATTTGTTTGTCGCTCAACGGTCATTTTTTGCACACGAGGGCTAATCAGACCAGGACCTACGGTTTAAAATGGATTCCGAACCACTACAATCATCCATGCCCAAGGTGGGATTCGAACCCACGAACTGTTGAACCGAAGTCAAGAGCGCTAACCATTCGGCTGCCAGCTCGGCAGCAGCTGCAAGGATGGAGCACGGAATATGGAGATCGTAGCTGTAACATTTATTTTTGAAAAAAAATGCCACAACTAACATTTCCAGCAGATCCATCTGTAAATACAGGCATGTAGGAGGAATACTGACAGCGATGTGATGAAGAAAGCTGTTGAAAAATCGCTGGAGTTGAGTCTGATTTCATAAATTGAACAAACATATTTATTATAGATATCCGTGGATCATAACAAAGTGGATGTGAATATAAGTCAATTATAATAAAGCTGCAATTCGCCTCAGGTCAAAAGGCAGTTGATGACAAACTGCATATCAGCTCTGGCTGGGTGATGTGCGGAATGTGTCTGAACATATCGTCAAAGCAGAGTGATGCACAGTATTCAATCTGCGTAAAACAGAAGACCTAGCATATCCATATACAACACAACCGTAGTCAATGCAAAATAAAATAAGTGACTGATATACTCAGAGGAGCGATGTGCAATCAGCACATCAAAATGTATTTGAAAGCACCTTGAGGATACTAAGCGATCGCTCTCACTTCTTTCGTAAATGTAATACATGCAGAAGAAAGAGTGAAATTTGACTGAAAGTTAACCTAAGAAATTTTACTTCATTGACTGCAGGTATAATTGAATTTAGATAAATAACATCATTTTGGAGGCTGGTCTCCTTGCAGAAATGGAGACAGCAATTCTTGCTAGCAGATAAAGTAAAGCCATTTTCTCCACAGTATTCAGCTAATTTATTAAGATTTTTGCAATTATCTCTCAGTTAAATTGAATATTTGACCACTGGCAAGATATTTACAAGTCATTCACATACATAATGCCATTAACAGGAAGTGAAAGCCAATGAAGAATGTTAATTAAGTTAATAATAGTAACACTTAAAATAGACCCTTGAGGTACACTTTCAGATTGGATAAAAATATTGAATGTATGAGAGCCAATATGGACATTAGAAGTATGGAAGCATAAAAAGTTTTAAAGGAATAGTGGAAGACTACCCCAAAAGCCAAAATCATTACAAATGGAGAATTCCATATCGTCATGTATGGTCACATGCTTTGGCTATGTCGAAGAACATGGAAACCAAACGATTCCTCCACACAAAAGCATAGTGGACCTGCATTTCCAAATAAGTGATATTATCAAGTGTGCATCTTTCTTTATGCCATTCTAATATGTATACAAATATTTCTTTCTAAGGCATGTGCGTGATAGACATTGACCATACCTTCAAAAGTCTTACGTGAAGAACTCGCAAGAGCTATAATTGATAATGTGAAGGAACAGAAGGATCCTTACCAGTTTTAAGGACCCCAATCACTGTTGCTTCATTCCAAAGTGATGGAATTTATTTTCAGTCCAGGTCCTAATGAACAAAAGTAACATGTTCAATATGGAATGGTAATATGTTCAATCAAGAATTATAGCTCTTAAAGTCACCAAGCAACAAAAATGTAGGCAGCTGATCAATTAACGCATCCAGTTTCTCTTGGTAGACGACATTATGTGGTGGCAAATATAAACTACAGATTGTAATCAAGCATGTTATGTGGATTCTCATAACTACAGCATGTAATGTAGAATCCAAAGGATGGACAGTGCTGGGAAAGTTATGGGATGTTAATAAACCTCCAGACACTGCATCATCACGTCTTTTCAGAGGCAATTAAATCCACACAAGAAAAATTTATTATTAGATTTCAGGAATGTTTCCTGGAGTGCAATACATACAAGATTATAATTTGATATTATGGACTTTATGTTATGATGTGAGCGTAAGCCATGGCTGTTCCAAGAAACAATGAAAATTCATATGAAAAGCTCCTTTCCAAGGCCTGGAAGGCTTGCCATCATTCGAGAGATGCAGAAAAATTGCTTTGTCCTCCTGGATCATGGCATTTCAGGTGGATAGCGAAGGACTTCTTAAATCCTTAAATGATCTAAGTTTAAAAGCTTTCATAGCTTTTGTCTTAGCTGAAGGAGCTTTTCTTTTAATTTCAGAGGATGATTCTAGTCTTTGTGTAGTATTTTGGATTAATCTTATAAGGGGAAGTGGAAATACATCTGTCTGAGTGCAACTGGATTTATATTTCTGTCTAGCTGCAGTTGCATTTAGATTAGATTTAAAATAGGGCGATTCCAAAAGAACCTAGCACTGTAACCATAGGTCTCTCTCTCCCTCTCTCTCTATTGTACTATACCCCACAAAAAGCCCTATTTGAAGAGACCAGTGGCTGAAGCAAAATTCAGCAGACATTTTACAGGAAATTCCTGCACCATCAAAGGTTCAATCAAGAGCTGACCCATGTGTTCAAATCTATGTGCAGAAAAAATTTCACATAAGATGTCATTATATGGAAGAAACTTCAATACACAACTTCTACAAGTGGGGTCATCTGATACTTCCATTATAATGAGATGTCTTAAGGTAGCAGTCCTGTAAGAAATCACTGTTCTCCTTAGACTGCTTCTATTGAGCTTTAATAATTCTTTTTGCTTTTTACTAGGGCATGAGCTATTTAGTAGCCTTGTCTTTGATTACTGGCAATGTGCCAGTTCATAAACTTTTGTTTCTGAAGCGATCAACAATGTTCTTTCTGATCAATTCTTTTGAAATACTGATTCTTTGGTCTTGAACCAGTGTAGTTGAACCAACCTTTGCCAACTCATCAGCTAACCAGAACACCAGAATGCCCAGGCACCCACATTAAAGCAATGGAGTTATTAGCCAATCTGCAGAGTGAGATAGCATTTCCAGACAAGAGCAGAAGTTATAGTAGACTTCTGTAAAGCTAGTAATGCAGCTAGACTGTTAAAACAGCTAATTATTCTTTTACGAGAATAGTTTCTGTCCAAGCATATTCTATTGCCCATGAGAATGGCAAAGACTTCTGCTTGGAATACAGTTGTATGTTTATCCAAAGGGTATGATAACTTTGTACCATCAGCTGGACAACAAATACCAGCTGCTGTGTTGAAATTCATTTAAACCATCAGTATACCAATAAGTACAATTTTCACTGATGGCACCATTATTAGTCTTCTTGCAAGGGAAATTTGATTATTTAAGGCTTATGAAAAGCATATTTAGCAATTGTGTAATCAGTACTCATACTTACAAAAGGACGACTAGTTATATGTCAGCGTTAAAGTTTCCCCAAGACTATAACCCAGAGTAGTCCTTTTACTTACCTGTATTTTTAAGCCTCTTCATGCTAAGTATTGCTTCTGCTTCAATATACATGTAAAGAGGATGCATACCAAACACAAGCTTCAGTGTAGATGTAGTTCTAATACACCCAGAGATAGCTACACAGAGCATCCTTTGAAGTTTTGTTGATTCTACTTTAGCAGTTTCATTTTGATTTTACTGAGTCATAAGTAATGATAGGACAAATGATGTGATCATAGGTAAATATAAGAGATAACTTTGAGGTCCAAGCCCCAAGTTCTTCCAAATGTATTTCTACATGACTGGGGGTGCATTATGCATCTCTAGGGACCTCAATAACCAAGACCCTCCTTTCCAGGAATATGGGTTTCTACCCACAGCAAACACATGGGTGATTTAGTCCCCCAAGAGACAGTTAAGCAACAGTGCAATTATAGCTGCTCAAGGAGTGTCCTCACCTTTTGTGAGGAAACAAAGAAGAAGAAAATGCTGAAGAGGAGAGAAAAAAGAACAGATCACTGGAGTAACTCGGGATTGTGACACCTGTGTTTATCTAAAAATAACCCCCCTGGGGGGTCCATACTCCTGGAAATGTCTACCTAGTATTTGAATATCATATTACCTGCCATTTCATCTGGATGTGGTCTTTTACCACATGCTGGAAAAACTATACAGTCTTTTACATGATGCAATTGATGCACATTAACAGCAGTCAATTTCCTCACATCACCTGGATGAAGACAAGGATTCTTTGTAACAATAACAGGTCCTATTTTTAAGAAATAACAGAATTCAATATCAACTTACAAATATTTAGAAGCAAATACTAAAACGATTTGATTTAAAAACCAATACAATTTTTGAATGAATAACTAAAATTAATTTGAACAATAGTCAATTAATTAGAACAAGTTATAGGGTTCATAGATTTCCAAGAATCAAATTTCACGACTTCTAAGGAGTTTTCCACTAAGGTCAAGGAGATGGCAGATTTATGTTAAATAATTATTTACAAAATTGTTCTTAACCAAATATGTATATAGTTATGTATATGTAACATTTTTCAATTACATTTTTGTAAATTATAGAAATAGTTTCCGAAAATTAAAGAGAATATACATTTTTTATTTAAGTTAGATTTCTATTCAATGATTATTTCAAAAGCCTTAAAATAATTTACAGCTATAACAGAAAATTTTTTACTTAATAATATTTTTATATTACTGGATTAAATATATCTTATATATTGTAAAGTTTTTTAAACATCTTTACTAAGTTCCTATCTATTAATTGAGCATTTAACGATGCACATAACCTCCTTTAAAATAAATATACTTATTGAAAACAAAATGTACAAATAAATTTTCCAGGATGTGACTTTTTAATTATTAATAAAAGCAATTTTAAACTTTCTGTTTACTTTTAAACTCTTAAAATTGCACAATTTCATATCTATGTTCTACTTTTCTATTTCTTTAATCATTCAGTACATTTTCAAATTTCTTGGTTTACACACACACATATATATATATATATATATATATATATGTATGTATGTATGTATATCTGCGTGTGTGTGTGTGGCGTGTGTGTGTGTAAGGCTTTTCCAGAATCTACTGGTCAAGGAAAAGACTTTCACACACACACAGATCCTAACATATTAAATAATTTATTTGAACTTTTATTTCACATTTATAAGCAAATTCGTGTTGATTCACAGAAGTTATATGCAATATTTACCAAGAAAGATATGAAAAGTATATTTTAACTCAAAAATTTTACATTTAAATATTAATATTCAGTGAATTATATTCTATATGAAGAAAACTGAAATAAATAGAAGAAAAAATTAAAATCACCTGCCTGATTGCACAACATATCTTGATTACTTCATTTCACTTTACACACATAAATCTAAATACTATATCTAGTCCTGACTAAACTGGATTATTATTAAAGATAAGTTTAAACAAAATGAGATTTCGTTTAGTCAACAGTTATGAATACAAAAATCAAATATTAGTTATGCTGCCATGCAGTGATATCATTAAGAACTAATACTCAATTAGGTTTTCAAATAATTTCACAGGAAATTTTAAAATATTAAAACTCATAATATTTTCTAACGAAAAGCTTCAAGGTATAAGTAAAAAAAGATTCCAGGATCAATTCATAATTTTCAAGGAGTTGTAAAAGTTAACTCCAGGGTTCACACAAGTTTTGCAAAACTTACAACTGAAATATTATTCCAAAAGCATATTTTTGTAGCTCATAATTAGACAATATGAAATTCTTAACTATAAAGACAAAATACTATTTTAGTTTCTGAGCATTTTCTCTTATTCTATTTTGAAATTAATTTAAGAGGTGATATTCTTTTAACTTTTACTTGCGTTTCTTGATTAAGAAATTATAATCAGCATGATTACAACAGATCTCGAATAAAACTGCCTATTAGCCACGCTAGCAGGAAAAAATTTTGTTGTTTGAAACAAAGCCATAATACCTCAACTAGCAAATATTATAAAAATTATTACTAGTAGAGATAAAATTATGGCTTGCATATTCAATATACAAACATCAAAAATTCAAAACCAATACAATTAATGTGAACTTCAGAGAAATTTACTCTAAAAAAATCTCAAGTATCTAGTCTATATGAAAATTAACATTTTACATTTTGTGCATGGTGGCAAAAAAACAATTTTTTAATAAGTTAAAACAAAAATTTATCTGTCACCCCTAGGCATTCACTGAAAACTCAGCATTAAACACGCAAATTTTCTTCTCTAATATATAATATTAAATAGATCTTAAACTAAATTAACTGACATTCACTGAAGATTATAGAATGATTAATTAGTAAATGTTCAAAAATATTTCTGTTTTAAAGTTCTTTTCTGACGTGAAACATTTTCTATAAAACTCAAATTTTTTCCATTAATTTATCACCGAAATGCTATAAAAATTTCATCATAAAGTTCAGAGACAAATTCTTTTTCTAGAAATATCTACTATCATTAATGAATTTTTATTGCCATAATCATTCTATGGTCACTATACACACAAAATGTTTTAAGTAGTAGATTGTTAAAAAGTTGATTAATGCTTTTAAAAATCATTAATTTTGGATCTAAAACTGTGATAAGCAATTCTTGCAACACAAGATCCTTTTAATAAAATTAAAAACAGACTATATAAAATGGGATTACAAATTGGAAATAAAAAATTAAACCAACAACTCAGTAATTAACACAGTTATTTATTAAATCACATTTCCAAATATTTATAAACTAACATTAATTCTGTCTATGTCTTCAGGTGGAAAATAAAAACATTTCTATCTATTACTATTTGATATTCACACATAAATATTAGCCTGCACACATAAAATATTAGAAAGAAAATTCATGTTTAATAGTTTCATTCAAGTTAAGTGAACTTTAAATAAAAATCTAATATTTGTATTACACTCACCTCACATCTATCAATTTAAAAAAATTTGAAATTCAATTTTCTAGTTTTTAGTTAACCCAGAATAATAAAATCATTTCCTGCACTTAAATCCCTGCACTTTTTTGAAATTAGAATTATTGCAATAATGACCATTATAGTTACATAAAGATATAATCTTTTACATATTCAAAAAATAAAATTTTACACATGCTTACATTTCTTTCACTTTTTTAATTTTTTAAATTTTTTTTACAAGTCAACACTTAAAATAAGCTAATGTTTTTATATAAACAAGTTTATAAAAATAATTAACAATTACTTTGATATTAACCTGTTAATATTTTCAAAGGTGAGTTAGGAAGAGTTGTGCTTTTACTGTACTGAACAAAAACCTGGCCATATTTTAAAGTTCCAGTCTCATCAAGTATTCCTAACATGTTTCTAGCATACTCTTCAGGAACAGCAATTCGCATACTGGACCTCAATTTGGCTATGAAAAATTTAAGCAACATTTTAACAGAATGACTAAAAAAACAAGACTAAAACAAATAAGTTAAAAAAATTATTGCTAATAGTTTAACCTCCAACTAAATCACTATTTTTAAAATAAAAATCATAATTTTTTTATTATTATTTTAGGGATATTTCGATTGAATATATACCCTATTTTCCTGTATATAATCTACAGTAGCATTTTATCCACAAGACTTTTTAAGTAAAAAAGAAAAAGCATCCCAGAATCTACAGTCTCGTGTAATGCTGTGCAATTTTTTTCAGCGAATAATCAAAAATATACACTGCTGATAATGTGGTGCCACATAAAAATACACAATATGATTAAAGATTGTGCATTGTACAGAAAAAACATCATGACATTTTTAAAAAATATTATCCAATTGGAACTTATTTGAATATACCTCATTATAAGTTATGATAAACTTAAATGAAATCAGCAGATTGATCAAGAGCGATAATTTAGAAAAGATACTATTAAAAACTAAAAATTGAAAAGTTTTAATATCTTTTAAAAGGTTAGACAGCAAAACATTTTATTTTAAAATAACTTAATGAAAAAAAATTAATATTTAAACTGTACATACAATATACTTTTTCTTTTGTACTGCACATGCTTCATTTTTCACCTTAAATTAACAAATTTGTCACTTTTTTTCTTTGCCTTTTCTATAATTTACTATCTGTAACTTAAGTACTTTCATTTTCATACGATAGTAAATGAAATATTATATTTCCTGAACAAAACTTCGACCAAGACAATATGAAATGACAGTAAATAGTAACTGTAAGATCTTTCTAAGGAATCTAATTCTTTTTTGAATGTAATTGGACAAAACTGGTTATAGCTGAAATAAGAAAACTGAGTTGTGACACCATCTATTATAAAACATAAACAGCATTTCTTTCAAAATTTTACTGAAAGCTTTTCAAATGGACAATTTACTTTATCAGAATATCCACAGCATCATATTACAAACCACCAAATTCGAAACTTTAATCCATAATCGATGTATAATTATAGAGGAAAATATAGTATATATAAATACACATATTTTTTATATGTATATATCTCTGCATATACCTCAGATAATAAAAAGCTATATAAATAGGGCATTTAAGCATTTAGTTTCATATATTAAACTAAATTAAGAAAATCATGGTTTATAACCAAATTTAAAAAAAAAAAAAAAACTAGATGCATATTCAAATATGTAATTGCTCTTACTTATTCAGAAAAAATCAGTCTACATAACTTAATTATACAAGTTGGGGGCACAAACAAAAACTATGGTGCCTTCAAATTATCTAACCTCAATTTCATAAAGATACAAAGAATTAAATAGGCTGGTCATATCATAGAATTGATCCAAAAATGCTCACAGAAAATATTCTTGGCAAGGTCCTCAGGAAAAGAACTAGAGGATAATGCAACCCTAAATGGGCAAACTGTCAAGAAAGGGATCTTGTCATGTTCAGAATGATCAATTGGAAGATGGCCAAAAATAGAGGACGGGTGGAAAATTCTTGAAAGCCAGAGCCTACCATCAACTGTCCTGTCACTGAAGACAATGTGATGCTTTAGAAAAATAATAAATTAAGTTTTTGAAAGTAATAAACTATATATTGAAATTAATATAAATTATGCAACTATCATTATCAAGTGTTACGTAACACTTGATTCAAGTTATTGTTCACAAATGTTATGTAACTGCTTTTACTTTTAACTGCTATGTTTATCCTTTCTATTAAAAACTAAAACAAAGCAAATACTCTTAACTATTATAATTGAATAAAATTTTCAGTCCTTCAATTCTTAAATTGAATGAGTTGATGAGTGTGTGTGATGAGATACTTATAAAATAATGTAACACTTTTCTTTGCAACAAAAAGTATATGTTGATATAAAAATATAGTTTAGTTTCTTTTTAAACAAATTTAATCAATTCTTTTTGTTGCAATAAGTATGTACCTGAAGTATTTTTTACAGGCTAAAACATTAAAAATTTAGCATGTGTAAAATACTTCAGCTGGAAAATTTTATATAAGTAAAAAAACCTAATTTCTAAAATACAGAATAAAGCCACTGCAACTTTCAAAGCTGACGACTCAGTTGGCTGACACCTTGTTTCATTTTCAAATTACTCAATATTAACTTGAGGCCAATATTTATCTCTTTGGTGTTGACCCAAGTTTAATGAACATTAATAAGCCGTTAATAATCAGTTCCTATTTGTCCAAAATCTCAAATATTTTTTACCAAACTCTTTATAAGTTGTCTTAGATCTCAGGTTTATTTCTTAACTCTAAAAACTGATCTCTTCAGGATATACAAAATAAATCATTAAACAGAAATATAACTTTCATACAAAAATATTTACATTTTCAACATTTTTGTAACACTGCCCTCTTTTTAAACAATACACATCCTAGACATAAATCACTAAGAAATGGCTAATGTATATGAAAGTGTTATTTTAGGCTTAAATGTGTTTTTTAAATCCTTACTAATCCGTCATCTAAGGTCCTTATCAACACATTTCTAATTTGAGTCACAATCCTTTAAAACGTTTTAGATTATAAAGACCAACTTTAACACCTTAATATATTTATTGGTGGTTTACAAGTTTGTAACTCAATGATAATTTTTACTTACAAGGGCTAGTTAGATTGAGACAAACAATTTTAAGTAGATACTGAACAAAATTCAAACTCAAGAGGGAATTTCCCAAACCATTGAACCAAAGAACAGCCATCAGCTGCCAGCTCAGCACTATCTCCAGTAGGCAGATTTAACATTTGTTTTTCATGTAGTTCATCATAATACTGACTCTTTCTTCGGCAAAAATGAAGTACATACTCCAAAAATGCCTGTAGGCCTTCTGATCTTCACTCAAACAGACTAATTTTATAATTTTTTTGTATCTTCTCAATTCTTCTATTTGGAAAGGATTAAAACCAGTATTTACATGAACTGCCTTACAGTAATTAAGTAGTTTCTCATCCCAATCTGATTGTCCAGATACAAATATCAAGAGGTGGTTTAGGATAATTGAATTAAACCTCTCTACAATTCCATCTGATCATGACAAATATGTAGTTTTTGTCAGAGCTAGGAGGAGGAACCAAGATATCAACAATATTTATATATCTTCAGCATAGTCCTAGGAAGTTACCCTAGGGTTATTACAGGAATGTTCTGGAAACTCAGCTCCTATTCATCCTAACTAAAAGTTTAGTGAATGATGGCTTCATGACATTTTGGCTACAAAACAAGTCATCTTGAAACTCAAACTTATTTCTTATCTCTGAAGACATTTTTTATAAAATATAAACAATAAAACAAGTAGTTAAACTGAAATATATAAGACATCCATAAAAATATTTACTTACTTTACGTACTGTATTTAAGTGATTCTAATGCGCACGGTTTTTGACCAAATGTAGAATTAAAAATTGGGGTGCGCATTAGATTCAAGTGCAAGGTCATCAGTCCGCCGATGACGTCAGCCAAATTTAAATCGTTACAATGGATTACTGTATTTCTCGACTACATTTACAGTTACATTTATTGTTGACACATTATTGCATACAGGATTCAAACTGCAGTGTACGTAGTCACAAAATGGAGGGCAAACAAAGAAGAATGTCATACAATGTTACTTTCAAATGTAAATTAATTCTTTACGCTGAAAAAAATGGCAGTAGAAAGGCAGGTAGAGAGTTCAACATAGCTGAGAGCAATGATAATTTGTGGCAGCAACAGAAATTAGCACTGTTTGCAACTAAAGATAGTAGAAAGAAATTCACTGGCCCTTGCAAAGGAAGACACCCTAAAATTGAAGAAAAAGTATTGGAATTTGTATGTGAAAGGAGGAAGAATAGACAACCTGTGACTAGTTACGCCATAAAAATAAAGAAAAAGAGGAGGCTGAAGTTATTATATCGAAACATGAGTTTAATGCTAGCTGTGGATAGGTGGATCGATTTATGAAGCGGACAGGCTCCAAGATGCCATGAAACAATATGCCAAAAACTTCCTGCAGTTTTTGAGGAAAAAGTAACATTTCAGCGGTATGTCATCACACTTCAGAAGGAAAAGAATTTTCAATGGGGTAAATTGGCAACGCTGACGAGACACCAATTTGGTTTGATATGCCTCATAACAACACCTTTCCGGAGAAAGGGACTAATGAAGTTATCATCAAAACTTTGGGATGTGAAAAACAACGCATAACAGTGATGGTGGCAATAACAGTAGACTAGTACAAACTTCCACCTTTTTTTAATCTTCAAACAAAAACATCTCCTAAAACCCCTAAGAATGAAAAGCTGTTCCCAGATGATGTCCTAATTCGAAACCAAGAGAATGACGGAATTATTAATGCTTGATTGGCTCCGAAACGTATGGGATCATTGTCCCGGTGAGCTCTCCAATCCACCATCAGTACTTTGGACGTATTTTGTGGTCATCTCCCCGACAATGTAAAAAAGAAGATTCACAACCTAGGCAGTGATCTTGTTAGCATTCCTGGAGGGATGACATCTGTGCTACAACCCCTGGATGTTAGTATAAATGAACCTTATAAGGGGTACGCTCAGGCAGAGTACGAAAAATGGTTTTGTGGGCCAAACCGTGAATTGACCCCTGACAGGAAAATTTAAGCGTGCTGCACTGCACATTGTTGCACACTGGGTTTCTGTTGCCTGGAAAAGCATCGAAGCACCAATGATCGTGAAATCTTTCAAGAAATGCTGCATTTCAAATTCATTGAATAGCAGTGAAGATGACGTACTCTGGCACGCCGAGGATGACGATGAGGAAAGAAGAAATGAATCTGCTTCTGACGAAGAGAGCTGTGAGGAATCCAGTGATGAAAACATAAGTGAATAAAGATGTTTACTATTAATCACTGATTGTAGAAACTCGTATGTAGCTAGATAGAAATGTTACTATTTATTTTATGTTCATATTTTACGATAGGTACCATACATATGGTAGAGGTAATTAACAATGATTGTTTCCCATAACAATAGCCCACTAATAGGTTAATTTTATGTTATGCTACTTTATGTATAAATCTGTTATATAAAATATCGTATCTAAATTTAAATAAAATTATCATACCATTGATTGAGAGTTTATATACAAATCCATTGCTGTATAAAATAAGATTCAATAAATTCCTCAGACTATTGATGCGCATTACATTCGCTGACAAACAATTTTTATTATTTAAAGTTTTAATAGGGGGATGCGCATTAGATTCGCATAAATATGGTAATATCTAAATTATAGTAAAATTTTTAATAAAGTAAAGCAAAAATTCAGCAGGAATTATTTCAAAATTAAAAATTCTTTTACACTTACTCCAAGAAGCATTAAATAGCCATTTACATGAAAATTTCATTTTAGGAATAATTTTATGTTCCAAGTAAATTTAGCTAGAATAACCTCAATAAGGGAAATTTCTGATAACTTTAAAATGTAAGAACAATAAGTTGAATGTAACTTTATGAATTTTTTCAAAGGTTTCTAGAGCTATCATCAAATTCAGTTGAGTGTGCTCAGTATCATCTGAATTTCTAAATCTATGCTTAATTTAACAAACCAGTTGGCTCAAAACTAGCCTTCAAATGGCACTTGTAAAGTTTGATTTATTAAAACTATTTTTTCCATTAAAAAAACAAGGTTTTATTAACACATGAAACCAAGATTTCTGCATTGTGCTGAAAATGACAAACATATCACTAAAACTATACCCAACTGAAAAGAAATTTACATATAGTTATATAACCTAGTCACAAGTCATTTGAAAATCAAAAATCGTTCTAACAAAAATTTCTTAAAAGCCATAATTGTGTAGAATGACAACAGTGAAGTCATCGTACAAACTTATTAAAATGTATATTTTGGACTAAATTGATACAAAATTAAAAAAATAGATGATGCATAATATCACAAATTTAAAATTAGAATTTCAGGGATAAAAATATTGACAGGCCACATAGTAAGTACTTGCAGTATGACCTTAAAAAAGACAAACCATTTTTTTAAATGTGTGTGTGTGTGTGTGACAAATTCAGAAACAATCACTTGGGAGAACTATTTAATCTAAGTAGTAGGATATCAAAATTTTCTGGACAATCGTTAACTGTTGAAAAGTAAAAGAAACCATTAACTTTATTATTAATTACAACATTTAAGTAGATTTTACAAGAATATCCAACCACTGAATAACTGATGAAATTCTTGTGGTAGACTGGCATAATGCAGATATAAACCTGGGATGTTTGGACAGTTACTCTCCATAAATTCAAAAAACTTGCCCATGTCCAATTCCTTATTAGAACAAACTTAATTATAGCTTGGAGCAACTTTAAAAAACTACACAGAAGAAGGCTGATCACATATACAGCCAAGCCCAATATTTGATATTACTAGTGAAAATGAAATTAGTCACGTGATGTTTCCACAAACCTGTCATTTCGTTCAGTAATACCAAAATATATTTTCATTTTTATGACACATTTATTTTACATTAACAAACATAATATTAATTATAGACAAACATAAATTTAGATGGGTTTTTTTACATTCTTCGAAACACATATTTTCCATTGCCTACAAGCGGGACCTCTGCTACCACTCGTCTTTACACACAGCCACACCGTTCCTCTCGCTCCAACACACTCCCACTACACATCTTGTGTCTCTTACATCGGCACACAACGAAATCGAAAGTTCTCGTCTGTTAAGTGCTTGACTTTCACACCTTCCCTCCAGTTCCCATTGTGCTAAACCTTGTCCTGCAAATGGAAACTACAAAGAGTCCTAGAATGTTTCTTTTACCTTTCATCAAGAGCCAAACAATACCAAAATTCTAAATGTAACTTAATGCTTAAACTGTTTGCTGACATGCTTCAGCTTACACTTCTTTCATATTCTCTTTAATGGAAAATAGCCTATACTACTACTGTCTTCATTATATTGATTACAACACAATATTATAAAGTAAGAAAATAAGAATCAATATTAACATAAAAAATACTATTATGCAAATATTATTAACACAAACCTTATGAAAACAACCAAAGACAAGTAGAAATAAATACATGATATTATATTATATTATAACATATCAAGTTAAATATGAACATTATGATAATCAGAATTTTTTTTTTTATTTTATTTCTGACTAGATTCATAATAAAAGGAAAAAAAATTAATCATCCTCA
This sequence comes from Latrodectus hesperus, assembly GCA_037975125.1. NCBI lineage: Eukaryota > Metazoa > Arthropoda > Arachnida > Araneae > Theridiidae > Latrodectus > Latrodectus hesperus. The sequence continues at coordinate 73,613,410 of CM075850.1, read as the reverse complement.
TAGACCCTTGACCTTCTGAAGATAATCAGTGATTGATTCCCCAATACCTTGAGATAAAACAACTTCCCATGTAGATTTTAAAATAGCTAAAAGTCCAACTGGGGGACGTCCATGAATTAATAGGTATGGCGAGACCCCAGTACTAGCTTTTGGGACTTCACGATATGCCCACAAGAGAAAAGGCAACTGTTTGTCCCATCCTCTACCTTATGACCTTATAACATGATGCAACATTGACTTCATTGTGGCAATCCATCTTTCTATTAATCCGTTACTCTGTGAGAAACCTGGTGTAGAGAATTTTAGTAGTCCCTAATCTTTTAAGGAATTCTTGCGTTAACTTGGCAGCAAAATTTGTTCCATTGTCCATAGCAATGATTTGAGGAATGCCAGTTCTTATTAAAATTTCCATAAAGGCATCGCATGTCGCTTTTGCAGTCACAGATTTAATAGGAATTGCCTCTGGTCACCGACTGTGCTGGTCCATAACACACAATACCTACTGATGTTCCCTTGAAGACTTGGTTCAATAGGCTCTAAAATATCAGCATTCATATTTGGAAGGGTAATTCTGGTCTACCAACAGCTTCTATGGGTCCTCTGTCTTTCAGTTTGGTTTTCCTCCACAATTGACAATTGTGGCAAGATTCCCACCAACGTTTTACATCTCTCAGCATACCTTCCCACCAAAATGATATAGCAATTCTTTCCTTGGTTTTCCTAGAGGCAAGATTTTCTCCTGTTGGTGTTTTGTGAGCTAATTTTAAAATTTCTTTTCTTCTGCAATCAGGAACTATACAAGTTGTACATATTTCTGTCCTGCCACATTGCCTGTGTGGTACAGTAAATCTGATTCTAGCCAGTACTTGTTCTTACACTGGCTTTAGATTGGTTTTGGTTTTTGTTGCTCAATGGTCATTTTTTGCACACGAGGGCTAATTAGATCGGGGCCTACTGTTTAAAGTGGATTCCGAACCACTACAAACATCCACGCCCAAGGTGGGATTCGAACCCACGAACTGTTGAACCGAAGGCAAGAGCGCTAACCATTCGGCTGCCAGCTCGGCTTACACTGTCTGGCATTTTCAAAACACCAATTTAATGTAGCATAGACAACTGCCCATTTCTTAATATTGTTACAAATTTATAAATAATGATTATATTTGTCTTAAAATATCTCAGACAGATCGGAAATTCTCACATTTTGGGCAAAAATTGCGGTATTTAGACGTGTTGTACTTTTAAAAGCGGATTTCCTAATAATTTGGCGACTTGGCGACAGTTGGCGAGATTCTTGGCGACTTGGCGACGGTTGGCGAGATTTTTGGCGACTTGGCGAGAAATCGATACTTCTGGAAACATCCATCACCTAAGCTCTAGGACCAATACTTTTCGAGATAGCCTAGAAGCTTCCAGAACCTTGGCGAAATTGGTAGATTTCTCCGCCAAGTCAGGTATAAATACCGCAGCCCAACATGGAAGAGTTTTAGTTTTGTGAAGACAGTCAGTGAGTGAAGACGATTAGTTGTGACTGCTAGTTGTTCTCTGTCTGAGGTATTTGAGACCTGTGATTGGAAGCTATTTCTTATTGTATCTGACGAATTGTAGCTGTATAATTGTGATTGTTACAGCGGGAATTTCGTTTATCTAGTGAAGTTTTTACGAATAAAAGTCTTGTGTTCATTAAGTGGTTGCTTTATTCAACTCTCAATCGACACGAACCCGTGGAGCTCGGTACAACTGGTGTCAGAATCGGGGTTGAAGAGTTGATGCAGCGTGTCACAAGAAAAATGGACATGGATTTAATGAAAAGTCTTCTCGAAAAATTAGCGGAGCAGATGGCTGAGATGAAAGCTGGACAAGAAGAGATGAAAGCTGGACAAGAAGAGATGAAAGCTGGACAAGAAGAGATGAAAGCTGGACAAGAAGAGATGAAAGCTGGACAAGAAGAGATGAAAGCTGGACAAGAAAGAGATGAAAGCTGGACAAGAAGAGATTAAAACCGAGATGATGAAAGAGATAAAATCTGGACAGGAGGAGATGAAAGCTGGACAAGAGATTAAAACCGAGATGATGAAAGAGATAAAATCTGGACAGGAGGAGCTTAAAAAGGAACTTAAGAAGGACATTGTAAGTGTTAAAGAAGAATTCTCCAACATCATTCAGGAGAAGATGAATGCAATGGAAGATAAGGTAACTTCAGTTGAAACTAAAGTTCTGGAGATAGAAGGAAACGTTGAAGAAGCATTAGACAATATGAATAAGATTGTAAGCTTGGAGAAGCAAATGTCAAACAAACATGAGGAACCCAACGTGGCATTTGTGCCTTCCCTAGCCAATATTAAACCCTCAACATTTGATGGGAAATCATCCTGGCAAGTATACAAGACCCAGTTTATGATGGTAGCGGAAGCTAATGGATGGAATCCCCGAGCCCAAGCTTTTCACCTGGCGGCTTCTTTAAGAGGAGACGCGGCTGACATCCTCGAGACGCTTACGGAGGAGCAAAGGCACGATTTCCAAGCCCTATCGAGTGCACTTGAGCTGCGATTTGGAGATAAGTGCACTAAAGAATATAGCAGACTACAGTTAAAGTCCCGCTATCAAAAAGCGGGTGAAAGTCTGCAAGAATTGGCTGCCGATATTCAGCGACTTTCCCATCTAGCATTTTCGGACTGCCCAGCTGAGACACGTCAAGATCTGGCTCCCCAACACTTTATCGATAGTGTACGGGATCCGGAGATACAAAAAACACTTAGACTCGCCGATGTCAAAGATATCGAATCTGCCCTAGTCTACGCACATAAGATAGAGGCTGCCCAGCAGGCCGCACGTAAAGACCGCCACTCAATTAGAGCTGTCTCCGCTACTGATACGGACTGTGATCTAAGAAAGCAAATTGAAGATCTGCGGCGAAAAGTCCGTAGCTTAAAATTTAGTAAAGATGGCAGAAACATGAAAATCCAGTGTTAGACTTGCGGTGCAGTCGGACACGTCCGTAGAGGCTGCCTGAAACGAAAAGATGGTGGAAATGATCTTCCACCACAACAGGGAAACTAATATGTGGCCATCTCGCGGGGCGGAGATGTCCAGAGAGTCAGAAGCCCCATTTCAAATTGTTTCACATTTCTTCCGTAAGTGGCGGCGACAACGGACTTTTCGTTATGGGACATGTCAACGAAGTTCCCTGCAGAATGATAATCGATACTGGAGCCAACGTAACTATTATTAGGACAGATTTGGCTCGCAAACTTGGTGAGAAACTCATCTGGACGCCGCCCTGCATTACACTCCAAACTGTGACAGATGATAAGATTAAAGTGCATGGAAAAGTAAATCTAAACATTGCATTTGGTAATGCCGTGTACCATCATATGGCATATGTCGCTGATATAAATGACGAATTTATTCTCGGATTGGATTTCCTCAAAGAAAACCATTTCAAGTTAGATTTTAAAAATAATGAACTACACTCATGTTCTGAAGACATAGCGATTTTTAAGAAGAAATATTCAGATTTTAAAACAGTCCATCATATAACTGCAAAGAGTGAAACAACATTACCACCAAGAACTGAGACAATAGTTTCCGGAGCTCTTTCAGAAGATAGTAATTTTCATTATGGATTGACTGAATATCCAGATTCCGACAATAGCGTTAAAGGAATACTAGTGGCTTCTTCACTCGTCGACCTTTCGCGAAATGTAATCCCGGTAAGAGTTGCTAATCTAAGCAATAAGGTAAAACTTATAAAAGAAGGAGAAGTGCTAGCGACTTGCACTCCAGTGACCTGTATTAACCGAAATTGTCAAGCCACACTATCTGAGCCTCCTGACACTCTAATTAATGAACTCCTTCAGAATGCAGAGTTAGATGATAAACAAAGGAATGCTGCAAGAAATCTATTATTAGAATTCGGAGATCTCTTTTCTAAGAAATCAGATGATGTTGGGCGAACCAAATTGACGCAGCACCGAATCAATACAGGAAATCATCCACCCATTAAACAACATCCGAGAAGATTGCCATTCGCTAAGCAGGAAGAGGTGGATAATCTTCTGATGGAAATGCAGCAGAATGACATTATTGAGCCATCAGAGAGTCCTTGGGCTTCGCCTATTGTTTTAGTTCGGAAGAAAGATGGTTCTACCCGATTCTGCGTTGACTATCGTCGGTTAAACAACATCACTAAAAAAGATAGTTACCCTCTTCCTAGGATTGACGATACACTTGATGCTTTATCCGGAAAACAATGGTTTTCGACTTTGGATCTCAAGAGTGGTTATTGGCAAGTAGAGATACATCCTGAGGATCGAGAAAAGACTGCATTCACCACAGGACAAGGACTTTGGCAGTTCAAGGTTATGCCGTTTGGGCTTTGCAATGCACCTGCAACGTTTGAGCGCCTGATGGAGACAGTATTACGAGGACTTTCCTACGAAGCGTGTTTGGTATATTTGGACGATATCATTATTGTAGGGTGCACATTCGAAGACCATTTAAGAAACATCCGAAAGGTGCTGGAAAAATTAAAAATGGCCAACCTGAAGCTGAATCCTTGCAAATGTAATTTATTCCGACGTGAAGTAAGCTATCTGGGACACATTATCTCTGCTGAAGGTGTAAGAACAGATCCTGAAAAGATCTCTGCAGTTAAGGAATGGAGTCGTCCAAAAGATGTCCACCAATTAAGAAGTTTTCTTGGACTATGCACGTATTACAGGAAATTTGTTAAGGGTTTTTCAAGTATTGCCAGACCCCTCCACAAGTTGACAGAAAATAAACAGAGATTTCTATGGACAGATGAATGTGAGAAAGCTTTTAAACAACTGAAGGAGGCGTTGACATCTTCACCCATTCTTGCATATCCCCAGCCCGGAAAATTATTCATTTTAGATACGGATGCCAGCAACGAAAATATCGGAGCTGTTTTGTCGCAAGAAATTGATGATAAAGAATATGTCATTGCTTATTGGAGTAAATGTCTATCGAAACCAGAGCGGAATTACTGTACAACCAGGAAGGAATTGCTGGCAATTGTTAAAGCCATAGAACATTTCCACCATTATCTCTATGGAAGAAAGTTCTTGCTCCGGACAGATCACGCATCCTTAACCTGGCTTTTAAATTTTAAAAATCCGGAAGGACAGGTAGCCAGATGGATTCAACGACTCCAGGAGTTTGACTTTGAAATACGTCATCGCAAAGGAACTCTTCATGGAAATGCTGATGCACTATCAAGGAAGCCGTGTAATGAAAGCTGCCGATATTGTTCTAGAGTAGAGAAGAACTATCAGTTAGTAAATCCTTCGGTACGCCAAGTTACTGTTTCACCTCCACCGAAACCAGACCCATGGAGTGATAAAGGACTTAGGGAAGCCCAAAAAGAAGACCCAGATATAAATCCAATTCTTGAATTGAAAGAATCTTCTAGTATGAGACCAAGTTGGCAGGAAATCTCCACCTACAGTCCTGCTACTAAGCAATATTGGGCTCTTTGGGACTCACTCCATATAAGAAATGGTGTCTTATACAGGAAATGGGAGTCCGATGATGGACGTAATTTCAAATGGCAGCTTGTTCTTCCAAAATCAAGAATTTCAGATGTTTTGAAAGAATTGCACAATAGCTCAACTGGAGGCCACTTCGGAGTAATGAAAACTCTACAGAAAGTTCGAGAACGCTTCTATTGGAGCAAAACGAGACAAGATGTAGAGAAATGGTGCCAATCTTGTGATGACTGTGCGGCACGTAAAGGACCGAAGAAACGTAGCCGAGGAAGGTTGCAGCGGTACAACGTAGGAGCACCTTTTGAGCGGATAGCATTGGACATTTTGGGTCCTTTACCACGATCCTCAAATGGCAACAAATACATACTAGTTGTCATGGACTACTTTAGTAAGTGGCCTGAAGCGTTTGCAATCCCCGATCAAGAGGCGACTACAGTAGCCGAGGTTCTAGTGCAACAATGGGTTTCCAGATTTGGCACACCCTTACAAATCCATTCTGATCAAGGGACAAATTTCACCTCTGTTGTGTTTAAAGGAATGTGTCAAATTCTCGGAATAGACAAGACGCAGACCACACCACTACACCCACAATCGGACGGCATGGTAGAGAGATTTAACAGAACCATCTTGAATAATCTCTCACTTATGGTTTCCAGAAATCAGCAAGATTGGGATTTGAAGCTACCGCTGTTTCTGCTTGCATATCGCAGTGCTGTCCATGAGACTACCGGATATACTCCTTCACAGATGCTCTTTGGTCGCGAACTTCGTCTCCCTTGTGATCTTCAGTTTGGTCGTCCACCGGATACATCTTCATCGCCAGAGGAATACCTTCGAGACCTTCAGGCACGTCTTGAAGATGTCCATAACTTCGCTCGAGACCGAATCAACCTGACGACCGAAAGAATGAAGACAAGGTATGACACAAGAGCGACAGGACGTGAATTTCAAGAAGGTGACAAAGTTTGGTTGTGGAACCCGATTCGACGTAAAGGACTTTCTCCAAAGTTGCAAGCCAACTGGGAAGGTCCCTACACAGTCCTAAAAAGACTGAACGACGTCGTGGTTCGTATAAGAAAATCATCTTCTTCAAAACCAAAGGTAGTACATTATGATAGATTAGCTCCTTATCGTAATGTAGAGTAAAAATTAGTAGACCATGGTCTCTTTGTAAATAGTATAGATAATTTTAATCTTTTCTATTTTCTTGTATTTTTAGTTGCTTGTGTATGTAATGTGCTCTGTATCATCTTGAAATGTAAATTCTCTTATATTAAATTTGGCCTCCTATCAGGGGATTGTACTGCCCGGGACGTGCAGTCCTTGAGAGGGGGGCAATGTTACAAATTTATAAATAATGATTATATTTGTCTTAAAATATCTCAGACAGATCGGAAATTCTCACATTTTGGGCAAAAATTGCGGTATTTAGACGTGTTGTACTTTTAAAAGCGGATTTCCTAATAATTTGGCGACTTGGCGACAGTTGGCGAGATTCTTGGCGACTTGGCGACGGTTGGCGAGATTTTTGGCGACTTGGCGAGAAATCGATACTTCTGGAAACATCCATCACCTAAGCTCTAGGACCAATACTTTTCGAGATAGCCTAGAAGCTTCCAGAACCTTGGCGAAATTGGTAGATTTCTCCGCCAAGTCAGGTATAAATACCGCAGCCCAACATGGAAGAGTTTTAGTTTTGTGAAGACAGTCAGTGAGTGAAGACGATTAGTTGTGACTGCTAGTTGTTCGCTGTCTGAGGTATTTGAGACCTGTGATTGGAAGCTATTTCTTATTGTATCTGACGAATTGTAGCTGTATAATTGTGATTGTTACAGCGGGAATTTCGTTTATCTAGTGAAGTTTTTACGAATAAAAGTCTTGTGTTCATTAAGTGGTTGCTTTATTCAACTCTCAATCAACACGAACCCGTGGAGCTCGGTACAATATCTTTGCTTGCGAAATTGGAGTATTATTTTCTTCATTCTTAATAGCGATTATTTCTTTAACACGTTACTTTACACTGGAGTAGTTGAAACCTCTACTTCAGAACTTTCTAAATCAAGTGTTTCTTGATTTGCTTCTTTGTGAGCTTCTATTTTACTCCCCTCCACAATGAAAGTATTCGAAACTATTTCTTTCCCGTAGATATTTTTTATTTCCTCTCCGAGATATTTTCTTTGTTCTTCCAACAAACTGAAAACTCTAGGAGTGATCAAAGCTTGCTCATGCAATCCTTCTACAACCACAGCATGCACCATGATACAAGGCCTGATACCTGCGGACCAAAGACTAAGTGGAACAGAAACAAACTTTCCTTCAACCGGAGATCCAATTGTAGATTCCCACTTGACTGCAACATTTCTTCTGGCACCACTGACTTCTGCACCACTAACAATGATTCCTTGAAACTTATTATCTCCTATATTTAAATCAACTCGAAGCTCTCCATCCTTTTCACTGATTGGAATTTCCCAATCAAAACTTGCATTACCTATTTTAATGCAAAGTTCATTTAACCCTTTCTTGCTTATTTCTTCAGTTTTACTTCTATTAGAAACTTGAGATACTGTATTCACATGCGGGCAGAATTTCTTCAAATGACTTTGACATTTTTAACACTTTAATACCTTTTAACCTGGAGTGCAACTAGCGGTATTATTTCCAAAACAATTCTGTGGTGGTGGATCTGGGTTCTTTTGACAATTATAATATTCTTTCTTTTCAAAAAAACTAATTTATAACTACTGCTGGAAAAGGTTTCCTTACAGTTTCATCCTGTTTTGTTACATGTGGGCAGGGAATAGTTTTGGCATAGTTGTGGAAATTATTTGCAAAACTTTTTGATATCGAGAGAGAGAAACTAAGAAATTTTCAATTTCCCTCACTAATTCAGAGACTGGAAGCCAATTTTCAGTCTCTTTCAAAAATATTTAGGATCTTACATAAGTAGGCAAAGTTTCTTTGTCAGCTACAATAAGCTCTTTAAATTTAGCAAATGTTTCTGCATATGTTAATTTTATATACAGTTCTAATACAGCTTGCACCCGGGATGCATATTGAGCATAGTTTTCATTATATAATTTATAACAAGAATCAAAATTTTTCTAGTGTTGTAAGAGAGTTATTCTATGTTCCCTTGAAATGAAATTTTTGATTTTATCATACTGATCTAAATCTCTTCAGACAACATAGCATTTATTCTTTTGGCACAACACTTTAAACACTGTAAAATAATTTTCCCTTCATACTGTTTGGGTACTTCATAAAGCTCGAACATCCTTTCCGCACGATGGAAAAAGAAAAGCCATTCTTGTTCTGGAGGATTTAAAAAAAAATCACCCCTTTAATTATATTTAAGTAACCTAGAAATGTGTTTTCCAATTTATCTCGCCCATATTTGACAGTGCTTTCTGAATTGCTCGCATTTTCTCTTTCTTTTAATTCTAATTAACGCATTTTAATTTCATACTCACGTTGCCTTTCTTCTCGTTCAAATTCATGTTGCCTTTCTGCAGCTTTGGCTCTCTCTCTATCCAATCGGAAATTATTGTATTTATTAATTCTCGAACAAATGAATCTTCAAAATGTTTGGATTGTGTAATCACATTTTTTAAATCTATTATTTTTGTGTCTGGAGGAATCTGTTCTCCTAACTCACAAGCCAATATAAACAGATCATCCTTCTGAGCTTTACCCAAGAATGCGAAAGCCATTTTAACAATTAATGTTATCACAAATTACCAAACCTTAAATTATCAATTATTCAAAATAAAACATTTAAAATCACACAAATCACCTTTCATTTGTTTAATCAATAAAAACATTTTCATTTACTTAGTGCACCAAAAAAACTTAAATAATTTACTGTAATACTAAATTTAAAAATTTATAGTTCCGATTTTCATTTCAACACACTATAATATATTATAATATAGATAAAACTTCAATTATATAATGCACTTTAATGAATGAAAACAATTCAAAATCAGCTAAAATAATATATATATGAATCATAATTCCAGTTTAGGCATTTCAAATTAAATAAATCCTTATCACAAAAGATCATTAAGCATAACTTAAGTCAATAAAATGATAAAATTATTTTTACTAATATGCATTTATATATGTGTTCTCAACACTATATATACTTGTATTATTTTACCTTAAAAATATTATGAATCAGAGCTATCGAAACAACCAAAAAACTATTATTCACCATGCAAGCACAATTACTTTCAAAATATAAAATAATTCAAAATTTCCCCTCTCAAAAATGTTTTACACTTTCGGGTTTGAATCCAAATTTAAAACCTAAACTTAGTTACTTTACATCAATATTAAATACAATCATAGTAAATAATTAATATATCTTATAATGGTGAATAATTCTGAACACATAATTTAATAATGCAAAACAATAAACAATCAAAAAGTATTTAAACTTTCTTGAAATAGTTTCTTATTCCATAAACTTATATCATTTACATAATAAACATAATGATCATGAAAATTCTAAGCAAAAACATTTATTTCCTATTATATCACATTAAACCAAACATACGTTTCAACAATTTACTATTCAATAATACAGCATCTTTTAATTAATGCACATAACTCAAGAAATTTACAATTAGCAACAACATTATTCGACATAAATGTGTTTTAATAAACAGATTATTCCAAAAATATTTTCTTAACAAATCAAAATTATATATTTTTAATAATATCACCAGTTAGAGATAAAAAACTTTTCTGAATAATTATGAACAAATATCAATAACCAATAATATTTTGAAACCAATATTGAACCTTAAATATTTTCAATTAAATAAAACATTTTACATATTTATCTATATTTGATACTTCATTTAAACATCTATCAATTTGATATACATTTAAACAATTTTTATTAATTTATTACACTTCTTAAACAAAACCCTACAAAGAAATTTAAGAAAATTCTAAAATAGAAGAGTGTTCCCTTAAATCATACATAATTAAAACAAATATTGGCTCTTAATGGAATGAGAAGCAATCAAAATATACAGACTCACTACTTTGTAGATATTTTTTTATCATTAGCATCCCATCATTTTGTATTAATTCGGAACACATCCTGGAGTTAATGCGCCAAACGTGACGTTGCCACGAACCTGTCGTTTCCAGGATCATTCAGCAATACCAAAATATCTTCCTTTTTATGACATTTTACAGCAGCAAACATAACATTAATTATAGACACAAACATAAATTTAGATAGTTCTTTTCACATTATTCGAAACACGTGTATTTTCCATTGCCTCAGCTACCACAAGCAGAGGAAATGGAAGCGGGACCTCTGCTACCACATGTATTCATAGACAACCACACCATTCCTCTCGCTCCGACACGACTGTGCCTCTTGTGTCTCTTACATAGGCACATAACAAAATCGAAAGTTCTCAACTGTGAAGTGCTTGATTTTCACAAGTCATAAATCACATTAAATATAAAAAAAATGCTGTCACATTAACACATTTCCCTTTAATTGCAAAATATTCTAAAATGCAAAAATTGAACCCTGAACACCTTTTTCAAAAAAATTTGTTTTCAAGTATTTATATGACTTGTTTTGAAAGCATGTGGTTTACAATGGAAATAAAATTTATAAGGATTAAAAGGAACTTATAAATATCAGTAATAAATTCATGATTACTGTTTCTATTCAATCACAATTTTAAAATTATCAAAAATTATTCCTTACCAGCAGATACTTTGAAAACTGCAAGCAGCAAAGAACGAAAAAAAGGCTCACTAGTCAAAGAAATCCCTGCTGCATGAAGGCTTTTAAATGGAAAGCTAGAAACTAAGTTATATGCTAATACAGAAGCAGCAAGATTATCATTCATTAGAGAATCTAGCAGATTAAACATCACATCAGTCTGTAAATCAAGAAAAGTTTCTTTAGGAATATCCATCTGTTCGAGAATTGTTATGAGATGCTTGTTCAAATATAGCTTTCCTAAAAAAATTATATTAAAAAATAATCATATTTATATTTATGTATTTCATATTACAGTAGATGCTCATTTTTGTGAAAATATACTGGTAAAAAGGAAAATACATAACATTTGTAAAAAGTAAAACTCATAAAATAGAAAATATATTAGATTCAAATCTGATTTTAAAAAACTTATTCTTTATAAATGAAATGCTATTAGAAATATTTAAAATACCTATAAGAAACACACGAAAAATAAAATTTCTACTTAAACACTTTTCATTTTATAGTGGTGGTGCATGTGATTGCATTTCACCATAAAATTTTCTAAAGCTCAATCCCAGACTTGTTTTAAATTTTTCAATCAATATTCTGATGCGTAGCAATCTTTAATATTTAGCTTCAGAGCAAAAGAGTTGAATTTCCCTTTAATGACATTACTATTAAAATGTCCATTTCTCACATTTTTATCAGTCAAGCAAACAAAGCCTTTTCCAGTATAAGTTTTGCTTCCCTATAATATTTTTAAGGGGGAGCATTTTTACTGGCACCATTTCTTTTTTTTTAACAGAAACACTTGGTGCAGATATAATCACGTATTTACCACATACAATCAGATTGGTTGAACTTTTTTATAAATATCTTAAAAGAATTATTAGAAGGATATCAAAACATTAAAGTAAAAATTAAAACTCACTTGGAGCACTAGTTTTGACTATTTCTAACTGACTGGAGTTCTCGCATTCAAATTTTTTCATACTAGGTCTTATTCCAATTCTTCGCCCTGGAAGTCTTGGATCTTCAGCAATCATACCTTTACAACCCTTGTAACGGATTTGAAAGGCCATAGGCTGATAACACAAATTTTCTTCAATTGAAAAGCCTTTGTTCTTCATTAAATGCGCTCGGACCTGAAATTTTGAGGTTATTAAATTTAAAAGAAATATAAAATAAAATTAAGTTTAAAAATTTATAGTGAATTTAATATTTTTAAGTATAAAGATACAAAAATTTAAATTGAGTTATTGGCTGCACTTCAACAACAAAATATATTGTTGAAGTTTTAAATAAATATCTATGAAATTGCAAAAGAGATTTTTGCAACGAATACAATGAACATCCAATTCAATAGAAAGGTCATGTGTATACAAATTTCAGAAACAAAATGTCAGACAACATGAGGGTGTGCAGAACACACAAGATCAGCACATAGCGTAACCAGTGAAGCTGAATATTTTGGAATTAACAAAAGTGTTACTTTACATATACATATATAGAAAGCCTTTCAAACCAGAGGTATAGCTATTAGGAAGGTTGATTGCAATTGGTCCAGGAACTCAACTGTAGAAGACTAAATCCTACAAGTCAATAATTAGTTGTTGTACCAGCATGTTTCCCTAGCACTGAATTTGGTTCTACTAGTTAGGTAGAAGTAGCCAGGTGGAGTCATGATTTTAAAGCAGGGACCAAGCAGAAGACACCAATACTTAGCTTGCCACTCACAGAAGTATTTCATTTGTAGGACACTGTGACCATGGCCAGTTTTAACATTCCTCAGCCACCTTTATCTATATATAACAAACATGTTGGATCTTCAGTTAAGGCAGGATTCAAACTCGCTAGCTTCTGATGAAAACGATGAATAACAATTTATAATTAACAAATTCTTGTTAATTAGATCTTTTTTTTTAAATAATTTTTATTTACATTACTAATTTAGCTTCATTGTTCAATTAAATCTGCACTTTTCATAAAAATTTATGATAACTGCATTATTGATTTAGCTTTATTGCCTAGTTGTCTCCCATTTTAGATAGCATTTATAGAGATGTTTGTTAAAGTTTCGCACCATTGCCTACATAATTAAAATAAAAGTTTTCCTAAAACTATATTGATTACTTTATTGATTTATACTACAATGTTTAATATCTGTTTGTTAATGTTATATATTGTGCATTTTTAATGTTTTTATTCTTCCCATTCATAAAAAATAAAAATTATGTAAATTTTACTGAGCTAGTAGGAATATCAGTATTGATATTTAGTTACTTTATATTTGTTTTACAATGAGAAGTCTTTGTAAAATTAGTTTCCAGTTATTATTTTCGTAATATTTCTGTAGAAAATATTTAGAATAAAGTGTTCAAAGTTTTAATAAATGAAATCTAAAATAGCACAGGATTACATTACTCAAAGTTTGAGTTGGAATGAAATTATGAAGACTATTGTGCTAAATGACAATTTAGTGTGGCGAGATAACAGCAATGATTGGCACAAAAATTGGAAATCGCATTAAACCCACATTAGTTTGAAGAATTTTACAGCAGTGGATGATTGATATATCAACCTGCATGCTAAAAAGCTTAATAAGTCAGCAAGCAATATTTCTCAGTAACTATACAGCAATAGACAAATATCAGCTTCCTCTGTATATAGATTACCTACAAAAGTAGATTTATCTATAACACTGAATCCTGTATACCTTTGAAAGTTTGCCATCAGCACCCCAGTTAGAATGGTACAAGGATACTTTAACAGTGAATAAGCAATTGATTCCAGCTTATTAGAAGACTGCACAATAACACTCAGTAACATTACGAATCTGAATTTGTTGGACTGAGTTTTACATTTTCAGAGATTGTACAATCAGAGATTGTTAAAGAGGTTTTCTTTCCCAGCGTGCAACTGCTCTGAGACACTACTGGAGGGTATTTAATTTTTAATGACGAGACAATGCACACTCGCAGTCTTCTGCTGTTCAGCAGCTACTGAAAAAAAATCACAAAATTAACCAACATACACTTCTGATTTAAATCCCATAGAGTATGTGTAGGGTTTTTAAGAAAATTCTTTGAAAATTCTCTGAAAGATAAAATGACACAATTATATCTTTCAGAGAACAGTGAACTAAGCATATATTGATTGAGAAATGGGTACTTAATTTAAGAACTGATAGACAATCTAGTACTGAATATGGAGACAACAAAACAACCATTGCAATAAGAGAATGGCATATACCATACAATGGAACATTTGTTCTTCCTTGTGTACAAACATTGTACGTAATGATATTGTGAGTTCATTAAATCCTTTTTGTTTGATTCTAAAGTGTATGTATTATATTCATTTAAACATAAACTGTTGTCTCTAATTTCTGAATTTGTTGGATGATTTCTCTTTAAGTTATGACAGAAACACTTATCTTAAGTTTTGCTTAAAACACCTATATCTTAAATAAAATATTAAAGCAAACATTCATCATTTGATTAATAAAAACTGAATATTCACTCATGACAAAAGCATTTAGATTCATATATAAAAGTGAAATATTCAAATATATTTTATAAAAACAAATAACTAAAAAATTTTCTTTAATCAAAAATATAAAGAAAAGTTATAAAATATAGAATAGTAAAAATTTGTCTTACTTACATTTTTACAAAAATAGAATGTATGCTGGTAGTTTAATTTGCAAAATAAATTTATGTATATGAAGTCTGACTTCACAAATATCGATTTATTATGTAGAAAGATTATGCCAATATATTTCCTTAATTGAAAATAACTTGGAAGTCAGATGTTACATGCAAAATTTTATAACAAATTGAATATAATTTCTTTAATAAACATCACTTTATAAATTTATAAAAATTATAGAATTTATTATGTTTAACCCAAAAGAAACACTTAAATAAAAAACATCTAAAATCAGATGCCATCAGCATTACACTAATATTAATAAAACATTCAAAATTAGAATAAAATCGTAAGCAAGACATTCACGATTAGCTAATTAGCTGAATAAAACATTTTGTATTGGTGCAGAAATTGTTAGCAATGGATACAATCATTAATTAAAGTTACTCAGTTGAATTTAAAAGATTTTTTATATTGCTGAAACTACAAATACTTATGACCATCTCTAATTTCAAAATATTAGAATTTCTAATGAGAATAAGTTGTTGATCATAATTAAAAGTGCACACACACAAGATTTAAGTACATATAACTTTTGTTTCACCCTTAGATAAAACTATATTTTCCTACACATAATCGGTAGATTCCACTTTAATAAAGCTTCTAACTTCACCAAGCACATTATGTGATGCTGTGGTTAGTCTGATAGAAAACATTCCCCATCAGAAAAGCTAGCAGTAAAGTTAAAAAATTTCATTTATGTTTTACAAAATAAATAGATAACACAATACACTGGTTCATTTCAACTATAATCAGTTTTTTCCAATTACGTTCAAGAAAGATCTTATCAAGTTATTGGATACTGCCACTTTGTAATTTACCTTGATCCAAGCTATTTTGTTCTGAAAATATTCAAGTTTATACATTATGTGGAAAGGAAAGCATGCAAGTTACACAGCAGATTTTAAACTGTAAGTTATAAAGAAAGCAAATCAAAAATAGCAACAAGCATGTTAATGTAAAGTGAAAAATAAAACATGCACAGTACAAAAGTAAAAATGTATTCAATATGCAGTTCAAAAATAATCCATTTCTTTTATTTAATAATCATCAAAATAATTATTTTAAAGTATATCTAGCTTCAATTTAAAAGCTATTGAAAATTAACAAGTTTTATAATTTTTTATGAAATAACTGCTCTTTATCTGGTGATTTCATCTCACTTTATCATTTTACAATGAGGTGGATCCATATAGGATGTAGTTCATCTGCGTGTTTTATAAAAAGTTTCTTTAGTACAATTCATATTTTTAATTTTTTATCATTAAAAATATGAATTGTACTAATGTGCATTTATTTTATGTGACACATTAGCAGCATAAATTTCCGTCTGTTTGTCAAGAAATTATTGCAGATTATATATCACAGCAGATTAAGAGACTTTACTTGCAGATAAAACACCACTGTGGATTATATATAGGAAAACCTGATTTTGTTTCTTTAAATGTATACTAACTCAAAATTTTATTTTTGTGCTTAGATTTAAACTTTAAATTATTATATTGCCATAAATTGTATCAATTATTATTAATTGCCATTAAATTTATTATGATTTAAAGACATTTTTATAAATTTATAATTAACATAATGAACTTTTATTTTTTCACAGTTAATCAATTCAAAATAAAAATCAAAGTAATTTTATTAATATTAAAATTTCTTATACCAAATTTTTAGTAATTAATAAATATTAAATAATTTATTATAAACACAAACAGGGATTCAAATCTTACTTCATTGGCTAAGCTGCATGAAATAACACCAATTCCATCAGAGAAGATATATTTTCCATTTGGTGATTTGATATCTTCAATAAAAATCTCATTCCTGCTATTTAAACTTAGTTGGACTGATTCTTCTGTTGACGACAGACACTGTCCCAGACGAGCCATATATTTCGCTACATTTTTTATAGACTTTAAATCCCCCATCCACTCACGAATAGAAGCAGCAGTATTATTTTGAGAATCTTGTGAATACAGCCAGAGGCCATGTTCTCTAAGTTGACTAGATGAAGATGCCAAGACCTCATAATGACGAGAACCAATTTTTAGTCCATTTATCAAAATATTTCCAACAATCTCTTTCATAATAGAATCTTTATTAGAATTATATTGCACAGCAAAAGTCAATTTTGAAAAATTGTCATCTTGAACTGAAACTCTCAACATATATTCTACTCCAAACTTTCTAATTATCCTGTTGTCAAAATGTTCATAAGGTCTAAGAAAAATTACACGAGATGGAGTTATCAGAACACGGCGGGCATAACACATGCCTTTAGGTAATGGTGTCAGCGTTTCAAATGAACAGAAATAATTGAATTTCTTCTCAAATGTAACTTCAAAAGAAAACATGATACCTTTATCAATCATATCTGCTATACAAAATAAAGCATTGGCAACTGCAGTAGGATTTTTATATGCACACTTGTTAAGTTTCTTAAATAGATTAAAAATATAATTTTTGATACTTTGATTTTCTATGATAATTTCATGCTGGACTGATAGAGATCTAGTGTGAACAGATTTCCAAGAATATTCACAATTAAATTCATCAATATCTGTAATGGTCCCATACTGAGTAACCAAGGGAAACTTTTTAAATTCTCTTAGATTATATACAAGTTTGATTGTTTCCAAAGCAGTAAAACAAACTTCAGTTTTTTTTGCACATCTATAAATAAGTTGTTCAACTATCCAACGAGCCTGAAATTTATCTGCAATTGATATTTTTAAAACTAGACACTTTCCCACATTTTTACTAGTACATAATGTTTTGTTACATTCACATCCTAAGCTAAATATCCTCTCAAATTTGTTGAAGCCATATTCCATTTCCTTTGCTTTAGGTATACGGTTTTGGAAAAAATTACCTTTTAGGTCATCACTTATCTCTGGATTTGAATAAGTAACATAAAAGAATGGTGGATATTCCATATGAAAAAAAAGTTCAGCAACTTCTTTTGAAGAATCAACATTAGCAATTATTCTGATCAGAGCATCATAATAAACCACAATTTTATGGCCCATTTCCCCTTTTAAACAGCATTCAGGTGAGTGCAAATTAGATATAAAAATAGAAAAATGTCTTTGCAAGTGTGAAAATGAACAAAAAAGAGACGAAGTCCATTGTCTGGTTGAAAATGTATACTTTTTTACAAAAGTTTTCATTTTAGGAATGGTTCCAAAAGTAAAATCAGAAACTCTAGCATTACCATATTGTTTGTTATAATTAGTAAGGATAAAATTTCTACTATCAGGTATCAGCCAATGTAAATACTTATTATTGTTTGCTTCATTACACCATTGCTTATTAATAGCAAAACAAAAATTACTGACATCGCAATTTCTTTTAATATTTGAACAAAAGATTGTGAAATTTATTTCATATAATGAACTATCAGAATATAAACCATCAATATACTGTTTGACTTCATCAAAAGTAACCAAATGGCTGAATTTTTCTTGATGACAATTGTTAAAAAATTCTATAGCAGATGACACATATGGTTCTAAAGAGCTTGCTTCCTTCATAAATCTTACTGTAAATTTCAATGTGCTGTTAAACATAGTTGATTAAAAATTCAGTGCATTTCAGTTCAATGGTTTTTCTCCTGATCTATAAAATCAACAAAATTTAAATAAGTGATTTTTTAGATGTTTATAATTAGTTTGTATATAAAACTAAATTTAACAAAATGTCTTAAAAATATTGAAACAGACAATATTCATCAATTTATGAGTAATAGACAACTGTATAGTTAAGATAATTGCATAATAATTGTCAACAGTTATACAAACAAAAAAGTAAAATAGGTTAGGGTGCATTTAAGTTTTTAATACAGTAAAAACTAATGTTATTTGCTTTATTGATTAATTAAAATAGATGTTAAAAACTAATATTTTTAACTCTATACTACATATATATTATATATTACCTTAAGTTGGGTAAAATTAACTTTTCAGTATTTTGTTATGAAGTCTTACAATATATAAATAAAAATATCTGAAATCATATAATACAAAATTTGAATTAAGATGCTGTAATACAACTGAAACAGAATCGAAAACAAAAGCAATTGGTACCAACCTTATTATATTTCTGAAAACTAATTTGACTATCACCAATATCTTAAAATGGATTTTATATCACTTCAAATAGTAAAAAAGGTTTCACAATTCTACCAAAAAAATAATACTATGCTATTTATTTCGCAATCATTAAGTTTATAATAAATTCATAGATTACCTAAAATAATGAACCATTAACAATGAATATATTGTTTTACAAGTGTATAATTAATGGGAAAAACTGAAAAAATATGCCAAATAAAAAGACATTTATTCAATTACCAAGATAACTTCAGATTTCCAAGACAAGGAGAAAACTGGATAAAAAAACTCTCAACTGTTACATCACACCACTTCTAAATTGTGACTTCAAATCTTTTGTTTGATAAGTAAAATAGAATGTTCTAGATAAAGAAATCTAACAAAAACTGGTCATTGAAATTAAATTATTCCAATGTTTTAGTTCACAAAAAAACAATAAGTTCACTAGAGAAACATTAGAAAGATTAAAATTACTCTTGAAAAGAGACTAAAGTCACATTTGCCTAAAAGTTATTCTATGTCATCCAGTGAGCTTATTGAATGATGTGTTATCTTCATTTAAATATCAACTCTATTTGATAAACTCAAAATCAAACAATAAGTTTCCTTTGAATTTAACAATTTTCCTCAAAAACAAACAAGTTTTATTAAACAAAATAAAAGCAGTTCTTTCGTGGATAATAAAAACATCTAACAAATACAATTTAAAATCATTTAAAAAGCTTTTTTTACATATAATTTTCATTTCTTTGTTGTAAAAATGAAGAGATCATACATTTTCAAAACCTTTTCTAAACGATTAGCTGAGGGAATATTTGTGCCCAGCAAGAAATTCCTTAATAGTAGATTAATAATTTAAGACAAATGGTTTAATTTTTCACTCTTTATAGATTAAATATATTTTTTAAAGTTGAAGTAATATTTTCAATATGATATTTATAAAAAATATTGCAAATACATTATGAAAACATTATCACAAATATTAAAATGTTAGATACTTAAAATACCCAGAAAGCTTTTAAAATTTTCTATGAAATTTACAAGATTAATAAGCAACTATGCACATTATTCAATTATTTCACAATATAATTATCACAATGAAATCTCTTTATGTATATGAGGAAGATTGAAGGGAGAATAGTAGTTTAAAATAAATTTAAAGTTTAAACTACTATTCTCCTTTCTACTAAAGTTTAAAATAAATTTTAAACCACTACAAAGTATTTCCACTTAATTAAAGCCTCAATTTGTTGAACTGAAAGTCAGAAAAAAACATTAGTTAACTTCCATTCAGCTGCTAACTTAATGTTTACAAAAGAAATAAATTGCGAAGTTTTTTGCTTCTATTATTTTATACCTTCACAAGCTATTCTATTTACAGTGTTCCATATTTATATAACATCTAAAATACTTTAATAAAATGAATGTTTTTAAAATTGAAACATTTGAAATAAGTCTTATATAATCAAATAAATCATTAAATAAAAAATAGTCAAGGAAGAAAAAAGAATCCTTAAAAAACTTGTTGCCATTTAACTTAAATATATAAAACAGTGAATATACTTTGGTATTTAAATTGGAAATGGCTCTCACAGATGAACCAAAATTCTTAAATCTTACTTTAACTTCTTAACTTTCTTAAATTTTTTTAAACTCAATTAATCATAAACATGATTGAGTTAAAAAAACTGAACAAAGATTTAGTAAAAATAACACGTCAAGATAATTTTAGTTTTGTTAAAAACGATAAGTGATTTTATAAGTTTACAATATATTTGTAAGAGAAAATTTTAAGTGATTCTAAAATATTTAAAATTATATTGCACCATTTTCCTTTTATTAACTACCATCAATTTAATTTAAAAAAAATACTAATATTTAAAATTAAGATCACGAAGAACTGATTTCATAATTTTGTGACACTACTTCACGACAAATATTTTTAGTTATAAAGGTCAAAGTTAACTCATAACAAATTTATACCTTTAATTTCATGGAATAAAATATAATCTCAATATTTTGCTTTAAATAATTTTAGATATATAATGGAAATATATATATATACAGATGATGCTTACTTTTAAAATTTTCGGTGCCTCTAAAATATTTCTCAAAATCAAAAGTTCATAAAATGAGAAGCAAGTATAATATTTGTATTACTGATTATATTCTGCTGCATGAATTGTAATACAAGATATTTCCATTAAATTAGTACAGAGAAATCTAGGGTTAATATTTGTGGATTTAAGTCTTCAATAAAAAATTAATTTAAGTTTCAACCATAAAAAGACAAACATAAAAAGTCAAAAATAAGTTTATAAAAAGAATATTTCAAAATTTTAGTTTGTAAATAGCAATTGAAATAATTCTTTAACCTGTAAAGTAGTTAGGAATCAGTCACCATTTCGTAAAATCTAAATCAATTAGATTTTTAAAAAGCTTTTACTGTAAATATATACACACATATATTGTATCAAAAAATAGATCTTCAAACTCTAAATTTTAAACCCAATAAAAATAAAAAAAAATTAAAATACAAACCGAATTTCTTTCTTCCTGGCTAATGTGTAGACATAAAAGTGCATGCACATAATAAATACTACAAAAAGAAAAACATGATTTATATATATTACTGAAATTACATTTAAGTTACAGTAAATTTAAAACATGAATATGTGTAAACATTTTGTTGACTTTAATAAAAATTCAAAGACAATGATCAAAGATTAACTAACAATGAGAAGGCTTAAAAAGTATGAAATAGAATAAGTCTTACTTTTCATTCAAATTTGATAATCAAACTTCTAAGGTATTCAAACTAGAAAAATTAATTTTGGTATAATCTTTTATTACCTACATATTAATTTTAAAATTTAAAAGAATCCTTATAGTGATTGTACGAAAGTTGAAATTACAACAATTAATTAATTTCTTGAAACCTGAGAAATTTAATTTAGCATTCTCATTCACAATAATAACTCTAGTAAAAAAAATTTACAAGAATTTTATTTTCTCATTTTAAAATTATTGTTATATATATATATATATATATATATATATATATATATATATATATATATATATATATATATATATATATATATATATATATATATATATATATATATATATATATATATATTACAACCTTAAATGTCAGTTAGTATCACATTAAATAATACTTTTGTTTAAATGAAAATGCGATTTAAATGCTTGATTTTTCCTTTACACTACATTTAAAATAAGATCTACAATTTACAGTTCTTTAAAACATTTTTTGGTAAAAATAATCAATGGGACAGTAAATATCAAATTATTTACAACTAGACAAAATAATTTCCCATATTATAAATAATGTGCATTAAGTATTTTTCCTTTTAATTTTACTCCTTTTAATATTAGTTTTAAGCCTTTTCATGATTTCTAAATTACCCAACTTTTTATTATTTTGAATAAAATGTTTATATAATGAAATATTTTCCCCATGATTTTTCCCTTCACTTTTCCATAAAATTCTTTACTATATTTTGGTTTTACTTTTAATAGTTATACAGCCATTACAATTTATTAGAAAAAGGCTATATGAATGACTTTTAGAAAGATATTAATTTATTAGCTGATCTTCATTTATTAAAAAAATGATACTTTTAATGATATTTTAATTAATTTAGCAGGACACACAAATAATTTTACATTTTTCTAGGAAGAAGCACCACTAAGCAAAATATCAAACCAATCAATTCAACAGAAATCTTTAAATATGCAAATTTAAGAACATTAGGTTTATATGCTAAACTTTATAAGTTAAAAAACATCGAATCTATAGTTTAAGATGCATTTAAAGTCTTGAAACTAAATACAAAGACAAAATTCTAGTTAATGCATGAAGAAATGGAGTTATTAACACGACAAAGTCCACTTGAACTCATTATATAATGCTTAATTTAGCCCTTCAAAATCCGAATAATCACTTGTGAAAATTATATCAATGACATCTTTAAATTCGTAATTAAGGTAATGAAAAGAAAAGATGCTTTCTTAACATAATAAATTAGCTTAACATATATGGTAAAAAATTATGAATGAATGAACTAATAAAAATGTCTTAAAACCTTTAACAAAAACATACATAAAAAAATTAATTCAGATTAAAAATTCAAAAGAAACAAATTAAAACTTCATAAACCGGAATTTATTAGACAATTTTGGCTTGATAATACAATTTTAGATATAATTACATGTTAAAATTTTGTAAATATCAATAACATATAATAAATATGAAATAAAATCAAATCGAAAGTAGAAACACGCATAATTTTACAAATATAAGTATATTAAAAGTTGTAAGAAGTTTCTAATGTGAACACAATAATGCAATGACAAAACTTGTAACTACCGAAATCACTTAAAAAATGTAGTAAACACAAATAAACAAAAATAGCGTAACAAGTTTTAATGATTAATTGAAACTGAAACTTATTCCCTCGCTCTAGGTGGAAGTAAAAGTAGTAAAATTGCAGTATATCAAAAGGGAATTTCCCCTTTCGGCACAATGAAAAAAACATTACTGTTGTAATTCACATTTTGTATTAATGTTTAATTCCAGGAAATGTTTTGAAGCACAAGAATTTACTCTGGAATTTTGTGTTTGGGCAAAATTAGGCATTTTGAGTAAATAAACTGGATGAATCCTATTTTATTTAATGGATTGATTTGTTTCATATGTAGGAAGCGAAGTGAAGTAAATTATATAACTGTGTTGATCATTGCCAACGGACTTAGATATGTGTGGGGGGGGTATACATTATACGAACATTGAGGAATCAACTACGGAAAAAATTAGGAATAGGCGGATTATCATTCTCTTGGATATTTGAACTGTCTATAAATTCGGAAATTAAAATTTTTGCTGTGAATTTCTACGCCAGTCTAATAGATTCTTATCTTAATGAAAAAAGAAAGTTACAACTCAAAATCCTTGAACTATTTTCAAACATGAATTTATAAATTCGAATTTTTTCTTCTCATATCAAGACTTTTTCTGTTAGTGATCACCAACTTCAATTAACTTTACTTAAATAAGGTTAGTCAATTGACTACATAAATCCTCTCCAAATACTTTCTTAAGTGAGAGCTACAAGCTTTTTAGCATAAAGCTCCAAAAGTGTCCACCATAACCTACCTAACTAGATATGTGGGTTGTAATAAATGAATATCTCAATGTCAAAGTAACCCACACAACCAAGAACGTCTAACGGACGTCCACGAGAGGTCCACCATATCCAGTGGACGTTATGGATGATAAATAGACATCTACTGGATGTCCATGAAAGGCTATTCAGTGGATGTTTGCTGGTCGACCACTATGGATGTCTAATAGACGTCTATTAGACGCCAATTTATGGGCATTAATCATGGATATGTGTGGATTAAAAATAGACGTCTAATGGACATTCGTTGTGGATGTAATCTGGACTTCGATGAAGTATCAACTGTAACCAAGCGGCCATCTTGGTTAGGCAAGAAAAGCGCTTATTTCGTATTCCTTTACCATGACTGTGACAAAGTTATTTCTTAATTTTTGATATTTAAGCTATATTATTTTCTTAATTTGAATTTAAAAGAAGAAATGGAATTTTGTGTAGCATTCGGATGCACTAATAGAAAGACCAAGAAATTGGAAGGAATAACATTTCACAGGTAAGAAAAATTTTGTGCTCTGCTTAAGTATTGTTTATTCGCAGTTTGCTTAGCTATCGTTTTATTATTTAATGTATTTATAATTGCAAAAAATTACATTACGTTAAAGAAAGTTTAATAGTTATTAAATTATATTATTTTTAAAGTAATTTCTAGTTTAAAACAATATTGAAATTCATGTTCTTATGTATGGAACCATAAAGCAATGATTAACTCTATGCATGCTTTCTAAGGCTTATGTATGGAACATCGATATTTTAGTACATGGAAATAAAAAAATATATAATTTATGTATAAATTTTCTTTTTAATTATTATTAAGCTTCTTATATCAGTTAATGTTAACGAATATAATGTGTCTTGATTAAGGACAGTAATTCTACTAATCCTTTTATAATCCAGTTAATTTTCCAGTTAATTCTTAAAAATATTCAAAAAATTTAAAATTCATTTACAATGCGGAATATTTTTTTCATGAACTAATATACAGTACTTTTGCATGTTCATCTACTCTTCCTCAAACCTGAATTTGCAAAGGGTTATAAAAATAGCTTAAAATATATATTTTAATTGTTATACTTTTTATAGAATGTTTCTTTTTTAGAAAAAGTAAAGAATAATTTGTTTTTTATGACAATTAAGCATATATTTGTATATATAAGCATCTATCTTTTATATTGTATAATGTGTATTCCATAAGTGATTTTAATCCAAGTGAAGAATAAGCAAAATGTTTTGTTTTTACATTCTATATGTTATAGTTATTCCATGTATGTAATTTCATTATCTGTTAAAGTTAGTTCATATTAATAACATTTTTGTTCCAAAACCATAATTATGTTTGTCACTAAAATATTTAGTAATAAATGTGTTGATCAAATTTAATATTCTAGTATTAGTTTAGATAAATTTAGATAAAAGTAAAAGCCTTTATGTCCATCTGCATGCATTGTTAAAGAAGTTTAAAACATTAAGTAATATTTAACGGTTGTGTCAAACTGTGCTTTATTTTTCGGTGATAAATCAAATGTATAAATATCTATTTGTCAAATCAGATTTTTTATGTTTAGTATATAAAATATTATTCATTTCTCTCTTGCCATCAAAAGTAATGATGTGTCACCTAATTTGCTGTTTTATATTTTAGAACTGATGAAAAATAGTTAAATGTGAGATTTTGATTGATGTATATATTGTATGAAAAGATTAGTAAATTGTTCATATTTTGATTCTACCTCACTGTTATGAAATATATTAAATAATTTTTAACGTGTTGAAAAGTTGTCTTCAAAAACTCATTGAATAATACATCAATGGATACATTGTAATTGAATAAATTAATGTACCAGGATTTTGCAAGAGAAATAAGAGTTTTATTTAGTATTGTATGTTGTACTTAAAAAAATTATAGTTATACTTTAAATTTTACAATTATTTTAAATTGTTTAACTATAATAAAAGAAAATTTGAGAATATTAATAGTAATAATTTTGATAAGTCTTTATCAAGAAAATATATATAGACAAGACAAGAAAATATAATAAATTTATAGTTATACTTTCTTTAGCAAACAAATTTAATCATTCTTGGTGACTAAAACAGTTTTTAATTTATTATAACCTATATATTTTTAATATCAATGTATATAAATATATATCAGAATTATAGGTATAAAAGATTAAAAAAATTTATTTCAGAATTTTTGAAAGTATAGTTTTTTTTTTTTTTTTAACAATGTTGAGTAGACATATAGTGCTTGATATTACAAATATCCAAAATGTAGATATCTAGATTTCTGTCAGATGTCTAGCCCTTACAAAATATGGATATTCAATTTGTAATAGTTTTAAATATCTATGAGATCTCTCTCCAATATCCAAAAGTTAATGTCTAGATGATATTTTATGAAATCTAGTGGACATCCAAGTTTTGAATATCAATGGATATTTGAATATCTCGAGGATGTGATGCAAATCTAATAGATATCTGGATATGAATTGGAATTGACCTGGTTATCACATAGATATTTGTGGTTGTCTGGGTGATGTTAATTCTAGTGAAGAATAAGCAAATTGTTATGATTTTATATTCTATATGTTATATTTATTTCATGTATGTTTTCTTATTATCTGTTAAAGTTTGTTTATATTAAAATAATATTTTGTCCCAAAAACACAATTATGTTTGTCATTAAAATATTTAGTAATAAATGTGTTGGTTAAATTTAATAATATTTCTTTATTCTGGAATTAAGCATTAGAAATATTTCATACAAAATGGCAATTTATCATTTGCATGCTTATATGAATATGGTTTTGGTATATAGGATAGAAAGCTTAACTTCGGCAGATATCAAGTTAAATCAATTTTGTCTTTCTGTCATTCAGTAATACACAAGGAACTTAGTTCCATTTTTACTTTATTCTGTAACTTTTAATGAAAGATGTCATTTTTTAGTATTCTTATTTCTTTTAATAGTTTTCCATAAGATGAGCAGGGGAGAGAAATTTGGATCAAAGCTGTATGTCAGCAAAATTGGCTTCTCTCCAAACATAGTAAACTGTGTTCAGCACATTTCCCTGAAGCAATGATAGATCGGACATCTCTTTCTTGTGTCAGATTAAGAGATGATGCTTATCCTATTTGCAGAAGGTAAGATTGTTATGAAAATATTTTGAAAATTCATAACTTTTACTAATGAGAAATAAAAAATATATTTTAATCATTTTAAAAGGTAGAATATATCTTTATATTTAATTCTAAAGAATTTTCTTGTAAAATCAGAATTTTCATAATTTGTTGAAACATTTTTTTTTACTTTTTGTTTTAAACAATGCATAACATTCAATAATTTTTATTATATTTTAAGAATTAACACTTTGTTTGATATTTTAAATTCTAGATCTAATAAACAACATGGTTTTAAAAAAGCTTTAAGTCAATCTGATATGCAAAATATTAAATAATTTCTAAAGCAAGCAGATTATATTTCCAATTTGAGGGTAAGTGTTGGAGGTCCAAAAATTTTAAATTCCAACAGGAAAATTGGATTTTTAGGATTTAAATTATGCATTCAGAGTGTATTGCATTTAGCAGAATCATTAATTTGTCCTGCAAATCCTCCATTATTTTACTTTCCCTTTTACAAGGTCAGCCAAGATCATTTAGAACTTTTCTTTTCATCAATAAGATTTCTAATGGCAGCAACAACAAGCCAACAGCTTGCCAATTCAAAGCAGCTTATAAAAAATTGCTTGTGAATTCAGAATTGAAATCTGCATCTTCTAGTAATTGTATTCCTTTAACTGAAATCGGTATTTTAAGTGTACCTAATCACAATTCACCTATTAATGTTATTAATATGTCAACCTCTCAAAATAATATTGTACATTTGTCATTAACAA
This sequence comes from Latrodectus hesperus, assembly GCA_037975125.1. Lineage (NCBI taxonomy): Eukaryota > Metazoa > Arthropoda > Arachnida > Araneae > Theridiidae > Latrodectus > Latrodectus hesperus. The sequence continues at coordinate 73,585,225 of CM075850.1, read as the reverse complement.
TCTTAAATAGAAGTCCTGATTTGATGAAAGAAGAGCAAGATATATTTTTTAAACTAGATTTGCTTAATGAATTTTTTTGTGATATAATTTATTATATTGCTGGATTTGTAGTAAAAAATTAAACCAACTTATTAAATGTGAAACATGCTTAAATGCATTACAAGCAGTTACTCCCTATAATTTGTACTTGATTTCCTTCAAATCACAGGGTAAATTGATATACCCATGAGATGATGTTTACAAGATTTGTAAAGTGTGTGAATCTGTATTTAGAAGAGATGTAATGTTACACTCATTTTCAAAATTTAAAAATGTCAGAAAAATAAACATTCAATGTGAATTGGATGCTTTATCTGTGTTAAATATTGAAAATATATTTTCTCAATTGAAACGACATCAATTTGATAATGATCCTTTGGATAATCATGTCTTCCAACTAATTAAAGCTGTAATTAAGCATTATTTTGTTATCTGTATTAAGCTTTATTGTAAAAACACTTTAAATAATTGAATTCTATAGGACAATTATATACAAAAGCAATGTAGCGCCCTCTATCTGCAGCGCCACCCATGGCATCGTCAACGAGAAGCTAGTCCCTCTCCAACAACCGACTGTATGAGACATGTCCATATGACTCTCATGTTTATTTTCTTTTCTTCAAATTTAAATGTTTTAGTTGTTATTTAGTATTATTTGTAGTATCTGTGTGTATCTGTGTTGTGCTCAAATTGTACCTAAAATTGTAATAAAATATTTTGAGCTATTTAAGGAACCTATTTCTTTGTTCCTATTAAACCAGCTACATGCTACACGCTACAAAAATGGCAGCCCAACGTGAGGCCCGAGTTCGAGTTTCTTTTTGCTCTTGAAAATTCTACCCAGAATTAAATTTTGTTGTTGGAGGGGAACTCAAAATTTTACAGGTTACCTCCTGATGTGTAGTGTTTTATGGATTCATTAGAAGTATAATCTCATCCGAGATCATTATTGTTCGATTCCGAAGTGTAATCTCATCCGAGATAATTGTGCTAGTTCGTTTGAGGAGTTCAGCGATCTGAAAATTCCAGATAAGTTGCTTTTATACTGTACTAAGAATTAAAATTAAGTTACGTTTAAGCACAAAAATGTTAATGTTTAAGCAAGTATGAATATAAAACTGTATAAAAAGTTTCTTTATAAGTTGCGTTCCATAAAAGTGTTATTATTTTATGTTCTTGAATTTTGAACAGTATTATTACTTGCGAGTATAATTATTTGTTTGATTTGGTAGATATGTTTCATATATTATTAAATGAATAATATTTTGTATTAGAGTATTGAGTTAAAAGATATATTTATTTTATTATTATATTTGAAGTATTATAGTATGTGTACGTGAATTAATATCTCTGTTACTTCTGAATATTTTATATTTCTCATATATTATCTTTCTTAATTCTGAATAGTTGAAAATATATTCTTTACAGTGAAATAGTGTTTAAAATATAGTATCTAACAGAATTTAATTGTCTGGTGACTGTGCATTTTTCATGCGATGATACTTTTGTTTTGATTTAAAACACGAAACAAGGCGCCGCAAACGACCGTTGTTATTGCTTTCATATACGCCTCACTGTCTAGCCTTTCAATATCTATGAATGCTATTTTTATTTATTTAATTTTTTTTCGTCATTTACTTTCTGTTTAGAATCTTTGTGTTTTATTTTTTTAGTAAGTGGTTTCATTGAATAAAGAATGAAAATATATTGTATTCCATGTATATATTTAAGGATATAAATTAAGATTACAACATTATTATTAATATTTTGGTAAAAGGTATCAGAATTGATATTCTAGAAAATTGAAGAACTTTTAAGTTATATAAAAAGTCAATAAAACATTTTGTTATTTTAATATAAAATATTCTTTGAATGCATATGATTAAGTTATCTCAATTAATATATTTTGAATTATTGAATGTGGTATTAAAGTATTGATAAAATATAATTTATAAACAAAGGTACATATTTAGTAATTATTGATAATTATAAAACGAAAGTAAAGAGTTATAAATGAAAGGAAAATAAAATTTATGGTAGAATTGTGAAATGCTTTGTTTTGGTTTTGTTTGATTTCAGTGAATATCATATGAATATTTCAGGTTTATTTACAATAATTTAAGAGTTCATTTTATTTGCAGTAAATATTTGGATAAATAATAATAGGTTATACTTTACTTATGTTTAAAGTTAAAATGTTTATATTTTCACATAATAGTATTTAAGACTGATGGTGTTTAAATTTCGTTTTAACTAAAATAAATAAACACATATTTTAAAAATCAGTATTTTAAATCAGTTGAAAATAACTTTAGAACTCTTAAAAATAAACTCATGCAAAAATGGCCTTCCTTGGGAAAGGGAAAAAAGAAGATTTAAGAAACCTCGCTATAGAAATGGGGCTAGGGGTAGCAGATGATCTAAAGGTAATTCAACTGAAAGATATTATAACCAAATCAAACGATTATGATGAAGAGTTAGTGAAAAATATGCTAACTAATATAATAGAGGAACGGCTTGAAAAAGAAAAACAAGCTGAATGCGAAAGAATTGCCAAAGAAAAAGAACTGTGCATTGAAAAAGAAAGAGCGTATGAATTGCAACGCTTAGCACTTCAAGTGGAAGCTCAGAAAGTACTTTCCTCCACTGCCACAGCTCCAGCCAGTGAAGCAGAGAAAACAAATTGGGATCTGAATCGTATTCTCCCAAAATTCAATCCTAATAAAGATGAAATAGGACTGTACCTGACAGTTTTTGAACGTCAATTAAAATTAGTGAATATACCTGAAAGGAATTGGATGCCGTACTTGATAGGCTCATTGCCAGCCGAAATAAATCAATTAATTGCTAGAGAAAATGAAGAAGATGTTAACGACTACTCAAAGGCGAAAGAGATGCTCTTGAAGCGTTTTCGCCTTACATCAGATAGGTTTCGGCAGATGTTCTCGCAACATAGAAAAAGTGCAGAAGTAACATGGAAAGACTTCTATTTTGAAATTAAATCATATTTCGAGGGATGGGTAAAGGAGTTGAATATCATCACTTTTGAGAAATTGCAAGACTTAATTATAGCTGACCAGTTAAAGAAAAGAATACCTCCAGAGGTAAGAGAACATTTTGTTGATCAATGGTCAGAGCTGAATGATCCTTTAGAACTTGCAGAAAAGCTTGACAGTTATGAAAATGTAAGACTGGGAATGAAGAAAAATTCACCTATCTTTGCTAAGAAGCCAAATTTCAAAGACTATGTTAAATCTATTTCAGAAAGAAACTATAAGCCTCCTAACTCTAGGGAACATAACAAAATAAAATATTCCAACTATGAAAGTCCAAAATTTAGTAAAGACAAGGCAGAAAGAAAATTTTCGGTTCATTGCTATGGATGTGGTAATCCTGGTTTCATTCAGTCTAAGTGTCCAAAGTGCAACATATTAAAAGAAGAGGCTAAAACAGTTATCAATGGTGTAAAATTGTATACCGCACAAGCTTCAGATTCATTGTCTAGCTCAATTTTTTTAACTGTTTGTGGTGAAAAAGCAGCTTTTTGTGCCGACACAGGTGCATCAAATTCCATTGCGGGAGAGAGATTTTTTTGTTTATTGAAAGAGAAAGGTTTTAAATTTCAAAAGAAGAATATTACAATGGTACTTGCTGATGGAAAAGAAAGAAATGTCCCAGCCTTGACAACAGTCGTGAATCTTAATGTAGAAGGAAAGAAAGTTCGTATGAAATTTATTGCGTTACCAAATGCTAAAGGTAATAGAACATTGCTTGGCACTGACTTTCTCCAGGCTGCTGGTATTGTGCTTAACATCCAGAATGGCACTTGGCATTTTAGTGAATATCCACACAGACATTATCCATTTTATCAGGAAACATCTGAAACCGTAAGTGCTGCAAAAGTAATAATGTCGCAAAAATTAACTTCGCCTGATATGTCTGCTGAAATTTCAGGAACCTCTAATTCTGTGCAATTGAGAAATGATGAAGGAAAACACTTGACAAGAGAACAACGTCACAAATTAAATTCATTGCTGGAAGAATTTGAAAATAACTTCAAACCAGGGGGAGAACCTACTCCTTTTATTGAACACAGAATACAGACTGGAAATAGCCTACCTGTTGCTGAACCTCCATATAGAATGACACCTGCAAAGAAAGAGTTGTTGAAGAAAGAGCTAGATTCCTTACTAACAGAAGGAATAATTGAGGAATGTGAATCTCCTTATGCAAGTCCTGTGGTATTAGTGCCTAAACCGAACGGTACCATCAGATTGTGTGTTGATTACCGTAAGTTAAACTCAACGACTATTCCGGATAACTATCCACTACCTAGAATGGATGATTTATTGACTGAAGCCAAGTCGACGAAATACATGTCTACGATAGACTTAAGATCTGGTTATCATCAGGTCAAAGTTCATGAATCGGACCAAGAGAAGACTGCATTCATCTGTCCATTTGGAACTTTTAAATTTTTACGTATGCCTTTTGGGTTGCGCAACGCACCCGCAACTTTTCAACGTCTCATTGATAAATTTAGATCTGGTCTCAAAGATGTTTTTGCATTGTCATACCTTGACGATATCATTATCTTATCAGAAACTTTTGATGAACATTTATCAGATTTACGAAAAGTGTTTGAAAGACTTTCTATATTTAAACTGAATGCTAACAGAAGCAAATGTCATTTTTCTTGTGACAGAGTGAAGTATTTAGGTCATTGGATAACTGAAAAAGGTGTGGAAGTGGATGCTGACAAAGTATCTTCTATTCAAAAAATTCCAACACCAAAATGTGCTAAAGAAGTTCAGTCCTTCCTACAGACTTGTTCCTGGTTTCGGAGATATGTTCCCCATTTTTCTGAAGTTGCTAGACCCCTTAGTGACTTAACAAAAAAGAATAAACAATGGACATGGGGTGATACCGAACAGAAAGCATTTGATGAGTTAAAAAGACGGCTGATTTCACCACCTGTGTTGTCTCAGCCAGATGGATCTAAACCATTCCTCATAAGAACTGATGCTAGTAATTACGCTCTAGGAGCAGTCCTTATCCAAGGAGAAAGGCCGGAAGAACATGTGATTGAGTATGCCAGTCGATTGCTCAGTTCAGCAGAAAGAAATTATTCAACTACTGAAAGAGAAGCATTAGCTGTGGTATGGGCACTTGAAAAGTTCCGTGGCTATGTGGAAAATCAAGAAATTATCATTGCATCTGATCACCAACCCTTGAAGTGGCTTATGAGCATTAAATCGCCATCCGGACGCTTAGCTCGATGGGCTCTTCAAATCCAGTCATATCATCCGAAAATTCTTTACACTCCAGGAAAATCTAATGTAATTGCAGATCTTCTGTCCAGACCAGTTGATAAAGAGGACAAATTTGTTTGTAACTTGAACACTATTTCCATAGATTTGCCATCCAGGAAATCTAAAGATATTCGTGAAGAACAATTGAAGGATGAGGATGTGAGAAAGATAATAGAGTGCTTTGAAAGTGGTCGGAAAGATGAAAACTATGTAAATTGGACTAGTAGAGGGTATCTGATGAATCAGGGAATACTGTATCGATATTCGCCTGAAACAGAGTCAGAAGAAGCACAGTTAGTTGTCCCTTGTCACGAGCGAGAACGTGTCCTACAGCAATATCATGATACTCCCACTGCAGGACATTGTGGAGCTGAGAACACGTATCATAAGATTGCTTCTAGGTATTTCTTTCCTGGCATGAGAAAGTTTATCGCCGAATACGTGAAAGATTGTGCTGAATGTAATCGGTACAAATCTAACAACCAGAAACCTGCTGGATTACTCAGAACGCCTATTTACTCACAAAGATTTGAGACGCTGGCAATAGACTTGTTTGGCCCTCTCCCAGAGACCCCAACTGGAAAAAAATGGATTTTTCTTGTTGAAGATACAAGTACACGATGGGTCGAACTTTTTGCCTTAAAAGATGCTACAGCTATCAATTGCTCTAAAATATTGATAGAAGAAGTCTTCTTACGCTATGGCCTACCTAGAAGGGTAATCAGTGACAATGGCGTACAGTTCGTCAGTGCTGTAATGCAACAAACTTGTAAAATCCTGGGTATTAAGCAAGATCTTATACCGTTATACCATCCTCAAGCAAACCCTGCTGAACGGAAAAATCGAGACCTAAAACCCAAATTAGCAATTCTAGTAGGTGATTCACATGATACTTGGGAGGACAAACTACCCATGATACGTTTTGCTTTAAACACGTCAAAATGTGATTCTACAGGTCATACGGCAGCTTACCTTCAGTTCGGAAGAGAGCTTCGAACCACAGATGATGTCAAGCATGATATAAGAGCTGTCATTGATAACGATAACTTCGTCGCAGAGATAACACCTTACTTGAAAGAATTTGCACGTCTTACACCATTAATTAGAGAACGTGTAGAACAAAAACAAGATGCAAGAAAGGAGTACTTCGACAAGAAGCATAGACCCGCTTATTATCAACCAGGTGATAAAGTTTGGATCACTTTACATCCCATAAGCAAGTCTAAGACCAAAACAAGTAAGAAATTCATGCCCAAACGTGAAGGACCTTATATTATCCTAACAAATAGATCACCAAATACATATGATGTTGCAGACCCTGCTGCCCCTGATCAAGTACTCGGTACTTATCATACCAGTATGTTGATGCCTTATCAACAATCATCTAGAGATAACGGTCCCGTTTTCCCTTTGAAAAGTAGAGGAAGACCACGTCGACACCCTCAGCAGCTTCCTAATCTCAATCCTGTCTCCTTGCCGGGACGTCGGCGGAGCCAGAGGGGAGTCTGTAGCGCCCTCTATCTGCAGCGCCACCCATGGCATCGTCAACGAGAAGCCAGTCCCTCTCCAACAACCGACGGTATGAGACATGTCCATATGACTCTCATGTTTATTTTCTTTTCTTCAAATTTAAATGTTTTAGTTGTTATTTAGTATTATTTGTAGTATCTGTGTGTATCTGTGTTGTGCTCAAATTGTACCTAAAATTGTAATAAAATATTTTGAGCTATTTAAGGAACCTATTTCTTTGTTCCTATTAAACCAGCTACATGCTACACGCTACAGCAATTATTTTTAAAGGTCAGTAATATATTAGCTTCCTTTTATAAATAATCAAGAGATTTTTTGTATTTAATAAAATAATATTCAAACATACTATGATTATTTTTAATTTCACTCCATAAAAGAAATTTAATTAAAAATTATTAACATTTAGTGAAAAGAGTGTGCAATAAAATAACATTTGGTAATAGGTTTGTAAACGTTTGGTAATAACATTATAATAGGTTTATTACATTCAAAACCTTCCTCTACTTACATTCACATTTTTTTAAAAATGCACTAAAATGTTATAGATGAGTGACATGTATGATAAAATAAAATTTCTAATCTTGGAAGAAATTTATGTAATTAAAAATAATTTTTATAACATTTCCCAGCTTGTAAAAAATGTCAGAAAAATAAATGTTCAATGTGAATTGGATGTTTTATCTGCTGTGAATATTGAAAAATATTTCCTCAATTGTGAAACTTCATCAATTTGATCATGATCCTCTGGATATTCATGTCATCCAACTAATTAAATTGTAATTAAGCATTATTTTGTTAAGTGCTAGACATTATTGTAAAAATACTTTAATATATTAGCTTCCTTGTATAAATAATCAATAGATTTTTTGTATTTGATAAAATAAAAATAATCATTGTATGCTTGAATATTAATTTCACTCTATAAAAGAAATTTAATTAAAAATTATTAACGTTTAGTGAAAAGAGTGTGCAATAAAATAACATTTAGAGGTTTATTACATTCAAAACCTTCCTCTACTAACAATCACATTTTTTTAAAGGCACTAAATTATATAGATGAGTGACATGTATATGACAACAATAAAATTTCTAACCTTGAAAAATGACAAAAATTATTAAAACTTAAATTATTTTTATGTTATTAAATTATTTTTATAACTTATCTCCTAGCTTGTGAAAAATGCAGGAAAATAAACATTCAATGTGAATTGGATGTTTTATCTGCTTTAAATATTAAAAAATATTTTTTTCCTCAATTGAAACTTCATAAATTTCATCATGATCCTCTGGATAATCATGACATCTAACTAATTAAAGCTGTAATTAAGTATTATTTTGTTGTCAGTGTTAAGCATTATTTTAAAAATACTTTAAATTATGTGAACTCTATAATTATATACAAAAGCAATTCTTTTTTAAAGGTCAATAATATGTTAACCTCCTTTTAGAAATAATCTAGAAATGTTTTGTATTCAATAAAATAATATTGAAGCATATTGTGTTTATTTTTAATTTCACTCTATAAAAGAAATTTAATTAAAATTATTACCATTTTGTGAAAAGGTGTGTAAAAGAATTACATTTAGTGATTTATTACATTTAAAACCTTCCTCTACTAATAGTCATTTTTTCGTTAAATGCACTAAATTATATAGGTGAGTGACATGTATGACAAAAATAAAATTTCTAATCTTGAAAAAAATTTATGTAATTAAATAATTTTTATAACTTTTTTCTCAGCTTATAAAATATTACATTTTATTTCACACCAAAAATATATTCTGGACAAATTGTTTTCTTTATGAAAAAATATGTATTTTAATTGATTTGAAGTTATTCTTTGCTATACTTATCAAAATATTGGTGCATGTGCAAATTGTACTGTTACTGCGCATGCGTAGTTTATGAATCACTCAAGGTGTTCATCCCTACTAGCATTTAATGCTCCAACCAAGATGGCTTCAATTAGACCTAATGCATTTGATAGGATATGCCCCCTCCACTACTCCTAGCTCTATGAATGTTATCGTAACTTGTAAAATTAAGCAAGGAAAAATATTCTAAAAATATTATTTGTAAAAATTGTTTAAAATTGGATTTAATTTGCAACAAATATTTATCTGATGTAAATTAATTTTTATGTAATCATTTGAAGTGAAGTAATTTACTAATTTTCAATTATAGTAGTTATACGGTACACGTTCATTTCATATTATAATTCGTGTTTATGCAAGTATCGGAAAATTTTTCTATTTTTTAAAATTCTGCTTCTTTACATTTTGGGTAAGTTACTAGCTATTAAATCATTTGATAGCCTAAAAATTTGTCAACTAGCATTTGGCAAGATTTCATGATTGTTTTAGTGTAAACTAAGTTTTCTGCTTTACTAATTTATGTTAGTAGACAAATGCACAAATTAATGGATTCAGGAACTGATATAAATTCATGAGAAAGTGTTTAGTTTAATTAAATCAGGATTCGGTATTTGAAGACTACAATCAACAAGTGGACCCACAAGAAACTTTCAATTAATTCCTTATTGTATTGTATTTATGATATGGAAAAAAAAACAGATTTTGGAATAGTCATAGATTGCTAACAAATCCATTCTGGTACGATAATCTACATGTTTGGGGCATTTGGTACCGGTAGTAGTAACTCCTGTGATTTAGCCACCTTTTAAAAGTAACATAGTGATTTTCATTTACTTTGTGTCCACAATTTATTGAAAAAATAATAATAATTCCATACAAGAAGAAAATAGCTCATAATTATAATTTTAATTTGTACAAATTAGAAATTGTAAAAGAACTTTTAAAAATAAAAATAGATTCTTCAAAATTATAAAAAAATAATTGTGAATTTTTTTCAACAAAATACTTAAATATAGAACTGAAAAAATATGAATGTTAACTAAGTTCATTATAATTAAGTTTAATTGAAATACATGTTCTACACAAAATGATACAACATTTTAAACTCCTGAATTTTTATTTTTACATTAAGTGATTTTGAACTCTATTAATAAAGAATACATTCGCTTATCAGCACAACTTTTATAATGTCATAATAATTAATTTCAAATCTCTAAATTTATTTTTCTTCTAGATGCTGTAAGAAAAAATGCAGCTTTGTGCAATGTTACTGATGTAATACTTATACCCTGTGTGAAAAATTGGTTACGGCATGCAAAAGCTAGATATTTGAATGAATTGTAAAAAATTGTAGAATTATAAAATGTTTTATTTATATGATGTTTTGAATTCATTTTAAAATACATGTTCTATTAGTATAATGCTGCATTTACTTATTACTGTAAAACTTTTTCAAACATTAATTTCTCACTGTAAATGGTCTATTTTTTATTTTGCTTGTTTCGCAAAAGTCCTCACTGCGTTTTCATATTTTCTCTTCATAATATATCAAAATATTCTGTTGAGCATTTTTTGTGGTGTTAAACATCACAAAACAGAAATATATCATTTATTTTTAAAAAATCAAATGGGATATCTCATCTGCCAAACTTTTTAATCATAATGTGTAATTAGAACATATTTTTTTTAATAATAAATTAAAAGTGGCTGAATAGATTTGGTAAATATAAGGTTACCTTTAATCTCTTAAAACTCTGTTTTCAAACTTAATACTTAAAGAAAAATCCAAATTTATTCAATATACATGTGTAGTTTCTTGCTTTAAATTCATTTTTTATCTTTCTGGTTTGATAACGCTCAATTGAATAGATGTCAAATTTCTAAAGCAAAATGTTTTAAATAAAGTGATACTAAGAATTAAAATTGATATTTTACATTAGATATATATTTATTCTATAGCTGTGTAATTGAACCAAATTTATTGCATTTGATGTTTTCTACAATTTAGATTTTTTTTATTGTAAATCAATATTTTCATGCTCAAGTACCTTTAATTAAAAGCAATTAATATTTGTGATTTGCATGTAATACTTAAAGCATTTTATGTTGGAATTATTACAACTTTTTTAAGGTAAGTCGAAATTTAAAATTAATCTGAAAAATTTCCTGTAGTAAGAAATAAATGAATTATCTTTTATATGAATACTTAGTAAAATTTATTATTGTGAAATTAAGTTAATTTTAATATTTTATAAAATAAAACTAAGCAAATTAAAGATTATTATTTATTTAATATTTACGCAATTCAGTTGAATAAGAAATTTAAAAGTGACAACAAAATATTTCACAACATAAGAAACGGCCATTCATAAAAAATAATAGTATATGATTGGAAGATCATGCGCATTCTGCTGTGTCAGATTAATGACGTCACTACCAATGCTATGTGACGTCATATCCAAAACACGCCCACCAGTGGTTATCTGTGGACATCCATTAGACGTCTACTGGATGTCTTCTGGACGGTCAGTGGATGGTTCACTGGATCATTTATGGACGTCCAGTGGATGTCTACTGGATCACGGTGGATCATCCAAATAACATCTAGTGGAAGTACTTGTGTTGTGTGGGAAGCTCACTATTACTCTATTTGCTTAAAGAAAATTTTTGCACAGTTACTTATTTCATTTACTATGAAGCTTTAAAATTGATTTATTTTTCTTTAAAGAAATTTTAACTATAATTGGGAACAGTTTCAGGCTAACATGAATGGAAAATGAATGTAATTTGATTAAAGATGTGTAGAAGTATATTATTTGTACAGATGCTAGGAATATGTAGGTAGAACCTTTTCCTATTTATGAAACACAAATAAAGTTGTTATGTTTTAAAATTACTGATTTTATATTTATAGGGGAAAAAATACTCAGGTTATGCTCTTGGCAATTTTTCATCAAGATAATTGGTCGTTGAATAAATTGCTTCCAACAACAACCTAAAATTGGCCCGAGATATGTTTCCAAAAATATTCTTCTGTTGAAGAGACAATATCTTAATACTTTTAAGACCAAATGCAAGGCTTAAAATGCAGATTAAGTTTATAAAAAAAATTAATTTACCAATTTTTACTTAGTATTTTTTTAAAATCTGAATATGAATGTAGTTTTCCCTCCATTGTAACTTTCAAGTACTAACAATTTATTACCATTTCATTAAAATTTATGAATAATAAATTACTAAAAAAGTTTGCTTACTAATAATTACAAATTGGTCTCTTCTTTTAGACAAATTTTTCGCATAAACAGCTTCTTAAGATCGTCATTTTATAATACTTCACAATTGTTCAATAAATTGAGAAGTTATTTTGTTAAAGATTTAAATGCAATATTTATAAGTGATAGCTCATTATTCTTTTTTAGGTATATAGTCCAACAGATTGACTGATATTTTCTTATATAGGTAGATAAATTGCAACAAAGTTCCTAGAGAGATAGCCAAGAAAGAATATGTGGCAATGAAAGAGAAGAAAATTTCTGACACTCTACTAATCTTCCAGAGAATCATTGTGAAACTATTGAAACATGCCTGAAAGCATTATGGGGTAGAGTTTAATTAGTTTTTAATAATGGCAGCGCACACCACATATTGGAATTAACTGAATTGTATTGCTAATTAAAGATATTCTAAAAAAAGTTGTAAATACACAAAAACTCAGAGAAAAACGATTTCTAAAACTAGTTCGTTCACATCGTCGGGGAAAACGTGAATCTGCTCCGTTGTTCACCATTAGGGATGGGAAGAAATACCTGTAACAAGTATTTTGTAATCAGTATTTGAATGTAACAACCTGTAATCAGTACTTTTTCTTCCAAATACTCAGTACTTCCAGTAACAAAGTCAGCGCGAGTTCGAGTATCCTCAGACAGTTGCAGATACAATGTACTTGACCAGTTTCTAAGACAAGTACGTGAGTACGTACTTGTTACAAAGTAATCAGCCAGTATGTGAGTACGTGGTTGTTACAAAGTAACAAGCAAGTACGTGAGTACTTGCTTGTTACTTTGTACTGGCTTATTACTTTGTACTTGCTTGTTACTTTGTACTTGCTTGTTACTTTGTACTTGCTTGTTACCTTGTACTTGCTTGTTACAAGTAATAAGTGTACATTGCGCTCTGTCATTGGCTCTTCTGTAACAAGTACAGAACTGCCAATGACAGAGCGAGTACAAGTAACAATATCATCGATAAATCGATGCAAACGGATGAATTATGAGATTATGGTAGGGAGGCTGGGTGGGGAAGGGAAATGACAGTTGGTTTAACTGGGTAAATAGAAGAGGGATACTTGGGAATTGAAAGATCTCTTTGGGTTGGAGAGGGAGAATATGAATTTATATTGCGAAATAAAATACGCATGTACATTTATTTCGTTTCAGTTAGTGATTGTCGTTCTTTTTCAAATATATGACGTTTTTTTAAATATAAGAAAGGCATGATATTCTTGTTATGTATTTAGCAATTTTTACTAACTTTTATTTTTGTTATTATTTTTTTCAAAAATTTTACTTTATGAACATATATAACATATTTATTTGAACATTAAATAAGGTCAGATTTCTTTAATTAAAAAAATATTTAAATTATATAAATCTGCTTACATACTTCCATTGTTATTTTTACTATGCATTTTTTTTATTATAATTCCATGTAAATATGTTTATTTTTTATTCAACCATGTTTTAGTTTCACTATATTTTACTGTAAATATATAGAATTTAAACTTTTAGAAAATATGTTCTTTTGTATCTTTTATCATACGATTTATTTTTATTCAGATAATGAGAATGTTGATTTAAACCTAATGAAGGTAGTTTATTCATTTTAGTTTAAAAATTCGAAATGAAAAAAAAACTTTAATTAAGTTAATTTTTACCTTATCTTTATTTAGATTATCATGTGTTACTGTCATGTTTATTTCTTAAATTATGGATTGATGTAAATGTATGTATTTTTGTTCCTCCATTTTTTATTAAACGTTGTTTATCAATATTTTACTTTAATACATTATAACATTAATACAACTATATCTAATATAAAATAATTATGTTTACTTAAACATTATTAATATATTAATAATGAAAACTTTAGTTTTAATTGCAAAGCTACTTTATTTAACCATAAATTGATTAAGTTTCAGGAAACTGAAACAAGATATGTGAGTTAATGCAATTTTTATTTTAGAAAAAACTGGTTTATCTACTACATAAAAATATAAACAAGTAAACGTCTTTTATAATAAAAATTATTATCTATTGTACATAAAAAATTTTTACTATAGTTGTCTCGTTAATGTTTAATTATAGAAAAATAAAGGAAATTAAATTTTAATTGATTTTTCAGATTAATTGCTGTATTTTTGTAAGTAAAACCTCTTTGTTTAACGTAAAATAAAACCTCTTTGTAATTGATTAAACTTCCAACTTTACAATTCTTTGCAAAATGTTCACAAGTTAATTATAAAATTCATTTACATAATTGGAAAGTCTTACTAAATTCTAATAAAAAATTAAGCTGATTAGGTTGAAAATTGAAATTGTATTATCTCATCTAAATTTATATTTTAATTAACATTGGAAGTCTTTGAAAATTACGATTGAATAATTGGAAAATTTACTTAGAACAGATATAAATTCTGAAAATAAATGTAAATAATAAAATGTCATGATTTTTATATTGGATGAATTACGTTTAAGAAAATTTAGAAATTTACAATTTTTTACAAAAAAAAAAAAAAACGGTTTGTAGATAAACAACTTATATTTCTTTGTCTCATACTAGAAATTAAAGCATTACAGGAAAAACAAAGACTTGCCATTACTGAAATGTTGCATAAATAATAAGAATTATTTTTATAGATCTTTTCATTAATATTTAAGTGAATGCTTATTTATAAATGATAATAATTTTAATTATTATAATTTATAAATAAGTAATTTAAATTAACATAATTATATTAATTAATTTTATGGTTTTATATGATAAATTTAATTATTATAAATAATTTAAATTAACATTAATTATATTAATTAATTTTATGGTTTTATATAAAATATTATTGATCCACTTATTTAGTTTTAATTAATTATTAATTTATTTATTATTAATTTAGTTTTTATTCAATTTATTTATAAAATTTTAAAATATTTGTCATTATATTTTAATCCAATAGATGGCAGTACAAAAGAAATTGTAACAAGTACGAAATGTAATCGGTAAAATACTTGTTACTTTAAAAGTAACTGCACTTATTACTTTAAAAGTACGTACTAAGTACAGGAAAAGTAACAAAGCCTCAACCATACTCACCATCCGAGAAAATTGGAGTTGCCAATGTTCAGGTAGACATTTTTTTAGCTGCTGCTGCCAACTTCCGAGCAGAAGTATTTCACCACATTACTCCTTCCCCCCCCCCCAAGTGCCTAAGGCACAAGGAGTTAGAGATATCGTGGGTTGAAACGAACTCTTCTGCCGGATCGCGTAGTTTGCACAGTGGGTTCTTCGTTTACAGTAGAGTCTTGAATCACAGGAACAGGCACTAAAGATTCAGGG
The DNA here is from genome assembly GCA_037975125.1 of Latrodectus hesperus. Taxonomy (NCBI): domain Eukaryota; kingdom Metazoa; phylum Arthropoda; class Arachnida; order Araneae; family Theridiidae; genus Latrodectus; species Latrodectus hesperus. Next base: position 73,569,861 of record CM075850.1, on the reverse strand, counting down.
ACTCCAGACACCAAAAATGCTGGTTTTAGACGGTTGACATTGATAACGGCTTCTTTTCCTTTAATGAGGAGAATGTAAGTTTTATTAAGCCGTTTAAGCACTCGATAAGGACCATCATATGGACGAGTCAACGGAGGTTTTACTGCATCCTGCTTCACAAACACATGAGTGCACGAATCCAAAGCTGGGTCCACGAAACACTTGGGGTTGATATGAGCTGAAGTGTGCACTGGGGCTACATTTCTCATAGACTCGCACTGCTTTTGTAAGAAGGAAGCTGGATCCAGGGAAGTAGAGACACTTGTTGCATGAAAGAATTCTGCAGGCAGCCGAATTGTTGTACCGTAAAGCATCTCAGCACAGGTACCACCAAGGTCTTCCCTGTAGGCTGATCGAAGACCCAGCAACGTAATGGGCAGGTTTGATGTCCACTGGACGTCATTCTGGCACATTAACGATTGTTTTAATGGTCGGTGAAACCTCTCAATCAATCCGTTCCCGGCAGGGTTGTATGGAGTTGTGCGAATTCGGTGAATGCCAAGGATTTTGTTGAGATTCGTGAATAAGTTCGTCTGGAACTGACGACCTTGATCAGTTGTTATGGTGGTAGGTACTCCAACTCTTGCGATCCCATGAGTAACAAAAGTTCGGGTGATGGTTTCTGCTGAAATTTCCCGTATCGGAATTGCTTCCGGCCAGCGAGAGAATCTGTCCATCATTGTTAAAAGATAAAAATATCCTTCCGACGGGGGTAAAGGTCCAACAATGTCCAGGTGCACATGCTGAAAGCGTTTTAAGGGGATAGCAAAGGCTTGCAAACGGCTATGGTTGTGTCTGGAAACTTTTGACTTCTGACAATCTATGTATGCGCGATTCCATGCAACGCAGTCTTTTGAAATTGAAGGCCAGACGAAACGAGAGAGAATCAGTCTTTTAGTTGCTCGTACTCCTGGGTGGGAAAGTCCATGGAGGGAGTCAAACAGAGTTTTTCGGAGAGGAAAAAAAAAAAGGACGGATTCGATCGTTGGTTACATCACAAAATAATTTAAGTCCTGGGGACAGTTCCATCTTCTGTAGCTTTAAGGAACTACCTGAAGTTGATAGTGAGTGAGTTCTGCATCATTTTCCTGAATTTCAGCTAAACGTGTGAAATCGGTGGCGTTATTACTATTAATGGTAAAAATTCTCGATAAGGCGTCGACAACTGGGTTGTTTGATCCAGAAACGTGTTGAATGTTAGTGCTAAATTGAGCGATAAAATTCATATGCCGCATTTGTCTAGGAGATGCAGAGTTTGAATTTTTTTAAAACAAAAATGTAAGTGGACGATGATCAGTAAATATAGAAAATGTTTGTCCCTCATGATTGTGCTGAAAATGTTTTACAGCAGAATAGATAGCCAATAATTCTCTATCATATGTGTTTTACTTGGTTTCAGCTGGCGTCAGTTTCTTGGAGTAAAAAGCTAAGAGTTGTAAGCCATTGGTACTTTGGGAGTGCAATACTGCTCCTATGGCGATATCGGAAGCATCTACCATTAATGATAGCTGCTGATCAAGGGAATGGAAACCAAGGGTGACTGAATTCATTAAATAGCTTTTGCATTTTTTAAACGCGGCAGTTGTTTCCTCAGTCCAAAGAACAGGTCGTTTGTCTTTCTTTTTAGAGTTTTTTTTGAAGTGAATGCAGTGGGGCTTGAGTAGCTGCGGCCATAGGCAAGAAACAACGATAAAAGTTTAGCATAGCTAAAAATCTTTTAAGTTCAGACAGTGTTTTAGGCTTAGGAAAGTTAAAAATTACTGCTGACTTTTCGGGAAGAGGGCTTACGCCAGTGGGTGTTATTAAGCAACCTAGAAATGAGACTGATGTTTTTCCAAGAACACATTTAGAGGGGTTAAATTTTAGTCTGTATTCGCGGAGTCTATCAAAAATGATGCGAAGGTGTTTAATATGTTCGTCTTCGGTTGTCGAAGGAGATCATCGAAGTAGGGGACACAAAAATCCAATCCGTAAAGCACTTGATGTATGAATCTTTGGAAAGTTTGACCGGCGTTACGAAGTCCAAATGGCATTTTAAGGTATTCGAACAAACCGAATGGGGGTGGTTACAGCAGTTTTCGGTACATCCTCAGGATTGACGGGAATCTGATGATACGCTCTTGCCAGGTCGAGGGTAGAAAAAATATTTTTGTCGAAAAAAACTTGTGTACAGTCCTGAATATGGGGTACAGGATACCTGTCAGGAGTTGTCACAGCGTTCAAGCGACGGTAGTCGCCACAAGGGCGCCAATCACCGTTAGATTTGCGGACCATGTGAAGGAGACTGGCCCAAGGGCTTTTGGACGGTCGAATAATTCCCTGAGAAATTAGGTATTCGAACTCTAAACGCGCTGCTTTGAGTAGTTCTGGGGTCAAACGGTGGGGTCTGGAAAATCCCTTAGTTTCAATAAGATGAAACATTTCATAAGTTTTAAAGTCATATGTTACTAAAGAAGAGTTTGTAAGCTCAAGATACTCAGCGAGTAGTTTTTCAAATTTGGAATCGCCGGTAAGTATGGATATGTTGGAATCTAAGGAAAAATTGTTGAAAGATATGCCGTTTGACGAGAGAGACGTCCGAGAGTCGATCAGACGGTTTTGACATCAACAAGTAATTCAAAATGTTTAAGAAAATCAACACCTATAATTTCTTATATCCTCCGAGATTTTATTTTGCATATTTATATGTGTTTGATGGTATTCTTCATTGTTTTTCCAGTATTGATCCTGTAGAATGTTGTAGTATAGTTGCCAGTTTGTTCTGTAAAGATATTTTTGTTCAATTATTTTTTTTATTCCCAGATATCCAATAACTGGGGTTAAGCATTTTTACTCTAAATGACATATTTGAATGCAAAAGAACAAAGAAATTACCACTAGTATGCTGCTCAATTCGTCAGGATTCTTTAAGTGTTGCAATCATTAATATTTTTTAATAATCAGGATGCATTTTATATGTGACAGAGCAAATAAAATTGATGCAGTTAAAGTAAATAAAACAAAGGAGTATAGAAAATTATCATTTTTTTTGTGTATGTGAGTTGTCGGAAACTCAGTGATAGAGCACTACTTTCCAGTTTTTTAATCTTTAGTAAAAATTAATATTTTATCTTACCTTTGGTGACTGGGGCCCATTCGGCCTCAGAACAATGAGGATCAGAAATACTTCTTAACACAGGCTGTCTAAGTACAGTGTTAACAACTTTTTTTTATTGTCATTACCTTTAAAGCTCTACATTAATGACATCTTAATCCAGGCTTTTTATACCTATCTTATGTTATAAATTAAAAATATATGTGCTTGCTGATGTGGAATTGTATTTGAGTGTATGTGCTTGATTTTTTTCTTTTTCTAGCATTTCCTTGAATACAGTTATACTTTTAAATTGATCATATTTGTATTTGGAAATAATCAAATATGTGTATTAATAAGTGTGTAATTATTTTCCATGTATTCATAATTATTAAATATTTACAACTTTACAAGGATGTTAAATGATACATATGGATTAAAAATATTGAATGTATTTTTTTATTTGCATATTTTATGATTTGATAATTATTGTAATTTGAGGTATTTCTAATATTTTCATGATTTATTTAAGGAAATGTTTATTATAGTTTTTATCTCTACCATATTTATATCATGTTTAATTTGATCTTTAGTAATACATTTAACAGGTACCTGTATTCTTTTTGTATTTGCATTGAATTTGATCTTGCTAATTTTACTTTATATTATATTAAATTTTTAAATGATTCCTTTTTTATGCTATTACTCAGTTTTGTTTACTTATATGTATTTTTTATACTTAATAAAGTTATTTTCTTTTAGCAAAATCCAGCTCGTTATTAAACATAAATTGATACAATACAATAGTGAATGAAATTTCCATGATGCAAATATTCATACTTGACTGACATTGTTGGATGCCTTGAACCCTATATCCCATTTAACTAAATGCCCTATTTTTTATGAGTTAGTATTATTTTTAAAAAGTTACTTACTGAATTAGGATATTTGGTTTGTAACTCATATAAAATAGCTTTTATTATATTATTCAGGAAAATTAAGAAAGCTTATTGTAGTTGATAATTAACTAAATTTAAATACTTCTCACATGTAATTTTAAGAAATGCTATATTTATATAATTATTTAATTGTGTAACACAGTTATTGGTTATAAGGAATTATTTTGGGAAATATTTAATTTTCAATGGTGTAAAAATGAATTACAATAAAAAGCTACTACATAGCAAAATATGTAATAGCTTTAACAAAAAATAAAATAATTTAAAATTAGAATAACAAACATTAATATTAAAATTATTTTCTATAAGAATCTCTAGAATAATTGAAATGTAAAACATAACTATATAATTGAATCAAACTAGATTAATTTTAATATTATAACCATATTTGTATTTAAAAAATATATTAAAAGATAATTGAATAGAATTTGATTTCCTATTAAAAATATTGAATTTTAATTAATTATTCTAAAATAATTTGAAATTTAATTTCTAAAATTACAATTATATAATGGTAAAATATTTTGAAATAATGCATCATAATATCTTTCAGCTCTATAAACTATCTAATAATTGGTTAAAATTAAAAAAATTTAAAACAAATAATCGAGGTAAAACATCCAAAAATTAAGTATAACTATTCACATAATATTGGAAATCGATGCAATGACTTTCCTAAAATAAATGTGGTTTTCTATCCACAAAAACGAAAGTAAAATGGGTTCTATTCTGCATAACACCTAATAATAAAATGTATTTCCGTTATAATTTTTTTTTTTACTATAATCAATGATAGATTAATATTCAATACTTTTATCAAGTAAATTCGACTGCTTCACATTACTTTCATTTCATTTAATTATTTTTAAAAGATTTTTATTCCCATAGAGATCAATACATTTTCCACTCTATAGTGGCTTCATGCATCGGTCATGCCACCTAGCGGCAATTTAAATTTCGGCATGCTGTTATTTTCGGCAAGATGCAAGTCTTATAAATATTGGTCTGTGATTATTGTCTCAGTATGAAAATCAATTTTCCGTGTCGTAAAAAACAAATAATAAAATAAGATTTATTTGTTAGGTCTGTTACATTAAATATTGTCATTCATGCTTATTTTGTAGCAAATTCATATTTAAAAAATAAAATTTCCCGAACATTAATTTTTAATTCTAAATTCTTCATTAACGCTCAATTGCATTCTTCCCATGTAAAATTATTCTTCTTAATTTATTAACTGGGAGAAAGTTTATTGTATATACCTTAAAAATAAATTATTGAAAAATACTTAAATATAGTAATGCCTTCTTCGGAAAAATAAAAAAAAAATCATGTATTTCCTACGGCTTTGTAAGTATTTAAGTGTAACAGTTTTTTTTTTAAATTTATTTCATTATATTCTTGATTAAAAAAAAACTTCTAACTTTTCTTTATGAACTGAAAGTTTTAAAATTTTCAAATACTTTGAAAATATCCATGGAAATTAACTGATTTTATGCACCGTTACAACAATAATACATTGATGTTATAGGAAGTTTTTGAATTCATCCATTGAGAGTATAAGACAAATTAAAGATATAATATCAAAAAATGTTAACTAGAAAAACACATTACGAAATTCTAATGCATTGAGCGTGATTGTAAATAATATACTGCTATGACTGTTCAGATAAGGGACCTGCATTGATAATTTATTGGAAGCTCCAATTTCTGAAAACAGCATATAGAGAAATGGAAACAAATATTTATTATAACAATGGGTATAACTTAATCCGACAAAATAATATTAAAAATATCAAATTGATTTTTTTTTATTTTTTATTTTTATTTGAGAATTTAGGTGCTGTCATCTATGATTACTTTACTAAACGTTTTATTCAGGGAAATCCTTATAAAATCCGTACAGACTTGAATTTTTTTTTTTTGGCTAATTTAAACTAACCATAAAGGGGATGTTTTGCTTTGTTTTTTCATTTTGCTTTTTCTTCTGTCCAATTTTCAACGTGTTCAATTTTGGAAGCAATATCGCTTAAGATTTATAAATTTGAAAACTAATTGCATAGAACAACAAGTAATTTTCATGATTTTGAAACTTTTACAAATCGAAAAACTCTTATAATTAAAAAATAATTCATTATTATTGGTAAAAATCATGAATGGATATTTTCTCATCGCCGATAACACTCAAACGGTGAACTTCGCCTTTTTGCTGACACACGAAGAATGCGATTTGAAGGCAAGCAGCAAATTCGTCGACAAGTCGGATTTACGATGCTTTTTAATAGCATGTGACATAGATGAAACATTTAACGGCATGGATACTTTAAGCCATTGAGAATTGTAATAAAGTTGTGTAATCATGATCTCAATTAAAACGAAATAAACAACCACTTTATGGTTTAAAATATATTGCATTTAAAATTGGATTTACAGTCAAAATGTGCAACATATAGACTTTTTAAGTGTAAATTAATTTACTAATACTTCTGAAGTTGAGTAGGGTATTCTACCAATTTCGAATATTTCAAAGATGTTTGTGGAATACTTTGTCTGTACCTTTTGCTCGGATTTCCTATCTCTAAAATAGGTCTACAGCGATCCTCTCATTAAGTACCAATGCGACAAAGAGCGTCTAATAAACTTCCAAATTAAATCCACCATTAGCAGATAGATAGTAAATAGTTAATTGTACCTATAATGCATCCGTAAAAATTTATACTATATACATTTTTATATTTTATGGCTGAGAAACTTTGATCGACGTCATAGTTGAAGAATGGTAATTCCTTAAAATTGTGGATAACTAATTGAAATATTAAATGTTGATAAAATAGCGCAGTGGATAAAATGTAGTTTCGATAACAAAATCGAAATTAAAGGAAAATATTTTTTTATAAATTCTAGTGTGATTTACGAGGTTAGTGTTTGAGCTGTTCATTGGGGCCAGACTAAATTATTATTCAATACAGAAAATACTGGGTACAGTATTTTCTGAAGAAATCCATGTGGTGTTTCTTCAGCTTAATTTAATTTCTGATTTTGGATGCATTTGAGAGTTATCTATAGCCTTAAGGGAAAATATTGTGGGATACTTTTGGAAAGAGTGATTATTTCTTGAAATCATCTTATGAATTTGACATTCTATGTCCTATGTTCTTGTGAATGTATATTTGGAATGAAGTTGAAAAAAGAAAGGTTATTTAAGTCATTTTGTCTTGTGCGCTATGTTAAATAAACCACTGTTACGGAAGAAAATATTTATCAGACTACTTGAGTGTGTAAATATATTATTCATCCATGAAATAAACAAGTAAACTTACTATTCCCCGAAATTACACATTAAGGTTGACGTTTTGAACCTGAATTCGGATGTGATTTGTTAGAAAGAATTATTAGTTGATTAAATGATTCAGAACATAATAAATAATAACATGATAAAGGAGAATGAAAAAGAACTTTCAGATATCAAACGTGCAGTAAAAAACTTAGTACTTAAAATGTCTGTAAAACATGTAGAGGAAGGGTTAACAAGATTGATGTAGTTCATGAGAAAAACAAACACACGCTCACACACAGTTAAATGCTTTTGTAAATCAAAAAGAATAGTTTTTTTTTTAAATAGAAAAATATAAGCTAGATTTCTTCTTAATAAAACTAAAGTAAGAATTGTTTAAAAATAAAAATTTTCCTTGTTTTTTTTTTTTTTTTTTTTTTTTTTTTTTTTTCCACATAATGCATAATAAATTTTTTCTAGTAGTACTTAATTTTAAAAGGAAGCGTTAAAAATAGTTTTAAAATTCAATAATTTTCTTTCTATTTTTCGCAGTTTTTTACTTTAAGAATTATTTCTCTTTCTCTCTCTCTATATATATGTCAGTAAAAGTGAACATTTATTGTAATCAATATTCCATTCTATTTTATTTCCCTTTCTCACTTCTGAATTCACACAATTCTATATTTATTATAATTTAATTTACATGTTCAGCATGAAAAAGAATATATTGGCACAGAATATAGATTTAGAAACAACCTTAAAAAATGAATATATATATTAGTTAAAATGTTTCTTTCTATCAGATTTTTAAAAAATATAGGTTTTAGAATTAACCTTGATATAAAATCATATGTTGGTTGGTTGTCCATGCAAATTATATTAAGTAGAGGCAAGTGCGGGTGTCCGTTTAACGCAAATAGGTAGTTCTATGTTTGCATAAAATTCAAGAACTATGAAATGAGAGCAGTATACCTTCACTTCGCCGCAATATGAAAGTTCTCCAAAAATTAAGGAACAACAGGTTTTTGCGGCTAATTTACAAATGAGTGTGTGCATAAACACTAAATTTGGATGGCATGTGCATAGAAGAGGTATGTACTGATTATGTCATAGAAGTTTACACAAGGGAAACGTATAATTTATTAAAAAAAATTGCTGGGAAAGTTTATTTTGGGAAAAAGAATAATCACAGTTTTATGAAGTAAAATGTCACAGAAGTATAACAAATAGGAGTTTTAATATGAGAAATTCCTTCCCTAACTTGAATGCGTTGGCGGAATCGACTTTCTATGATGCCAATTAAGTGTTCGGTTAACGAAATGAGAAGTGAAGACCAGACACGGAGTAAACTATTTTCCTACTCTTCTATAGACCTTGGAGGAGCGCTTAAAATAACAATCTGTCTACCAAGATAATCCCACAGATGCTCTATGGGATTTAGTTCTAGAGATCAACTTCGGCGTTTCATTCGCTTCATACCAAAACTATTAAGATATTTCTCAACACCTGCAGCTTAATGAGGGTCGTGCGTTATTATCCATGAGAATGAAATCATTCCAATTGCATCCATATATGGGGCATCATATGGATCAGGGATCTCATCCTAACATATCACGCCAGTTACAGTTCTTCCCTGGAATGCTTGCAGATCAATATGACCACTGAATGTGAACCCGGCCCAAACCATTATTCCACCACCATGGTAACTGTATCTTTCCATAGTATTGGAATGGTGGTACCTGGTACTTTTTTTGTCCAGATACCATCATTTATTGACAATGCGAAATTCATTCTGCATACACCAAGTAAACCTATTCAATATGATCGGAGCAACGGCAACTTCATCAATTCGCTAATGTCCAGTGGACTCCCCTTACCAGCGACTATGATAACTGTTGAATAGCTCCCTTCCAACCTCAATCCAGTCGTAGTATATTAAGGCAGGCAGACCGGGGTTAATAAGTCAAACATCAAAACAATAATGAACAGGCAAAAATTTAGAAACATAGTGAACAATAACATAATATTTTTGCCTTTTACTTTTTGTAAATAATTAATATTTTTTTAAATAAAATAAATAATTGTTAATCCGTTTCTTTACAGTTTTTATTTTAAAAATTCCCATGAACAAAATACTTGGCTGAAAAAGTAATGGTGATTCGAAATGTGTTATGAGATTTTCATATCCTTAGGTTAAAAAAATAATTCCAGAATATTACAAAACTGATCTAAAACCTTAACTATTCAGAGTTTTCTTATCATTACCTTAACAATTGATGCTTCAATTAAATGTTTATAATAATTTGCACAATGTGTTAAAATTTTTTTTATTTTAAATTATAAATGAATATATTTTATTTATTCCGAGAGTAAAAATGTCATTCAAAATGTGTTTTGCTTTTCTACAGAACGGAATGTTTCTTACCACGACTATCTTTAAGGCTTAGATCATCGTAGCCCATAAAAAAGTGACCAGATTTTGTTCTTTAAGAATTTTGTATAATCTAGGAGTAAAACCTCGTTCTTCGTTTTAAAAGTTCACACTTATCCTTGCCACAGGTGAACAATGAGAATCGGATATTAAGCTTTTACTTTCTGCACGCGTTCTCTCGGGAAGTTGTTCATATACTGTAATTACCCACATATTATCTATTAATAATTCCTTCAGGAAAATAATACTCAGTGAATATTCAAATGCCTTACAGCAACCTGACTGTTATCTGCTAATAAATGTTTCTATTCAAATTTTATGCTTCACGTTTGAAAAAATTTCTTTTTAAAGTTAATGATTTTAAGCTCAATGATTTTTTATAGACACAAATAAAATCATCTGTTTTATTTCAAAATGCAAGCAAAGTTATAATTTTTTTTTCTATTGTGATTATACAATAAGACTCCGCTTAACGCGGGGTATACGTTCCATCAAAGTAGAGCGTAATATGAAATAGCGTTAAACGAGGTTATGTCATGTAAATAATGGGGTTAGAAGAAGATTGGTAGAAATTTAGCCAGGTATTTTACTATTAAATTTATTAATTATGCCTTTTATAACATTAAAACAAAAATTTATTTATTCCAAATATAGAAACATAATAAGCGAATATGCATATAAAAATAAATAAAATTCTAAAGCAGTATATTTACATTTCAGATCAATCAGTCTCTTCTGTGTTTCCGATTTTTTGCTTTTTCATTAAGAAAGTATGTAATGTAATTTACGTTTTCCTTTTGGACCTGTAAGAAGTTGCTGGTAAGTGGATAAGGCATCCATAAAACCTGAGTTGCCTTTGAGCTGTCAAAATTTGGTTCATAATTTCTGTTATAGAGGTCAAACTGGCTTTTAGAAATGCTGTTTAAAGTTCTTTTTGTTCTTCTTCAGAACCACTATTTTCAATACTTTTGTGTTCTTCCTAGTCCGCTAATTCCTTGCGTTCATCATTAGAAAGACTTGCTGCTTTTCCTTAGACTATTTCCTCGATATCTTCCACATTTATCTCAGCTAAACTGATTTATTTCGCTAATTCCATTATTTCTTATACTATTTCATTCATATCGACAAAGTGTCCAGTGTCACCGCTCTTGCTTAGATCTAACCAAATGTTCTTCCTCACTCCTTTTAAACATTTTTCTGTTATCTCATTCTAAGAAAAATTTATTTTTTCTACAGCATTCATGATATTAAAATTTTCCAAAATTATCTTATTAATTGTTTCTCTTCTCCGTCTGTTTTTTTTTCAAATATTTGTCTAAATATTTGTTGCTGGCAATAAGCCTTAAAATTTGATATAACGCCTTGATACATTGGTTGGATTAAGTCAGTTGTGTTAGGTGGAAGAAACCCCTTCGATTGGAATGCAAATCAGATACATTCATTGGATGGCTTGAAGCATTATCAATTAAAAGTAGTATCCTTGATTAAAGTTATTTAATTTCGCAATAAAGTGATCCCTCGTTTTTCACGGTTAATGGGTACCAAAACCTTCCGCCAAAATTGAAAAATCGCGAATTAGGATTTTCTCCTAGGAACCTTTGTGTTTGTGGGCACACGAATGTTTTAAGTATGTAAACGATATTTATATTTTACACATTTCAGACAAAAATTACAATAGTATACGTATCTATTGAAACGTGTCATTGCTAATTAAACAGGTTAATCACAAAACCTTATACAGTAATAAACATTGGTTTCTGAAAGAAGCGAAACGTTTTGTGTTTGTGGCGGAAAAGAGACTCTCACTTGACTCGTAGAAGCTTTATGCTCACTAGGAGACTCTTCTTCTGGAGGTGCTGACGGTAGAGGCAGGGGCTTTACTTTGTAGAGAAGCATGCTGATGTGTTGTCTTTGTTTTTTGCCCTGTAAAAGACATAACCCCGCATATGCGATTGCTCAAATTGACAGCTCGAACTGTATTGTCGTCAATGTCTTGTATAAATTGTTGCAGCGTTCTTGCCATGTTGAACAATTGTTTCAGATTCTCCAGGATAAGCCCAAGATTTTCAGTTTCTTTTTCCTCTTCCCCTTTGTTTTCTTCCTCACTTGCAGACCTTGTCACCTCTAGGAGGTCTTCATCGGTCAATGAGTCCGAGTAACAATTGATATGGGTGCTGATGTCCTCTTTTGTCATATCGACAAATCCTTCATTCCTTATGATGTACTCTAGCCTCACTACCTTCTCCACCGCTGAGTGATGTACGTCTTCAGGTTTGAAGCTTGGATAGTTGTGCACCACGTTCGGCCATAATTTCTTTCAGATAGAATTTATGGTCTCACTCTCCATGCCCTTTAATGTTTTCTGAATATTAGATGACCATGATATTGTTGTAGCGTGCCACTTGGATCAAATTTCGTATTTCTTCGTACCCTCGACAAATTTACAGTTAATAAGATGGCCACTTCTGAAACGGGCAATAGCCGTTTGTTCTTGTCCATTAAGACCAGTAGCCAGGGAAGCACCTGGACGTGCGTAGTGGTACCAATGATGCTCAGGAGGGACAATCCAAGTGGTTTTATTCTCGTGTTTAACCTTTGAGTGAATCTCCTGAAATGTGAGAGGTGCTGATGGCTCACCATTTCCAGCCACACCAGCTTTTGCCAAAGTGTCTGCAATCTCCTTCTCCTCGAGATCCACGTGGGAAGGAATCCACTGTAGGTGAATATGATGCAATACGGACAGCCGTTTTAACATTTGAAGTATTGAAACCTTAGTTCTGTCTTTTACTTGTTGCCATCAGGCCAGATGCTGTATTGCACTTTTACTATCAGATAAAATCCAAATCTCAGTTCGATGAGGAAGTGAATTCAGAGAGTCCAGGGCTTCCTCTATGGCAATAAGCTCACTATGGAACACCGAGAAATGATCAGGAGTTCTCTTTTTCAGCCTTAAGACACTATATTGCTGTTTGATGTAAATTCCGCTGCCAGGTACGATTGAATTCATCTTTACTCAGTAAGAAAAGGTATACTACTCATGGGGAAGGGTTGCAGCCTCCGTTAGTCCATAAGACTGGAGAGCCCAAAAGACTGACTAAGCTACGTAGCCTTATTTTAGTTAGCTGAGCAAATTGGAGTGGCCTTCACGCCTTGGGTTACCCTACAGGAAAGATTCTCCCTACATACTTCGCCCACTCCGTCCAGGAACATCCCCTAGCCGGCATTTAGTGCACACTGTGAGACAGTCTGTGGGACTTGAGGGGGCCAATATGATACATTATCGTTACTGCGCCAGTATGCTTTCGAGGTGAATTCATCATTGGCATCGTCAACTGCCAAAATGAGGCTCTCCCTCGTAGAGCTAGTTTAGAGTGCTTTAAAGGCAAAAATGACACCTTGCACCATCGGCTAAATTAGAGATGTAATGTTCGGGGGCAGAAACTCTGTCTGCACACCGTCATATTGCAGCTCCGTTGCATGGCCTCCTTCCCAGTCCATCAGGAGAAGGACTTTAAACAGGAAGCATTTGTCAGTTAGATACAGCTTCACTTGGGGAATGAAACAATGGCGGAACCATTCAAGGGTAAGAGCTTTCGTTATACAGGCCTTGGTGTTGTGCATCCAGAACACGGGCAACAGAGCCTTATTTTAGTTTTTTAATGCCCATAGATTTTTGGCTCTCTATATAAGGCCTGGCCTAAGCAAAAAACCTGTAGCATTGCCAGACATGACACAGTCATAAGGTCTTTGTGAGCGTTGAAGCTTGGCATCTTCATTTTGTTCTTAAAGAGGAATGTACGCGAAGGCAACCTCTTCAAAAAAAGGTCTCTTTCGTCTATGTTGAAAACTTGTTCAGAGAGATAGTCTCCTTTATTGATGAGGTTAGGAAACTCTTGCTCCAACTCACCAGCATTGTTGTCAGTATAGGAGGCCTCATCATAAAGAAGCACGTTTCTGAGGCCGTATCTTTTTTTAAATTTTTCGAACTAGCCTTTGCTAACTGGAAAGTCTCGTCCTCGTGGAGTCAAATCACTTTTGGCAGCGTAATTACTGGTCTGAGGTTCATCAGCACTTTCTTCATCCTCTTCATTGCAGTCATAGTACAAGATTTGGTCGTAGAAAGTTTTGTCATGATCATAATAGTGTCCAAACTCACTTTTTCCTGCAATTAGCAATTTCTATTTTCAAAATTCTGTTATAACGCGGAGTTACCATACGTTTCGCTTCTTTATTGAAGGTTATTGAAGCATTTTTTGCTTCCTCTTTCTTGATGTACTGCACAGTAAATTAGTTTACCCCGTTATTGCGTGCCACAAATGTGCACAACTTCTGCCCTCCTTGATCATATCTAAAAGTTTCACTTTTTCGCTGATGGTCCTCATCTTTTTCCTCTTAAACAGCCCAGAGGAAGCTTTCATGGGGATACAGTGCTTAGGTGGCCTTATAAGGGCTTAATTAATATAATTAAAGTTATTGCTTAAACAAAACAAGTTATCACCAACAAAACACTAAAATACAGTTTGCTAGACAGTCAAAATCATGGACAAGAATAGCGAGATATATCAAAAGATGCTAGGTGAGGCTGCGATGATGCGCAGACAATCAACTCACAGGGATAAATCCACTCGTACTGTCATTGCGATGTCGCACCGAAAACCAATCACTTTCCTTCATAAGAGCTCAAGTCTGTATTATGTGCTCTGAGTCAACTCATCTCTTTGATTGACACGAAGGAACCCTTCTCTCTCACGCATCAATAGGAAACAACGCTATTTTCTACAATGTGGCGGCATGAATGGTTGTATTTTTACAGTTTTATTTTATTTATTTATTTATTTTGATGAATATTTTAGAAAATATTGATGGATATTTTTTTTTGATGAGTATTTTGCACTGAAGCCGCAAAGCATGAAGCGCGAAGTGGTGAGGGAACACTTTATCCTTTAACAGACGAGTAAAAATATTCAGTGAACCAATTCTGAAAATTTTTCATAGTTATCTATGATTTTTTATTAGACTTCCAAATTTCAGGTAAAGTTGATTTGGATATTTCCTTCATCGCTCTTGGGTTTTTAGACTAATAAACAAGTAGTGGTTTCAATTTGAAATCTCCACTATCATTACCAGCCATGTTGCGAATGGCAGCACCTCACCCACTAATCATGTGCCGTGCGCATCCCGCACGAGCTGACGTTATATGTTGACATTCTTTTTTCTCTTCTTGTAATCTTTGTTCATGTAGTTTCTAGTGTTTAGTGTGCTTCATAAAATGTTAATTTCGTTTCACATTCTGAGTTTTATTCAGTATAACTAATTAATCTGTCGAAATACGACATCGGGTAGATGTCAGCCTTGCTTCAAATTTTTTGTGTTGTTTCGTTACAGAGCGTAACGTTACAACCCAGCAGAAAGAAGTGTTAAGTGATTTTTTGCAGCTTTAAGTCCTGGTGCACGTTTTTCTTCACGGGATAGAAATGTTCATTTTGGCATTCTTTTCCAGAATATACTTGTTTTACCAACATTTAAAGCTTTTTCTGGGGGATAGTTTTCTCATTCAGTTATTGTTTTTAATGTCACCGGGAATTTAGCCGGCAATTTCGTATCACTACTTGCTGCTTCTCCTGTAATCTGTATATTATGAAGATTATTTCGATGTTTAAATTTATATTAAACCATCCTCGACTTGCAACGAAAGTTTCACCTATATCACTTGCCTCAACCTGAATGTAATTAAAAAAATTTCTTGCTTTTTCCATCATTATAGATTGACTAAATGACATGTTGGTTCAATTTTGTCTTTAATTCATATAGAAAGTGGTTTTTTCATATAGAAAGTTTAAAACATACATTTTCTCTGTTGCATTGTTTCTGGAACGGGTAATTCTAGTTGCAGAACGTATCGTAATTGCAGGTGCCGATGACAATATTTTTTCCTTATTCTTAAGAATGATCCTTATTGCTAAAGTTGCCAAATTCAATGTAGCACCAATTTTAGATTGACGTTTATCAGTATCTAATCTTCTAATTACTTGAATTTTAGTTTTTAATGAAATGTGTGTTTTTTTCTTGTTGTTTTATTTTCGTGTTTTTTACTATCACCCATCATAAAAATTAAAAATCATAATATTTGTCACTACATCAATCGTTATTTTATATAAATTTATACTTACGATAACGTCAACAAATATTTGAAATGCTAAAAATACGTTTGTATAATATGGCAGAAAAGAAGAAACACAGATAAACTGTTTCGGTTATTGGAAAGCGTAACGTAAATTTCGGGGAATTCCCACATTCGAATGAAAGAATGTAAATCAGAAACACAGTGCTAAACGAAACAACGTTAAGTAGGGTCTTACTGTCTAGGGAAATAATAATAAAACTCCAATTTCATTTAGAGCCCTAAATTAAACAAGTAAACAAATTTTTTTTAAGTCAATTCCTACTTAGGTCAAAAAAGAAAATTTTTATTCTTGTTACTTTTTTTATTAAATTTCGCAACACCCTTTTGTGAAGCAAAGTTCGATATTATTAAACCGGCTTATTTGTTTCGTTTATTTTTTCGACGAAATTCGATCCGAAAACATGAAGTTTCTAAGCCGATGTTCTATCAATTTTGCCATTGCAAGACAAGTTTACTTTTTCACTATATTGCAGTCTTTTATAAATTATTTTTATTCATCTTTGAAATTAGAAAAGATGTTCCCTTACATACACACTTTTCATCTTTCACTAATTTATTTCAAAACCACAAAGTTGAATTTTCAAAGAAATAATTAAATTCATTTACAAGATAATAAAAATAACTAAATTTAAGAATGTAAGAACTGTAAAGGTAGAGATAGTAACTGTTGATGCCAACAGATGGCATTACTGCACAGTATTTTATATTTCTCCCATATAAAACTAAAATTAATTAATTTAATTTAATTACTGAATTTATATTTGAACAAGATATATATAGGAAGAATGTAAACTAATAGTAGGAATTGAAAAGAATTATTGGCTTTTGCTTTGATTTATTTTCATTACTTGCCTGATTTGGTTGAACAATTGCTCCAAACCCTGATTATTACTCAGATAATCAACGCAACAGCTCGATTATAGTTTTCTTTATACTTTAATTTTTCCATTGTTATTGTTGTCTTGTGCCAGCCATGCTGACAATGTGGGGTGCGCTGCCCCACTTCATCAACTGAACCACATTTTGGCGTGGAGTCCGACTTCTTCAATACACACTTGCCATAGGAACCCGTTTATAGAGTAGGCAACCATTCTTAACCCATTCATACAAAGAAAAACAAAGACAGGATAGACAGAAAATCCATGCCCGCACTCTGGCCACTAAACAGGATGGGACATTTTTTTCCATTAAAACTGATATATGCAAAAAAATCGAGTTCAACATACCGCTTGGTTTTCCTATACAAATGATGAATTAATTTAGATTTCGGTATTTATATTATGCTAAACTTACGCAGTGGGCTATTGGTAATAGTTTATTGCCAATAAGATTATTACCAATAACCGACTGTGATTGTATAGAGATATTCGCTTCACATATTGTTAGCTCAATGAGGAAATATGTACATTAAAACTTACGAGTAAAATTATTTCAGTGTAAATGTGCTCATGCATTTGTTTATTTATTAATTTCTTCATGAATTATTTTGATGATTTATGTACTAAATTCATTAACGGATGCATAAAAAATCGATGCTCAAAATCGACAAACTTTTATCATATATTCATATAATACCTTAGAAGGAATATTTATTTACATTAATAATAGAATTGATTAAAATCATATAGAAAGATTTTTATTTATCTTTTTAATATCAGGAAAAAATCAATATGTAACCTTAAAACTCTTTGTTTTTGAAGAATAGAATTACTTCATAGAATAGCATTACTGTAAATAGTAAATCCTATAGAAGTGAATTTTTCCTCTCTCACCAGTACTTGTATTCATTTACCTTTACCTTTATTTTACCAGTACATTATTCACTTATCTCGATTACTATCTTCGTGCGATGACTTCTGCAGCACATAAATTTAATGAAAAAATGTTATTAAAAATGTTTTGTATTGTATTAAAAAATTTAATGTTGTTAATTGATTGTCCAATAAATATTTTTGCTCGATTTTGCTAAATGATATGCTTTCATACCTCCATACATACACAATCCAAACACTTTCATACCAATGGAGCTGATCTTTAAATTAGATGAAATTCATCATTTGAAAAATCAATTTAGTTTGAATAAATTTTATTTTTAATATTCAGCATCGAATATGAAGCATTTTTCAACACTAAGTAGAATCTTCTTAGAATTTACTTTAATCTGTTAACAGTCATCAAAATATTCTTGAACGCCGCCTCGTATCAAAGTGAAAAGGATATTCAAAACTGTCGAGGGAAGCTCGAGCAAATGCACTTATAGGTGGTCCAAATGGCCGCTGTTCAAAAGGTAAACTTCTTCGTCTTAGCAGGGGAGAGTCGAGCTTAGGCGCCACTCCTGCTCTCTGTCGTAAAAGTTCCATTTCGAGCCTTGATTTAGCTATGGAAAAAATCCTTTTTTTAATAAACACTTTCTTATGGAATTAGTTTAAGAAGTGCATATATTGTGAATTTGTAATATATAAGATTAATATGAAAGGTTAGTATTTCATAGAAAATAATGATTATAAAATTATCTTAAAGTTATAATAGTTTATAAGGATATCCAAAATCTACTTCAATTATTTCTTAAAGTGTATTCAATAGAAATCAACAGACAGCTTTACAATTAACGGCTGTTTCAAGGCATTTGCTTTCAAAAATAGATAGCATAAGCAACTGAAGTATGCAGAATCTGATTACTAGAGCTTTTTACTGCTAGACCGCTGTTAAAACGGCATCCTTAGTTTTTGTTGAGATAAGTGTTTTATAATTAATATACAAAAAAAAACACGCACTTTTAGTTAAATGCTACTGACGCATCAATCTGTAATATTACTTAAAAAATGAGTGGCCACTAGATGACAGTACTTAATATGTCATGTTGAGAGAGATGTACAAGGAATTGAGAGGAGAGATTGTATGAAGGAGCTACCTTAAAGTAATCTATACATAATCTTAAATATTTGTATATATAATATCTTTAAATATTTGTAAATTTATAAGAACTTCTTCCTTCCCCACCTAAGCTACTCACTCGTCGTCTGACAAATAGAATGGAACCGATAACAAATCAGAAGTGGAATATAACTCGCGAATTTTTCGGAATTGAGATAGGCGAATTTTAATTGTTTCGTTTCGAAATGTATATTAACGTATTAAGTAACATATTTTGAAGTAGTAAACGAGATTTAAGAATTATGTGTATAGGTACATTTTCTTAATTTCGTTTGCAAAAAGTAATTTCCTTTTTAACGAAACAATTATTTTCGTTTTGGGTGAAATAAAAGTAATAATTTCGTTATTGATAAAGTATTTTTATGTATAAAATAATTAAGTATTATAATTTGTAAAGTATGGCTTTTTGGGGGAAGGCTAAAAAAGTAGATTTAATAGAATTAGCAACAGAATTAGGTCTCTCCGTACCGGAAGATGCTAAAATAATTGATTTAAAACATATTATAACACAACCACAGATGTATGATGAAGAGTTTAGTAAGAATTTATTAAGTAGGATTACTGAAGATTGAATTGCATCAGAAATAGCCGCCAAAACGTTGGCTGACCGTGAACATGAACTTGAACGTTTACGTATCGAAAATAGAGTTCAAAATGTAAATATTTCAGATGTAAGTAACAACGATGAAAGTGGAAACATACACACAGTTTTCGAAAGTTAATGCACGAATATAAATTCAAAGACGGTGATGTAAATTTTTATTTAGTTTTATTTGAACGGCAGGCAAGATGAATTGGGTTAAATGAAGAGTATTGGGTGTCACAATTATTGGGACTTCTCCCATATGAAATTATTTCATAAGGGAGAAGTTCATTAATTTCATATTAGTTGCGTAATTATTACGCAACTAATAGCGCGTGAAAACGAAGATAATGCAAATAATTATAAATATGTAAAATCGTTATTGCTTAAGAGATATAAGTTAAGTGCTGATAAGTTTAGATTTAAATTTTTAAATCATGTTAAAAATCCAGAAAGTACATGGAAGGATTATTCATTCGAATTACAAAACTATTTTGTGGAATGGATAACGGGACTCGAAATTTCAGATTTTAATAGTTTAAAAATTTTAATTATTACTGAACAATTAAAGAAACAAGTAAATTCAACAACTCGGGAGCATTTTGTAGATGAATGGCCTAAAATTAATTCTCCAAACCAGTTAGCCGATAAATTAGATAATTATGATAATGTTCGATCTATTAACAGTTTTAAATTAAGAAATTCATCGAATTATAATTCTCGTAATAATAAATTTTAGGTAGAATAGAAATCATTTCCGTTAAGTGAAAATAAAGGTGTTAATCGAAAAAAGGTAGTCAGTTCGGATATTCGAAATGAAAAAGGGGAATTTAAATGTTTTAATTGTAATGATTATGGTCATAAAGCTCGTGAATGCCCGGCGCCGAAAACTTCAGCTTACTGTAAGAAATGCAAAAAACTAGGTCATTCTCAGAGAATGTGTAAGTTTGAAACCGATCAAAAGCGCGAGAGGAATAATTTATTTGTCAGTCAAAACAATTCAGATTCAAGAGCGTCGGCGCCTACGAACTACTTAAGATGCTTATATTTATGGAAATAAAATGGTTGCATTAATTGATACGGGAAGCAGCTGTTGTCTCTTAAAAGAAAGTATTGCAATAAAAATGAATCTGAATATGAGCCCTGATAGCAGTAATTTATTCGGTTTTGGAAATGAAAATAACCCAGTAACTAAAGCTCTTAGAAAAGCTGTAGCAAATATTCGTGTAGATGATGTAGTTTGAAAATTTATTCCGTTATTAATTGTCGAAGATAATTCCCAACGATGCAATTTAATTTTAGGTAGAACATGGTTAGATTTACCATACGTGTATTGGGGGTAATTTAAAATTTGGATACGCAAATGACGATGTTTTTTCAGAAATTCAAGTAGATTTAAAGGAAAATACAGTTAAATTGAAAACATTAAATGTAACAGAAATCGAAAATCAATCTGTAATATTACTTAAAAAATGAATGGCCACTAGATGGCAGTGCTTAATATATCATGTTGAGAGAGATGTACAAGGAATTGAGAGGAAAGATTTTATGAAGGAGCTACCTTAAAGTAATCTATACATAATCTGTAAATAAATCTTTAAATATTTGTAAATTTATAAGAACTTCTTCCTTCCCCACCTAAGCTACTCACTCGTCGTCTGACAAATAAAATGGAATCGATAACACTACTTATAATTTAAAAAATTTTGTCAATGCATGTTTATTTCCTATTAGAAGAAATCGAAGGATAGCGTCTTTGCTATAAATCCTTATTATTAAATGAATTTCTGATATAAATTTTTTTCTTGGAAAATGACTTTTCTATTGATCCAGAGACAAAATTAGATTGAATGAGAGACTAAGTTATTGAAAAGAGTGGAATCCTTTATACTTTTATAAAGTACAAATTGCCGTAGTTTTTTTTGTATTGAATACATTTAATTTGGAGACTACTTTGAAGTATGTTTGATGCATGATATTAGGTTGTAAAATCTAGTTAAATGAAAATCATTATAGACTTGTTTTCCTTTTTATGGTCCTTCCCTCTTTTTCCTTGATTCGCAGAGCTATGAATAAATGTGGGTAATTCTGTATTGCAAGGAGTTACTAGCTTTATATTAACTTTAATATTGCCCTGTGTCTGTTTTCTCTGATTAAAATACCAAATATGTTTCTAACTTAAAATAGTAATAAGAATAATGAAATTACATATCTTAAAATAGTGAAAATCATATCTCAAAAAGTAGTATATCTCAACATATTATTGCTGTAAAAAATAGCATCGTATGGTATCCATGTCTTGGTTTAACCTCTTTAATTCAGTTCTGTAGATTGTTAATAATTTATATATATATATATATATATATATATATATATATATATATATATATAAAGACATATATAAATATAAAGTAATAAAAAGTAACATATATAAATATAAAATACTAAAAAAATGTTGGAACTACAATGCATAATAGGAAATCTAGCCAGCGCAAAAGCAGCTAAAGAAAGATTTGCCTATATAAATAAGATAAAACATGAATAAAAGTAAAATCAGAAATATAAAATCGGATATATATATGTATATATATATATACATATATATATATATATATATATATATATATATATATATATATATATATATATATACAACGTTGACGGTACAACCTTGCTGCTGATCGTGCCTTGCATCGACATTCACCGTACAGTAAAACCATCTCACAATACTCAGCTTTTGAATACTCAGTCATGACCATGAGCATCAATATACTACAGCCCCTAGAAGATGTCTCTTTTATAGCTGTCTCAGGTGAACAGGCGTGACGTTTCTTACGTATTTGCATACTGCATACAAATTGTTGGAATTATTTTAATACTTCCGTTCTTCCCATTTCGAAATAAAAGTGAAAAATGTAATCACGAAAACGATTTTTCGTTTTTTCAAGTATGCGCACGTACGATGTGCCACGTCACAGCATGAAACAAGAAATGTTTGTTTTAACCGTTGTATTCTTCACATTAATGCCTTCAAGGTATCTTTTCGTACTAAATCGAGGATGTTCTACAACTTTGTATATCACTCTTTCTCTCTATCTCGTTCCGTTTTCAAGATAGGAACGCTAACTCCGCAGTTTTCCACCAGGTAGCGCAGTAGTCTGTTTTATTCAGTAGTGCATGGCTACTTTACTATACCTAGACACCACTTTTATAAATATAGTAGCAGCCGTTCCGAAGTTAAGAGGGTGGCAAGGGACTGTAGTGGGCATACTGTGTGTATATATATATATATATATATATATATATATATATATATATATATATATATATATATATATATATATATATATATATATATATATATATATATTATTCATATTAATGTAAAATACATAAAAATTGGCATGCAGATCGTGTTGATCTCACTCGGATCATGGAGAAGAATTAGACTTCTAAAATTCATTCAGTGTTTCTGTTAAAAAATTATTTACGTAAAAGGAACTTTCTAATTTAAAATTAAATTAATTTCTTAGAGAAGCTTGATTGAACTAATTATAACATTGTGCTCATAATTAAACATATTCAAAATATTTGTTAAAGAGAGTATATAAAAGATAGTTAGAATAGGTTGTACGAAGATAGAATTAATCGGTTGTTGAGATTCGTACAAAATATCATGCTGCCTCCCGTGACTAACGCCCAAAATAATAGATATATAGTGAAATTGGTCTTGAAAGAGCACACAAAAACCCCATTAACGATTGATCAGGAAACATGATTATTCCCGAAGCGTTTAGCTCTGCTCAAATAGTACAATGATGTTTTGACACAAAAGGCAGATAATAAAGCCACTGTGTCCTGATTGGTTTGGGTGGCATTCCCATTCTCGTCAGATATTGAATTCGAATCCCTACTTACATATATCCGTCGTATTTGCTAAATGCGTTTGGGAATGTTAAATAGGTCATAGTCGTAATGTCCTCCAAGTGAAATGATACCTTTGGGGTGACAGGTCAAGCATTAGGGATCCTCTGCTTGGTCCCTGCATCTAAACTATAAAAAAGTCCAAAAGCTTTCATCTATCTAATAGAGCGCACTTCTGGATGAGGTACATGGAAGTATACTGGAACTCACTCACAACCTATTAATCTTAAACATTGTAAGGCAATTTAATGTTCACCGGATAAATTAAGTTCCATTTTTTTCATAAACAGTGGGCCGTATTCATATGTCACAATGGAGGTAATTCGGGAAAACCTGAAGCATCCACTCTGACAGTGATAGATACTGAAGGCAGAAGCAGAACATCTATCTCTCAATGAACAACAGCGATTACATTTGGACCAAGTGTGACAATGTTTGAATTAGCGCAGATTTATATTACAGCTTCCTTTCATAATATAGCTTAGACATCCTTTAGGTGCTTTTATGTACTTTATTCATTGGGCAAACTGCCCTGCGCTTTCTCTTTTGAACTGTTTACCCGACAACTTCCACAGTAAGGCTAATTTTTATTGGGCTGCCAGAGGACTCATGGCCGATAAGGCCGCTGTCCCGACGTAGGATAAAAAAAATATATAGCTTATAAATAGACGGTGATTCTGGAATATCCAAAGTTAATTATAGGAATGACCAAATGTCCTCTTTTAAGATGAATCTCTGTTCTGCATGCAGAATTCTGATGTCTGGAGCCTTCGATGAGAACCCTTACCACTGACTTACATTCCGTGTCATTATAAACACTTTTATTCTGCTGTAATGGTATATGCAGTCATAGGATATATGACATACACATCTCTAGTTCAGATCGATGACAATTTTAACGGTGGTATTTCCGATATCTTATAGCTAAAAGTTGTGCTTTATGTTCAAGGTTTGCAAAACGACTTCCTTCAATAAGATTATTCAAGAGAAAATATTACACATCGTGTACAGAGCTCTTTCATACAAAAAGTAGGCTGTTGTCTAGGCTGTTCAGTCTCCAGATTTCTCTCCGAAAGAAAACACATAGTCATAGATTTTTGAGAGAATATTCACCATCCCTCTTCCTCTACAGAAGTTTAGAAAGTGTGACATAAATTAAAAGCATCGTTGAATATGAGTTGTCAGTTTCTGTCATTCAAGCCCTGGAGACCCATGCCAAACTGAATATGGACCATTTTAGTTGCCAGGTGTAGCAACTGTCTTATATTAATTTCTCTTCTCTGTAAGCTCCCAGGCCACTTGCAAATTTAATTATTTAATCTTTATGTCATATTTACTTACAATACATCTTATTTTTTATTTGCTTTTCTTCATGGTTTTGCAATTTTAATGGCCAGCAATGTAGTATTTATTTCAAATAATTTTGGTATTTCGTTTGAAATTTAATACCGAGGAAAACATAACTTTTTTTACATAATAGTTTTTTCATACTTTTTACATAGTTTTTTCATGTTTTCAAATATGTTATTG
Source organism: Latrodectus hesperus (assembly GCA_037975125.1). Lineage (NCBI taxonomy): Eukaryota > Metazoa > Arthropoda > Arachnida > Araneae > Theridiidae > Latrodectus > Latrodectus hesperus. The sequence goes on along the minus strand of CM075850.1, from coordinate 73,544,930 downwards.
AATATGTCATTCGATAATTTTGAAGGATATTTCTGAAACAATTGCCAAATTTGGCCAAACAGAATGATCGTCATAATTCGTATTTATTTCTAATGCTTTTTTTAAATTCAACGAACTACTTTTTTACTCTTTTAATTTTTTTATTTATTAATTTTTTTAATAGAGCAAAGTTTAAATAACACTTTTCATGACATTTCATTATTTGAACAGTAATTTTTCTCATTAAAAATCATTGCTTTATCAACTCGTGTGTTGATAAAGCAATGAATTTTAATTCAGTAAATTCAGAATTTTCCCTCATTTTTTGAAAATTAAAAGAGCCAGATAGTTGTGAAATTTTGACACGTACTATTTGAAGGCCAGTACTTTCTATAAATTATATGATTTTACGAATAGTGGCAACATCTATAAATCATCCAACAAATATATTGAGTGATGTACTCACAAACATCGACAAATTACCAAAAGTGAATGAAGTTTTATCATATAATTACCATGTTAATAAATTACCTTTTCTCACTGTTACATCTTGTCCATTGATCACATGGTTTCCTTGCAATACCACTTTATCGACAGGGTCGTAGTCATCAAATTCAACGAAAGCAAATCCTCTCATGGTGTTGGTGTTTCTGTCTACCATGACGTCTATTTTACGTATCCTTCCATAATGAGAAAAGTATTCTTGAAGATCGGATTCCAAAATGCAGGATCGAAGTCCTCCTACAAATATCTTATTCACAGTCAAAAGACCATCGAAGACTTGAAATAATTCTCTTGGAACAGCTCTTTTGGTAGTCACCTTTTAAAATAATAGATTATGTTTTACATTTTAAAAAATGCATATGAGAATGTATGTAATAATTTAACACACACATTCATCTGCACAATTTTTTTTTTACTTTTGAACATTTTTAGTTTGGATTAGTTTTAACTTTTAAATTTTCATTTTTTTTGGGAATATTGATTGGTTTATATAATATTACAAGTCACACTGATTTCAACCGAGCTATAATGTGAATACTGATAAATAATAATTCTCTTTCTCTCTGTCTTTAATTTTTTCTTTCCACAAATATAGTAAATAAATTCATGGATATTCCATAATTACTATCATCCAAAGCATGAAAATAAATTACTTTTCAAATGTTTATATTTATCAGTCTGTATCAAATTATCAGAAAAATATTTTGGTGGTCTGATTAAACGAAAGACGCACCCAACTGACTTAAATTCGCATAACTAAGGCATAGAGAGCATGGTTTGTCCAAGTGTCATAAGTAACAACAATAACAATCTTAATCAAGGGAAGCCTTGTCAACACTATTTGCATAAGCCATATTAAAGTGATATCAAATTATATTATTCAAAACCAACTATCCATTCTTTTAAAAATAAATTAATTAAAAATTAAAAAAAAGCTCCTTCAAAGTAAGTACCAATATCGTCTCAATTTAGTCAGTGATGAATAAATTGATTGGTACATCTAATATTAAGAGAATATGATCTTGAGTAATAAACTGCATTTTTCTCTCTGTGTTGAAAATACTTATAAGTTATTTTTTTCTCCGTGCATACATTTTAATAGTTAAGTTCTTTTTCCTTACATAACTTTTTTTTAATGACAGATTCTAATAGATCTTGTAAGTGTAAATAGCTGACTTACTTCACAGTTCTTGATAGTATGTGGACGACTGTTCTGCACATCATCCAATGAGGAGGGATCCTTGAATGTTATGAATCCGAAACCTCTCGACTTACCGGTGTCTCTATTCCTATGAATGGTGCAACCTGTGATAACACCAAATTTTTCAAAATATTCTTTTAAATCGCTTTCTGTTATGTCGCAGTCGATTCCACCGACAAAAAGCTTGCGAAATCGCACCTGGAACATTTATAAATAATATTAAATGCTGTTTATGCAATATTATTTAAACAATGGATAAAATAATACAAAGAATATACAATTTTAGTTTCAAAATTGTTTTTGTCTCCACTGAAGTTTATAAATGATTATCATCGCATAGCACTTTAAGTTATAAGCACTTTTGCTACTGACAGAGACAGACATTCAAATCTGTGATCCGCTTGATAGTTACAAAGTAAGAATTCATTTTTGGCAATATTAAAAAATACATTCAGTTTTGAATTAAAGTTTTGTTTGAAGAGTCTGTCGGTGAACAAATTCTGATTCGATTTCGACAGATATTCGCCTTTGAGAAGAATTTATTGCTATCAATCAAATCGTCAAATTCAGTATGGAAAATACGTATTTTGTATATTTTAATAGGATTAATATATATGATTTATTCAGTTAATAAAGCTATATAATAATTACACTAGGAAAAAATACAGCAATCAAGACGAAAAATTTTAAGTAAATTTGAATACAAAAAAGGCACTGTATTTGAATGAATTAGAATAATCTTGCAAATGTAAACATTAAGCTAATTTAAATTGGAAGTTTTTGAGTAAAAACAAACAAATATATTGGTTGTTTTGTTATTTGTGGTAAATGGTAGGAATTTAATTTATTTCATTCACTAAATTAATTTTACAGAATTTTTACTATGCTTATTTAATTTTAATATATTACATCGAAAAACGTAGCCATCATTTGAAAATAAGACATAATGCGGAATTATATAGTTTACATATAAAATAAAACGCACTTAACTGTTTATTTGTTTATCTTTATAGAGAAAATAATACATATGTCCAATGGAAAAATGTCTAAGGACTTTAGAAGAATTTATAGAATATTATTTTATTATAGTTATATGTAATGTCACAGAATATTATACAATGAAATTCTTAGATAATGATTTATTCATTGTAATAATTAAGATCTAAATCAAGGAATTTCTAAGCTTATTTTAATAAAGGCATGCGATTTCCAAGAATATTTTAAATTATTCCAAGACAATAAATTCATCATATTAAGCGTTTATGATTCGATGAAGCATTTTAAAATGGAAATTGTATCGGAACTATTGTTGCAAAAAGTGATGACTTAAGAATGTTAACTTTTCTAGAAATAATTAATTAATCAAGAATAAGTCAACAATTTACATTAAATGCTTTAAAAGTTGCCACAAAATTAATGGAAATTTCCATGCTTGAATTCCTGTAAAGCTATTTATTGCTTCCTGAAGTTAATAAGATAACGTTAATGTTTCTGAAAAATTGTTTATGAGTTCAAAAATTAGAAATTTAATTTGTGTAAGGAAAGAAAAATAGGTACTCGATAAGTAAAATATTTTACCGCCAGAATCAAATATGTTATTTTTAAAGGTAAATATTCGAAGTGGAATGAAAATAATTTTCGATTGTAGTGCCTTTGTACCATTCCTGAAATCTAAAGACTTACCTGTTTGATTATAATCTGAATTTGATTATAAATTAAATTAATACGATATTAAATTAAAAAGGAGACTGATAATACAACATTTAGAAAACAGGGGAAAATATAATTTTAAAAATAATCAAAAAATAAAGAAATAATATATGTAACTCTCTCTTCACAGGTTATTATAAAAGCTGTTTCATATACTAAAACATAGTATTTACCCAATACTAAATTATAATATTAGAACTTTTTTCATTTATTGTAATTTTTACTTAAGTTCCTGATGATTTTTTTATATTCATTATTTCGTTAATCATTAAATATGTTTAAAAAATTTTTTTGGCGTTTATCCAGATTTATTCCATTGTTTTATGTGACATAACCAAAATGTATGTTAAATGTTATTTAAAATATTATGAAAATCGAAATATAATGCAAGTCTAACACTATTTAAATAAATAAAATTTTAGTATTCAGTCACTTTGTTAAGCATATTCATGTAAAACATAATAAAATACATATATATTTATATAAACAAAATTAGATTGATAAAAATATAGTATGTACTTCTACTGCTCAATTGAACATCTGATGTAATTAATTTATAGAACTGTATTTAGAAAAGCAATTCCTTATTCCTTATAACACTAAAGATTTCAAATATTTATGCTGATAAAAAGCATAACTTGAGGAATAATTTTTTTCTATAATTAAAACAATTATTTTCCTGAGAAAGTTACGTTAGTTTTTTTTATATAAATAGAAGCTTTTACAGAACTGTTAACGATATTTAAAATATATTTCATTACTAATAATTAATTATATTTTCTGAGGCAGTTATACATTCATTCCACTTAGGAAGCAGTGCTAAATGGAAATAATTTTAATTGTTTTCGTATATAATTCCGATTTCATAAATTATTTTATAAAATGTAAAATATTTAAGGAAACATTTCTATCATATTAAGGAATCATAATCATCTAATATTTAAGAAAACAGTTTCAACTCTATTTAATACCGCGATGGGTGTTATTAAGGAACTGGAACCCTATGGCATGTTTTTGAATTTTCGCCTAATCGTACGCGCCAATTAGTAATTTGAACTTGTAAAGGACATTTGTACTGTATTAAACATATTTTAAAGCAAATTTAGACATAAAAGATATTTGTTTTCCACGAAATTTATATTCATATACCTTCTTTTCTTTAATTTAATTTTCATTATGAATTTATACTATGAAAATCAACTTGTCGACAACAAATATTTTTTACATATTTTAACAATGCCATAAGCTTATTGAGAGGTATTAAAGTATTTAAATAAATGTAAAATTAGGTTATAGAAAAATCTTCAAATTATTTCATCAGTCTCGCAAATCAAATTTTGTTAATGTGCACATTATTAAATATTAGCTTACTTTATATGTCACCAAAGCTTACTGTCTATGTAAGCAAACATTGGTCTTCTCTATTTAATTTAGTTTGTAAAAATATATAACATGATTTAGTAGAAAACATTATAATATTATATGTTAAAGGTAAATATTTCTTTTTATATAAATGTTACTCAAAATCATAAAGCTTTCACAATAGAAGAATGTTTCTAAATTGAAGGAATCAAGATATTAAAGTAATAGGTTTAATAATATATATATATATATATATATATATATATATATATATATATATATATATATATATATATATATATATATATATAGCCATTCATTCTACAAATAAAATATGGGGAAAATGTTATAATGTAAGAATATATTTGGGAATAATTATTATGTTAGGTGCACTGTAATCATTTAAATAATATTCACCATAAGAAAATACATAATTCCCTGTTAAAATTTTAGCGGAATAAAATAATTGTTTATAAGAATCATAATATATAAATAACTTTACAAAGAACATAATCGATATTTACTGTTTGCACAATATTTTAAAATGCATAATAATTTTTTTTCTGTAATAAAAGAGAAATAATTTTTCTAATTATATATTTTTGATTCTTTATCTACAATAAATAAGTATTTAGTTTCATTAAAAATATAAAAATGCAAGAAATTTGATTGAATGTTGTAAGAAAAATTAACGTAAATATTATACATTTCGTGATAAGCTTCATGCAAATTTACCTGAATCATTTTTGTAATTTCAGACTTCTGAGTAAAAAAAATACTGCTTAAATTACATAAAAATCTTAGTTCAGCAAATATTTTTGTGAAAAATGTGACATAAAACTGTATATGTTTTAAATTTAATGAGCATGATTTCTGAAAAAAAAAATGTTAGACCCTTTGAAATTGGAATATATAAATAAATATTACTGTAACCACACAAATTAAAAGAAAATATGAAGTTTCTAGTTAAAATATGAATCTCGTGATTTTAAATTCAGTAATTTTGTTGTTTTTGGATTAAATTCCTTGCTTGCAAAAATGTATTTAAACTATTTAAAATGTATTTAAACTATATTTATACTATAGACTATAGTATTTAAGTATTATTAATGGTAAATTAAAATTAGTGAAACTAAATACACTGTATTTGCGAAAACTTTATTCAACACCTAATTTTTTAGGGTAAAGAAAATTCAATTTGATAATCCTAAATTTGTTAAAAACATTTTCAATAGATTTGCGATTGTGATTAAATATGATCGCGATTGAAATTAACCAATAGTGCCTCACTCACCTCACTGTTCTTAAATTGTTACCATTTTGATGATTAATCAAATTGGTAACAATTTAAGAATTAATTTATATAACTTTAACCATTTTTATAAATTCCTTTCGAAAATACAGAGTAGTTGGGGTAAAATCACAGCATAATTATGAACCGTGATTAAGCCATCATCTGCCGAAACTTATGCTTGTTAAATAAATAAATAGAACAATTAGGCAGTGCTCAAATTCGTAGATGATCGCTTGAGACTTGTCTCGCGAGAATCACATCAGACCTAATGACGTCATTACTCTCTTAGTAACGTCAGAAAAGGGGTGGAGCGCGAGACAATTCTTGATTTCAAGCAGGTTCGAAATATCTGGCAACTTTCCGTGAGACAGCTCTCATTGTTTAAATTTCCATGACGTCAGATACAACGTTTTAGCTACGTCACACTAAGACATCGAGGAGATCGCATTTGTCTATTATAAGACGGCGTCTTAATTGGATTGTCTACCGAATTTGCGGCCTGCCTTAAATATTTGCATATGATCTCATCGGATCCTCGAGGACGAAACTGTTTAGTTACTTCCTTAAGAAAATTGAAAGTAAACATGAACTACTATTCATCTTATGAAATGTACACACTAATACTTAATGAATAAGTATTATTCTTTTGCATACTGAAATGAAGAGAAAAAGAAATTTAAATTGCACAAGAGTATAAATTTGTGGCAAAAAAAAAATAACAACTTTTTATTTATACATTCAATTTTTGTTGATCTCAAAAGGTCTTCTGGAACGAATAGAAAACATATAAGAAACCGCTCCGTTTTCCGTTTTCAGTTGTTTTCTCGAAGTAAAAGTATTTAATTGTTCAATGGGCGATTACTAGAAACTAATATTGGTTGATCCCATCAAATTGTTTGAATAACGTTTCAGATTTCCAAAATTTATTTTCGAATCAAAAAATATAAAATTCAAGAAATTCATGTATTTGAAAATAATTGCATACGTATCAGTTGTTTTTTAACAGACACGTATTGTCAGTTTCTAATACTGGTTAGACACTTATAAAAAATTTGTTGTTATTGAAAAAAAGCTTTATTCAGATTATGTTTAAAATGGGCTCAATTCTTCAAAAAAAAATAGTTCAATAACAGAATATTCATCAGCTGAAGGAAATAGTTTTCTGTTGATTTGTCAAGTGTAAACTGTGATGTGATTTGGTCTTTCAAAATTTATGAAGTACTAACATATTCTTGATAACTCAATCTTTTCAAATTACTCCACAAGGAAAAATTGCTTATTATGAGATCGAATGAACGATCTGGCCACATTGAATAGAATACTTTTGGAGAATTATTTATTTAAAACATACTCATACTAATTTCAATATGAAGAAGAAAAGTTATTTCATCCAGGATACAGACAAAAATGTCCGAATACTAAGGCAAATGAAATTGGAAAATTACATAATCGAATGGAAGTCGATGTTGCTTCATCACGTTGACGGACCATATTACTGGCAATAAGTTAAGATTTTCCAAAAAAAAAAAAAAAAATATTTTTAATAATACTCATGAAGCCACATTTCATTTAAAGCTACAGCAGCACTACTTTCGACAAAATCCTTTTGTACATTGACAATGCCCTTTAAAAAGAATGATTTTTTCCACATAAAATGCCTAATTTCTTTCCACATCTTCGAGTTGCTTAAAAAAACATTAAAAAAAACCGTGAGTTTTAAGATCTATCTCAAGTAATTTATACAAAAATTGATTTTTTGGAAAAAAGTTCAAAATCTTTCGAATAAAGTTTCACTTTGTAAAAGTTGTTTCTTTTTATTATTATAAAAAGATTATTTTTCATATTTCCAGTAAAGGGTATTTTTTAATTAAATGTAAATCTAAAATCTGATAAATAATTATTTATTTTAAAAATGCTTTTTTAAGCAATTTTTCTGATTGATGAAAATTAGTTTTATTTAAAAAAAGACCTACATTTTTTTAATTGCATAGAAATTAAAAGATTTTTAAGTGCTTTCCCAAGAATAATAAGAAAATCGAATTAATATCAAAAGTTCTAACATAAAATAAATTTTTCAATTCATATAAAATATTAAAAAATGTACATATGCTATTTTTTTAAAACCAAGCCAAAATTTAAAAAAAAATTGTGACATGGCATATGTAAGAATAATCAGTTTCTTTTTCATTGAACATTCAACTTTGATGGAATAACTGAATCTATTTTAATTTCAAATGAAATATTTTATTAAAAATTTTCATTTTTAATATTATTTTTACTCTCTAATATCTGATTAATGGAGGAACTATTTAATTCATTACAATATTGGATAGCAATAATAAAGAAACTGTAAAGTAAATTTAGAAGAATTTGAGCATTATATAAAACCATTATAAGATATTATTGTGCAATTGTCTAAAATTATAATTTTAATAATTTAGCTAAGCAAATCAAATTAAACTGTCAATCTCTATAAAAATATCACTATAAATATTATTAAAGACCATCAAAAGATTCTGCTCGTTTTTGGAATAAAACAAAATATAACTTTTTCTTACTGTCAATAAACTTTATTAAATAATATAATTGCCATTATTATTAATGACTCCTTGCCAATGTGCAGACAATTTGTATACCCAATTTTTGAAAACTGTTTCTTCTTTTGATGCAAAAAATTGGCAAGTTCTTGTGTGTTATCGTCTTCATTTTTGAGTCTTTTGTCCTTCAAAAAACTTTGCGTGTACAAAAAAAAAAAAAAAAAAAAAAAAAAAGTCGGAGATTGATAAAGCCTGAGAATACAGCAGATGATACAGAATTTCCTAGCTTAGTTCTGCAATTTTTTTTTTGACTTATACTTTTCTTTGCCTCTTTCTTGGAACATCCTCGGCTTCTTTTCTGTCTTTTCCTGACTGCTGTTTTTAAATTATTCAATTGCTGACAATAGATTTTCAAACAGAGCTTTTCATTCAATTTCAAAAGCTCATAATGCATTGGTACTCGAATGTCCCACCATGTACACAACATTCTCTTATTCAGAGTCAAATTTGGCTTAGAGATGGAAGGGCTAGGTTTTCTGTGTTCACAACATTCCATTTTCCTCAAGATGTTTTTCTTGGTAATTCATCTTTTTATCCCCAGTTTTCTATCAAACACAAGAAGACCTTGATTTTGTTCCGAGCATACAGAGATGCGCCTATGATGATTCAATCATCAAAATCCTTCTGACTTAATCATGTGGGACCTATCTTGAGTATTTTCATACTAGTCACACGTGGTTCGAAGATTTTTCGAAGGTTTTAACGAAGGTTCGAAGATTTTATTTTTGGATGATTTTGAATAGCAGCTACTTATTCAGCATGTTCTATATCTGGATCAAGAGCCGGTTCTATATCTGGATGCCTTTGCAATTTTACACCTACTGATGGAATAGAGCAAACTGCATAGTATTTGTCGTCGGTTTGTGCTATTAAAACTTGAATAGGTTTCTAAAACACATGGCATATATACGAAACAAGCCCTGTTTTATCTTCCTCTGCTGATTACAGTGTTTTTCTTCTGTTGTTGTTTCCATTCCTTCAAAGATCTATGATTCATGACACCGTGAACCCTAGTGAAACCGAGTATCAAAAACGGACATGCGTAAGCATCTGCCAAAGCAAATCCCAGACAATCTAGGATGTGATCGGGGGAAACTGGCTTCAGATTGCATTTTGTGTACAAAGAAAAGACCTTGCACCCAGATTCAAATCTCATGCACCTCAGGTGCCCACTTAAAAGTCTTGAGACGGCCGTTTGATCATGTCTGTCACCTTTGAAATCTATCGCACCCCTAGGGGTCTTCCTGGTGAACCAGGGATGAGCTGGAGGGGTGAGCCAGACTTGCCTGTTTTCTATCTTCTTGATGGAGAAAAATTCTTTATAAATAAGTTTGTAGTCACTGTTGGGCAACTCGGTGCAACCTCTTTTGGCCAAGATATCTGCAACTTCGTTGCCTTGGATGTTAATATGGGAGGGAATTCATTGAAAGTAAACATCTCTGCTCTAGGCCAAATCTTTGAGATTGTTAATTACCTCAATGCCCACAAGGTCACACACGCTACGGCAGTCCTGTAGGTACTAAACTGAGCTGCGACTATCAATGAGGATCCAAATGTCACTAGATCTAGTGTTGTAGGGAATGATTTTTAATGCTTCATTTATGGCTATTAATTCTTCTGAATACCGACCAGTTTTCCGGGTTGCGTCTAGAAATCCTGACTGAAAGACTCTCGATAAAGACCCCGCACCCAGTGTTGTTCAATTCGTCTTTACTGCCATCTGTGTAAACCAAAGTGACATCACTGGGAATGTCTTTTATGACTTCTGGAGCCAGCTGTGACTTAGGTATTCGGGAGCATCAGAGTAATCTTCTCAGCTAGATGAAAGTATATGCCATTGATAAGTACATTTAAAGTCGAGAGAAATCCGCTTATATACCTTTATTTGATAGGTAATTCTAACCAAATAATCCGAGATTTATTTTTAATGGGCTTAAGTCAATCATCTGTAATGACTTTTGTTTTGTAATGTTGGTTAAAGTCCTTTTCCCAGCATGAATGTAGTTAAAAATATCTAGATTTTATTTCTAAGGGACGAGCAATTTTTATGTAATATTCGAACTTATCAACATGTGCCTTTTCTACTGGGATAAAAAATTAAAAAAAATTCAATAATTAATTCTTTAAATTGAGATTGATATCATGTTACAAAAGCGACACCTACATTAAACAACGCTTAGACTGATTACTGCTGCGTGCCTACTTCCTTTTTTTCTCGATTTGAGGTAAAGTGAAGCGTTTATCTAAATAAACTGGTAGCAGAAGCTAGTCAGTCCATAAAATCGAAACTTTTATTAAATGATTGTTTAACCGTTGGCTTTCTTTATTGTGAGAGGTGTTGGAGTGATTGAATCTCTTCTGTGTTTCAGACCTCTTGCAGTGCCGGTATTTGAAGGTATGATCTCTGTATGGTGTCAAATTAATGTAGACAGGGAAAACCTGCTAATTGTGATTGCTTCTTAATAGCGGAAATTTTTTAAATATTTATTCATGTATACATTTTCCTTACACTGGAAAAATATCCAATTAACTTTTAAAACACTTAATGTTAGCACCTGATTTGCATGTTTTTTGTTGAAAAAATGTAATTGTATCTTACTTAATTGAATTTATTGTATTTTTTAAAATCGCTTAAAATTTATCATGTGCAGTTTTTTTTATCTTAAATATTTTGTCATCACTTATTATTTACTTATATTTGCAACCATCCATTATTAAATGTTTGAATGATGTTATTAGTTGGTTTTTTATTATTTTGTAAATTGTATTTAAACATTTCTCGCTTACAGATTTGTTTCATTCACTTCTGAACTGATTGAGCTTTATCTAGAAAGACATGTCTCATTTCCTTAGACAGTTCCATTTAATTTCATCTTTAAAGACTAATTCTGAAAGGGAACTTTACCCTTTCTATAAGGTTTGTTCTAATTTTTATTTTGTAAAATGTACCAATTTAAGATTATAATTAGTCCATGCAATAAATTCCTGGGTTTCATTTCTCAACAAATTAATAACTGGTCTGAATTATAAACATTTCCACTTGTAATAAAAATTGATTACATATAAAGAAAAAAATTTCGGGTTTTAATTGTTAATTAAATTATATTTGAATACAATGAGATTTTCTATATAATTTACATATTTTTATATGTGAGCTGAGTTTATTTTATGAAAGGATTGTATGTTTTTATCTTTTATATTTTATTAAAAAAATTTATTTTTAAAGTAATATTTCCATGGTTTTAATTTTTTATTTAATTTTGATTATTCTCAATATATATATTTTATTCAATTTTAAGTTGAACATTAAAATGAGAAAAAAAATTTTGTAGTCAAAAATGAAGTAGATAATATTTACTTTAAAATATCTAGATGTTTCCCTATGTGTAGGTGTATGGATTTAATAGTGTAATTTTTTGCTTAGTTAGAACTAATCTTTTTGATTCATGAATTTTTTGGTATTCGCATGACTATACTGTTTTAAAATGCATGTTTTTTATTGTTGCATGAAAGGCTATTTGCTATTAAAAGTGTTTTATATAAATAGGATTTATTCTTGTCAAATCTCTAGTGCTTTTAATTTTGAAGATACACATTTTTAAGGATTCTAAAAAACTTTGTGAAAGACCAAAAATAATAATAATAATAATAATTAGAATTTTCACTTGTTGATTTCCTTGCACTATTAATACATTACTAAACTAAAAACTGGCTATGAAAACAGTTTTACCCAAATTATCATTGTTTTCCATTATTAATTGTAGCTAAAATTTTTGTTAGGAAAGTTTATATTCTTATTTTTAAAATAATATCATTAATTTCGATTCAATTTCTAATAAACTTTATCAGTTTTCATATCCAATGAAACTTTTTATTAAATGATAGTTATGACCAAAAATATATGTGGTATATCAAATTCTGGTGGTCGAATTTAGCCATGAATATACTTAATATTGCTCATCACTAAATTATCAATTTTCACCTAATTTGGCAAATTATTGTGACAGTATTGTTTTAATAATTAGGGCAGGAAAATCAGAAAACATCAAAATTAACAAAGTAAGGGTTTTTAAGTAGTGATATAAATCTCTAATGAATGAGTTACGAGCTGTACAAATAGAAAGTTTGAACCTATGAGCAAACATAAGCAATGAAATTTAGCTAAATTATTTTATTGACGAAGGAGCAAGTAGAAATTTTGTAATTTTTTCTCTAATGGAATATAACCATACATAGCATATCATAGAAATGGAAATAAATTTTTTGTAACTGTGTATTTTTTTTAATGTCTAAAGAGATGTTTTTGATCTCTTGAAAATCTATTTTCTATGTTTAGTTTAATATTAAGTTGAAAATGATAGAAGTAACTTTGTTTTGAAATAAACCATTGTAGATAAAAAAAAGTATTGAAATATTAATTCAGGAACAATATGACCAATGTAAATAAGCAGCTTGAGCTATCACGCAAAATTTTTCAGAATTATCCCCATGAATTATGTATTTATTTTAATATATTATGAAAAAAATTTCTTAGCAGAACATGAAAGGAAAGTTTTAACTTCACTTTGTAAAAACTAGATATACAATCATTGTGGAAATACTCTAAAATTATGTTTTTAATAGTTTAAGCATGAGATAAAATTACTACACCAAACTTTAGAGATTAATAACTCAAGTTTATTTTGTCTATAAAAAATGATGCAGTTTTATTGTCAAGAATATCATTTACTATTATTTTAATATTAAATGTTGATGTGGGATTTTTTTTAAATAAGAAAAATGTTCTGTGAATCTCATACAATAATATCAATTCTTGTTGAATATAATCTTCAATATTATATTGAAGATTTTGTATTTCACTTAATGGCTGCAAATCCTGACCCAAGTAGCTCTTGTGTGCAAAAAGTGTCAGTAAAGCACCCATTGACCATCACTGATTTGTTTGATGGTTTAATTCTTCTATCTTTAATTATTGCTTAATCTTGAGTCACAGTTAGATGATGAGATAAGAATTCTAATTCATATGTACTCCTATCTTATTAATGCCATACCATTTTAAGTCATTAGATCTTAATTAATGTACATAGACATTCTAAATTTAACAGACATTAACTGGTTTGAGGAAGAATAATTAAGAGTGATGTCTGTATTAAAAAAAATAAGTTTCCTATGGCCTATAGCCAAAAGTATTACAGAGTGGATATATCAAGTATATACTAAATTATCAAATATGCAATTTAACTTGATAGGCAGTACTATTCTATTTAATTGAAATGCAACAAAATTTCAAAGTGCTTGAGCTCTTAATTCACCCTATTTTTATTATTTTCACTGTCTATATATTCATTAAATTAAAACAATACCTCATTACTGAAGAGAGAATTGGATAAAATAATTTTACACTGTATATTTAAAAAAAAAACTGCCTTTATCATTTACTGATCTTTGAGATTGTATATTTTTTAGTATTAATAGAACCATGTGTTATATAATAGGAAGCACTTCATCAAGTGTGCTTTTTTTTTTGGTAAAATATTAAATGGAATATAGCATTAAGACATAACTTTAATTCTTTTGCTGTTTTCTAAACAACTTCTGTGTTAATATTTCTTCCACAGCTAACAGATTTAGGATTATAATCAATACATATAGCAATTTTTCTTGCATATGCCTAATTTGAAAACTTTAAAAATGTTTTATTTTTCATTGTTATTAAGAGATGATTCTAAAAGCTTTATACAAGTCATTGAGTTATTTAAAATATTAATTATTTAAAAAGCAAATTTCTTTCTTTGATGGTATTGGATTTTCAATATTTGGGGTAAAATAAATCCCAATTTAAAAATTTTGTTTTGGGAAGATAATTGCTTTCCTTGGTATTATACTAACAACTCAGTTCTACTAACAAAGTAAAAATTTACTTTTAACAAGCAGTAATACTATTTTATAAACAAGAACTATTTCTTAACTATGTTTTTTTAAATAAATGTTATTTTTTAAGTCACCTTGCTATTATATTGATTGTAGAATGTTTTTATTTTAATAAATTTTATGTGTATTTGTTATAATTTATGTTTTATTAGGTTATTGCTCCAGTACTTACCAGGCATCCTGCTGTTCGCAAGATGCAAACTCAAAGTATCAAACATAATATGAAACTAAAGACCATTGATACAAATAATAAAGGCAAGAAGTTGGCTATTATTTTGTCATGGATGCTTGCTAAAGATTCACATGTTGACAAGTTTCGTGCCTTGTATCTTTCACGAGGTTTTGATGTTTTGACCATTGATGTTGTTCCAAAAGACTTGTTATTCCCAGTTTCTGGTTCTCAAGTTATTGCTACAAATATATTGGATTACATGAAAAGTAATGAACAGTATGACAAAGTTCTACTTCATGCTTTTTCTGTTGGAGGATATTTGATGGGAGAAATGTTTGTAAAGATGCGTGATAATGCTGATAAATACATGGACCTTGCGAAGAAAATCAATGGTGTGATTCTTGATAGTGCTGTTGATTTTGAAGGCATACCAACTGGCTTTCCAAGAGCTGTATCGCGGAATCCAATTACAATTAAAGTATTAGAGTGGTATGTTTCATCTCATTTAGCTCTCATGTACAATGTTGCTACCAAACATTATATTCGATCTTCTAAAAATTTCCATAATACTCCTCTTCGATGTCCTGCTTTAATATATGTATCTGAAGCTGATAAAGTAGGAAACCCTGGAGCCAATAAATTATTGGCAGAAAATTGGGAGGTGAGAGGTGTTGATGTTAAAATTAAAACATTCAAAGATTCCAAGCATGTCAGTCATTTGTATAAATATCAAGATGATTACGTAAAAGAACTTGATGGTTTTCTAAAAAAAATAGAGCTAGTTTCAAGTAAATTGTAAAGTAATTCTTGGCAAAAAAAAAATTGTTTCTTAATCTAATGCAATCATTGCTTTTTGTGGTTAAGTACTTATGTTCCATTATTGTTTCTTGCAAATCACTTAAAAATACTGTCATTTAATAGTTTTAAATGCCTTTTAGCATGCTAAAAATGAATTAAAAAAATTATATGTGTAATTTATTTTCAAATTTTTTCTCATTTTAAATTGATAATTACTGTGCTGGCTCTACTTTATATATATATTTATCTATATATATGTATTTTTTTTATCTTGGTTTAATTTATTGCTATTGCAGTCTACTAAGAAATGCAATGAGTCTTTTTGTTCTTCACAGAAACTTTTTGTATTCTAATATTTTTTAAAATTAAGATACCTATATTTGATTTAAATGTAATTTATTTTGAAATTTCAACTGATAATTTCACATGGGAGATATGAATAAAAGGGAATAAATTATATCTTTCGTGTGTGTGTGTGAAATTATTAAAGTGTATAAATTCGTTAAAATTTATGTCTCTTTTGTAAGTTATAATTTTTTTTTCAAATATCTATATAGTTTTGTTCTTCACTTGTAAATTATAAATAATATAATATTCATCAAAAGAAGTTTCTTAATATTTGCTTTAAATAGGAATGAATATTGTATAATTTATAAATTAAATAATTTATATAAATCATAAATTTTTTGTGAATTGAATATTTTTATCCTAAGCAATCTCTATTGAAAAAAATATTTTTTATCAAATTTTGTGAATAGTTTTAAATGTAGCTTAATGAAATAGAACATTATTGTAAAGCATATACACTTTATTGATGATAATTATTAAAATTTTTAATAGTTAATTTAAAATGTTATTTTTGTTTTGTGATTTCTTAAAAATTTTTCACATAAAACATAAAATGTTATGAAGCACTTCTTACACTGTATAATCAATTACTTTTCATATTTCTAAATATATATATTGACTTGTAACTTGTATTTATATCATTGCAAATTTCTTCTGTATATTGTAGTGTACTGAATTAGAATAAAAGTTAAAAATAATTTTTTAATTTGTTTTTAATTATAGTTACATTTGGAAGGCTGATTATATGTATTTGTGCATTGAATTGAATTTTGCATGATATACTTTTACTATGTTTAAGAAAAGGCAATCACATATATTAGTAATATAAATGATGGAAAGAATTTATGAATTCCATATTATGGCATTATATTAATTCTTTCCCTAATAATTTTTTGTATTACTCATTTAATGATTCTTTTTTCATTTCTTAATTGGTGTGTCCACTTCTTTAGCAAAGGTATTCTAAACACAAGATTAGCCAAGCTGGCAGCCGAATGGTTAGTGCTTTTGTCTTCAGTTCAACAGTTCATGGGTTCTAATTGGGCATGAATGTTTGTATTGGTTTGGAATCCACTTTAAACCGTAGGTCCCGATCTAATTAGCCCTTGTATGCAAAAATGACCGTTGAGCGACAAACAAAACATAAGCACAAGATTATTTTATTTTATTCTCTAATTTTGTAATAAATAATTTATTTAGAAATTTATGTCAATCTCTCTTCTTATGAATAGAGGTCTGTAATATTTGTTTGAAATTTTTCTATCTTTAATGAAAGAAGGAATAGTAAAGTCTTTTAAATACATATAAATTAAAATTTTACTGAGAGATTTTACTGGCTGCAGTGAGTATTATATTTGGTTGGCTGTGTAATGGTAAATATTCATAATATATGAGGAATCTTCTGTAATATAAATAATGTCAAAACTAAGTTTATTAAAAGATCGTTATATAAAGGAATAATTATCAAAAATAAATGTCTTATAAATAGTTGTAAATATTAAGTTATTTATATTTCTATTATAATATTCTGAAAAGTGTTCAATTGTAATACACACACTAAACTTTATGGGCTGTTTGTATTTATAGTGTATTTAGACAATTGTATTTTATTATTAGAATTACAAAAGTACTGGAAGATTTATTAGCATAACCTTATTACATTATAGGAATTCCTTTAAATATTAAATGAACTTATTTGTTTATTTCTTCCAGTTCTTAATCTTGTACAAGATTCAAAATTTTGTGCAGTATTTCATAAATATTTGCGAACAATTTTTTAAAATTTTCCACCTTGAATGCCTAGTATTTTTTGATTTAACTATAAAATATCAAATTTGTCTGTTTATAAAATTTAAATTTCCATTATTATTGCTTAAATTATGCATTTTTTTTATGAATTAGTTCTTGTGTGAATCAAGTAATATCATTATTTAGATTAGTTAATGTTACTAATTCACAATTTGCAAATTTTCAATTTGTGCAATTTTATTTATGTTACATTTTTATTTTATTAATCAGCTTTTTAAAGCTGACTAATAAAATAAAAATATAAATAAAATAAAAATTTACATAAAAAAGGATCAAATTAAAGTTGAATGGCTATCATACTCATCTTAAAATTTTGAACTGTTTCTTAAAATATCACATTTTTTCATAATTATCACTAGATGCTGAATGGCATTTATGCATGATCTCCAAATGTTCTTGAATTATTATTTGAACTGTTAAAATTAGTAATTTGTTTTCAATTTAAATGTAACTATTTAAAACTTTGATTCTGTTATGTTTCTCTTCAACCAAGTTTCAAAACTATATTTTGTTGAAGAGAAATTTTCTGATTTATACTTGTAAAATATGTTCGTTCTCGTTATTTCCTATTGATAAGATACTGTTCACATTCATTAAAAAAATTTTAAATAATTCCTTTGCCTTCTGAAAAATTTTTGTATTTGGTGTAGTTTTATGTCAAGAGGATTTTCCATTATTTAAGAGTTCCATTCAAAAATTTCTATATTAAAAATCTACTTATATTTGTGTGTCATTTAATTCGCCTTTTTATTTTTTCCTAAGCACCATGTGGATTTTAGGTTTCCTTTATTAATATTTATTTCTTTGAAAACCCTCTTTTTTTAAGGTAATGGTTGATCAATCAATTGATTTTATTGTGTTGCAATAATTCTTTTAGATTCAGAAATTAGCTAATTTTTGTAAGTCAAAAATTTTTTATTTTTGCTGTGGATGTTCAAAAACATGTTGGATTGTTTGCAATACGGTGTTGACTTATAGAACATTAAATGTTATAGTATATTGTTTCTTAATGAGAATTTTAGATTGAGGTACATATTTTTTACTAGCTGGAACATAATTTTCCTATAACTAACCGCAACTTTTACCGACTTCTGTAAATTATTTTCATCAAAGTGGTTTCTTTTGAAGACTCTTTGCCATAATACTAGATGAGACTTAACAAGTTAAAATTCAGGGCGAAAATTAGAAATGGGGTAAGACAGCGTTATGCATTGGCATGACTCATTCATGACTCAAAAATAAATACCAGAGGAAATACATATTATAAATCTGTAGATTTTTGCTTTTGCCGATGCTATTAGCATCATCGCGAGAACAACTGCTGATTTGAAACGGGCTTTTCTCACCCTGGAGAGATGGAGACTGATTAAATAAATCTTACAGTCAATCAGGAAAAATTAAATGCTTGCAGTGCACTAAGGGGTAGTAGAATCTACTAGCCATCTACAAATTATTTGGTTCTGAGGCTGTCATTAGTAACATGATATGGAACTAGTAGGATCTCCCCCCCACCTATTTGTGATCATAGCGACTTTTTTTCGTCGCCACGTTAAGCGCACGTTTTTTAATGCGGGAATTTTCCCTAAGTTTCAAAAATACGCATTTTATAAAATTTAAAATCACATAATGGTACACAAAATCTAGAAAAGTATTACTAAAAAAATGAATAAACACTTTTTTGTTGGGTTTGCCTTCCGTTCAAAACAACTATGAAAAAGATAAGTAAATAACAATGACTTATTTTATGAGATCAAGCTCACATGTCGAATATGCTCGGTGATATTATGGAAAAATATATAAGAAAAATATTATAATAAAAATTAACAAAAGTATATAAGAAAAGAATAATAAATAAACAAAAAGAAATTGAAAAAAAAAGAACAGTTTACGACGTTGAAAATATAAAAGAAAAGTATATATAAATAAAATAAAAACGATATAAATAATAAAAAGAAATTGGAAAAAAGAACAGTTTACGATGTTTGTATGCTGGCGACAACGAAACACAACAAACGTAGATCAAAAAGTTAGGTTAGGTTATGACAAAAAACTGTTTTGGAGCTTTATGCTCATAGGCTTATAGCTCGCATTGAGTAAGATCGAGTTTTTATTTCAAACCTAAACAAAAATTGATGGATTGATGATTTTGAGAAAAAAAAAAGAACAATAAAAACGAAAAGATAAGCACGGTGTTTGATTGACAAATGAAGGGGAAAATTAGGCCGCTTGGAAATACAAACACGAGAAAAAATTAGAATCTATTAATTTGTTTCAAAAAAGAAATTGCTGCGTCAATTTTCTCTTTAGGACTCGTTGACAAATCTAAAATCCAAGAGAAAGAAAGAGCTCCAATTCCAAGTTTTTCTCTTAAGGAATTTCTTGCTTGATCATATCGAGGACACGATAGCATTATGTGATCAATGGTTTCTCTTTCTCCACAAGAGCATTTATCCGTTGAAGAAAGTCTAAATTTGTGTAATTTAGCATTTGTCAGAAAAGATCTAGTTCTAACTCTGGCTAGCCACACTTCTTCGAGGCGAGAATTAATATAATTGCGGTGAATTTTCGTGATAGAAGACATGTGCGAAAAGTTAGAGGCATATTTGCTATTTTTCCATTCGTTGTTATTATAATTGATAAAAATGTTTCTTATATTATGGATAAGGTCTTCAGGTGAAATTGAGTGCAGAATATAACTTTTATTAATGGCCGATTTTGCAAGAGCATCTACTTTTTCGTTCCCTGCAATTCCGGAATGACCAGGAATCCAAACTAATTAAATAAATTCGCAAATCTTAGTTGCATTTCCTAATGCTGATCCGATGTGTTGAATGATGGTTTGGGAAGAGGTTGAGAGAGTTTCCAAACTGCTTAGACAGGATAAGGAGTCTGATAATATGATATAGTTGGAGGGAGAAATACAGAATTTAGTCACCGCCAGATATAAAGCCAAAGCCTCTGCTGTAAATATGGAATTAGAGTTATTGATTTGCCCGGAAACAAAGGAGTTATTACTGCTGTCATAAACAGCGTTTCCAAATTTATTTTCTATTTTAGATGCATCAGTAAATAATAATATGTGATTGGACCATTCAGAAGTACTATGCATTTCAAAGAGGTCATTGATAGTATTTGTTGGAAGATTTTTAGTCTGAAAAGTATATTTTCTAAGAAATATTTTAAAATTATTATTAACTGACGTAGGTTTTGCAAGAACTCTTAAAATATGTGATTCTTGAATTCCATTTTATTCAAGCCATTTTTTCACTCGCAAAGATAGAGGAAGAGCACCCGAGATATGGCTGTATGGCATTGATTCCCACAAACTACCACATGGAGATCTAGTAGAAAGTGCAAGATTTCTAATGTACATCCTTGTAGAGAGAAAGTTCTGTCTTACAGTAAGAGGTAAGACCCCTGATTCTTTCAGAAGAAGTGGAATTGATGTCCAACGAGGAAGACCTGTAGCAATTCTAAGAACTGAGTGATATATCGGATCCAAGATTTTTCGGTCTGATAAGTTCGCCGATGTAAATTCATGACATCCATAATCGAGGCTACTTGTAATGAAGGTCTGAACAATTTGAAGTAAGTGATTAGTTTTTGCTCCCCATCTGTTACCTGCAATTGCTTTTAAAACATTAATTTTCTTCTGGATAGATTTTTTTTTCATTTGAAAATTATACTTGAAGGTTAAGTTATTAGTAAAATAGAGGCCCAGAATTTTTATGTGCTTAGACCAAGATATAGGTAATTGGTTGATAGTTAGTTCAAAATTTACAAGATATTTTTTAGAAGAGAAATCAATGACAGAACATTTTGAGGAATCAATTTTTAGTTTCCATTCATCACACCATTGTTCAAGTTTTATGATTGCAGTCTGCATTTTTTGCTGTAGACTTTCTTGTGATGTATGAGCAGCCAAAAGGATTATGTCATCAGCATAAATAAAACACTTAATGTCAGGAGAGAGAACTTCGTAAATATCTGACATACAAATCATAAAAAGAAAGGGAGAAAGAACACTGCCTTGAGGAACGCCTCTATTAGAGAAAGTGGGTTGAGATAAAGTTCCACGCCATTTAACTTTAAAACTTCTATCCGATAAAGAATCCAATATCCAATGAGCAGCATTTCCTCTGATATCAAATTGGAGGAGCTTATAAATAAGACCGTCTGGCCACACTGAATCATAAGCTTGAGATATGTCTACAGTTGCGCATATGATATATTTTCTCTGTGAGCGTAAAGCAATAATATGATGATGAAGCATAGAAAGAACACTATCGCAACCTCTATGAGGCATAAATCCATGATGATTTTGATGAAAATATTTGGAAAGGGAGATATGATTTATTAGACGATTTAATATCATGCGTTCCATGACCTTACATAGAACGCTTGTAAGAGATATTGGGCGATAAGAATTCACTGAAGTAGTATCTTTCCCAGGTTTTATTATAGGAATTATGATGGATTTTTTCCAAGACGGGGGAACAATACTGCTTAACCAAGAGTTATTTATGAGTGACAAAAGGGATCGTAAAGCTATATTTGATAGACCCTTCAAAATTTTAGCAGATATTAAATCAGGTCCAGCTGAAGTATTTTTGCATTTAGAAATCGCCAATTGGAGTTCTGAGAGCGAGAATGCAGAGTTATATTCAAAATCAACGTTTGAACTTAAATTAAGAGGTAATACTTCAGTTTCATATTGACGAGAATGAAATTTGGCAAATAAGTTAGCCTGAACAACAGGGTCCGAAATCATTGAAGTTTCTCTAGAAATTAGTAGATGATGAGTTGGTGAGTCAGTAGATCTATTTTTAAGTCTTTTAAGAATAGAATAAATGTCCTTAGATATACCAGCATTTGTTATAGTTTTATCCCAGAAATTTCTGGAAAGGGTTAGAAGAAGCTGATGAAGTTTTGCAGAAATTCGTTTGTACTGTATCCACAGAGTCTGATTAAGAGAACTTTTCGCTTTCCTCCAAAGTTTTCTTTTTTGACCCAAAAGATAACAACATTCCGATGTTCACCACGGATGATATGACTTTAAAGGAAAGATTTGTTTTTTCCTGAATTTATCAAGATAGTTTTTGCATAAAATTTGGAATTGATCTACAGAAACTAGTCCGTTATTAGCAATTTGAGTGTTCATTGAATTAAAAAAGCCAGTCCATAAAATTCTATTGCGGGAAGTACCTTTCGAATAATCGTTATTGTAGATTTTAACACTTGTTTGAACAGGGACATGGTCACTACCATAACTATCTGAACTGACTGAGAAAGTACAAAAAGGAAAAATATCAGGAGATACAAAGTTATAATCGATAAGGGATGGTCTATGGTGGAGTCCAAAATGAGTAGGCTGAGAGGTATTTAAAAGACAGATGTTGCTATCCAGTATCCAATCGAGGAATTCTGAAGATTCGGGAGAGTTTGAATAACTACCAAGCGCCAAACTTCGTATATTAAAGTCTCCAATTATTATGAAGGGAGGATGAATATTAGATAAGATGCTATGGAACAAAGAACTTGAAAATTTACCGTGTGGGACGTATACATTTACTAAAGTAAGAGATGATTTGGATATAGTAATTTTTATAGCTAATATTTCTGTATCGTTATCTTCTGAGCGGGATATATTTAAAACTTGCACAGGTAGAGATTTATCAACAGCAAAAAGAAGTCCTCCACCACGGCCATCTTGCCTATCTAATCTAATTATTGTTTTATTACAAATTTGAAATAAGTCGGAATTTTTAAGAAACAGTTTCTTGAATTGCTAGGACATCGGAAGATTGAAAGTACGGAAGTTTTACATACGGGCGCTTAGATAGAACGCTTCTTGCATTCCAAGAAATTAAATTGAACATTAAATATAAACGAAAAACCTGAACAGTTATTGAAAATTAAAAAAGGTGCGCTCGTAGTAAAAGAATATTTAAAAAAAAAAAAATATGAATGTTTTTTACGACTTCTTCCTGGCTCCGTTCTTTCTTTAATGTTAGGTTCTGCATATTTAATATTTGGTTGAGGAGATTTCATAATAGGTTGTTCGGGAGATATAATTTGCTGATTCACAGAATTTTTTGGACTTATCTTTCTTGACTGGATAGATCTTGCACGACTCTTTCTTGGAGGAGATCTAGAAACTGATCTCGCTGGATTCGAACATGTTCGCATACATTCTTTCATAAATGAAAACATTTGTTGAATCATTTGATTTTGTCTAGCCTGTATCGCAAGTAATTTTGCTTCAAAAATAGAAGCCATTTCAGTCACTGCTTTTTTAACAATATCAGTTATTTCATTTTGATTCGGCACGAAAGGAAGATGAATTTTGGTTACACTGGAGTAACTGGTTTTTAAAGAATTATTATAACGCCTTCTCGCCTCAATAAATGGAAGGTGGTTCATGCTTTTAAAATGTAAGAATTTTTTTCTTCAAGCCTCGTAGGGCAGGAAATGTCATTAGCTGCATGATTTCCCTGACAGTTTATACATTTAGGTGTTTCATTAGTACAGGGAGAGTCTTTATGAAATGTTCCACAGTTTTTACATAGGAAGACTTCTTGTGTACATTTTTTCGTAGGGTGAGTGAATTTATAGCATTTTCCACATTGACGAACGTTGTCAATAAAAGGAGAAATTGGAATGATGGAATAGAATAAATTAATAGTTTGAGGTAAATGATGTCCAATGACGCTCACTAAAATATTTTCGCTCAATTCTTCAGAATTCTTTTTGTAAATCTTTGTAAGCTTAATATCGTTAAGCCATTTTGCGCAATTTCTTCAGCAACAAGATATAAAGGTAAATCTACATCTATTTCTTTTATAAGAAATCTTGAAGAAATGTATTCAGGTTGAAAACTGGAGATAACAGGTACTCCAAGAATATTGTTTATCTTGCTTATTTCAACAGCAGCATCTGGGCAATTAGTTTCGAATAGAAGCTTACCTTGACGGGTGTGTTGAATTTGTATTATTTTCTTGTGATTCTTTACAAGTTGAATTATTTCTTGCTTTAAATTATAAGGTTTCTTTGGAATAGATGCAGTACCATCAGTGGGAGACAGGAAAATGAAGAACTTAATTATACCATTTTCCGCAGCTAACTGGATTAGTTGTGGAATAGAATCTTCGAAAGTCAATAATTTTGAAGTATTTGTTTTTGGAATGCGCAAATCGTAATCCGTGTAAATCATTTCAGTCTCAGCTTCAATCATTTTAAATCCATAATAATGAGAAAAATTAAAATAAATAAATAAATAAATAAATAAAAATTAATAAATTAAAAATTTAAATAGTAAAAATAAAAGAACAAAAATTCTCAATCTTAGTCAATCAAACAATAAGCCAAAGTCAGACGATAATTTCAACACGAAAAAGGAGAAAAAGATACACAGAAAACATTAAATAATGACAAAATAAACAGAGTTTAAAAATTTACGTATTTCGCAATTTAGAACAATCCGCCATTTTTTCTTTGATATTTGAGAAAAAAAGACGATCAAAAAGTTCGAATTGAAAGTAAAACAAAAACTTCAAATGCTATTGCCACTGAAAAGAACCATATATATGATGTAAAACACGAGTAAAACCAAATCTAGCAACAAAAAATCTGCAAAATAACAAAGTTATATTGGCAACAGGATAATCAAAGCAAAGGACATTAGATTTGGCGAGAAATCAGTTGGGGGGGGATATCATACTTATATACATCCATGAGAGGTTTGAAATTTTTTCAGAGGCTGCCAACAGAATCTTTTATGGATTACAGAAGTTTCTAACATGAAACCTAATTCAAAAGAAGACTAATTGATTTATATATGTCTAATTAGGCCTATACTTATACTCATCAGAAACTTGGACAAAGATGCAAAAAAGATTAAAATCCTTTTGGAATCTTCGAGCGGAGAACCATTTTTAGGAGTACATAAATGGATTGCTTATGACACAGATGCTACAGTTTTCAGAACTCTGTCGTGCCTTCAGAAAACCCAATATCGTCAAATACATAAAAATCCAACGAATTATGGGCTGATCCTGTTATTAAATTGAAGGAAAAACATTCAACACAGAAAATATTCTTGGCCAGACTCTGGGTCGGCCCCTAGCTCATATTTCAATCTTAGATTTGCTAACTGTCTAGAAGGGGATATCGCCATTTTAAGAGTGATCAATTGGAAGATCATGACCAAAAATAGAGAAGCTTGAAGCGAAATTCTTGAGGTCAGAGCACATCCAGTGATACCGTGCAACTGAGGATGGAAGAAAGGTTTCTTATGAACATTTTATGCAATTTTGAAAGCTCAAGAATTCTTTAACTTTTGTTATAACAAAAAGTTTCATAAAATATTTTAATAATAATTTTGTCTATATATTGATGTACATTTTGTATTGCTTTAAATTTCATATTTTTGATTACTAAAAAATGTAAACCTTAAAAATTTTTGATTTTGTAAACTTTTGTGTTATTATTTATATTTTAAATTAAAAGTTTTTTTATATTTTATTTCTTTCTTATTAGACTTACAAAACTTTTATATGGTTATTAATATCTTAAAATTATGATTTGAGTCGATTTTAAATAGATTAGATCAATTACTTCAGCTGAGAATGAATATGTATATTGGAAAATTTTTGTCATATTAAAGTTCAAAAGATAAGCTAGAATATATTTACAAATCTCAGGTTATACATGACATCTTATTTTTTCAATCTGCTTAAATCAAAAACGACTTAGCTTAACATTTTAAATTATTAAATAAAGGTTCATCATAAAAAGAATTTCTTTTGTCTGATATGAGTAAAAACATTTTTATTTTGACACTTAAGATTAATATTTCAAATACGTTTTGAAAGCAATTTTAGCAAAGTATCCTACAGTTTTTATTTATGTAAAAATTTGCCAAAATACTACCGTGGAACACAAGATGCTCTTACAGTTCTCACGTCTAAATAGGAAATAAGCGCGATCTTTAACATGATTACTATTACAATGTATGTCAAAAAGTAATGAGGAAATTACCTTGAAATTATAGTTTTTTATATAAAAATTAATTAAACGGTGGTCAAATAGAACTTCATAATCATTAGGTTAAAAGCATTTGTTATAGTATCATAAATTTGTTTGAAAATATTACGTTTTTTTTTTCCACATCATTTTTAATTAAATATTTTCGTCTGCATTTCAAGGTTGTTTTATAAAGTGTCAGACGAATTAACGGAAATAAATGCAGAACATTTTTTTCTTTTGTTGATATGAATGAACTTGGATAAATTCTACTTCTCTAATAGGGGAAATGAACTCCTTATCAAAAAAAAAAAAAAAAAAAACTGATACTATAGAGTGTAAAGTATGAGATGAAAGTCCAAATTTTAGTTAGTTTGTATCAAATATTATCGATTTATTTATGAAATCAAGTATAAATGTTTACTTTAAGTCTATTTAAGGAAAAATAATAGCCTTTGAATTTAACTTTTTTTGTTGATATGTTCTATTTTTATAAATTGAACCCTGAAACCAGAACGTTGCGTTATGCAATATTAAAAAGGCTGAAGTGCAGTTTTAGTCAGTAAGTATTGCTTGAACTAAAATTGTACTTCGCACTTATTAATGATAAGATTAAGTAATACTTAATCTTATCATTTAGAGCATTGTAAGCACTATCGAATACACGAGATTGAGATTTACATAATAATTTGCATGAAAAACTTTGAAAACTTTTTATTGCGGTAAATAATTTCTATTGTTTTATTTCATAAAGTTTGAAAAATTTGTCTAAATTTTTATAATTAATTTATTAGTTCGTTCCTCTTATCTTTTTATCCTTTTTTGACGTTTAAAGTGAGAACTTATGGCTAAATTATAATTTTAATGTTTCCGCTTGTCTTTATTATTTGTGAAAACATATTTATGTTGTATACTTAATGTTTTTTTTAAAATTAATTATTCAACGGAAGGCATTTGTTATTGGTTTTATTACAGCAATTATCATCAATAAAAAATATTTTGTCACATCACAGAATTTGATTGAAATTAGAAAAAGTATTTCGAGATTTATAACTGTCATCTTTTTTAATTGTAGGACCTTTTCTTAATTGTTATTTAAAAATTAAACTTGTTTGACTTTATAGCAGAATCTAAAGTTCGACATTTTTTAATTATATATATTGCTATAATGATTTAATTTTATAGGAGTACTGCAGTGTCTGGGTAAGAGGTATTACATCTTATTTTTCTTTTTCAATTCGATAGTGCTTAAGGAACCAACGATTCTCATTATTGCTACAAATATTTGTTCTGTGTTCTGTACAAATATTTATAATTTGAACATTGTAATTTTATAGTCTATAAAATTTTTTTAAATAGAGGAAGAGGGAAAAGTATACGTTGTAGAGCATGATTTCCCAACTTTTTCTTAAACTACGTAATTTGCGAACGTTTTTTTTTTTATAAATTATTTAAAATGATATTTTAAGAAAAAAAATTTAAGAAATCTATTTCACTGCCGATTTTTTTTAAAAAAAAGTTAACTTTATAAACAGAAATCGAAAACGTTTTACAGTCAGAATAACGTAATTTCAATGATTTCACGATATTGGTTGTGAAATGGTAACGCGCTCACAACAAAACAGAAAAAGATTTTAAAGAGTAAGAAGTAAATAGAAAAGCGAAATAAAAATTTTGCAGTTCTAATTGACTTCACTGTTTTTTTTCCCCCACTTTTGAAACAGTTGACTCAGTCTCGTTTCCTTCCAAGTTCTTTTGCGGGACAGGTGAGAATTTTTATGTTTAAATTGTAGATTTTATTTCAAGTTAAATGCGATATATTTTGGTAATAAAATTTTATTGTATTTTTAACCACTGTTACTTTCTCTTTGAAATTAATATTAAAAAGTAATCCGGTTTTTATTGCTGTAGAAATAAATGGAAATTTAAGAAAAGCGCACTTGATGACAGGGGATTATTTAATTACAAATAGTATTGAGAAGCTTCAATGTTTTGCATACTTGCAAAGTGAGTCTAACCAAGAATACAATATTAAAGTGTATTTTACAACGCACGCGAAAAAAAGCATGCAACATAGCAAGAAACTTAAGCTACATTGATTGGAAACTTTTAACTTATAGTAAAACAGCAAGCACGTGTGTTTGATAAAAATTTTCAAATTTATTCTTCCTCTTTAAGTCAATATAGTTAGAACTGAAAAAGGAAAAAAAAAGCTGTTAACTGAGGCCTACCTAATTACAAAGTGTCTTTTGATAAAAATAGGGAAGGTACTAATATGAGAGGGTTGATGAAATTTATCGCGTCATTCATTAAAAGTCCAGAAACTGCTACTCATTTATCGTTACCCGGTGGACACCGTGAATTAAGAGGGCATTACCCTCGCCATTCTACCTCAAACCCATTTATAGGATGGGCTACACTCATTCATTCCTCAACAGAAATGACAAGGAAACGGAGAGAGAGAAAAGAACATCCATGGCCGAATCGGGATACGAACCCAAGACCAGCAGCTTAGGTTTCGAGAACGCTAATCACTCAGCCATCGACCAGCAATCCAATCAAACTATTGTTGTTACATTAGCATACTCCTTTGTATTTAGCCCTATCTAGGCTCTTTTAGCGAGTAAAAGCAGGGATCAAGTAGAAAATCCAATATTTGACCTTCCACCTCCAGAGATATCATTTCACTTGAGGAACATAATGTGTCCCCGCCGCTTTTAGCGAACACGATAGATCTTCGGTTAAGATGGGATTCAAACTCACTACCTCCTGATAATGAGTACGATTCTATTAAAAAAACCAGGCTATTACGGCCTTACCAACAAACTCTAGAAAGCCACTATTTGGTAGAGAATTTTTTTATTAAATCATTTAAGGAATGTACATTTTTTTAATCTTATTAGAAGCACTGACCAGTCAGATATAATTCAGTTATTAATTCATATCATCGTATAAAGATTTCAGAACATCTTTATGTCTGCTCTATTCAAAGAACAACAAAAGGGATTATATTGCTGATAAAAAAAAAACACTTTACAGTTAAATGTTTTAGTAAATGATCCGTTTTTCACATACAAAGCACTACCGGAGACAAAAAGTCAGATTTGATGTCATTGCTAATCCTTTGATTTTTAATTTATTTTAAATTATTTTATAAATTAGGGAGCTTTACACCGACGATCAATGTGGGAAACTAAACTTTTCAAATTTGTTTTTTAAATTATTAGTATGTTAAGAATTGAGAGAGAGAGAAAATCGAGCTCTTCTCCACAGACAACTGAAGCAGTTTTTGATAGAAGTCGATTATAAAGTAAATCCAGTGAATATGTTTTTAAAGATATTGTATAAACGATACCGTAGATTAACGTTTTCATGATGAAAAAACCGCAACAATTTTAACAAGACCGAACTATTTTTTGGTAAAAAATGAGTTTTTACGTTCTTGCGAGCTAATTGGAATACCATAACTGGCTATCTTCCTCTATGGTATATGGGAGCCCACTCGATGGAGATTTATTCTTCAATAATCCTCATTCATGTAATCAATTGGCTAAATAAGGAAACATATTTTGGACAATTTTATTGCTATTCGCACAGAATTCACATGTTACTTTAATGAAAACTTGTCATATCTGATATTACTAAATTTGGAAGAAGCTGGAAAGGCTCCAAAATACTTTATTCTGTTAGTTTTTCTGGCTAAGACAAATATTTTAAATCTTAGTCTCTAGAGAAGCGAGATGGTATTAAATATTGTGGGAATCATCAATCATAGTTGGGTGTCAAAACAAGCTCTTTTAGACATTCTCTTAAAACCTACGAGTCATCCTATTTCTCTTATTGATAATTAGCGATAAAGAAAGAAAATAAAAATAAAACCTTAGATTTTTCTCGAATTCCAACATTCAAGAGATAATTGAGGAATGCTAGTTTAAAAAAAGTGGAAAATAGTATAAAGCCTTGCATAAATTCACTAAATGTCATTATTGATGAGTATGGATTTCATCCACAGATAGGACGTCATGATCTTTTCGCTGAAAACCATAAAGGATAAATTTCTTTTAACTGCTATTGAAAGCAAAATGCATAAACTTCATCAATATTGATAATGAAAGACAGGATAGGTAGCATATCTTTTGATACCGCATAGTGGACAATTTTATTACTTCAAGCTATGTTTTTTGTATTAGCTATAGGGAGTGGGTTACCAAAAAATTCCATGCATCCTCCTCGTCATGTTGAGGAAAGAAAGGAAAAACTTATCAATCATCTCTTGCTTAACACTGACTTGACTGACACCATAGACTCACTGACGCCGTCCTTTTATACTTAATCTCATTTAGGATGTAACTCTTCAAAAAACAAACCACAAAATATTTGGATTATGTTCTTGGTTTTAAATTGAGTTAGAGCAGACATATTTACTAAATTTGTAAAGAAAAGTGTTAAAAGGCTCTCTGTTCTTAATAGGCTGGCTGTTCGCAAATGGGGTTGAAACCATGTAATACTCTGAATGCTACTTTCAAGCTATTCATTCCAACCCATTTTTAGCTATTGTAACGAAGTTTGGATACTTCTGCTACACTGGTACCACTCAAAACTTGAAACTATCCAGAACAAAGCGTTTCGTATTATAACAAGTGCTGTAAAGACCACTTTATTCTAGCAATGCAATATCTGACTCCCAATCCACCAGTTAAATGTATTGTTGAAAAAAAATGCAGTCCTTCTCTTTGAAAAGCTGAAATTAAACAATGCTTTCTGAGAGACTACGATGTTAATGCACAGAGAAATCTTAAAACTCAAAAAGGGTTCATACAATATTCATATTCTATTGCTACCGAACTTGACGTTCACCAGAGCTCACAAGTTCTTTGTGGACCTATTTCTTCTCAGAATTTTGGTGAACTCGTTTCATGAGTGATAATTAGATTCTTGCAACTGCTTTATCTACTATTGAAAACAGATAGCCGAGAGATTCATGGTTACATGTCTTTACAGATTGAGCCATGTTTGAAGATGAAGATTGCGTGGGAGCTTGAGTGCGTTGTGATCTTTTTTATTGTTATGCTCCCATCGGTGTTCACTGTACACTTTGCGACAGCAAAATTGGGGATATTTACACCGC
The DNA here is from genome assembly GCA_037975125.1 of Latrodectus hesperus. Lineage (NCBI taxonomy): Eukaryota > Metazoa > Arthropoda > Arachnida > Araneae > Theridiidae > Latrodectus > Latrodectus hesperus. Next base: position 73,513,073 of record CM075850.1, on the reverse strand, counting down.
ATTAAAACAACTATATGTCCAACAGTCTATTTTCCATCCAGAGCTTATTTTGTCTCATTCTGTATCTGCTCTCCAATCTATTGTAAATAGACAATATACAAATATTATCCGCTTATTAAAGTGCAGAGATCTTACAAAGTCAAGATCTGTTTCTTTCTAGTGGATTCCATCTCATTGTTTGATTACCAGATACGAGGTTGCTGACCCTTTGGCGAAGGAAAAGGTGCAAGTGCCCTTCAGAGACCTTTAAAGAGCCTTTCTTTCCTTTCAGTAAAATGACTGATTAAGAGAAGGCATGCTTTTAGAATAAAGCAGAAGGCATTGTGTGATTCTGCCAGCAAACTTTGAGCTTCTCTGATTAAGGAGTTAAAGGCTAAACAAACCCCTGATTTTCCTAGAAAGGATAGTATTATATTTTTCCACCTTTCTACAGGCCATGAATGTTTGTTGTCATGTTTGTATTGTTCTGAACTTTGGAAGTCTCCCTTGTGTCCTTGGTGTAAACAAGATCTAACTTTTGACGCTAACCATCTTGAATCGTGCCCTGCACTTATATATTTAATATATACTGTTAAGAGATATTAGAAGACTATTCATAATAATGGTGACACATTCAATTTTCTTTAAATTTGTAATAAATAAATCCAGTATCATAAGCTTTTTCACTTTGAAAGTTATCACTACTAAAGTTATCAAATTAAATTCAAGAACTGACTGAGAGATATTTATAATTTAAAAATGAATAAATCTATGAGCAATAAATCTGCTGAATACTTTAAGTTTTTCATTTGGATTCAAGTCTAGCAAATATGCATAAAATATACTCTTGTTTTCATGTTTAATGTCTTAACATTTTAGCATGTAAGATACTTCAGCTGAAGTGTTAGATAAAAGATTGTCTTTTCCAAATACAGTAGACACTCGTTTTTTCGAACTTCTAATTTATGAACTAGTGATTAATCACTAACTTGGTCTCATAAATGTAAATATAATTTTAATTCTTATTTACGAAATAAAAATTTGAAAATTTTTTTCCTAGGAATTCATTTTTATATATTTCTCATTTGACTTTTTTCTTTCTCATTTAATTAATTTTTTTTAATCTTATGGTGGAGCAATTTGGATCACTGTTTTTAATTGAAGAATCGTAAATTCTTCGAATTGTAAATAGTTAAAATAATATTACTAGTGTTAAAATCTTAGATTTTTCTGAAATTTCTCTCACTTAATCTAACTGCCAACTTACAGTTCATCTATTGAACTATAATCAATAACTTCAAGAGCAAATATCGTAAACTTCTGCAATGAATGACTAAGGCGTGGAATTTTCTAATGACACTTATATTCTAGGCTCAGAGAGAGAGAGAGAGTGAATTGTTAATCTAGGCTTGGAATAATGTTATAAGATAGACCATTTTGATTTTGACATAGACCATTTTGATAAGCAAATTACGATAAGATCTACTGCTAAATAATTATCTCTCTATAAGATATTGCCGCATTTCGGATTAAAAACCCACTGTGCGCCATGGCGCAGTGGATAAAGTCAACGGTTCCGAACAAGAAGATTGTCATTTCGAGACTGCGATAGTCTGAAGATGTTTTTCTTTAAAGATATATAGTTTTTTTCCTACTGTTTTCAACATACAATAATTAATTAAAATGGCTCTTATTCAATTAACCGAATTTCTGATCACCCGAATGGGACCCAATCTCATTCGATTCTGATAATTTGAGTTTTAGTGTATATCAAATATAGTTTGGAGAAAACAGCTGTTAGAGATCTCGAAAGTTCTTGTCAGAAAACTACTTAATGTATCTAAATAAAATATTTTGATTTTTTTGCGAATGTCTGAATAAAATATGTAATGTTTATTGTTGAGCAATTTGCTTTATAAAATTGAAAAATTATACTTTAAAAATTTTGAATCATATTCATTTTAACTTCTAATTTTATCGAAGACAATTTAACATTTCCTGTCTTGCATTCTCACCAATGATATAATGACTTAAATGACATTTTTTTGTAAATTATATTGCATATACTAAATATATGTAATTTTCTGTATAGTCACAATCATGCTTTTAGAACAATTTAAATGCTTTAAAATGTTTTATTTAATACTCCATAGGAAATTTAAGTGCAAACAAATAAGAGGATGCAGATGATTTTTATTTGATCTGTGCTTAAATATAGTAATAAGCAGGCTTTGATTAAATCTATAATGTACTGTATTACGATTAGTAGAGCTAAGCAATTGTGATTTAAAAATTTTATAATTTTTTTTAAATCAATAAAATATATATATATATATATATATATATATATATATATATATATATATATATATATATATATATATATACATGAAATGATTTTTGTACATATAATGGTACTCACACATGTGTTTATATCTAAGATATGTAATATAAAATTCTAAGTGATATTTGTTGAAATACTAAAAAGCACTTAACTAACAAATCTGTAAAAAATATGTTAATAAACCATACAATTGTTGGTTTCTACCGGTATGCAGCATGCATAACGCCATAAATGTAGTTCGAAAAATTAAAATTGTTTCCAAAAAAGTTACTTCTAAGTCTTGTAAATTTTAATACATTGTAGACTTAACTAAGGCTGAAGTGTGAGTATATAATATCTTCGCTCATAGATAATGTCACTCAGTTACTATTAGAATATAAGTAGTTAAATAAGTGTTGCAAAAGTATTTATATTGTTCACTTGATATAATTAATATGTTTAGGTTTTATACAATACATACAATACATTAATATTGAATTCTGATAGTTTCAGGAGACAAAATAGCTTTACACAATTAGTTGAATGGGAAAAAATATGAATGTGAAGAAATCATTAGATTACTCAAAATATCTTGATTTGTGAAAATGTTATGGGAATATTATGTATTCGCTGTAAAAATTTTAAATGTTTTTTGCTATTAATATTATTACTATCTCGCCAATTGTTCGTATTGTAATTTTAATCAGATGTAAATTTCCAAACATGAGAACCGTTTGTCAAAAAGAACTTAGGGTACACAATATAATGGAATACTACTCAATTATCAACGTGAAGGCGTTTTAATAGTGTAGCAATTTACTGCTTAATTTTTGAAGTATATTCTTAAAAAAATCACCTTTCAAATAAAAACTCTTCATTTTAAAGTTTTATATAAAATATTACATTAATAGACTACTTATCTAGGTTTGTTTAGTTTCTTATGATCTTAAAAAGTATGTAATAAAATACATTCTTCTCTTTACAAATTGCGAAATCTTTTATTTATTTGATTGTTATTTCTCATTTCAATCGCATTCTCGAAGTTGATACTGGATGTTGTCTAGGGCGATGATTCCATCTCCATCGGACTTGCGTGTCTTGGCATCCAAAGAAAACTATCAAAAGCAAAAAATGAGAAGAACAATTTAAACATGCTCAACATTTTTGTGTTAAAATCTTGCAATTATTATAGGATTCATTTTTTTAAAAAATGTAAAATGCTTATCACACTTTAAATTTTTTAAAAAAATTTTTGCTATCAAAAACAATAACTTACTATTAATATTAATTAAATTTTTTTATTTTTTGATATACATTAGTATATCAACAAAATTAAAAAAATATATATTGCAGCATGCAAATGAATATACGCGTCTTCCTAAATATTATTTTCCTATCTTTTAAAAGTGAATAATTCTATTATCTTGTTCCCTCATAGTTCTCTAATGATTCATTATTTATTGATGCAACTAAGAGTATAAGCGGAAGAGTTTTCCTTATCATTACAAAGTTTACATAAATCCGCTAATACTTTTTTTTAAAACCAAAAAGTGTAAATTGTGAGAAAATAATGTATATAGTAGAATTTCCAACTGTGGGTACTTGATTCGATAAATTATAATTCTGTTTTAGAAAATAATAAACGTGAATACTACCAACAACTTCTGTAAAAAAATAAAGAAGAAATAAGTTTATAGATACTATTTTGAGCCACTTCATCGCCAAAAGCGATAAGTCTGAGATGAAGGAACTCCATCTACTGCTGAGAATGGTAATCCCAAGATTCCAATATAACTTTTTATTTTTCTATAATTTTCGGAAAACGAAACTATACACATTAAAAAAATATTTTTACGTTAATATTTAAGTGAAATAATAAAGGGTTTTCAAACTAAGCATTATATACTTTTTCTTTTTTTTTGCTGTGCGCACATTTGTGTTTATCTTATATTATCACGTTTATCACCACTTTTTTTTTGTTGTTGCCAAGCGGTGGGCTAAAATAGAATTTAACCAAAGAACTATTACTGTTATTTAGCTTGAAAAATAAATGAATCAGCTATCAATCAAAGTATATGAGTTGAATATTATTAATAATTCTGGGTTAAAAAAAAAAAAAAAAACGAAATAAAATCATATTCACCTTAACATCACCTTCTAGATCAACAGGTATTTTCATGCTCTGCCACTCGTCTTTCTTGTTGACATGCTTCATCACCAGATTCGATGTGTTAATGTTATGTACCTGAACATCGAGGGATACTACTCCACCTCCATTGAAGTAAACATCAAATTTGAAGCAGGCCTTCTTCCTGCCAAAAGCTCCGAAGAAAGGGGTGACTAAGCGCACTTTTCTGAAAGATGCATCCTTAGCGTTTACGGATACATAGCTTCCTGAAAAGCAGTAATATGAATGGAAGATTAGTGTGTTCATTAAAATTATTAATTATTATTCTGAATACATCTTCTAACTTTATAAAAGATACTTATTTTAGTGTATTACATTTAGATATTGGGTCTTTCAATCATATTTTATCTTATTCGAAGCTTTCTATAAAAAAATGTTGTTGGAAATTGGCGAGTTAGATCATAATAATATTAAAACTTATCAGTGGGAACCAATCCCAATGAAATTCTGACGGACAGCAATGCTGAGGTAGAAATGAATCAGTTGATTGATTTCTGCACTGGTCTCATACCTCACACGTCATATCATAACATGGTTGAAACTATGTTACCCTCTTCAGAATTAAATATTAGAGGTTCGTATCCTGCTATTGTTGAACAAAGATGTATGAGTAACACATTTCTGATTCAACAAAAATTCTATAATAATTTTCATGAGTTCTACAATTGTTTCATAAATTCAATGTTATAAGGTTCATTATTCGCAATAGACAAAGCAGATATTTTTTGTAATGAGCTTCTATTAAACAACCTTTAACATACCTTAAAAAACCATAAAATAAAAATTAAAAATACATTACGATTTAATTTATAATTTAGCATTAAAATATTTTACATTGGCATAATTTATAAAAAACTGTTTCAAGACAACTTAAATATATCGTTTCTTTTAAGTCCTTTTAATGATTTGATGCTTTCTTTTTCAGATTGCCATACATTTTTTAAAGGTTAATTTCTAATATGAGGTAAACATTTACTCAAAAAGTATGCAAAACTTGATTGCAAAATAAGGATGTAGTTCAATTTTTTAAATTGACATAGACTTATATTTGTAAGATAAGTATTATCTTATAATTTTTTTTAACATCCATCAAAATCATTCATTCAAAACTTTTCCAAAACATCCATCATAATCATTTGCAAAATAACTTATTTTTTTAATTAAGTTTATTTTTAAAAATGGAAACTTGTCTGAAGATACTAATTGAACAAAAAAAGTAATTACAGTCTCTAATCTTTTTAGTTATAATAATAGTTGTTTATATAAATATAGTCGTATATATATATAGTTACTTAGAATAATAGTCGTAATAATTTTACTTATTATATGTAATACTATATTATAAGTAAAAATATTACGATTGTTTCTTATCTGGTAATTATATTGACAGAAATTTATCATTTTATCATCGAAAACATCTAAGAAAAATATCTCCAATCAAGAATCATTTTATATAATGTTAATTTTGAATACAATTTGCAAAAATCATAAAAAATATATTCAGGCTTGATTTTGGAAACAATCCTTTTACTAATAATACTACTCTGTTAAGAAGTGCCTGTTATACCTTAAATTTTTTATTTTTTCGAGGTACTTAAAGTCAGAGTAAGAACATTTTTTTGGACAATATTGGCTGGAAATCCTTAAAAAGATGATTCAATTCAACAAATTGGCAAAGATAAAAAAAGTTCCTCTAAACATACAATTATAACAAATGATTAAAAAAACAAATAAATTAAAAATATTGGACTAATTAGCTTTCTTATAAAGTTAAAAATACTGATGAGTTAATTTATAATTTTTATTAACTTTTTAGAAGGCTATCTCTTCTATATTTTAGAAATATGAATACCTTCTCTTCCTTTTTCTTTTAGTTGATTTATAAAAAAGCTTAAAACAGTCTAACTACATTTGATATTTTCTTAATGTTGGCATTATTTGTCACTTAAAACAAAATCTGATATTTTATAAATTAAAATATTAGAGAAAGATGTGCGTTCATAATTTTTATATAATTATTAATCCCTTATATTCCATTGAATTATGAATATATTTTATTAATTTTATATAAAATTATTGATAAAAAGATATTACTTTTAAACTTTTTTTAAGGTCTTATTCGTCCGTTTGATAAAGATCCTTTTTATGACTGATAGATAGTATGTTCGATATTGACTCAGCATAAGGCAGCTATTCTCAGATGTATGCCTTTAAGTTGATCATGATTCCGATATCTTATAAGTTCTTTGAGGTAAAATTACTAGGAGCAAAATTTGCTGACTGGCGGTATTGACTAGTTAAAAAACATGACTCGGATATGTGAACATGAAATCATGTATAAGAGGGTTTTTCATTTAATATTTAATTTTTTGACGAAAAAAATACTGGAGAGATTACTTTTTTTTAACACATTTATACTTTATTCAGACACACATCAAGAAATTTAGAGTTTAAAATTGCCAAATTTCTTATTTCCCTCTATAATCCTAGATCTATTTTAATATATCCTATATTAAAATAGCTTGGGCTAATATTTCCAAGAAGCGTTTTCTAAGGAACATTGCAATGAAATTTTCACCTGAAAGATAACAACTTTTATGAAAGGAGTTGTTAAAACTATTAAGAAGAATGACATATCATTTATGTGTTTAATATGTCTAAACATAATATTATAATGTACTTTTTTAAATTATCAGACACCCACACCCACACATACACTGTAATTACAGGGCGTTAATTATGTGTCTGTTAATTCAACAAAATATTTATCGAAATCACTCAGAAGATAAATATAATATAAAAATCTTCAAAGTGTCTGAAATAGTTCTAATTGATCTGATGAAGGTTAATTTTCAATGATTATTTTTATATTAATGCTATATTTAATTTATTTTTAAATGTTATTGCAACTGAATTATGTATCCATTCGATTATTTAAGAGAATAAATTACAAAGCCATTTTATAGCTTTTAGAATGATAATAAGCATAACATTCTCAAAATTTCAAAATGAAGCTTTTTAATCCTCGTTAGATAACTTTAGGATATCAGTGGATAGATTTAACATGTTTTGTAGATGAATAAAAACATTTTTAGAATGATGGGTAAAAAAAAGTATCTTTTCTTCTAAATACTTATATTATGAACAAGTCTCGTTACTGACGCACAATGATTGATATTTACTTAACTTATTTTAAATAGGTCAGTATGAGGAAGGAATTGCAAAATAAATTTTTTGATATGAATTTAAAAGTTATTATCACAATTAAAGAATTAAAAAAAAAATACGTTACCTTCTCTACCACCTAAAGTGCCCTTGTTGATCTTCCAGTTGACTTTTCCATTATTCTCAGCGTTTTCCATTCCACACATGTCAGTTTCGAAGTCACACTTGAAGTCTGGGACATCAGGAGGGGGTGGTCTTTTTTCTCCTGTAAAATAAATATATTGAGAATTGTGAATTTGTTAAAAGTAAAACTGCTGAAAAACTGCCCATTGAAATATTTTATTTCAAATTATTAAAATTAATACTTTTATATTATTCTCTTATAAAGAATATATTTATATTATTTGAATGTCAAAATATTTTGTCTATATATAATTTTGATTAATTTGGATATGTACATTAAAATGACTGTATTGTGTTCTGTAGTATTTTTGCACAAAATATGATAACTATATCCGAAATTTAACAAATCAACTGTATGTATAACACAGGAATTAGGATTTGCACATGCATATTTCAGAACATCAATTTTATTACACCAGTATGGAGACACTGAAATGAATCATGAAACTATGAAATCAATGTGTTTTACCTTTCATTCGCCTTCGCTTAAGAAAATTCTCTGAACGCAAATTTCAAATTTGTAACCAAATCAGTTATCAAGAGAAGAAATTTTCTATCTTTGCTTTTTATATATAATTAATTTAATATAATTTTGTGCATATATATATATTTATTAAAAAACCAAAAGAGTGCAAAAATATAGTTTTGGTTATTATATATAGCTTTTTATTAATGTTAATAATAACGTGATCACGATGGTATAATAAATAATAACGGAAAATTTAAAAGAGGCATTTAAAAGAGCTTTACAGATGAATTTCGATTTCATATGCAGTTTAACAATGAATATATCTGTATGGAGTCATAAAAAATGAGTTAATGTTGCCAATTTGAATTCCTCAGCGTTAATATAGCCCACATCATAGACTTTGTGTGATGTTATGGACCACACATTTTAGATCAAATTTAACATGCATTCTTCATGTAGTCAGTAATATAACAAACACTGTTTTTTTTCTGATATGTTAATGAACGCGACTTTATTTTATTTATAAGACCTGTGTGATGACATTCTTCAGCAAGCTAATGCCCGGCCGTAAATTAACCATGTTCTCCTTACTTTTTTCGATAAAGAAGTAATCAACTGCTGTAGTAAAAAACTCATTCATTGTAAGCATCTTTTTGTTGGCTGTTGATAGAGCTCTTACTAGCCATTACGAATGATAATTCTAAAATTGAATTGAGCTGCATGAAATGAAAAATTATATTTATTTTCCAAGTCGATATCTATTCGATACAAAGCTCCATTACAATTGATGATTTTTGAAATGATAATTTTTCTAGCAAGCTGTGTATTTTAAAACCTCTGTAAATGATATTATGTCTTCTTCTCATCGCATTACACACACATACGCACACACAATATAAATGATACTATTAGATATAAGATTTTTATGTTTCTCTTCCTTCCAGGCATTTTAATTTTCATGCCTTGTAATGTATCAAGACAAATTCTCTTCTGAAAGTGAAAGTTAAAAATATTTTATTGACAAAAATGTGAATAAAATGAGGAGCTTTAAAGATATAAAAAGGACAGAAAATTAAAATACTTCTTAACACTTTTTCTTTGTGGAAAATTTCGATTCTGACAACGTAAATATACTTGAGCTGCTTACGAATATTAAGACTTAATGATTCGCTTCAAAAATTAATTTAGCCCATGTTATCCTATAAAATTTCTTTCATTTGCTCGGTTCGCGTTTGTAATAGTGCAAAGCACTTTTTCGAATCAAAGAAGCTTTCTTACCATTGCATTCATACAATTTGTTAATTCTTCTGACATCGCTGTCACTGAGTCCAGGCTTATTGTTGATGAGGCCTATAACCACGCCTTCTTTCCTTGGCCTCATTGTCATAGCTTTGCGATCTTTGGCAAAAGCATACTCTCCATACAACATGATAGATTTGTAATCAAACTCTTCACCCAAAAGATTGTTCTCCCATGGCTTCAGTTTCAAAAAGTTGTGCTCAGAGCCTGAAACAACAATTTATTTTTTACATTACTTCGTACAGAAATTCCTTTTTCCTTTGACATACTGAATTTCATTGAATAAAATTTATTCTACTTTGAACTTCTGCCTATTACTTGTATTGTACAATTAATATTCAAATATTACAATAAATGACCAAATTCAAATGCTGTTTTATTTTTCTATTTCTAAAAATATGAGTTTTATTAGCCATATATTTATACAAGAAATAAGAATAACATTAAATTACACAATTCAAAAATAAGTAACTAAATTATATAAACAAATTATTTTTAAAAAAATCAAATAGGCTATTCTTTTGTTCATAAAAAATTAAAATTTATTTGGCCTTTTCTATAAATTTCCTTAATTCACAAGCATATAAATAAACCGAGAATGTACAGTTAATGTTTGGTGTAACACTTTATGCCATTTATTGACAATTGCATTTCTAAAGTCACTGTCATTATTGTATTCCTTTCCATTTGAAAACATTGTTCAAAACATAATACATCCTTAGATAGATTCTTTGTAAAGTTCAAACGAGTTTTTGGTTGGGAAAATTAATTATTATTACACTAATCTCCTGTCAGTCTTTTATAAAATAATATCTATAACTGTATGCAATATCTTGTAGAATATATCTTAATTAGTGCAAGTTTTTATGTTAACATAATTGTTATTCATAAGTATATGGTAGCCAAAAATTACCATAAACTTATGAATAACTATTATGTTAATATGAAATGCTATATTTTATCCTGTTATTATACAGTATCATGTTAGATTTTCTATTTAGTATATTTTTAAAAAAAGTAGATAAATAGTTTTATGTTAACTCTCAACAAAGGTATTCTTATTTCTTATTAAATTGAATTCTTGCCCTCATATATTCGATGCTAAATATAACGAGACATTTTATGAGTAAGTTTATTTTCAGTTATTATCACCTATATATATAAATAAATATGTAATTATTATATCTTTTCCTTGATTAGTGAATTTTGGACATCGAAATCATTTTTATGGTATTTCTTGCATAAACATGACTCTAAATTATAAGATTTTTCAAGCAATAATTCATAGTTATTTTTGACCAATCATTCACTTAAGCAAACCTAACTCTACTCTATTTAGTAAGAACTTTTCTTAATTTATCAGTTAATGCCATATTTTAATCTAGAAAGCACTGATTTCTATTTTAATATATATTTTATTTTGTCACAAAGAATGTTAAAAAATATATTTACTTTTTCTTGCTTTAATTGGAAAAATGATATTTCAGTTTCAAACATTTGCCGTAAATTTTTTTTATAAAGCAAATTAACTTAGTAAATCAACTAAAATTTCTGAAATTGTTTTTTCATACTAATTTACATATTCAAACTGAAGTAAAAATTATTAAAAAAATTAAAAACTTGAGATTTTCCTTACATACGCAAGTCCTTATTTGTTACTAACCTAATACATTGTAATAGAATTATTTATTTTAAAGCATCATTGACATTTTACAATTTATAACATAAAATCCTTTGTAAATGTTTTGATTTCTATTAGCAAAAATTATTTCTAAATGAAATTATTTGCATATTGATATGATGTTATGATTATGATTTATTATTACTTATTAAAATTACGATATAAAACTCGTTAGAAGGCATTATGACATTTTAAATTTTTTATTGAATTTGTAATTATATTAGGACTTAATTTTTTTGCTTGAAATTTTACTTGTTTTAAAAGATATTTTTTGAAACTTTCCTGAAAAGCGCTGCAAGTTTTCACTTCCTCCGCCCATGGCGCCACAGTAGAGATTAAGTGTTCTCTCTTGATGTTTTACTTTTAACTTTTGATTTTGCTGTCTTTCTTGTGTGCGTTGTAAATAAAAATGACATGTACAATGAGGAATTGTATTAATTTCTTTATCGGCGAGAAACTCTCTTTGTACTAAGCATTTTGCGACATTACTATTTAAAATAAACGAAATAAGTTTTATGTTCTTGTATTGTGATTAATTAATAGATGAAATATGAAAAACTAAGTTATTAGTCATCAAGCAGTAGCTCACTGATATAACCATTTCGAAAAAGAACCCTTTGAAACAACTTTTGAAAGACTACCAGAATTCTTAATATTAGATCTCGTACAACTTTCCAGTGTAGTTTCAAGACAATGACCTCGTATGTATGAGCGTTTAAAAAATGTAAGCATGGTGATCAATTTTTTAAATATAGTATTTAAAAAAAATAAAAATACAAGCAAAATTTTTCGTAGTATTAATAAAAATTTTACATGAAATAACATTTATAATGGAAATGATTTATAAGTTAATAAAATTGACATTTAATGTAAGAGTTCATAACTAACAGTTGAGTTTCTTAAAATTAAATAATGCATTTGAAACAAATTTGATGGAATTTTTCAGAAATAGTTCTCATGCTCTTATTCTTGATTTCCTTGCCGTTTTACACACAGACAATGCGTTTCATAAGTGACAACAAGACATTTCCTTACCTGGCTTTATGTTTCCCCACAGAATTTCCAGGTAGTCATCTCTGTCAGATCTGCTGTGCTCGTGCCAAAGTCCAATGGCGTGTCCTATTTCATGCACAGCTGACACCTTGTCGTGACATCCCTCGCTCAATGATATCTCCTGCTCACCACCTTTTCGTCCAACCGATGACCAGCACCTGATGAAATGAAATGATGAATAAGTTCTTTTCTTTATCAATTCATTTGCCTAACATGATTTTTGTTGGTTACATGTATAATTTATCATTAGAAAGAACCTATATTTGTAAGACCAATAATTAAATTTTCTATAAAATTATGTTAAAATAAGTTCTTAACAAATTGGAATGCAAAATAATTGGATAGTTTTGCACATTCCATTTTTATTTAAAATACATTGTGAGCATGTAACAAAGAGTTAATAAATTTAAAAAAAACTTATTGAAAAGAGTTATTATTTTCTCACAAATTCCGGATTCAACACAAGCAACTTATGTTATAGTTTTTCGTCTTGAAAACAATGAACACTTTTCTTAAATTCAAGGAGCAAGATTGGTTTTTTTTTCAGTTTTCAAGTTTTGAAAGTTTAGAAATTTCTTTCCTATATTCAAAGTCTTCCAAAGTCTTTAACACATCAAAGATTAAGAATTGTCTTTAGAAAAAAAACTATATTAAAGAAAAAACCAACATATGTTAAAAAAAATCAACTGATTATATATTTTTAATAATACTTGACTTTTGAAATAAGCTAATTTAAGAATCATCATGCTTATACATTTTAAATCAAGATTAAATGTACATTAATTGAAAAATATTTTTATGTATATATATATATATATATATATATATATATATATATATAAATATATATATATATATATATATATATATATATATATATATATATATATATATATATATATATATATATATATATATATATATTAAGTTTAATATGAATTTATTACATTTTTATTTTTTGCAAGAATGTCCGAAAAAAATGTTTATTTTTCTGCATAGTGTTTATTTTTAAGCCTAGTTCATTAAAGAAGTTTATCATAACATCGCGAATCTTAACATTACAAGATTCAATTTTTACTACAATACCATGACTACCGAAACCACAAAATATAATAAATTACTTAATGCATGTTTTTGTTTTGTTCCTCCCTAATTTCAGTTCATATTATTGGTATCTATACAAGTAATGCTGTTTTTTAAAAGACAATTACATTCGATGTGTTCTTAAGGCTTACATAAAACTTATCTTATTCTATTTTTAAATACTAATGTACGCATATATGGTATTCACCATTGAAAATTTTTGAAATTTAAAATGCCGTTTGAAAATGAATGACGATAAAATTAAAGAACTTCCTATTAGAAATTAAATGTACTTTGAGTTAAACAGTTAAAATAAATGAGAATATAAATAAAATTTATGGAAATTATCTTAAAATCTGAAAACGTTAAATATAATTAAAGTATTCCTTGAAGATTATGGGTTTTCAAAGTTGTAAATTTTATTGTGAAAGATCTTGAATAAATATTGATGAGTGGTGAATTTTCGAAAAAAGAGAACTTATAGTCAAAATTTTGACCCTTTATTGAATAGGAATTTTCACATTTTGTTATATTCAACATTTTTGGTGATGAGAAAATAATCACACCAGTTCTTCTTATTTAACTTGTTCTTAAAGTGTTACAATAATAATTTTATGCACGTTGTCATAAGAATAATATAAAAAAGAAGTTATTTTAACAAATGATAAAAAAACAATGTTTTCGAAAGTAGATTAACGATAAAAAATTTAAATCGCGCATATTTTAGAAAAAGATTCTTATAATATTTTATAAAACATTCATAGAAAACTTTATTATTTACAGAATAGTTCATAGCTTTATAGGATAGCTTGTATCTGAAATAGTTTAATATCTTATGTAATAGCTATAATAGTTCATAGTTTTACAGTTTATTAGTTGTAAAAATGTTTTGGTTAATGTCAGTTTGTTCGATAGTAACTTAATACTGAAGGAAAAAAACCATATGGAAAGGTAAATTATTATCTTCCAAAACGGTAGCATTGATACAAAAAAATGTTATTCATCAAAACTATTGGGTATTGGAAAAAGTTTTGTCCCCCTTTTTTTTCAAAAGCTGTTACCTGTTTAAATACATCATATTTTCGGAATTTTGTGCAACTATTTCTTTGGGAAAGAACTTTAATTTTTTTAAGTAGTCAGAAAAGCATTCCATTAATTTTTCTGAAGTCACTAAGTAAATTTATGATTTACTTAAGTTATTATTTATGATTATGTAAAGTTCTTTTCCCCGTATTTCGTAAAATCAATAATATTTATTCAAGATATCTTGTCCTTTGTTAGGTGAGTGCCGCATTAGTAACAATCAATAATTATCAGTTTACTTACCCTGTTACAATGGTAAGTTTGATGTAATCTTTCGTTGTTGGTGTTTTAGGTTTAAATTTGAGGCAGGTCTTAGATTCGTATTCGTCAAAAGCCTCCTGTATAATATCCTTGACATGTCCTAGAAACAAAAAAATTATATACAGCTTTGCAATAAAAGTAAATAATTCAATGTATAGTTATAAATATTTATTTTATTATAAAAGAGGAACCTTAGGGAAAAAAAGAAAAAGATCACTTCTATGCTTAAAAAGTAACTTATTCAATTCTTAAAACACCCGAGGACCATCATACTGAAAAGACATAAAGTTATAATTTCTTGATATCTTAAGCTTTCTCTTTGTTGTTTACTGACTTTGTCATGTATTCATGACTCAAAACTATAAGGTTATTAGGGCTTCATTTTACCTGACACTGTTTTGAGATGTGATATTAGCAGTTTATCAGTTCTATTATCATTCAATTTTTGTAGAAATCCATTAAATATGTAGTTTCAAATGTCTCTCATAAGTTTAGTTTTGAACATTATATATATATATATATATATATATATATATATATATATATATATATATTAATACCGCATTTATTAGATAAATTAATTGCTGAAAGGTGTTGTACTGAGTATTAGATTCTTGGATGGATTTTTCCTTTAATGTTTCAAGTAGGAAATTCGGAAAATTCATAAATATTTACATAAACAGACATGCATGCAAACGAGCAAGTCTAAATGCAGTAACAACCTTCTTCAATAAAAAATGAAATCAAGCACAAGACCTTCTACTTTTAAGATCTCATTACCACGATTGGTCCAATTTGAATATTCAATTAAAATTATACTTAAGTGTGTATAAGATACGTGAAGTGTGTAACCTATTAATTGAGAGCTGTTGTATGGCATATAAACATTTGCCATAGAATGGCTTAAGGGAATTCTATTCGCAGATAATGGGCAATAGTCGGGTAATATAGGGAAGAAAATTCAGAAAATTCCCAAGCACATACTCTGACATATGTATATGCAAGAAGTATCAAAATAACCTTCTCCCGTTCCTCAACAATGACTGGAATGGAATCAGGAATAATCCATTTAGAAGAGTGTGGTTCAGTTTCAGGCTATGGCGAACCTATGTTAAATTAGGTAATGTTGAATATGTATTCTGTTTCAGTTATATAATATAATGACCAAGTTTTCATTCATTCATATTACTGTGATGTATCTGGGTGACTCTATGAAGCATTTCAAAACTTTGATTATATTAGTCAATTAATTTTCTTTAAGATTTTAGTTATAGTTACTTCGGATCATATCATATCGCATAAGACAAGTTAATAATTGTTAATGGAATTAAGTATTTATCATTATTTTACTTTAAAACCTTGAATGATTGTTTACATTTATCTTAACGTGTTTTATTGATAGGCATTTAGTCGCGTCTCAATATTTTAATCACCTTAATGTCTGAGCCCGTTTTCATCCATATTCACAGCATATTCTTCATGGTGGTTATTCTTTGTGAGTAATCAATAGTTAAGTTCTAAGGATTTGAAGTAGATATTGATTTTACTTTGTAACTAGATTTGCTTATTATACAAAATTAGGCAAGTGAACATTGATAGTGAAAATCTAACCATACTAAAAGGGTATCCTAAAACTGAATCCAATATAAATTACGAGAGAGGTATGTTTTACTTCCTAAAACACTTTAGAGTTCTCATTGTAAATATGAAGCGTTAAAACAAAATTTGCACCATGATCGTACAACTTACATTCAATTATTTCTACATCTCTAAGGTATTTGGGGTTTGTATGGTATATCAATTTTTATAATCCTCAAAGCTTATGACACTTCAAAGAAGAATTTCCAATTAATTGTTTTGTCTTGAGATTATGAAATGACATTTACTTCAATTTTATTGTGTTTTATAAAACTGCTTCTCTCATTCGGATTAATTCAGATAGTTAAAACTGCTTCTCTCCTTCAAATTCATAAAAATTTACTTTCAGAAAGTAAGGAAAATAAATAGTATTAAATTTTTATCATTGTAAATACTTACTCAGTTTCCAATCGATTTCGTAATAAACTATGCCATCTGGCCACAATTCAGCTACGTCAACTACAGCATTACGATCCTGGGAAAAGTAAATATACAAATGTAAATACTCATATCATTTCCCACTCAAAATTTTAAAAATCTTTGTAGCCCAAACAATTTTAGTGCTTTGAATTAAAACCAAAGATAAAGAGCTATGTAAAGAGCATCCATGAAGTATTTAATTAGCGTAATAAACATTTCCCAAACAGAGATAAATAGAGAAGTAAATGGAATTTATTACGAAAAGAGTGGATATTGAAATTTTTTTCGTTTTATTTTCTGCATCTGCATGTACACCATTAAGTTGGTGAAGCATTTTCCAGTATTTGCCAGTATTTGATTTCTTAGAATGTTTGCTGAAATATAACTTCTTAGATTACATTGATAGTGTCCCTTTTTTGTCTCCTTACAGTTAAGATATAGTAAGAAAGACATTAAGTGAATTATTTGGTGAGCAAGTTTGTGATTTAACTGAACAGTTTAAAAAATTGATTGATTTGAGACCACACATACGATTTTGAAAAAAGTACTTCCACGTTTGTTTTTGAATAAAGTAATATAACAAATATAATTTTGAATGAAGTCATAATCACACTAAATTAAAATATCTAGGTAAACTGATGGCTCTTGGAGGTAGAATATAAGGAATGATTTGTAATGAATATTATATGCTATAATAATGAAAGAGCTAAGCACTTCCAAAATTTTTATTAGTTTTATTTTATAATAAACATACCCGAATTTCCCTGAATGTGAAAAAAATATGTTAAAAGTTTCGCTATGATAATTTAATTAGATTTAAAAGATTTTTTGTTTTAGATTTTGTTGTAATGACTTTCAAATGTATTTAATTTAATCGCTAATTTTCACCGAATTAGTTACTTGTTTTGAAATGCTTAAAATAAATTCAAATATTTAGAAAAGTAAAAAGGTATTTTTACTTGTGATTTGGAAAAAAATTAAAATATTAACTATCATTATTATATATATATATATATATATATATATATATATATATATATATATATATATATATATATATATATATATATATATATATATATATATATATATATATATATATATATATATATATATATATATATATATATACATATATATATATATATATATATATATATATATATATATATATATATATATATATATTTCTTACTTCACATCATTAAATGTAAGTAACATCAGAACGAAACAGGTTTTTCATGTTTAAGAATAAAATCTTAAAAAAACATTTTTTTTACTGTATTTTTGTGGTTGGTATATGTCAAAATTCATATTGATTCCAAATAAACAGTTTGTACTGAAAATAGAAAACATACTCCTTTTATGATATATGAATTCAGTATGATACAACAAACATACTCATACTCCTTTATATATATGAAACATACTCCTTTATATATATGAATTCAGTATGACAATATTATTTCATTTTTTTATAGATGGTATCAAAATTTAAAATTACAGTAACATTTTAAGAAAACAGGAATTTTTTGAAAATGTTCAATAATAAAAGTTAGAAAGAGTATTCACAACACTTTTTTTTGAAAATATCTGTCAAGATTGTATTAATTACATGCATAATCCATAGGTGGCACAGAAAATATTATTTAATATTTTTTTGCATGTTCATTCAAATTTATATAAATTTGAGTGATATTTGAGGAAAAAAGTTTTTCATGTTAAACAATGAAAACTGAGCAGAATATTTATTATACTTTTTTCGAATGTATTTATTAAGTTTATATTAACTGAAAATATAATTCAAAGGCTGCGCAGGAAAATATGCCTTTTTTGCATATCTCTTATACAGTGTTATTCATTTTATCTTCATTAGTAAATTAGATTTGAACGAATTATAATAATAGATATTTTACGAGATATTACTTTTTATCCTATACAATTAATTTGCTGTTCAAAGTATAACGTTTTGCTTTTGGACTTTAATAATGGAATACATGGGATTTTTTAATATGAATATTTTTTATCGATGAATTGATTCATATTATAGTTAAATAAATTTACAAAATTTTTTCATTAAAATGAATGAAATATGCATTGTAGTAAAATTAAATAAGTTTTCTTCAAAATTAAATTTTAACGATACTCATTACCATTCTTATTTATTTTACCATTCTTTTTACTTCTTCAGTTATTCAAAAATTCTATCAAAGAGATATAATGAAGTATGTCGGTATACAAAATTTATTTCTTGATAAGGAGTAATAGTTTATTTTTATTAGGCTGTGATTTATTTTTCTTTTTGAGCAATTTTATATTTTTGAGTAAAGAAATTATATAAAAGCGAATAATAAACTTATAGTTAATTTTACTGAAATAGAAAATTCATCGTTTATACTGCTTGGAATTTATGAATATTTTAAGTAGGGTTCTACTAAATCTGACAATGAGATGAGTAACGATAGCTAGAAGAATTTCATAGTATCAATTTTTTGTTAATAAATTTTTTTTTAAAGATTTTAAGGAATCATAAGGATTTTACCAAATCTATAACTTACTGTTAGCGCATAAGGATCTATTCCAGCAATATCTCCTTCAAATAAGCCTACAAAATAAAATTAATGCATGTTAATAATATTTTTCAGGAAACTGTCGCATTATGATATTTTATAAATTATTTGGGGTTGGGGAGGTATTTACCTTCATTTTCCATTGGATTGTTTGCGCAAACATCTGTAAAATATAAATAAATGTTAGATTCCCATTTCATAATATAATACAAAACAACATCCTAAATTAATTCAAATCTAATCTTATAGTTGCATTCTCTAAATAGTTTTATTCATATATTAACGAACAAATGTTGTGTAATAAGTATTACGATATTTTATGTGATTATTCGATTTCATGAATATAGAAATTTTTTAAATTGTATTTTATTCAGTTTTAAATTTAAAATCATTAATTTTAATGAAATAATTTTAATTGATATCTTTAAGTAAAATAAATTGTTTTAATAAAAAATTAAAGAAAGAATAAAATTTTTAAAAGATTTTAAATTTAAAATACTATTTTAGTAAAATCTTTTTTAACCTCTAAAGCTAAGTCCATGATTTATGTAACTTTATTAAACATTTGCAGGGAATAAAATGTTCGTAGAAAATAATGAATTTTTAAGAAATTTGGATAGATTGTCATATAATATAATTTATATTTTATATATTATATGATATGAATTGATGAAAAAGAAATTTTTAAAAGTTTAAATTCAGAGAAAGAATATTTAATTGTAATTTAGAAAGAAATTTAAGCAAATTTTTTTCTAATATTATGTTTTTTCTTACTTATTTTTTCTCCTTTTAATAAAATATTTTTCCCCTTTTTATGTTTCACAAAAAATCATCCGGAAGCATCGAAAAAATTGTTTTAAAAATTTTTATTATATTTTTTGAATAAAAATGTTTTAATTGCTATTACTTATTGGTATTCTTTATTTTTGTTATCAAGTAAAATGTTATGTGAATGAATTTAAGATTAATTAAGGTTAATTTAAAAAAACTACCTAATTAAGGTTAATTTTTTCAATTAAAATAATATGAAAAATAAAACACATGTATTTAATAGTTATCAGATTGTTAAATAGGACACTGACGAAAGAGAAACTGATGAAAATATAAAAACTTTAACGAAAACATTATTACTTATTTAATTAGTGTTCTTTAAATTATCTCACTGCACACTGGTGAGTTGGAAATGCTTGATAATTAATGATAAGCTTTTTCTTAAATCATGAAAGTTACTTTGCAAGTAGAAATATAAATCGTGACAAAAAGGAGATGCTTTGATTAAGAAAAGTTATAAGAAAAATAAAAACGTTCGTCTGATTTTATTCGTTTTATACGAGATTGTGTGTAACGTTTTTTTACTCTTTTTTTATAAATGTATCATTTGATTCAAGTATATAAAGCACATTATATTTAATACCAATTAACTCTTTAAATAATAAAAAATGATTCAAGAAGCAAGTTTAAACTATTAATAATTATCTTATCGTATTTCAATATAATTTTTAAATCACTGTTATTTATACTATATTAATATAAAAATTATATTAAGTTACAATTATAACTATATTAAAAATTATGTAAGTCGTAGTTTCCTAATGTATAATGAGATTATTATTTAAATCTTAAATTAGTAAGCACAATTGTATACTTTCTATTTGTGGTTATAAATATCTTTTTTATATATAAATATTTTTATACATAGTTATATAACCAATTGAACAAAAATCTATAGCGAAATTAATATTTACAAATGGTAATAAAGTGTAATATATTTGATTTTAAATATACTAATATTACCATGGAAGCAATATTTATCTTGGAGGAAGTTAATTTATCAAATTACATTTTATAATTTTTGTGTAGGTAGAAAAAGAGACTCTCATGTCACAGTATTTTCTTATGTCCCTATAGAAAACCTTTTTTAAAAATAAAAGATGTACTTCATATTGCCTAAAAATATTTGAATAATGAAATATCACTAGACTGATCTAATAATAAAATTGTAAAAAGCTTCCCACAATAGTTTATATTAATATTATATAAAATTTTCGAAAATTTAAGATTTTGTTTGATTGTTTAAATTTTCCTTTTTTCTCATTTTTCCTTCTTTATCAATTTTCAATTTTAATGTCAGTATGCACTCAATTTGCATAAGAATCTCATTTATTTTTTTGCTTTATTTCATTACAATATTTACATTTAATGACCGCTAATAATGTAACAAAAAAGCATTAATGTTTACATTTAATCGTAGTACTTGATACTAATGACCATAGGGGTAATATTTGAATTAAAAATGATTAATTACTTACATTAAATAAATATATAAAGTAACTTAACTGTCTTTGAATTCAAACCGCTCACCAAGTTTTTTGTAAATTAATTTGGTCAAAATTAATTTTAAAAATTATATTTCTATGTAATGTACAATCTAATTTAAATATATGTAAATTGAACTTACACTGACAAAGAAGCACGATGGTTAAAACCTGTACAAAAGGGAACGCCATGCTGAATATCCTTCTCCCAATCCCTGGTTCGAAGGTATGAGTTGGCAAACCTCCCCTGAGATTGTATTTGAATCAATCAATGTACATGGATACAGATGTTTTTAGAAAGAGTTTAGATATCTGATAAGTCATGAGAATGCTACCACTTGCATTATTGCTGCACATGTGTCACAATTCTTGTCCAAATCCAGGTATTTTGGGAAAACTCTAAAGGGCATCGTAAAGGCTTGTTTGGGTTTTGATAGGGGTAGAATCAAATCTTGATTGCATCGTATTAATACTGTGCCTTATTTTCAGTAATGTTGCATTAAAATTTGTATAAAAATAATGTTATGTAGTAAGTTAGTCACTCTCAGTTCTATATGAGCTTCTATAAAAATTTACTTTTCTATCATTTAATAAAACTAAAAGCGTTACTAGTTAAAGAATATACTTTCGGGTGTACTAATAGTGATATTAAAGAAATAATTTTTACGCATTTATTCCCCTATTTGCACATTTATATTATTTGTCATCTCTGAAATAATTTTCAGTTTTTGTGGCCACACAATTTCCGATTTCAAAGTAAAATATTTAAAAAGGGAAAAAATTATCTTACTAAAGTAAAGATTAATATGAAGTACACATCTTACAGAAAATCAAGTACAAGTAAAAATAGTTTTCTCTCAATTTTCAATTTTAATTATTGGCGAAATTTTAAATTATTCCTTAACTTTTTGCCCATTGAGAACATTCTGGGATTTCATAACTTTTTACTTGGGTAATTTTTGCCGTATAAATATTTTCCACGTAGTAGGAGCATTTTTTTAAGCTAATTCTCTATTAGAAGGTCTCAATAAAGGAACAATTTAATGCATTGCAAGCAAAATTTTGTTTAAGAAAACAAATGAAATAACTTTTTTAAATCAGAATCCTAATGATTCAAATGTATATTTAATCACTCAGTTTTCAATATCTTGAATTTAATTGATCTAGCGGAAATATATTTACTCCAATGATAAATGATAAGAAAAATTTATTAATTATAAATTATTACTTACTAAATTTCTAAGAAAATGAAGAGAAAAATTACCAGCTGGAAATTATTAATTTATTAGTGACTTTAAAAATTATTTAAGCTTTGATATTATAAGACAAGAAATTGGAATTTACAAGATTTTCAGCAGGTGCATTGATTTTACAATTTTCTCTGTTATGTTTTATTGTTAAAACAGTCTATTGGAAATACAGACCATCTCCAAAAACAATGCATTTTAAAAAATTTAATATATCTAATAAGTTTTACGAAATTTGTGAATAAAGTGAACATCGGTCATAAAATTTTCTAAAAAATAATTAGTAATGTGTTAACACATTTTTATCGAAATATATATATTGAAAGCTAATTTAAAATAACAGCTTGAAAGAAAACTGAATTTTATTAATTTTCATGATAACTTTTTACCAATATGACAAAACGTAAAACTTTTTGCCTTAAGTTGAATTTAAGGTGTTTCTCCCTTAAGGACATGATATATATCCTTCACATGAAGTACATACTCTTATCCAAAATCAGTCTTAAACTCCAAGGACACCTGTGGATTGGTTGAAATACCCTTTAAAATGCATTTCATCTATCCCTGATGTTAATTATAACTTGGTGAGACAAATTGTTTATATTTCCTTATATTCCATATTCATACCTAAATATTTTCTTTTTAAATTGTAAAATTTGCTAATAAGTAAGATAAGTAACGAAATTCCAACTCTATATCAAGCTCTTGTTTGCGGTAAACATCTATTGATAAAAAGTTCTTACTCAGTCATTACAAAGCAATATTTTTAATGATTAGTCCATTATAACAAATCATTAAGTATTATTGCTTAAAAAAATGTCTCTTAAATCATTTATGCAGAACTTGGAGAGGTAAGTCCAATGTTTTATCCCTTATTTAAAATGTAAATTTTCTTTAATTTTTAAGAAATGCATATTTTTAAGTTCCTATTTAGTTTAAATATTATGAGTAATTAAATCTCATAAAAATGTTATTATGTTTATCGAAAATTAACCAAAGAGAGTTTATATTCTTTGCTAAATATTATATTATCTATTAGTTTAATAGCACTAACGTGGACTGACATTTTATTAGAATATAAAGCAATCAAAATAAAATTTAAAAACTCCAAAATTTTTAGATTTTGTTTCACTAAGTTTCAGGAATCCTAATCTGAAATAAAAATTCATTAATTACAAGCAAATCAATCGTAAGCTGTAAAGACACCTTTGGATGGGTTAAAAGTGCCTTTTAATTAGTCATTGGCATTGACTAGAATTTGACTGATTATTAACATTTTTCTTTCATAGTGTCAACAATAAAGCTAACCATTTCGTAGTTTTAAATAAAAACAGGAAAGGAAAAAAAACTAGTTTTCAGAAAGTTAAAAAGGGTACATATATGCATTTGAGAAAATCAACATACAGAAAAAATTAACAAATAAAATTATATCTCTAAAAGCTTAATATATTAATTTAATACAAAAAAGGGAATTAGAGCCTTTATTTATTATTCGGCAATTATTATATTTTTATTAATTATTTGTTAAAATATATAATTACAATATTTGTAATTTTTCAAGAATGGAATAATTGGTCTAATATAATGATTCTGATATATTTTTCTTTTGAAAACGCAAAAACTCTGCGCAAAGAAACAAAAGCAGAAAGCGCAAAAGTTGTTAGCATTTATTTTTAAACGCAATTTTATGCCTATAAATTTTAAATTCGATGGATGATTGAAAACAAATTTTTATTAGTGAATAAAACTTTGCAGCTGATTGAAAGTTATATAAGTCGTAGAGCCCAACTCAAGGCTAAATATAGAGAAATTAGCCGATGTGCACACACAGCTTATCGAATTAATTAGTTCTTTGAAAAGGCTAACCTTTTAACAAAGGTAATCCTAGCAATTACAAGTTCTTAAGTACTTCACATCCTCAAATCATGCCTTTTATCAAGTTTGAAAGCTGAATAAGCATTCATTTTAATAAACATTCCGGAAATATGTAACTCCTCACTTTTTATGCTTAATGGCATCATAATTAATAATAGAAACTGTTAATATATTTTTGAAAATATTTATCTCCCATGGCAAATTAAATGGTTTGTTAAATTTTCAATCAACTTATGAGAAATTACATTCATTTTCTTGATTTTATATACCTGGAAAAAGACTTGAATTAATGAATTTATTATATCGTAACCGGCGTTTCTAAAAAATTATGATAAACTAAGGTAATAAAACAACTAATATCCACCAGTAATAAAAATTTGACTTGGCACCTCCAATGAGCACGAATATCAAAATCTTACTCTACAATGTCTGATGTTGCTACGACACACTTATGCGATTAATTCACTTTTCTTGTTTTGCTCCATTTAAACAGTGAAAATACTTTATTTCATTTGTAAATAAGTAGTGTAATTTGCAGAAATTTTGTTTTTAGGACGAGATAAAACACCAAATGATTCAAAGATATTTTATTGATAAATATTCTAAGAGTGGCATAATTTTTTTCCTATCTGTCATAATATCTGCAATTAAAATAAAAAATTTGTTCATAATATAATTTAATCAGAGTCAAAGGAATATCTGTTTGGAATATGATATTTAATAGTTATTAATATTAAAATAATGGATTTTATTAAAGTTTTTCTTTTTGAAAATTATTAGTCATTTTGCTCAATTTTCTTAAGCTATTGGTAACATACGAAGAATTAATTAAGGCAATGGTTCTGGTTCGAAATGGTACTTTATTTCAGGCTTTATATGGCTGTATGTTTTTATGGTGTCATTAAAGCATTTTTGAAATTATTTTGCTCTCGGGTGGTATAGTAATTAAGTTAATTACTCGTTGTTTTGGTAATTATCCGTTATGTTTTCTTATTTTTAGTCTTCCTTAAAATTTATTAAAGCTACTTTCAATTCAGATGACCGGGAATAATATTAGAAAATTCTTCAAAGAGGACAGCATGATGTAGAATGTTTGTCAATCCATCCTTATATATAAATGTCAAAATGTGGTGTACCATTTTTTATATTAAGATTTATTTAGGACGTAATACAAATATACACTACTGGCCATTAAAATTGCTACACCAAGAAGGAATGCAAATAACAGAATATTTATTGGACACATACATTATAGTGGAAAGAACAAGTGATTTACAGGAAATTAGGATGTATAGATCTTGAGAAATCAGTACCCAGAGCAGCCACCTTTGACTGCAATAACAGCATTTATCCGCCTAGGCATGGAATCAAACAGAGATTGTATAGCATGTACGGGGATCTCAGTGCATGCAGCTTCAACACTATGCTACAGTTCATCGACAGTAGTGGATGGTGAGTGATGGCTTGCTAATCGCTCGGCAACCATTGACCACACGTTCTCAATTGGTGACAGATCAGGAGAACGTGCCGACCAGGGTAACAGTCGAACCTGTTCTGTATCAAGGAAGTTCAGAACAGTACGGGCAACATGCGGTCGTGCATTATCCTGTTGAAACAAAGCATTAGAGAGGCCTCGAAAATAGGGCAGAGGCACGGGCCTTAAAACATCAAAAATGTAACGGTTGCTGTTCAAAGTGCCGGTAATGCGAACAAGAAGTGATCGAGACGTGTATCCAATGGCACCCCATACACTCACTCCAGCAGATGGGTCAGTATGGCGATGTCCAATGCAAGCTGGCAATGCGCGTTCTCCACGATGCCTCCAAACACGGATGCGGCCATCATGGTCCTGTATACAGAATCAAGATTCATCTGTAAAGATGGCGTGATGCCATTCCCGCGTCCAGGTTCGTCGCTGATCACACCATTGAAGGCGCTCCTGTCTGTGACGCAGCGTCAATCGTAGCCGAAGCCATGGTCGCCGTGCAGACAATCCATGCTGTTGCAAACGTCATTGAACTGTTCGAGCAGAAACTTGTTGCCTTGCAAATGACTCCATTTCTCGACTCAGGGTTCGTGACGCGGCTGTACGATCCCTTGTGACCATGCGGATAAGATGTCTGTCTTCTCTGCTGTAAGTGATGGGGGATCGCTGAGATCCTGCATGACGTACCGTATGATTGTCCTGAACCCATCGATTCCATATTCTTCTAACAGTCATAGGGTCTCGACCGACGCGAGCAGCAATATTGCGGTACGATAAACCGCAATCCCGGTAGGCTATAAACCTTCCTCGATCAAAGTCAGACACGTGCTGATAGGCATTTCTACACCTTACACGAGGCATTACCACAACTTTCTTTGCCGAAAACAACGTTGAAACGGAAATTGAGTATGAGAAAACTGCTGTCAAATCTCTGGTTTTATACACATTGTAGATGTCGCTACTGTCGCCTGCTTTGTATGAATGTGCTGAAAATCTAATCATTTGCATATCACAGCAAGTTCTACCTGTCATGCAAATTTCACGTGTGCCGCTTTCCTGGTGTAGCAATTTTAATGGCCAGTAGTGTATGTATATAAATATTCTATGATACATACTTCTATCATCAACTTATGTTGTTCTAAGTCATTTGGTAATTGTATCAAACGCTTTTTTGATGAAAATGATAGAAACTCTTTTTTTCAATTCATTCCTAATTCGATAAATTATTTATAATAATTTTATATAAAAATATTTTTCTATAATTCGATAAATTATTCCAAAATTCGATAAATTATTCCGAAAATTCCTGACTTCACTTCTCTTCATTAAGCATGTAACATTTTTATTTTCAAAGTACAGATCTCGACCATTTCTTTCAGTTTGCTTCTTACGTCAGTAACTGACTGGTCTTTCGAATCCTGTTAAAAGTATGTAAATAAATCTTATTGATTAATCAATAATGATGTTAAATAATTTGTTGGAATATTGTCGTTAGCTAACTAGGAATAATTTATTAAAACTAATAATGCATCTTATTTCCCAGTATCAAAAGATCAAAAATTCAAAAAATTTTGATGCTTTTAAGAAAAAAGAAATTAATTTTTTTACAGCGTTTTTTTATTTGGATGATATTTTATTATCATAAGAGTATTCGTGTTACATCCATTTATCTATTTCAAAGTATCAACTGCGCTGTTTAATCGATAATTTTTATTCATAACATAATACAAAATAGCTTACTAAATTCTTGTTATTTTAACTTATAATTCATTTAATTCTCCATGTTTACTTAAGAATCAATTGATAACTAACAAGTTGTTTGCTGATAATAGATTTTCTCTAACAGTAAGCAAATAAAACTGTTGCTTTTTATCAATAATTTTAATTTTAGATTTTACTTTTTGAATGTAAATATGAAAGTGATAAGCTTAGCGTCAACTACTGTCAAACAATGTTATCAAATTAATATGTACGTGACACGTCACATTATTGTAATCTATAATGCTTTTATTTTAAATTCCTAGAACTTTATCTAAGAAAATGAATACGAAAAGAAATTAGGGTAAACATTTACAATACTGGGAAGAGAAAACTGTAAAATTTCTTTCTAATCCAAATATTTTGCAGTTTCAGGCAATATACCTGAATTTAAAATTGTGTTTTATAATTACTGAAGGCCTGTTATGTTACTTTAACACCAAGTGGCAAAATAATATTTTTGGCAGATCTGCATAAAATGTTTAAACTTTTTCATAAATAATGGGACAAAAAAATTAGGAAGCAATATGATAACTGAATATTCATTTTATTTAATCTTTCTTTTACATGTTACCTATTTAGTTTATATAGGAAAAAAGAAGTCGAATAGACTTCTAAAATTAAAAACAATCTCTGTCGTGCTCAGATAATATAGAATTTGAGTCGACGATTATTGCAATGAGAAAACCTTAGCAGGTTAAAAATTCGAAGTATCTAATATATTTCTACTGTTGTACAGTGGTAGTTTATAGGGGAAGGTGCAAGTTTAGATGTTAGCCTTATCATTTTACAGGAGCTCAAAATTCCAATATTTGATTGCATTTAACGGCTTCACGATAAAAAGGACAGCGAGCAATGTTACCCAATAAAAGAATATCAGCCGCTGTAACACCATATCAATTTTAGAGGTATAGAGAGAGAAAGTGTATGGACCAAAAATATACTCAAAATTTCTTTGATCCTAAGCTGAGGCTTGTTGCAGCAGTTGTAGCCAACAATGGCAGTTCGATAATGAGAATGAAACCTTAATGAGATTCTGGTTGGTTAGTAAGTCGTTCTCATTATTGGAAGAATATGAGTTCAAATACCAACTTAATCGAAGATCCGTTGTATTCATTAAAGTAGGCTGGAGCATGTTAAACAGGTCGTGATCGCTATGTCCTTATGAATGAAATGATACTTTTAGGGACGATATGTCAAGTATTGTGTACTCTTTTGCTAGGCATTTGCTTCTAAATTACGAAGACTTCCAACCAGCAGCTTCAACAGAACTGGTGAAGTCCAACTCTAGGCTAGGTACATAGAAACATGCTGGTACACCAACAACTACTGATTTTGTGATCATTCATCCATATAAAAGGTTGAAATTTCATTCATTTGATCTTTGTATAGTGTTACATGCAAAATACATTTTGCTGTGATATCTATGGTTTTTCTTGATGTTGTATTTTAGGTTGTCAGCTGTGCATAAAGCCCCTTTCGCTTTATTATATATTGCAAGTTCACTATAATCATAAATATAATTACCATGCTTTGAATTATGAGAGATATTCCTTGACATTTACGAGGAGTGTTAAAAAGACAATTTTGATTACACGGCATTAAAAAGAGAATTTTGTTATCCAAAGCACGTTGTCTTCCGGGATCTTTTCCTTTACATGAAGCTCCTTTTACGACGCATTAGAAAGGAAATAAAGTAGACACTCCTTTTTCTGAATTCTTAGGAATAAGTAAAATAGTTTATAAAATCGAAATTTCATAAAATAGAAAAAATGTGTGGTAGATTTTAAAATAATTTTTTACTAAATTGCTTTATTTTATAAATAATGTACTATTACAAAATGAGATTCATACATAAGGCAATTCTTACTTTTAATGTTATGAAAGAACAGGAATCTATACTTACCTTATTTAAAAATTGCATTTTTAAAAACACAATTTTCTATTTTTTCGATGTAGGAAAGTATTTTTTATCTGCTTTTCTTTAAAAAAATATTAGTTATCTGCTAGTTTTGTAAACATAGTCCTTTTCTTCGTGACTGATATCTGAAATTATTTATCATTTTTGTTCATGTTTATATATATATATATATATATATATATATATATATATATATATATATATATATATATATATATATATATATATATATATATATATATATATATATATATATATATATATACATATATATATATATATTACATCTGAGTCCATATTCAAAATGGAATTTCCTGCAACGGAGCAGTGGGTTTCTTTGTCAACTTCATTCTATGTCGTCAAATAAATGTTCTTGGGTTTCTCTTCTAAGGTAGGTTTTTTTAATAAAGTTTCGGGTCAAAAGGATCTAAATATTATAACATCATTACAAACATAAAGTAATTTCAAGCCATGATCACTCCTTGCAAATGTACCATACGATATCTGCACTGGAAACTATTGATTATTCTTTGATTAATGGGTTGTAAGACTGGAGATAGATTAGATGGGAGAAATATCTCTCGAATGGCTTTAAAAGAAGATTAAGCGTCTCAACATAAGATGTGCAACTACCAAAGATAATTATTCAAAGAATTTATGATTTTTTAATAAAAAAAGGTGAGCCAAGTTTTTCAAACATAAAATAAAAGAAGAGAAAAGTTAATGAAAATGAGTTTGCAAAAAAGAGATTTTGAAAAATTTTAGTTCAAAAACGGGAATTAAAATTAACCATCTTTGGGGTCATGTTAGGGATCAGCTACTATTCGTAAAATCGTGAGAAGTCGTTAATTAGAGGTTGGTAAATACAAGCGCCTACTTTAGCAAGACGCTTCTATTGAAATAATCCATTTTATTTAATACAAGTTCTATAAACAGGAATGACAACCATGCGTTTTGGAACAAATGTTCATCTGTCCGGTATTGCTATTCTTGAATGTTCGAAATTTCTGATCCAAAAAATGTATCAATTGTTAATTGATACATTTTTTGATAATTTTCTTAAATTTCTTCATTTTTGTATTTAAATATGGACCAATATCTTTTGAAAGAAAATTCACGAGTTTTGTCTCAAGAAGATCATAACAGAATTCTATTTTTACACGCAATCTACCGTGAGATTGAATAGTATTAGATGTAAAATTCAATTTCAAAGCGATTACAGAGAGATCACAAATACAATTTTTCCAACTTTTATAAATAAATTCAATGATTAAAATTTTGAAAGTTCTCTTACTTCACATGTATAGAGCATTATCATAAAAAGTTGTTTTAGAACAAAGAGATATTAATTTTTATGAAATCAGCAGTTAAATTGTCTTAGACTAGTGTCTATGTTTATAGATACTAATTATTAACTGCTCGAGACAAGTATAAAAATGGGTACCTACAAATATAATGAAAATGGTTGAAAGCTAAATGAAACAAATAATGTTATAACTTTATTATCTCAGCTGTTTTGCAGTAACTTTAAGAATTCAATTTTCTATTATTTTAAACTGTTGATATGGTATAAAAGCTCGGTAAAATAATAGAAAAATAACTTTGGAAATAAATTTATTAATACAAATAATTTTGGTTTCCTTGTTGCCAAGTTTTCTCAAGCCTTTGAGTTTCAGAGGAAAGTGTATAATTAACTTTTGAAAGAAAACTTGCAATTTGGAAAAATGGAAGTATTTACTAT
Source organism: Latrodectus hesperus (assembly GCA_037975125.1). NCBI lineage: Eukaryota > Metazoa > Arthropoda > Arachnida > Araneae > Theridiidae > Latrodectus > Latrodectus hesperus. The sequence goes on along the minus strand of CM075850.1, from coordinate 73,481,335 downwards.
TTGCTTATATAGTCCCAAATTGAAGTTTAAAGTATATATACAAATCAAGAGGGGTTTATACTGTTTGGAAAGTTACGACCTGATTAAATCTTGAAATCGAGAATCCTTTCATCCACATTACTATGTATTTTTGATAGACGACGTATTGGGAAAACCGCAAACTGGTTCGCAGCTGTGAACATAAAATAATAAAACATTATTCTTTTTTAAAAATGTAAGAATATACGAAAAACAGAGTATCAAGTGCTGTACATAGTGTTTCTTTACCCCAAATAGTTGTGAATATTGACTATCTTAAAAAGCGGCAAAGTACTGAATTCTTCGTCCTTGAAGCCTGAAAGGTTCCGGAACGTAGAGCCTTCAAAACTACATTTAAAATATTCAGAATCTCGGCAAACTTTACTGAAAGTGAGTATCACTGTTAATTATATGGTTTAAATTAAACACAATCGCACTGTAATCAAAACGTCGAAATGAAACCGATTGTATTACATGTAAATTATTCCAAAATTGACATCCTGATAAATTTTATATGTATCTATATGCAAACATTATTAATTCAACTGAAGATAAAATAAATTAAGTATTTTTATTTATACTTATAAAATATAATGTTTTAATATAAAATTCTTATGAAACAATATTACTTACGATGAGCTTTTTTCTTTAATGGTATAATCTATAAACTTTTTAACGCTCTTTTTGTTACAACACTGGGATTTTATATTTCTGAGTAATGATTTTTTTACTTAAGATAATAGTTTCTTTAAGTCAATTTATCTGGTGGATCACATTTTGTATATTGAAAGAAGATGATAAAGGCAATGATTTTGCAATGATAAACAGATTCATGGGCTGGTATTCCACGCCAGTATATTGCTTAAAACATTCTCAACATTACTTTATTAACTTACTTTACTTTGTTGTAAAAACAACAAGTCTGTATTACATGCAAAGTTTTTTCAATAATTAACTAATTACAAAAAGTTGATATACAATTATGTTTAGAAGCTAAAAATGACTTTTCCCCTTTAAAATCCTGCCCAATCTACCAAATATTTAACTCAAGCTATGATATGGAGGATCGTACCCCTTGTGAAGATACAAAACGTCTTTTATCATTACGAAACCTATGAATGGACATTCGGGTTAAGAGGCTCTAATTAAAGCCTCTTTGGCATTCAATATTGTTAACGCAAAGAAAGATTTGATATTCCTACAGGCTGAAGATTTTATCAATAGAAGCAACCAAATCACACTGATGCAGGGTAATAGCAGTCATGAAACACTCACACTCGAGTTACAGTCCAAACATTCACTGAATTGAAAGATAATGCTGATATAGTAATATAACAGAATTAAAGAAATTTAAACATGATTTAAACAGTATAATCGATTAAATATTGAATCATCATGGTACTGATACCACTAAGTCATGCAAAAATCTCACTAAAAAATTCAAAATGGAAAATATTTGTAAAAAATTAGCATGAAATAAATATGAATGAATTGTTGCAATGGTATTTACTTGGTCTAACAGCTTTCACATCTCTGTGTGAAGAATACCCCAATGCCAAAATTAACTGTTTAAATTATTTTTAACCACTTAGAACCTGTCTGATGGGTGTTGTTTTTGTTTTGAGAATATTTATTAAATAATTTCTCACAATATCTGCTCTACTAAGCGAAAATATATAGTCACAATAATAAAAAACTTAATGGGTACACCTAAACAAGAAAATGCTTATTGTTTAAAAATGATTGTTGTGATACTCGAAGGATAGGAGATATTCATATTAATGGTTTAAATATTAATTATCAAATATAATTATTTTATTTTCTATATTCTTACGCTTCTCAAATAAAAATATATGTAAATTAAAAGATGATAAACATTATATATAATGAAATCTAGCATTAATAATTGAAACTGGTGAATGTGAAACATCAGAAATACTATAAAAATATTTCGTTTCGAAGGCAATTTTTTTTCATTGTACCGAATTTTATGACTGACTATTTTATGATCAACTTTTAATCATTCTCACAAAGAATCGAACATCTCAAGGCTATTTTTTATTTTTTTCAAATCTCCGAACGATTATTTTTTCAAAGATTTTTTTACAGATGGTCATAAATATATTCATATATTATTTATGGGTACAAATACATAGAGCAAGATATATTTCTCTACTTAAAATGTACTTACTATTGTCAAATATATATATATATTATCTGTAAATAGATAACTATTGATCTATTTTTGCCCCATTATGTTGGTTTTAACAGTGATATTTAAGCAAATTTCTTATAAATGTCCTTCTTTTAAGAAAATGGAATAACTCAATTAAAAGTTAAAATATTTTTATTAAAAATTTAAATTGTGATAAAAATTTGAAACATTATCTAACTGACAGGAAGACTATAAAATTATTTAAGCATTTAATTGTTTACATCAGTATGTTTTGCTAATGCTTGTTAGCACTTCGCGAGCTTCAAAACCATTTTTGTTACAGCTACCACAGTTTCACCAAGAGAAGGATCGACAACAGCTGTGTAGAAAAACTGTAAAATAAATAAATAAATAAATAAAATAGAATAAGAAATGTTTTCAGTTGTGAGTATATTTATTTTTATATAAGTACATATACATTTTTAACGCTATTTTTTACTGCGCAAATGATAATAATAAGTATTATAATAAGTAAATGTACAATATAAATGTTATGTGTAGTGATCAATAAACTTTCTTAAAGGAATTCTTTTAAATATCTTAAATTTCAAATCAAAGTGTTCATAAAGTTCATTTTATTCTTTAAAGTAAAATTTAATTCTAGATAAGTATTTTATAAATGAACTTTTTTTCCCTTGAAAAATTTTATCTGAATGACTTTAAAATTTAAGTTAAACCTTGGAACTAAAGTCAACATATGTTAAAACGAATTGCCAAGTTCCCAGCAAAATTGTCATAACTACGAATGAATAAAAGTATTATATGCAATTTAGAAAATGGAATTCAAAATTTTCATAAATTATATATATATATATATATATTATATATATATATATATTATATATATAATATATATATATATATATATATATATATATATATATATATATATATATATATATATATATATATATATATATATATATATATATATATATATATATATATATATATATATATATATATATATATATATATATATATATATATATATATATATATATATATATATATATATATATATATATATATATATATATATATATATATATATATATATATATATATATATATATATATATATATATATACTTTTTTATAAATTATGTGTTTATGATTGACGCATTGAAATGAATTAAGTACATATTCTAAAATTATTTCGAATTATGCTTAAATTCCAGAACATATTAATTTATTTTAACACTTGGCTTGTAGTTTATTACGCTCCTGTGGCTCATGAATTTTACTTTTCTGTAATCTTAAATTCCTTTCTAAAAAATAAGTTTAATTTTGGCTAATTTTTTAAGAACGCACAAATACTAGAATTATATTAGAGTTCTAATCTGACTAAAGAATTATAAAATGCAATCGGATCTTTTTCTTCCATACATTGAAATTAAAAAAGATAATTTTGAAAAGAAACTGGCTTACAAAATTTTCTTTTCCATGTTTACCTTACAGTAGAATTTTCGAGTCATATTTATGTTAGGAAATAAAAACTGTAATATAAAATAATAAAAAGTAAACTGTATCTCAAGGCCCCATCACTTTAAGAAACACAATATATACAAGTATATATTCAACTCAAAACATTTGAAATGGGAACAAGTGGGCATATATAAAACTTGACTGTTCAGACTATTAATTAAAATCTACTGTTCAGACTCATTAACTTAAAATCCGGTGTGAAAATTTCGGAACTGACTAGGAGCGACTGGTTTTAAAGCTTGATATTTAATTTATTTTAGTTGCGTTATTGAATAAATAAATTCATAACTTAATATAAAAATAGCAGAAATATTTCATAACTAGTTAATTCATAACTAGTAAATTTATTAATAAATGACCTCCAATAGAAGAATGAGAATGCTTAGAGTTGTCTGCTGACAATATGAGATTGAATCAAAACAATATCAGGAAACTTTTTTTGACACGTCCGTGAAAGTGATAAGTACTGATTAATATCATCCGAGATTTTAAACTGGCTGAATTGAAGCTGTTTCTTAATATTTCGTTTTTCAATCAGTTAAAATTGTAACTGAATATAAACTGATAGCAAAACGAAATACAGGTAACCCTCCTATAACACGGTATCTTATAGCACGATTCGTAAATTGCGGGAAAATTCCTACAACACGTCATCCTATAACACGGTTTTGTTCCAATGTTAGAGACTTTTTTGTTAGAGGATTTTAGACGCAACCGATTCGGAATCAATTAGCGCAATGGAAGCTTGGAAGAAATTTTCAATCAAGCACTGTATCGAAATTATGTCTTTGTCGCTGAAAGAAATAAAAACATCAACCTTAAATGCGTGTTGGAAGAAGATATGGCCATCTTCAGTTGAAACAGAAAACATGCGTGAAACATCAGAAAACGAAATTAGTGCCATATTAAAAGTCGCTAAATCAATGGGAGGCAAAAGTTTTGTGGATATGGCTACTGAATGCATTCAAGAATTATTAGTGGAAGAAGAAATTGACGAAGTGGATTTGATGGAAATGGCATCCCTGGATGCAAATCAAATAGATTTTGAGGACGCTAGCTCTGATGAAGATTGTGCAGTTAAGAATTTAACATTAAAAGAATTATGAGAAGGCCTATGCTTAGCGGAAAATTTCGAGTCAATTTTCTTGAAAACAGACCCTTCCACGGAAAGAAGTCGAAAATTCAAAAGGGAACTGCAAAACTGTTTAACTCCATACCGCGAAATTTACAATGCCCTAGTAAGAACTAGTCAGCAAAGTTCGATTACAGATTTTTTTAAGAGGGGACAACATACAAAAACTTTAAATAGAGAAAAAAGTTCTGAAAGTGAAGGCGATATCGTTCCACCCAAAAAACGTTTTCGGTTGATTGTACTGAGCAGTGATGACGAATAAATTCATTAAATAAGGATTGCGTTACATTAAAATATTTTTTCTTACTTTGTGTTGGATATACATTTATTATTGAATAAAAATTAAGTTGTTTATGTCGAATTAAAAAAAATATTTGTTTTTAATAAGTTTTTGGAACGTAACCCCCCTTTTTGTACTAGTTCTGGGTCTCATACAACACGATTTCACACAACACGGCATTTTCTAGGAACCTAACTACCGTGTTATAGGAGGGTTACCTGTACTAATTAAAAATACAGTATTTGCAGAACTGAGGTATAACTAATTTGTATTGGAATAGCAGTCTTACATATTTTTCTAATCTTGTTTTAATATTTCACCATTATTTTGCTTTGAATTTTTAAATTCAAATTAAATCTTAAAAATTAAAAATAGAAATTAAAATCCTATTTTAGAAAACAAAAATTATATTAAGAAAAAAAATTTAGCAGACAAAATGATGTAATATAAATATATATATTACAGGGGTGGCCAAGCTCCTTGATAGTCCGAGCCATTTTTCAAAATTTGAAATTTTTCAAGAGCCGTAGTTAAATACGCATTTAAAAGGTAAGCATAGAAAAAATGTATTAAAAATTTTTTACAGAAATTATATTTATTGAAATCATATAAATAAAAGTGCAAAATATGTGCATTGAATTTAAATATTAAAAACTAAACCCATTTATTTTACTTCTCTTGATAATTCTTTAAAATTTAGTGACTAATTGGTGACAGTACTTAGTTATTCTTTGAGATTTTGGTTAGCTACTATATTGATCGGTGTTTCAATTTCACGAATTTTAAAAAATAAAATAATTCATATAAGTACGTTATTCCAAGTATTAAAATAGCTCGAAAAGCAGCCCTTTTTAATTCAGGATTGTCAATAATGAGAGCATTGTGCAAGCAGTCAGCACTTCTCCGAGTCAGTTTCGAAAGAATTATGAGGACATTTAAGATTCTGCACAGCGATAGAGTTCCTCTTATCTCTTGAGTGGCGCTAATTGATTTGTATGATTGGTTTTAGCGAGTGACGTGCTCACTGGAAATCTGAGAACTTCCAGAAGTTGCAGAGTTCCTGCCAAGTTTCTTCCGAAGTTGTTCCATTTGGTCCTCTTCAAAAACGATGGCTTTCTGTTTCGTTGTGTACGGATGTGGGAGACGCTGGAGGCGGAGTTTAAGAGATCATGAAAGTGTGTGGGAGCGAAAGGAACGTGGTTCTTGAAAAACGCCACGAGTGGTAGCGGAGGTGCCGTTTCCAGGCAGGGGAAAGTTCTGGTATTTCAAATGATGTAAAAAGGAACCATTTAAAATTATGTTTGTGTCTGTAGTTAATGTTATGTGTTTTTTTTGTGTAAAATAAATGTGTAGTAAAACCCAAGATCTTTCGTATTACTGAACGATCCTGGAAACGACAGGTTCGTGGAAACAATCACATTGGCGCAGTCGACAGGATGTGTTCCGGATTGATACGAAATGATGGGATGCTAATGATGGAAAAGTATCTACAAAGTCGTGAGTCTGTATATTTTGATTGCTTCTCATTCCATTAAGAGCCAATTTTTGTTTTAATTATGTATGGTTTAAGGGAACTTTTGTTTTAGAATTTTCTTAAATTTCTTTGTAGGGTTTTGTTTAAGAAGTAAATATAATTAATAAAAACTGTTTAAATGTTTGAAATATCAAGATAAAAATAAATATGCATAATGTTTAATTTAATTGAGAAAATATATAAGTTTCGATATTGGTTTCGAAATATTATTGGTTATTGATATTTGTTCATAATGATTCAGAAAAGTTTTTTTTCCCTCTAACTGGTGATATTATTAAAAATATATATAAATAATTTTGATTTATTAAGGAAAAATATTTTTGGAATAATCTGTTTATTAAAACAAATTTATAATAATGATGTTGTTGATAATAATAATGATGTTGTTGTTGCTAATTGTCAATTTCTTGAGTTATGTGCATTAATTTAAAAGATGCTGTATTATTGAATAGTAAATTGTTGAAACGTATGTTTGGTTTAATATGATATAATAGGATATAAATCTTTTTGTTTAGAATTTTCATTATCATTTTGTTGTTTATTATGTAAATGATATAAGTTTATGGAATAAGAAACTATTTCAAGAAAGTTTAAATGCTTCTAAAATGTTTATTGTTTTGCATTATCAAATAACGTGTTCAGAACTATTCAGTATTATAAGGTATATTAATTATTTACTATGATTGTATTTAATATTTATGTAAAGTAACCTAGATTTTAAATTTTGATTCAAAACCGAAAGTGTGAAACATTTTGAAGAGGGGAAGTTTTGAATTATTTTATATTTCGAAAGTAATTGTGCTTGCAACTATTGAATAGATTTTTGGTTATTTCGATAGCTCTGCTTCATATTATTTTAAAGTAAAATAGTATATACAAATAGTGATGAACATAAATACATGTTACTAAAAAAAATTATTTAATTTTTTTTATTGACTTAAGTTGTTATGCTTAATGATCTGCTGCGATAAGGATTTATTTAATTTGAAATGCTTAAACTGGTATTATGATTCGTATATGCAATTTTTTTTAGCTTAATTTAAATTGTTTTCATTCATTAATGTGTATTATATATAATTGAAGTTTTATATATATTAAGTGTATTACAGTGTGTTGAATTGAAAATCGAAACTATAAATTTTTAAATTAAGTATTAAAATAAATTATTTAATTTTTTTTGTGCACTAAGTAAACGAAAGTGTTTTATTGATAAAACAAAAGAAAGATGATTTGTAGGATTTTAAATGTTTTATTTTGAATAATTGATAATTAAACGTTTGGTAATTTGCGATAACATTAGTTGTTAAAATGGCTTTCGCATTCTTGGGTAAAGCTCGGAAGGAGGATCTGTTAATATTGGCTAATGAGTTAGGAGAACAGATTCCTCCGGACGCAAAAATAATAGATTTAAAAAATGTGATTATACAATCTAAACATTTTGAAGAGTCATTTGTTCGAGAATTAATAAATACAATAATTTCCGATCGGATAGAGAGAGAGAAAGCCAAAGAAAGGCAACGTGAATTAGAACGAGAACGAGAAGAAAGGCAACGTGAATTAGAACGAGAACGAGAAGAAAGGCAACGCGAATTAGAACGAGAAGAAAGGCAACGTGAGCATGAAATTAAAATGCGTGAATTAGAATTAAAAGAAAGGGAAGATGAGAGCAATTCAGGAAGCACTGTCGAATATGGGCGAGATAAATTAGGAAACGCATTTCTAGGTTATTTAAATATAATGAAAGGGGTAATTTTAGATCCCCGGAACGAGCCGAAGAATGGCCCTTCTTTTTCCATCATGCCGAAAGGATGTTCAAGCTTTATGAAGTACCCGAGCAGTATGAAGGGAAAATTATTTTACAGTGTTTAAAGGGTCGTGCTAAAGGAATAAATGCTATGTTGTCTGAAGAAGATTTAGATCAGTATGACAAAATCAAAAATTTCATTTTAAGGGAACATAGAATAACCCCCTTACAACACAAGAAGAATTTTGATTCTTGTTATAAATTACACAATGAAAGTTATGCTCAGTATGCGTCCCGGGTGGAAGCTGCATTAGAACTGTATTTAAAATCAAGAGATGTAGAAACATTTGCTAAACTTAAAGAGCTTATTGTAGCTGATAAAATAAAAGAAACTTTACCTACTCATGTAAGGTCCCAAATATTTTTGAAAGAGACTGAAAATTGGCTTCCAGTCCCTGAATTGGTGAGGGAAATTGATAATTTCTTAGTTTCGATACCAAAAGGTTTCACAAATAATCCCCACAACTATACCAAATTTATTCCTGGCCCACATGGGACAAAACAGAACGAAACTGTAAGGAAACCTTTTTCAGCTGAAGTTAGAAATAAAAGTTTTTTTGAGAGGAAAGAATATTGTAATTATCAAAAGAACCCAGATCCACGACCACAGAATCGTTTCGGAAATAACACGGCGAGTTGCTCTCCAGATAAAAAGGTATTAAAGTGTTACAAATGTCAAGAAGAGGGTCATTTGAAGAAATTTTGCCCACAAATGAATACAGTATCTCAAGTTTCTAATAGAAGTGAAACTGAAGTAAGCAAGAAAGGGTTAAATGAACTTTGCATTAAAATAGGTAATGCAAGTTTCGATTGGGAAATTCCAATCAGCGAAAAGGATGGTGAGCTTTTACGAGTTGATTTAAATATAGGAGATAATAAGTTTCAAGGAATCATTGATAGTGGTGCGGAAATTACAGTACTGCGGAAGTCAGTGGTGCCAGAAGAAATGTTGCAGTCAAGTGGGAAAATTTACTTGAGGCCTGCAATTGGATCTCCGGTTGAAGGAAAGCTTGTTTCTGTTCCACTTAGTCTTTGGTCAGCAGATGATGATATCAGGCCGTATATCATGGTGCATGCTGCGGTTGTTGAAGGATTGCATGAACAAGCTTTGATCACTCCTAGAGTTTTCAGTTTGTTGAAAGAACAAAGAAGAAAATATCTCGGAGAGGAAATAAAAAATATCCACGGGAAAGAAATAGTTTCGAATACTTTCAATGTGGAGGGAAGGAAAATAGAAGCTCACAAGGAAATAGAAGCAAATCAAGGAACACTTGATTTAGAAAATTCTGAAGTAGAGGTTTCGACTACTCCAGTGGAAAATAGCTTGTTAAATGAAGAAATAATCGCTATTAAGGATGAAGAAAATAATACTCCAATTTCGCAAGCAAAGATATTAAGAAATGAACAGTTGTCCTGCGCTACATTAAATCGGTGTTTTGAAGATGCCAGACAGCGTAAGAACAATTACTGGCTGGAATCAGATTTACTGTACCACACAGGCAATGTGGCAGGACAGAAATATGTACAGCTTGTAGTTCCTGATTGCAGGAGAAAAGAAATTTTAAAATTGGCTCATGAAACACCAACAGGAGGACATCTTGCCTCTAGAAAAACCAAGGAAAGAATTGCGATGTCTTTTTGGTGGGAAGGTATGCCAAAAGATGTCAAACGTTGGTGTGAATCTTGCCACGATTGTCAATTGCGGAGGAAAACCAAACTGAAAGACAGAGGACCTATAGAAGCTGTTGGTAGACCAGAACTACCCTTTCAAGTAGTGAACGCTGACATTTTAGGGCCTATTGAACCTAAATCTTCTAGGGGACATCAGTATGTATTGTGTGTTATGGATCAGCACAGTCGGTGGCCAAAAGCAATTCCTATTAAATCTTTGACTGCAAAAGCGACGTGCGATGCTTTTATGGAAATTTTTATGAGGACTGGCATTCCTCGAATCATTGCTATGGACAATGGAACAAATTTTGCTGCCAAGTTAACGCAAGAATTTCTTAAAAGATTAGGGACTGTACCAAAATTCTCTACACCAGGTTACCCACAGAGTAACGGATTAATAGAAAGATGGATTGGCACAATGAAGTCAATGTTACATCATGCTATAAGGTCGCAAGGTAGAGGATGGGACAAACAGCTGCCTTTTCTCTTATGGGCATATCGTGAAGTGCCAAACGCTACTACTGGGGTCTCACCATATCTACTAGTTCATGGACGCCCCCCAGTTGGACCTTTAGTAATTTTAAAATCTACATGGGAAGATGAAGTTGTTTTACCTCAAGGTATTGGTGAATCAATCACTGATTATCTTCAGAAGGTTCGAAGTAGGTTGCAGGAAGCTGTGGAATACGCTGATGAGCATACTAAAAATCAACAGGAGAAATATGTACATTATCATAATTTGAGATCCAAATCAAAAGAATTATCTATTGGAGATGAGGTTATTGTGTTGATTCCAGACTCTACAAACAAACTTTGTTCTATGTGGAAAGGTCCAGGAGAAATTGTAGAACAAAAATCACCACATTCTTATGCAGTTAAGCTACCGGATGGAAGCATCCGTCATCTGCATCAGAATAAGCTAAGGAAATATATCCAACCGATGAATACGGTGGGTATAATATATGAAGCTGATGAAGATTTTGGAGAAGTTAAACCTGTACCTCTAGGAGGCCTTGGAGAAATAAAGGACTGTTGGAAACGGCTAGAAGAAAAGACAGAATTGTCAAATCTATCTCCGAAGCAAAAGACTCAGCTTTTAACAATTCTCAAAGACTACAGAGTCGTTTTCAATGGTGAATTAAAACGAGCTAAAGTACAACCGCATAAAATAACATTAAAAACTGGAATCGAAAGGAAACAGCCTCATATTTACCGAATACCGGAATCACTAAAACCTCAGGTGGAAAATCAAATAAAGGAACTATTAAACAAGGATTTAATAGAACCATCTTCTGCAGAAATTGTTTATCCTCTTGTATGTGTCGCAAAGAAAGACGGAACGATTCGACTATGTGTCGATTATCGGGGACTAAATTCTGAATCTAAAATAGCTCCATTTCCAATGCAAAATTCAGAAGAATTACGATTCAAAGCTGGTGCGGCAAAGTATCTATCAACTTTAGACATCCTTAAAGGTTATTGGGAAATTCCATTGGATCAAGATAGTCGAGAATTAACGAGTTTCGTTTCACCTAAGGGACAGTATCAGTGGAAAGTAATGCCATTTGGACTTGCAGGTGCTCCAGCTACTTTTCAGAAAACTATGAATCAGATCCTAAGACCTCATAATGATTTTGTTGAAAGTTTCCTGGATGATATCATAATTTATTCATCTAGTTGGGAAGAACATTTGAACCATCTAAGAACGGTTTTGAAAACATTAAAGCAGTGCAATTTTAGCGCAAATTTAGCAAAATGCACATTTGCTAGATCAAAGGTAAAATACTTAGGTCATATAGTTGGATCAGGAGAGCATGGGCCCGATCCGGATAAAATTGCAGCTATCAAAAACTTAAAATCGCCAAGAACAAAGAAAGCCTTAAGATCAATATTAGGACTGTTTAACTATTATAGGGAATATGTGCCTCATTATGCAAACATTGCTAAGTCATTAACAGATCTGACCAGAAAATCTGTACCAAATGATATCCCTTGGTCTGAAGAGACAGAAAGGGCTTTCATCTCATTGAAAGATAGTTTATGTGCTGTCACTTCATTGTCAACCCCTGATCTAAATAATCAATTTGAACTCCACACAGATGCTTCGGTTACTGGCATTGGAGCATGTTTAATGCAGAGAGACACAGATGGAAATCCTATGCCTATAACCTTCGCCAGTCAGAAATTAACTCCAGCGCAGACTAAGTGGAGTACCATTGAGAGAGAAGCATATGCTGTGATATGGGCACTTGGTAAGTTTGAAGCATGGACTTACGGAACTTCCATAAATTTATTCACAGATCACAATCCTCTGAAATACCTTACGGAAAGCATCCCGAAGAATGCCAGATTACAGAGATGGTCACTGGCTCTCTCTCGCTATCAGGTCACAATAGCTCATAAGCCCGGTAATAATAATGTTATCGCAGATGCCTTATCAAGGGTTTATGAGGATGATTAATTTTTTTTATTTCTTTTATTATAAATCTAGCATAAGAAATAGTAAAATATTTCTGACATATTATAATATTCATATTTAACTTTATATAAGATATTGTAGTTATTTCGATTTGTTTTGGTTGTTAATTTTCATAAGGTTGTGTGAAAAATATTTGCATAGTTATTTTTTTTTAATGTTAATATTGATTCTTATTTTCTTACATTATAATATTGTGTTGTAATCAATATAATAGATATAGCAGTAGTATAGGCTGTTTTCCTTTAAAGATAATATGAAAGAAATGTGTAAGCTGTAGCATGTCAGCAAATAGATTAATCGTTAAGTTACATTTAGAATTTTGGTATTGTTGGCTCTTGGTGGAATGGTGATGAAAGGTAAAAGAAACATTCTAGGATTCTTCGTAGTTTCCATTCGCGGGACAAGGTCCAGCAATGGAAACTGGAGGGAAGGTGTCAATAATGAGAGCATTGTGCAAGCAGTCAGCACTTCTCCGAGTCAGTTTCGAAAGAATTATGAGGACATTTAAGATTCTGCACAGCGATAGAGTTCCTCTTATCTCTTGAGTGGCGCTAATTGATTTGTATGATTGGTTTTAGCGAGTGACGTGCTCACTGGAAATCTGAGAACTTCCAGAAGTTGCAGAGTTCCTGCCAAGTTTCTTCCGAAGTTGTTCCATTTGGTCCTCTTCAAAAACGATGGCTTTCTGTTTCGTTGTGTACGGATGTGGGAGACGCTGGAGGCGGAGTTTAAGAGATCATGAAAGTGTGTGGGAGCGAAAGGAACGTGGTTCTTGGAAAACGCCACGAGTGGTAGCGGAGGTGCCGTTTCCAGGCAGGGGAAAGTTCTGGTATTTCAAATGATGTAAAAAGGAACCATTTAAAATTATGTTTGTGTCTGTAGTTAATGTTATGTGTCTTTTTTGTGTAAAATAAATGTGTAGTAAAAACCCAAGATCTTTCGTATTACTGAACGATCCTGGAAACGACAGGTTCGTGGAAACAATCACAAGGATACTTCGATTTTGGTACAAATTTTCAAAATTCAGCAATCGGCGTCGACTTATATTTTGATTGTAGTGGCTGATCTTCTCTCGAGTATATTTATCGAGAACCACAAATAATCCCTCAAAGAGATACATGTAGCTTGCGAGCCGCAGGTTGGCCACCCTTGACATATAGTATGGAACTCACTTCACTTACATAAATATATTAATTATGAATTAAATTATAAAATTTATTACATTCATGTGTATTTTTGCTTCACTATATCCTTAATTAACTAAATAAAGTTAAATTTGAGTTCAAAAATTTGGTACATGTCTAATATTTTGTCGATCATGTAAAATAAATGGTGACAAATGATGCGATTTTTTAACCACAATAGAAAACTATTTCAAATACATACGAGTAGCTGCTATTTCGATAAATTGTTTTTAATTCCATAATTTTAGGTTTATCATTTAAATAACTTTCTTTTACTATAGAAATAATAGATTTAAAGTAACTTTTGCTGATTAGTGTTTTTTGCAATTAAACAACCCAATAAGCTGTTGTTCCCAATCGTAACTTCTAAAATATTAATTTTAATATTAAAGTTTCTGTTTTTATTCTTACATTAAATGCTTTTTTTTGGGGCAATATATAACGATTTTGTGAAAATTTGGCAGAATTTGAACTAACTTTTCTGATCGAAAATGTTTTACACTTATACCAAAGATTTTTGAAGTGGAGAGAAAAGTTTATTATGACAGTATGGACCAAAGATTATACCTTGTCCAAAGATTTTTGAAGTGGACAGAAATGTTTATTATGACAGTATGGAGAGTTTATTATGAAAAATATTCTTATTCTCGGATTCATGATTCAAATTTGAATATTTGAATCCAGAATTCAAAACTCAGTTTCCTGAAAATTCAGGGATTTATGTGTTCCCTTTTCTATATCTTACCCTTGTAGATTCATCAATGTCAACATCAAAGCGAGACTTTTGCCAACCAGATCTTTTAGGGTCGTTGTTCAACCACACCGGGATGATACCATAGTTCCTTTCTTGTTCGACACTGAAAGATTTCAGTCCGTTGCCGGATACGTAAAAATCGAAGGAAAAGCACCCAGGAATGTTGTCTTCAATCTCAAAGTAAGGGGTCATCATCCTGCCTCTCTGCGTTTCTGTGTCGTTTACTTCCAAATTCATCACAAATCCTACATGGAAAAACTAGATGTAAAAAGTTAAGAACATATATAGAGTACTCTTAGCAATTATGTTTAGATGTTTTGCATAAGCAAAAAATTAAATTAAAATTTTAAGGAGTGAAACTGTCCTTCCTAATTGCTAATTAACTCTCATTTTTTTGAATCACATCGGTTAATGTGATTGCTTAGAAGCTTACTTGCTTACCTACCCTATCATTTGTGTTTTACGGCAAATAATCAACCAAAATTTCTCCCGGAAGTGTTTTGTACATCGAAATGTCTTGTAGCTGCCTTGAAAACGAAGATCCCTAACTGCTAAAAGCTGTCAAATCGACTGTAAATTTATTTGTATATTTTAGTAAATTTAATAATATTTTTGGAAACTATATTCCTATATTTATTATTTATACCCTTTGATTTTCAATATTCTATTTCTAAAATTCAACGTTTCAACTAAAATTCAAGATTCATGCTGATATTTAAAACGATCTTCACACAATAAATTTTAAAAAATTTCATAATTATTGTAGAATTTTATTTACATAGCATAAAGAAATTCATATTTATTGACTGAATATTGTTTTATTTTCATTATTCTCATGGAAGAATTCGAGAGATAGTTCCGAATTCACTTGAATAGGAATTTGAGAAAATATTAAGGTACTGTTCAACTCCATCAATAAATGTACACTGAATTAAAAGTCCTATTGAAAAATTGTATTATATTTTTGACTTATATTGTAAACTAAATTCAAGCATTTGAATTTTTATATTCTATGTCACTAAATTAAGTATAATAGCTATGATTGTAAATTAATTTTAAGCATTAATAAGTATTCCTAAAATATAAAAAGGAAATAATCTGTCAAGCAGTTTTTTTAGTTATTTTATATTTTTAGTTTTTGAAAATTACATTTTAATATGAATACTATCATTCTCTCTCTCGAAATGTTGTTCTTATATAATAAAAACTAAACAAATAATTTAAGAAATTAAGAGGATATGACTATACTTTGAAACAAACAAAAACCGTTTTTTTATAAATGGGCATTTTAATTTTTACATTTGCTTTTTAAATGTAATTCATTTCTATCATCAGCTTAAAATTAAATTAAAAAATTACACTATTCCTTACTGCCTAAGAATTACCAAGAAATAGTTTCATGTATACCACATATTTTAATAAATTTAACTTTTTAACTATAATGTTGACTTATAAATATTTGATTTTTTAATATGTGCTTTTTTTATTAATTTTGAGAACAAAAAACACATTATATATTGATATTAAACCATAGTAATGGCTATATTATGCATATATTAAAAAAAGAAACTTATTTCATTTTAATTTTAAAAATTAGAATTTCATTTATATAGTAAATTTATTAAATAAAATCATATGTAATATGAAACATGTTTTTTTATTGCATGTAATTTTTTTACATGGAATTTATTATATGCATTTCATTTACTCGGTGTAATATAAGACATGTAATAAATTAAGAATTATACCATATAAAAATTATTCCTCGGGGTATTCAGTTTTAATAATCGATACTTTTTTATTAGAAAAATATCTTCTACTCGATTATTCAGTTTCCTACAAACATTTTATCTAATTTTTTCTTCCATTAATATGTTTTATTTAATATATTAATGGAAGAGATTCAATTATGGGAATCAGAAAATGTACGTAAAATGGAAATACAATCATTAATATTAGTTTAATTTGTAAAAATATTTTTCGTACTAGTTCACATAACTTAGTTATCCGTTAAAAAATAAATATTATACAGCACGAAGCCATTTCATTTATGCGATTTGAATTTCATCCCCGCCTCATAATTTTCTGGTTAGCAATAACGATAGATTGCATTTGCTCTGTAACCAATAGCTAGAGCTCCTAATAATTGGTTAAAAGACATTTGTTCGAGTTTTCAATTTAATCAAGGCAATTGACTTTAAATTATTTACGTTTTTTATGATTATCATTTTTTTTATCACAGTATGCCAATTATTTTTCAAACTCTGAATAAACATATTTTTAGTTTTACGATAGTATTGAAAAAAACAGGCATTTTGTTTCACTCTTGCATATTTACATACAGAAAAGAAATCAGAAATTTAGTGTATGTTTTCATAGAGAAGGAAAATAGATGAGTTACAGTTACTTGCTGTGTGAAGAAAGTAAAAAGACATTTACGTTTTTGGCCTCCTAATTTCAGCTCCCTTCTTTCCCAGAGAGCAGTCAATCCTTCCTCATTTGTAAATCCACATGTGTCCCTCTCGAAATCACAGGAAAAAGAATTTTCTGCACCTGAGAACACCAAGGAAAAGAAAATCAACTTTAAGTATAAAGATACAAAATAAAGAAGAAAGTTCTTGCCGTTTTTAATGACCCAAAAGAACGTGGCCTACAAAAAGTGTGATCAATTGTTATAGTTTTCGAAGTACTCACCATCGGCCTCCAGATCCTTCTGCCAGCGTGTTTTCAGTTGTGCAATTCCCTTGCGGTAAAAGTAAGAGGTATTGAATGCAAAGAAATCCATGAGTGCTCGGAGCAAATCTGCATCATCGATGAAGGATTTTCCCCGAAGATGATTGTTCAGAGAATTGAAGAGGCGGTAATCTGATGGTGCAAGGTTAGGTGAGTAAGGCGTATGGCACAAAGTTTCCCAACCAAGTCCTTGTATGATATTCCTGGCCACTCGTGCGACATGACACCTTGCGTTATCGGCCAAGAACAGTACACCCTTGTGATTAACCAGTGTTGGCTCCTTCTTTTGCACTGCCTGTTGCACACGTTCCAATTGCTGCGAGTACAGGTACGCAGACCGTTTGATCCGTTGATAACAATTCATAGTGAATCACTTGAGATCAGATTCATCACAGAGGGACAAATCTTCTGACCTGAGTTTGTGAAACCAAAGCCTTGTCATATAGGCTCACAGCACTATCCCCAAACGCTTGACATATTCAGCGGCTTAGTGCAGCAGCTGATAAGCCTAATTTGAAGTCATAAAGCAAACACCAAACGTGCTCTTTCGACACGTTCATTTTTCTTAGCAACTGTTCGAAATTGCTCTGTGGACCAGCTTTGATAACGACTAATATCTTAGTCTCGACCGACCGGTTTCTAAGCCACATCATAAACTAATTTGCATACTTATTCTTACTCCATGCAATGACAACGCGAAAACGGCAAGAACTTTCTTGTTTACCTTATATAGTATATGAGGTATGTGTGGGTGGTTCTTTTATATTAATACTAATGCTCTAGATTAATGAAGAATCTTTTATTATATTGGTGTAGGATCCACTTTAACATGTAATATAGCTTGGATTCTCTCAGGAATCGAATCATACAAGTGTTGAATAGTGCTTATAGGAGTGTTGTACTACTCTTCACTGAAATATTAAAAATATTACAAGGGAAATGCTTGTGGAATAGTTCAATTACAGTTTAAATGTTCTAAAATAAATTATAATGGTTTTATTACATTGAGTTTGAGAATTCTCCGTGAAAAAATAGGTGTTTCACTTCATCCTCGTGTTATCATAATATGATAAAACGAGTCCTAATGCATAAAAGTGGTCATTATTATCCTAAAAAACTCCTTCTGCCGCAGGAAACAAATTTTGCATTAGGAATCAATTCGGATAAACCTAAGGAGTTGAAGTTAGTTTTTCTATATTTCTAGTAATTTTTCCTTTCAGGGCTAGGAGAGGTTTACCAGGAAGCCATAACACTACTATCCATATCATGAAAGATCTAACTTTATGATTGACATTTAGAAGGAGACAATTACTATCATAGTATTGTGTAGACACTCTTGAAACGTACACCCAACTTGTTGTTAAGCAAAGTACGAAAGATGGTTTGTCTGATCACGTACCTGTCTTCTACTTAACAATCGACCAGGTTTGGAGGTTGTGGTATAACTGAAGTTTAGCATTATTATCTATGACCTGCGGCTTGGGAATTTTAAAGCAAATGTAATAAAGTTGTCTCTCTCTCTCTCTTAGCTATAATTATTAACACCGCTAAATCCGATGTTGATTGAACTGTGATTACTCTAGGTTCAGTTGTTTTTCTTTCAGATATAATAATCAAAATTTTACTTTGTAAAATTTGTCTTGCCACGCTTTGTGAACGCTGACGTGATATAATCACTGCACTTTTGAAAACGCTTAAAGGATAAAATATTTCGGTTGCAGTTGCTCCAGCTTTTCAGAGTGTCCTACTCATTAACCTGTTTGAAAATCCGTAAAATCTCACACCGTACGCTTTTGATACAAAAACAAAAGTTAATAATTTTACTATAAAGCTATCATGATCAAATATTGCAATGCAATTTTGAGTATTCCAAAAATGGTAATAAGTCTTACAGCTTAACATGAAATTTGCTAGTTTCTTATATTGAAATTGTATCCTTCATCTTCTAAAACCTATCAAACTTATGACATAAAACAATAGTTGGCTTCAACAATGTTTAACTATATATACAATTTTCCTTACCTTTTGTTTTATTTTAAACATAAGTCATATTAAAAATTATGTATTTTGAGGGGGATAATTGTTATCATATACTTTATATAACTGGACATCATATACTTTATGTAACAGAATAATCCACGATATGATTTCAAATAGGGCTTCAAATATTCCAGAGTCAGCCTTAATTCTAATGACAAATTAATCGAATGAAATTTATAAACTTTATTTACAATGTTGTATAAACAATGTTATAATTTAATTACCGTCTAACAACTTTACTAGAAAATATTCATTCTTTTACAATATGATACCGACGGTCATTTTCTTTAGATTGAAAAGCGGCTTTGGCTGGGCAGCGCATCTCTATCGAGTTTGAACAAAACTGCGAACATATATTTAAAATCAGTTTTATTATTGAATTCTTTTTTAAAGTCATCTGAATTTATGAGTGTGAAATAATTTCATCACAGTGCTGAGAACGCCATCTGTAAAAGAAGAAATAGTTTATGATTTGTGTTGAATGTGTAAACTCGTATTTTGATTCTGTCGATAGGAATTAATCATTTCTTATGTCAATATGATTCGAATTCGATTAATTGTTAGTATTTATCTATAGTTGTTACATATCATTTGAGTTTTATTAAAATTTTGAAATAGAAACTAGACCACCATCACTCGATTCTTTTACAATAAGTTAGGAATTATTAGAGAATTCGTAAATCCAGCCTTTTGCTTGGACTCTTTCCAAAGATATCGTACCACATTTACATGTGCAAGAAGAAAAAAGTAGAAAACTCCTGAGCACCTACTCTCGTGTTGAATCCATGTTCCCTACATACACATTCGCGAGAGGCTTATGAATTTTACAGGTTTTTCTCTTTTACATGAGAAAATATTGATAGAAATATTTTCGAAAAGCAATCAGCGGCGTAATTTAAATATTTAAAACGGCCTTTGGCTCTTAAACTATTCGTCAAAAATAGAACACAAACATATCCATGCAGAAAATATAAACGCAATATCCCTCTTATACATGTGTTCAAAATTGCTGAGGATCGAATTCATTAACTTCCATTTCGAAGAGCCTTATCCAACCTCTAGGGAAATAATATATAAAACTGAGTAGAGTAAGGCATTCTAACAATAGCAAGCAGTTGTAAACCATTTTGATATACACTTACGCCTTTGCCTACATTAATCTATTACATGAAATCAATAAAATAAACGCTATTTGTGTTAACAAAAACTAGCCTGCTATTTACATCAAAACATTTTAATTATCATTCACGAGTCCTCTTTCTAAAACTTCAACAACATACCAGAAGTAACAATCTGATATCTTTGACTCAACATTCCGATTAACCCAATAGCCGAAGATTTTTCTAAGGCATTTGATTATCCACCAGAAGACTTTTGATGAATGGTGGGCCATATTCACGTTGCAAGAGAAAAATCCGGAAAACTCCCGAGCACCTATCTTGGTAAATGTGCGTGAAAAAAGCAGAAGCACATCCATCTTCCATTATTCAACAATTTCTCGAGCCTCCTCTTCGAAGAGCGCTGTCATACCACTTGGGTATAGTGTGAACCACGAATATTACTTACCACAAAAATTTAGCTATCCTTTAACTATATTTCTCTAAATTTTTAAAAATATAATGCATTCAACGTAAACTATTATTTTAATAAATATGAGTGTACTACATAAAAACCACTTATGATTCCATTATCGGTATCTATCTCGCATCAACTACACTGTGAATGTTTTAATAAAATTAGTATACATTTTGCGAATGGGATGGTTGGTTGGGTTTTATGGCTCAAGGTCCAAAATTGGACATGGTGCGCCAATTTGCGAATGGGAAGATCTATAAAGAAGTTAAAGTTGATAATACGTCACGGTAAAAAATTAATTTTATCGGTAACTATAAAAATGTAAAAATAAGTAACTGTGAAGGACAATTAAAATTATTTATCATTTACTTCTATATTGTATGAAAAGTGTAAAACCACAGCAGAGGGATATGATAATCTGCAATTAAGTAATATTGTTTCGTTTTGTCTCTGCATTTGTGACCATGCGCGAAGTTATGTTTGCTAAAAAGTATTTGCAATCAAATTGAGAACAGTGGAAGCAATAAGTGACTACCAAAGATACGATTATTTCAAGTGAAGAAAAGTGGCTCAAGCTGTTAGGTTACTTCAAGGATAATCACATAGCAACTCTCAATCTGATCAAAATTGATGAGTATGTCTTTTGCTTATTTGGTTCATCCGCACCAGTAGAAATTATTTTTTTAATGAACAACGCATGGATTGATCACCACTATTTGAAAATCTTAAGACCATTAAGGCAATGTGTTGAACTTTTGTTTCCAAGATTAATATGAAATGTAAGCCTTACGCAGTGTCACAAAATATCTTTAAAGTACAGTTTCTAAAATTTTGCAATAATCATCTAATATAAGATTGAATTTAGATTACATAAAAAGAATGAAATAGTGATCAGCACTCTAATGTAGATCTAATGTGTTGCAATCACAATATTGTGAATTTTTAGGTGGCACACATGTATATTTACTTAAGAATTATTAAACTAAAAATGTTTTTATTTTTGTCTGCAGCTCTATTCATCATAAACTACATATACTTATATCTGAAGTCGCCGTTAGATAAAACACTGCATTTATAGTTAATCTTCAACGAACAAAACAATTCTCACTGATCAAAATCTATCAATTAATCAATATTTGCATTCCAGCCGCTGATGACACTTTGACCTGACCAAAGTTTTGATAGCCTATGTTTCCCAAATCGTATTAGTAACACGTGAGTGCGTAACGAGAATGCCATATGATTTTTAAGATTAAAAATGTAAGTGCTAACCTTTATCTTGCTTAGCTAAAAACAAAAGCAGATACTTTTAAAGGATATTTCTTCTACAAATTTAAAAGCGAGAACGCTAAATAAAAAAATTTATCTCATTTTAAAGGAAAAAAAATGTGCATTCAGTTTATTTTTATGATATTTATTCTTATTTCAATTTAATAAGCAAAAAAACTGCTTATATGTATATGCAAAAGTAAAGAAAAAAATTATTTATTGGCACTAAAAACAAATAAGCAATTGGATTTTTAGATTAAAATTTTACTACCTCGTGTAACATTTTCTATTTAATTATTCATTCATAATTAGGCTTATAATAATTCTTTATCAATTCATTGTTTTAACAGCAAAAAACTTAGGCATTCAATAATATATTTTCAGGAATATTCATCATAGGCACTGGAGGAAGGACAAATGAGATCATTCATCTTTTCTTAAATAAACTAATATTTTTTAAAAATTTAAAAATTCGTCTTTTGATTTTAATGTAATTTTGAGTATTCAGCAATAACAAAAAATTAATCAATACACTATTGATAGCCCTAAATAAGTAGTATTAATGAGACGGTATAACATTCACATGTATGTTATAAAAGTTTAAAAAAATATATATTCTCATTATAATAATTTCGTGTTACAGAAGTCGAAGTGGCATTAACTAGAATGATGCAGCGATAAATATTGAGATAATTTTCAGTCAATGGTATGTAGGCCATTTGGCTTGTTTTTATTTAGCTTGCCTATATACCAGGCATTACAGGTTTTGTTTGTGTTTATAAACAGCTCGCGCAACCATTTTATATCTAATTTTTCGTTATTTTAAGTTCACGTTTTATTTATTTTTTTTTACAGTGATGAATTTTAAAAATTAGGATTTATGAAGCGATGAGGTTGCGATTTCACTTATGCAAAAAATAGCATTATTTGGAAAAAAAAAAGTATGCAGTTAAAATGTAATTTTAATCCAAGATAGTTTTCTTATCATCGTTCATGCGGGAATTTAAAAGTAAACGGGTGCAAACTTAGTTTGCAGGCTCGTGTATTCCATTCATCGAGCCATAGAATTTACGTTAGTATCAGGAATTAATTCTTATTAAATTAATATAAATTTTTTCACTTATTGATTTTTTGTACTTAAAATAGATAAACATTTTTAATTAAGCCTATATAGCGATAATTGCGCCAAAATGGTACCAAAACTAAGTACTTTAATATGCATAATTAGACATATGTGAGCAATGAAAAATCGCCACTAGAGGGCGAACACAAAAAAGAGTCAGTTGATGTACGTCGATCGCGAGATGCGGTCTGAGATTTGGCGAAGCGCATTGTTCAATAAAGTTGTTATTTGTTACTGAAACGCAGTATTTTCATTTAAAACGTCCTGACATGGTTATAAGTATGAATAACCTTAAATGATAAATTAAGTAAAAGCACGTAGGCTTTTTTTTAACATTTCAGAAGTGGAATATTTATCCCATTAGATGCTAGTTTTGTTTTTTTCTCCGATATGGAAACTCGTATATGCTTGTGAATCACGATTAAAAATAGGAATACGCTCCTCATAAGTAAGGATTAATTTTGGGTGAATAATACGGAAGAATTTATGACGAAAGGTACTTGAAACTACGAGTTACATCAACACGGAATAAAAGAAACGAAAATACGCAAGTGAGTGATCTTTTTTTATTTTGCGCTTTTGATTTCTGTAAGCTCTAAAATGACTTCATTTCTGGCGAAAGGAAAAAAGATAGATTTAATTACTTTAGCTACTGAATTAGGAGAAACCGTTCCCCAAGATTGTAAGGTAATAGATTTAAGGAACATAATCATTAGTTCAAGAAACTATGAAGAAGAATTTGTTAAAATTTTATTGGAAGGTATTATTGAAGATCGCTTAGCCCAAAAACAAGACGAAGAAAAAGCTCGTGAGTTAGAGTTACAAAAATTACGTTTACAGAATGAGAGAGAAAATGCATTAGGAAATGTCGGTAATGCGAGTAATTTTAATTCAGAAAGGCGCGATTCTTGCAATTTGCAACATCTTATGCAAAAATATGATGTGAATGAAGGTGATATAAGCTTTTATCTTATATTATTTGAAAGACAAGCGAGACGAATGGGTTTAGATGAAGCTCATTGGGTTTTCCATCTTTTAGGACTTCTACCATATGAAATAACTCAGTGTATTGCCCGCGAACCGGACGATAAAGCAAATGATTATTATTATGTGAAGGAACTATTATTAAAAAGATTTAAATTAAGTCCAGAAAGATTTCGGCAGAAATTTTATGAACATTCTCGTACAATTAAGAATACATGGAAAGATTTTACTTATGAGTTACGAAATTATTTTAATGAGTGGTTAGATGGTCTTAAAATTACTAATTTAGAAGATCTTAAGGACTTAATTGTTACAGAACAATTAAAGAAAAGTGTTTCCCCTACCATTCGTAATCACTTCATAGATGAATGGACCAATTTTATTAATCCAGATAAATTGGCTGAAAAATTAGATTCGTATGAGAATGCTAGATTCGGAATAAAATCTTGTATTGAAAACAAAAACGTGAAATGTTTTGAAAAAAGATCTTATTTTGATAATTATGTAAGCAAATTTAATGATCGCTGTAAAAATGAAAATTTCAAAAGTGAAGTAAGAGAAAACCGCGAATTTAAAAAGTTTCCTAAGAATGAGTGTTTTTATTCTAAAGAAAAGCGTAACACGAATTTTAGTTCTCGTAGTGATAAAAATAGCATTAAATGTTTCAATTGTAATGATTATGGGCACATTTCTAAAGACTGTCCAAAAGAAAGAAAAATTTTAATTTGTAGAGAATGTGGTGAGAGTGGACATACCCAACGGCATTGTTCGATAAACAAAGATAAAAATAGTTTGACGGTAAATGTTGAAAACCTTACCCCATTAAATGCTTATATGAAGGAAGCAAAAATAAATAATTCTGAGCATTCGATAAATAGTTTAATAGATACGGGATCGAGCATTTCATTAGTTAAGAATTCGATTGCAATTAAATTAAAACTGAATATAATTCCTTTAAAGAGAAAATTGTTTGGATTTGGTTCTACTGTTGCATCTGCTTTCACACTTGGGAAAAGTCAAGTGGAATTAAGAATCGACGACGTCAGAGCAACACTTGAAATTTTCGTTGTGAATGATGATACTATGTCGTTTGACCTAATTGTAGGAAGAGACTTTCTAGACAAAACAGAAATTGCTTTCGCACGAATTGGCTCCAAATTGCACATCTGGTATTCGAATAGTATTCCGTTTTCTGAAGTGGAAGTCGAATCGAAACATCAACAAATAAAACTAAAAACGGAAGAACCTATTATAATAGAAAAAAATAGCATAAATTTTATTCAGGCGAAAACAGAAAATATGAAAAACGGTCTTGTATTGTTAGAGGAAAAAGAAAAAAATTTTGATTCTGTTTTTGAAATTAAAAATGGTAAAACAGTAATTCCTATTATGAATAATGGTTCTCATGATATTAAGTTAAAAGAAAATCAGTGTCTGAGTAGGGTAACCAATATATCGCAGGATTGGAATTTAAATTCTGAATTTATTTTTACATTTAATTATCCTTGTAATGCAACTGAAGATACAATATTCACTGTAAATAAAGATAAATGCGCAATTAAAATAAATGATATTAAATTTGATAAAACTATTCCTTATGATAAGAAATTGGAAATTCTGAAACTAATTAATGATTATAGAGATTGTTTTGCCATGAATATAAGTGAGTTAGGATGTACTACATTGACTAAAATGGAAATTAATGAAGTTCCAGGAAGCAAACCAGTTTGTTTACGTCCCTATAAAACAAATGCAGCTGAGAGAAACTCTATTAAAAATATTGTTAAGGAATGGAAAGAAAACAAAATAGTTTCCGAAACAAGATCACCTTATGCCAGTCCAGTATTGTTAGTTCGAAAAAAACTGGTGAGGATAGACTTGTTGTAGATTACAGAAAATTAAATAATCAGACAGTTAAAGATAGGTTCCCTTTACCCAGAATTGATGATTTATTAGAATGTCTTGGTGAATGTAATATTTTTACGACATTAGATCTAGCTCATGGTTATCTCCAAATACCATTAACTGAGGAAGCTAAGTTAAAAACTGCTTTTATTACCCCAGATGAAACAGGTCAGTTTGAACGTATGATTTTTGGTTTGGCAAATGCACCTTCAGAATTTCAGAGATTAATGTATCAAGTATTGGGACCATTGTTAAATAAGAAGGTTTTGTGTTATTTAGATGATATTTTGATACCAGCGAAGAATTGGACTGATATGATTGAACGAATAAAAGAGGTATTTGACAAACTTAGATCAGCTAATTTGACTTTAAAATTGTCAAAATGTGAATTCGGTAAAAAGGAAGTAGAATTTTTAGGATTTATTGTTAATAGAGAAGGAATAAAACCAGGAATGAGAAAAATTAGATCAATAAGAGAATTTGCAACTCCTAAGAATATTCATGATATTCGTAGATTTTTAGGTTTAACTGGTTATTTTCGGAGATTTGTGGAAAAATATGCACAAAAGGCAGAACCTTTATCACGACTCTTGCAAAAAGAAGAATCTTTCAAGTGGGAAGAGGAGCAAGAGCAGTCTTTTCGATTATTGAAAAATAGCCTCACAGAGCAACCTGTGTTAGCCCCAGGGCTAGGGAAAATAAGGGCTGGCTCATCGCTTTGATGTATCGCATGCCGCCTTGTCACCGGAGAGGGAAAGAGCGTGACGTCACTGGCATCAACTGGCTGGCATTCTCTATGCTAGCTTGTGTCTGATCGCAGCTTTCTCATTCATTTTGGCTTGTTTAATGTTAATGTTTTTATTTTAAGCAAGAGTATTTTTTAAAGAGGAAAACATGACATCGTGTGCTGTTGCTACGTGTTCAAATATGTATCGAAATACAAAAGGAAAACACATAATGTTTCATCGATTTCCAAAAGAAAATCAAATGCTTTCGAAGGAATGGGTGCAAAGATGTCGAAGAAGTGACAAAATCAACATCAAGAATGCTAGAGTGTGCAGTGAGCATTTTGATTTGAATGAATATATGGACGACATGCCAAATAGACTACTTGGTTTGCCAGAGAGAAAAAATTAAAACCGACGGCTCTGCCTAATCTTAAGTTACCGGCTTTAAACATAATTCAAAATACTCCAAGAGAACAGAGACAAACGAAAAGAAGAAGATTAGTAGAAGCTATTGAAAGAATTGAGTGCGTGAGTCCACATAAATTATGTGATGCAGAAAATCAGTGTGATGGTGATATTAAGTGCCTTAAATGCAATGAATATTTAAAAAATATAGAAGAATTGAAAAAAAGAATATTATGCGCAGAAAATACAGTGAAATTCCTTAAAAATGAGCAAAAGAGAAATCGAACTTCTACGACAAGAATAATTAAACGATTGAAATCAAATAAAAAATTGCTTTTAAATGAAATACAAAAATTAAAAACGAAAACAAAATTACTTCAAAATTAGAACATTAAACTTAGGAAGATAGGGATAAATAATTTATTCCCTTATAAGCGTGAAGATGAAGAAAATAAATTAAGAACTAAATGGTCATCTGACACTATTTCAAAATGTATTTTTATTCGGTCATTATCTTCAAAATCTTACGATTTTTGGCGAAATACAATGGGATTAAATATGCCAAGTGCAAGTACTTTGAAAAGATGGTGTTCCAAATTTAGTTGCATGCCTGGAATTCTTAAAGATGTAATGTTATTGATGAAAAAAAATTGCGAAACTTTGAGTGATATAGAAAAGATTTATTCTTTGAGCTTTGACGAAATGCACATAGATTCGAAATTGTGTTACGACTCTTCATTGGATGAAATATTAGGCCCATTTTGTAAAGTTCAAGTTATTTTATTGAGAGGATTAATTTCCCCGTGGAAACAGCCAATATTTTTTGATTTCGACTGTAAAATGAATAAAAAACTTTTATTTTCTGTAATAGAAGAAGTCGAATTCACTGGTGTTCAAGTTCGAGCAATAATTTCAGATCTTGGCGGGTGTCATACCTTATGGAAAGAACTCGAAATAACTATAGACAAATCGTTTTTTCTTCATCCTTCAAAAGATTCAAGGAAAATATGGGTTTTCGCTGATATGCCTCATTATATCAAGTTATTGAGGAACCATTTTTTAGATAGTGGTTTAGTTTTGCGTGACGGTACAAATATAAATTCTAGAATATTATATGAGATATAGAATAAAGATGTCGGGGAAATAAAAATTTGTCATAAACTGAAGCCCCAATTTCTAACTGTTAAAGGAAATGAAAGACAAAAGGTTACACCTGCAAAGACTTTATTTTCGGAAACTACTGCTAAAGCTATAATACATTTCACTGGAAATACTAAAGCGGCTGCATTTTTTTCATTAATCGATAATTTATTTGATATTATGAACAGCTCCGTACCAATACCTCCCAGTAACAAGCCTTTAAAAGCTGCTTTTGGAGTGCAAAAATACTTTGATACTCAAAAAGAAACTTTAAACGCAATCAAGGAGGAAGTTTTCAATTTACGTGTATTTGGGAAAAAATCGGTTTTGCCTTTTCAGAAAGGGATAATTGTTTCAATTCATTCTCTTTATGGATTATATGAAGACTTAAAATCTATAAATGTATCTTATATTTTAACAAGTAGACTTACTCAAGATGCGCTCGAAAGCCTCTTCAGCCAAATTAGAGGTCTCGGGAGATTCAATGACCATCCTTCTCCATCTGAAGTAATTATTCGCTTAAAAAAAATATTGCTCGCCAATAAATTACCTAATTTGTCACCGAAAGTAAACTCTTTAGAAAATGGACCAGACGTTTATTTAACAAGTGAAATGTTAGACTCTGCATTTAATGTAAAAGAACGTCAAGAAATTATCAATTCTTTCGATTCTCAAGATGATGAATTAAATCGTGAATTCTTAATTAATCCCTTACCTTTATCTTGGGAAAATGAACTTGCCTCTTCCAATCAAAATTGTGATATATCTCCATTCGAAAAAGAAGCTATGGTTTATGTGGCAGGTTATATTGCTTATAAAATTAAAGATAATTCACTTGGAACTATATCAAGAAATTCAGTCGATATGCCCAATCATTCCGAATGGATTAATTTAATTTCTGCTGGGGGACTTACTGTTCCAACAAAAGCATGGATGGAAACTATAAAACAAATGGACATAATGTTTCGCAAATTTCATGGCGACACATTTTCTAAAGGGAAAAATGTCATAGCAACATTAATAAATGAAACAGAGTCTTCTTTTCCTACTGTAAATCGAAAGGCAATTAAACTTTTTTGTCGCTTGAGAACATTTATACGAATTAGGTATTTAAATAGAAATGCAGCGATAGTATCTCATAATAAAGCTCAACAGAAAAACAAGAAATGGGTCAATAGTCAAAAAATCAAGATAAGCTGAAGCTAATAGGTAAATATATTTTTATATTGGTTATACAATTTTAAGTTAATTTCAATATTAATAATAATTTTTTTGGGTTTATTAAATAATAATTGCAAATTTACTAAATATTTGAGAGGCATTTGTAGTTTTTTTCACTCTGATTAAAAACAAAATGAACTTAAAAATAAAAAATAAGTATTTTGCATAGAAACTCCAGGGAGCTTATTCTCCTTGGATGCCAGCTACGTCATCAACGGCTATTTCCGGTGACAGTTTTGGGGAGCATTTGAGCCAGCCCTTCTCTTTCCCTAGCCCTGTGTTAGCCCATTATAACCCTCAAGCTAAAACGGAAGTACATTGTGATGCAAGCTCTAGTGGTTTAGCAGGTATTCTTTTACAACAAGGACCAGACAATAAATGGCGGTTAGTTTATTGTGTCAGCAAAAAGACAACTGAAATTGAAAAGAAGTATCATTCAAGCAAGCTCGAATTAATGGCCATTGTGTGGACTCTGGAAAGATTAAGGCAGTATTTATTAGGCATAAAATTCAAAATAGTGACAGATTGTCAAGCACTGATGTACATGAATTCATAGAAAACAAACAATCCTCAGATTGCATGATGGTGTAATTTAATTCAAGATTTCGATTTTGAAATAGAACATAGGCCTGGAAAAAAATGGTTCACGTAGACGCAATGAGCAGAGCTCCAGTTTTTGAATCAGAAGATACATTGACATCCCTCATCGAAAATAAATTAGAAGTTTGTTTGACCTTGAGTGAAGATGAACAAATATTGATGATACAGCAAGCTGATCCAGAAATACGAAAATTAATAGAAATATTCAGAAAAAAAGATCAGGATAGAACAAAAGAAGAAAAACAGCTTTTAAGAAATTACGTGTTTAAGAGAAATAGATTAGTTCGATGCATAAACGAAAATGGAATAGAAAAATTTCTCTATGTTATTCCAAAGAATATGAGAAAAAGTACAGTAATCAAATTCCACGATCTTATGGGACATTTTTCTGTTGATAGAACTGTTAATAAGATAAAAGAATTGTATTGGTTTCCTTATATGAAACGTTATGTACGAAGGCACATTTCAAAATGTTTTGAATGTTTGATGAACAAAACGCCGTCAGGAAAACAGCCTGGCTTATTAAATCCAATTAAAACAGGTCGTAAACCTTTTTCAATTATACATATGGATCATTTAGGACCTTTTGTTAAGAGTTCTAAAGGTAATCAAGAACTTTTGGTCATGATAGATAATTTCACAAGATTTGTCCAATTGACTCCAGTAAAGAGTACGTCAACATCACATGTGCTGAAGGCTCTGATAAAGTTTGTAAATACTTATGGTCTACCTGAGAAAATAATAACAGATCGAGGAACTTGTTTCACTTCGCATCAATTTCAACAATATTGTGCTGAAAATGGTATACATCATACACTCAACTGTACGAAGCGACCATGTGCAAATGGAATGGTTGAAAGAGTTAATAGAACAATATTGTCTACCATAACAACTGGTATGGAAGATCAGGATCCTAAAGATTGGGATGTTAAAATGCATGAAGTTGAGAGAAACTTGAACAACTTTGTAAACAAGTCAACGAACAAGACACCATTTGAATTGCTCCATGGTTATTCTCCACGATTCAACGATGGAATTTTGAGAAAGTTAGCTGATGAAGAAGCTCAGAGTTGGCAAGATCCATCTGTAGTGCAGGAAGAATCTCGAAGACAAATAGAAGAAAGTCAACAAAAAATGAAGAAGTATTATGATAAAAAGAGATGTAGAGCAATCATGTTTGAACGAGGAGAGATTGTCGTAATGAAAAGAGCTCCGAAATCTTCCGACCAACCTACGAAGACACAATTTAAATACCGAGGCCCTCTTATTGTTACCGAGGTATTGCCAAACGATGTCTACCGTGTGACTCAGCTGGAAGAAAAAAGAAAGGCCACTTCTACGCAACAACAGCTCACATTAGTCAACTAAAACCATGGCTAAATGAACCAGATTCGGATGAAGATAGTGATATCGATAGTGCCAAAAGTGATGATAATGACTATTCTCTGAACAATCCGAGACGCAATCCACATAGATCCACTCGCAAGGACTAAAGTTGAATGAGGGATCCTAAATGGTGAGATCTTTCCAATTTTATTTAAAGAAGAAACTTGTAATTTAAAGGCAATGAACTTATCATAAACTATTGACTCTAAAAATAAATAACATTAATGATAATTTACTGTATACTGAAATATTCATCAAATAATATGAAAGTCTGTTGAATTTATTCTGTGAATGATTTAATATTCCTAAGTTCATTTAAAGTTTTGTAAACTTTTGTTGTAAGTAATTTTATAAGAATTTAGAATTGTATCAAGAATTACTTGTGGAAAAAGTGTATTATATATATTATAGTTTTTTTTAATCTAACATAATAATTTTTCTACTTTTAATGAAAGATGTGTATTATTAATGATTATAATTACAGTAATTGTTTGTGTGAATGAAAAATAATGTTAGTTACGTAGTTAATAATTTTATTTAATCTGCTGTGTTTGATTTTTAATGTTAATTTTGTTGTATTAATTAGTAATTGAATATTAATATACCAATTGAGGACAATTGTAAGGTCAGTCTGGCCGAATGTGAGCAATGAAAAATCGCCACTAGAGGGCGAACACAAAAAAGAGTCAGTTGATGTACGTCGATCGCGAGATGCGGTCAGAGATTTGGCGAAGCGCAATGTTCAATAAAGTTGTTATTTGTTACTGAAACGCAGTATTTTCATTTAAAACGTCCTGACATGGTTATAAGTATGAATAACCTTAAATGATAAATTAAGTAAAAGCACGTAGGCTTTTTTTAACACATATTTTGAAAAAGTATACATATTTTACAATCTAAAAGGAAAAGTATGTACAGTGAGATTAAAACGACCCATTAATCATAATGGGTCGTTTTAATCTCATTATGCACATGTTTACGCGAAATTTCTTCAAATAATTTTATCATCTTCATCGGAAGTTTCTTTAGCCTAACAGCAACAAGAAGAAAAATAATCATTTTCTTCCTTGTGACTAAAATACATCTCCAATTTTTACAAAATGAGGAAATACTATAGAGTGCATATTTTATATTTTCTAAAATGTACTCAAATATATTATTTCTTTCTAAAAGTTTTTGATTAATTATTAAGTACGATTATATGTATTATTATGCACTTACAAACATAATATAATAATTAATATATTTAATTTGTAGTAAAACCGCTCAATAGCTTCTTAGTCATTTTTTATAACATCCAATTTTTTTTGGAACCCTTCGTTTACAAAATCTGAAAAATGTTTTTTTGTAGTTTAAATCACTTTTAATTCCATAATACACTTTCCTTAAATATTTCAGGTTTATTACTTTTTGAAATTGTATCATCGATTTCTTTTTCTCCAGTAATAACAAAAGCATTTCAGAGAATCACAATTTATACACGTTCATATACTAACTACATTTGTTAAATTTGATGCCAGTCGCAAGGAGTGAATAGTAATAATCCATGCAAAACTCAATGAATTACAATGATAAAGAAATTTTTACTAATATTTTTTAATAAAATGTTACTAAAAATACTTAAAAACTGGAAAATAAATATTTAAACACACATTTTTAAAGTTTACGTCAATTAACGAAATATATTTGTTTATTATAATTTTCATTCGTGCTCATGATTTTGTAATATTTTGTTATTTTTTGAAAGAAAAACTACTGTTGTGAATTAAACAAAAGTAACGTGCTCTCGCGAAAAGAGTTTAAGGAACAAAAAATGAATCCTTAAAGGAAAATTGTTTCTTTTCAGTTGGATTTATTACCAAGAGAACCAAATTTTTCATTGATTTATTTAATTATTTCGATTATAAGCTGAAACACTTAAGTGAACATTGAGATACATATAAAATTAAAAATATACAAAACTAAAATACCATGAATTTTCCTAACTTTTTTATATCGAATTATTAAGATACTGTATATTTCTCAATACGGTATACAATACATATAAAAAATAAAACATAAGGGACACACAATAGAAAATTCGAAATTTTTCAAAAAAGTAATAATAAAATGCATAAAAAAGACGAGCTCTAAGAATGAGGCAAAACATTAGGGAATATAAGGGTTTTATAGTCAAGACTGACTAAAAAATAATCAGTTTATCAAAAAAGAACCAATTTTAAGTTTTTAATGCAAAAAGGATGGAAGGAAAACTTTTTATTATTCATTTTGTTAGAGAATTAAAATGACATTCCGCAAAGAATAGTTCCTTTAGAATTTTGGAAAATGTTCTCGATATTGAGAGACTTTCCTTCATTTTGATTTCACTCTAATGAACTCGATTGTAGTTAAAAATTTGAACAGTTGTTAAACATAACAACATACAACACAGAAAATTTGAGTAATTGGTAGAGAAAGTACTACAAAGATGTATTTTAGTGAATCAGATGGATACTTACTGGCCCAATAAGCCGTCAATGCCAAAAACACGATTCCAAAAACTGCAATCATATTCAAATTTAAAATGAGCTCTTTTCTGGAACTGTGTTTGAAGGAAGGTATCCAATTAACAAAGAGTTATTATTTATTATTTCGAGGGATTTTATGGTATTCAAAGGCAAGATGATAAAGCGTGGGAATCAACATGTGCGGAGGAAATGCACTTATAGATAATTACTTCCAAGATTTAGAAGTTTTTTAAGATATTTACATTAAGAAATTTACAGTTTTTCCTTTAAGTATTACATAATCTAAATACCATACTAAAAAAATAAGTTTTCATTTCAATTTTAAAAAGTCATATAGAAGTGTATTCACCTGATAAATTCTATTGTTAATATATAATAATAAAAGTACATTCAAAGGAAGAGCAATTTCTACTCTCTTCACTATAAAAGGAAAGAGAATGAAAATTATTTTATTATTTAAGATATTTTTATTTTTTCGAAAAGAGAGAAAACTCACTTAAAATGCAGCATTTTTATATTAGCATAGATAGAAATTATTTGTATTTTTCATAAATTTCATGTAAAATAAATCAAGGTTAACACCAAAACAAAGTGAAATCATATATTTGGAAATATCGAAACACAAATACGCATTCAAAATAATTTTGTTTAGAATGGACTCATACGAATAAATCATATAGATCTCAGCCAGGATATATATATATATATATATATATATATATATATATATATATATATATATATATATATATATATATACTCGTGTATTCAAATACTATGTGTGTGAACCGAAGACCATATCGTTGAATTTAGATTTGTAGAATGAACGTCTTTTCAATATAAAAAGATAATTTAACTCAGAAATTTTTAATTTGGTCTAAAAAAATTCACTCTATGCAATTGTTTTCTATTAAGTAGGTTTGCAACAATATTTAATTTTGTCCATCTTTCTTTTAAGAAGAAAAATGAGCCTGTCATCTGCTTTATTTGCTCTTCAAAATCATAATATACTTCTTGAATTTCTTCTGTCTCGGCAGAGCTACTTCGTTTATGAACTTTTCTATTAGCTGGCGGAGGTTAAACTTTTTATTCCTTTTATTTTTCAAAATTTTATTTTCTAATTCAACTTCTCGGCCCAAAATCTTTATTAAAATTGATTATAAAAGGCCTAAGATGGCTAATAATTTGGCTAAAAACTGAATATTTAATTAATTTTGAAAATGAACATAGAATGTCTGATAGTAAAGCAATCATTTTTATAAAACTTTAAAATATGAAAAAGATTGTTAACTACTGAATTAGGATTGTTAATACATGTTGGTAATATAACTTTAAATTTATAAAAATACAAGTCAATTGCAATCAAGAAATTACAATACATTATTATGCTTGCTGAATATTAATTAATAAAGCACACGTCATATATTAATTATTAGGATAAAAAAATCAACAAGAAAATTAGTCGGGAACAGAAACTGATATTAGTCTGATTATTAATATAAAACTGGAAATAGTTCTTAGCAAT
This sequence comes from Latrodectus hesperus, assembly GCA_037975125.1. NCBI lineage: Eukaryota > Metazoa > Arthropoda > Arachnida > Araneae > Theridiidae > Latrodectus > Latrodectus hesperus. The sequence continues at coordinate 73,445,635 of CM075850.1, read as the reverse complement.
TAGTTTTAGAGACATTTTAAATGTCAATAAACCTTATGAATATACTGAGAAAAAAATCCTAAGTTTAAAATTTTAATAAAAAAAATTTACTTTTGAACTTTTAATTTTCATATATTTATTCCTAGAACTAAAATATATGCAAATAAAAGCTAGAGAATTTTCATAGTTTCAGCATTTAAATATAAACTTTTGTATACTATAAAAATAGAAAAAATAAATAAATATTATGATCTTTTAATGTATAAAATAAATCAGGAGAATAATCAAAAATTAGAAAAAACAAGCACAACATTTTACTAAAAAATTATTTAATTTAATGACACTTGTTGGGATAATAAAATCGTTCTTGCGCATTATTTTTTGACATTTAAATATCATTTGTTTGATTTTTAAATTTACTTAAATATTTTATTCAATAAATTGTAAAAAAGAGCGCAATTTTTATAGGCAGTATTAAGAAAATTTGTCTTACATCATAACGATTTTAATAAATTAGGCAGTTTCCGTTTCTATTTAAACAAACATTTTTTTCACAATCTCGATTCTAAATTATTTATTAGATGCATATTTTTATTGCAGCAAAAAAATTTTTGAACACTTTTATAGTTAATGCTTTATAAACTTTTGGACTTCGAGAAATTGTGTTTCGGAGAATTTTTGTCAAGCCGAAATTCAAAAATTTAGTGGCAAATAGTCTTTGAAGTAATTAAAGTAAATTTCAGAAGAATTCCTTTTATTTTCACTATTTAGAACTGTCCTCCTACTTTTTCCCCACAGTATGATGTAATTGAATCTAATTTTTAATAGCAGTAAGTAAGCAGTTTTTCTATTTCATGTTGCAGACATAGTTATGATTTTTAAAAGTGCTGTAATAAAATTATTTTGTAAAAATTTAAAGTTCTTTCTTACATGAAAAAACCAAGTGTCCTACTTTTTTCACGAAGTATAGAAATTACCTTCAGCTTGGAATGAATGATTTTAGAATTAGACATCCCATGTTTGTAAATATCTTTGCGACCTGCTAAAACTTCTATATTATTAAGCGTGAATGATGATGCAATATTTCTATTATATCAACTAAAATTTCATATTTTTTTTATCTACATTTTCATTACTAAAGAATTTTGCATGACCCTAGAATAATTTCTAATAATTTATTTTAGAAACTTATTTCCAGGCTTTGTGTACATCTTTGAATGTAGATTACTGGGAAGAATTTCTTCATAAAAGTTTTGAATCATTCACATTTTACAATCTTTTTCATTTTCCCAATTTGAAAGATTGCAATCTTTAAAAAACAGGGTGTTTCGAAATTATGTTGAAAGCAGAAAGAAGCATTTTATTACCAAAAAGCTTACATAACGTGACAGTATCCATTACAAATATTTGATAAAAAGTTTCCTTCCTTTTAAGATAAAATTTTTTATTTAAATCCTAAAGACATTTTAAGATTTCTCTGTTATCAATATAGTATACTTCAAAATATTCATGCTCACTGAGATATTGATATTATCGAATTCTTTGCTGTTTTCTCTCATATCATACAACTATAAAATATTGTTTCATTAACACTAATACAGTAAAGCCCCAATTTGAAAAATTCGGTTAACTGGACTTTTCGAAATCATTGTAATTGATTATTGTCTGTTGAAAATAGGAGGAGAAAAATCTAAATAATTTTAAAGAAAAATACTGATTAATGAAAAGGCAACATGTGTTAAATAAAGTATTGTAAATGAAAGTCATTGCTTGCTTAACATCTCGATCAAAATAAGTTGTTTCATTGTCCTCATCTGTTTTCGGGCAGCTAAGTAGGACATCTACTTGACAGTAAGAATTTGCATGTGGTCGTACTTGGGCTGACACTCCATCCACTTCAAAGCAGGCAAATGCTTCATTAGCTGATGGAACACACACAGTTTCTCCTTCAACATGGATATTAAGGTCATCTTTTCCTCGACTCTTTCAATAAGATGACCATAATTAGCAATTTGAAATCCAGTGATGACTCATAATCTATTCTTCTATATCTCCAACACTAACTTCTGAACACACAGGAATTTTCAAAAGAATGCTTCTGAATTCCTCAAATGATATGTCATTTTCTTCTTGAGCTTTTTCCTTTTTTTTAAATTTTTCTTCTCTTCTTCATTCTTATTTTTCACAAATTCTAAAAGCGATATGAATAGACAGAATCTGGATAATTGGGGTTCTACTATACTAATTTTTTCTAGTAATTTGTATATTCAAATACTATTCTTGTATTGCATAATTTACATGAATAACAAAAATAGTTTTTAACACATTTAAAGCTGTTCAGTTTTTTAATTTTATGAATATATATATATAAATATACACATTTTTATTTGTAAAATAAGTCTTAGCATCATTAACAGAAACACCACATGAAGTTTTCTATAACAAATCTTGCTTCTGAAATTTTAGTTTAGAAGAAATTTCAACTATTTCATAATTTAAAGCAAGATCAGTAACTGAAATTTTTTTTAAATGGGGAAAAAAATTCTAGTGTTGTCACGTTAGTTTGCACTTTTTCGTCAGTTTCCCGACACTTGTATTCTTCAGTATTTCTTTTGTTGTAAAGATGAATACACAGTCCAGTCACATTAATGTACCCATCTGTCAAAAGCCAGAATAACCACCTTTCGTAGAGCGGACTGCTGCGAGACTAGGAAGAGAGTCACTTAGGTCCCTGAAGGTGTTCTCTGGGATGTTGAGCCATGCCGACTCTAATGCCATGGCCAGATGCGCTAGATTACGCGGTTGAGGATTCATGGCGTGAACAACTCGATCGAGATGATCCCACAGATGCTCGATTGGGTTTAAGTCAGGTGAGTTTGCTGGCTAAGGGAGGACGGTAAACTCATCCTGGTGCTCTTCGAACCACGCACGTACACTGGCAGCTGTATGGCACCTCGCATTGTCCTGCTGGAATATGCCATCATCCTGAGGAAAAACAATGCGCATGTAGGGGTGGACATGGTCCGCAAGGACAGATGCGTACTTGCATTGATCAATCATGCCTTCCACAATGATCAGTGAACCCAGAGAATGCCAGGAAAACATTCCCCAGACCATAATGCTCCCGCCTGGACCGTTCCGGCAATGGTTGCAGGGTGGTTCCTTTCAGATGTTTCACGCCTTATACGCCAACGTCCATCTGTCCGATGGAGCATAAAACGCGATTCATCTGAAAACGCAACCTGTCGCCACTCAGTGGACGTCCAGCTGCTGTACTGGTATGCAAATTCTAGCCTTCGCCGTCTATGAACAGCAGTCAGCATAGGTGCACGAACCAGGCGTCTGCTTCGGAGGCCCAGACGCAGCAATGTTCGCTGAATAGTAGTTTGGAAGACACTTTTGGTAGCCCCTTGGCTCATTTTGGTGGTCAGTTGCTCAACGGTAGCCCGTCTATCTGCCCGAACGCATCTCCGCAACCGTCGTTCGCCTCTGTAATCTATGGCCCATGGTGCACCACATTTGCCACGTCGCTGATTTTGGACAGTCCCATTTTGCCATGCACGGTACACTTTTACCGCGAACAGTTCACAAACTCAGCCGTTTCGGAAATGCTTCCACCCTTGGCCCGAAAGCCAATGATCATGCCCTTTTGGACGTCGGATAAATCGCTTCGTTTTTGCAATACGCCAACGATTGAAATGTTTTCCAATGCCCTCACACACCCTTTATATACGCTCAACTGCACTATGCTGCCTTCTGTGATTGGTTATTTAACTCTGATGTGGAAAGTACATGGTGGTCACATTAATGTGACTGGACTGTGTATGCATAACTTAATTGACCTAGCAAAGTTGTTCTTACTGACTTTTGGCTTTAAGAATGTTTTTAAAATCAATTTTCTTTTGGATCACTTTTATTTTTTTTTATAAAATGAATACAAAATTATGTACTAAATGGTAACTAATTCAGAAAGTTTCGATTGTCCATGAGTAAAATTTTAATTGCCAGAAAGTTATTAAAAACAAATTGTTTGCTTACATAAATTTCAAAAAACTGTTTCCAGGATTTTGAATAATACAAATTTTTAATTGAATATATAAAAAACTGAGTAGCAAGTATGCTTAGAAACTAAACAATGGGGATTTTGTGTTAAGATGACCATCTAATCAAGACATAACCTGCACCCAAGGACTCTCTGTCATGAAAACAGAGATGAACACTTAAGCCTTTGCTTCCCATATGGATTGGCATACCACTGAGTTTAATTTAGTAGAATATATAAAAGCAAATTAGACAGTTTTTTCAAGATTTTTTAAAAAATTAATTTCTGTCTATATTAAGAGAAATTTACGTTAAATTATTCTACTCAAAAAATATTAAATTAAATATATGTGATTAGCATGAAAAATATGGAAATTATTTGGGGTTTATAAAAAAAAGTTTTGTACGATGAAAATTATTAAATGAGCAATACCTTAAAAGGAACTTTATAATATAGGTGCTGAGTAAAAAAAAAAAAATGCACTCACAATAGTTAACATTTTATTATCGGTTGTGTTTGTACAAATGATATACAAAATATACACAAACTGGGAACCAATCCCATATATAACTGAATTATAACATTTCAACAAAACAATATTAGCATCAATCATCTGGTCTTCCTGTACCCATGGCATCTTTATACTGCAGTATCCATTCTTCTGGTTTGGTGTCACCTATGATCTAAATATGAAAATAAGGCTATTTAAATCTAATTAACAGAATATTTAAGTATGAAAAAATACAAGATTAAAAATTGGAAGAAAAAATATCCATCTCAGTTAGGTTTGTTTGTCGCTCAACGGTCATTTTTTGTACACGAGGGCTAATTAGACAGGGACATATGGTTTAAAGTGGATTCCGAACCACTACAAACATCCATACCCAAAGTGGGATTCAAACCCATGAACTGTTGAACCAAAGGCAAGAGCGCTGACCATTCGGCTGCCAGCTCGGCTATGCATCTCAGATAAACGAATGAAAGAAATTTTGAATCAATTTAAATAAGAAATATAAGATATTTCTATTTAATTTTTTCTGCCAGAATAACTGCTACCGTCATTTAAAATTGTTTTTTCTTCATTTACACAAAAACATTATGCAATAAGAATATACAAATACTACATCAAATGATTGGTACTCAAACAAAAAACCATGTGAAACAAAAATTCATGAAAAATTTAGAACACTAAAAAAATTTATTCCAAAATAATATTTCCAATAATAAACGAATACCACCACAAAAAGTTTTTATTTTTATGAATAAATATTGTACATTTTATTTGATGAAAACTCCACACTTATTAAAAATTTATTCTGAAAGGATAAATAATATTAATTCTAATACACAAGATATTTAAAAAAGTTGTTTGAGCACGATATTGTTCCTAAAAGCATTGTCATGCTAGTAATTGCAGTATGATGCAGTCATTACCTGGGAATCAATATAATTATCAAATAATCTCAAATTGGGAGCATATGCTAAATATATTGAGTGAAATAAAACAAATGAAATGTTATACCTTGCAAGCAAAATCAAGTATGTCCTTTTTATCAAATTCTTGTCTAGCACGTTCCCCCCAAGTGAATTCAAACTCAGGGGGGTCTTTGCTTATACAGTTGTACTCCAAATACATTTGCTTAACAAGTTCATTGGTTAAATATTTCTTGACATCTCCAAATACTGGATGTGGAAGTTTAGCACTAAGGATGAAAAATTAATGTAGAGAACTATAAATTATCAAATTACATTTCTAATGTAATAATATGGAAATTTAATATTAAAAAAAAATTAACTTGAGTAATTTAAAATGAATGCTTTTTAGATAAAGCTAAAAAATACAATGCATTGTCTTAATATAATAAATAAAGCAATAATTAAAACAGAAATAGCATCTTACTAGCTAAAATTATGAAAAGTTCTATTTATATTTAACTTATATTTAAAACTATTTTCAAAATAACAAATATTTTACTCATATAAAAAACTTAATATGATTCAGCATTCTGAAAGGTGACGTTTGTTTCAGAATATCTTCACTGAAAACTTTTGTGTCAGAATAAACTTAAAAATATTAAATGATTTGTCACTCTTAAATAAAAATTGTAATGAGTTAAGATTCTCATCTTGGCTAGAATTTTTAGGATGAATAAGAAAGTTAAGCACAATAGGATAACCAGTATTTGAATTTTTCAATGCTTCTATAACATTCAAACTGTCAGTATAAAAGTAATATTCATAATTGCTGTATTCAGAAGCTGAAGGGCCTGTTGTATTGCCATAGCTTCAGCTGCAAGGATGGTTTGATTTGTTTGTCGCTCAACGGTCATTTTTCGCACACGAGGGCTAATTAGACCGGGACTTACGGTTTAAAGTGGATTCCGAACCACTACAAACATCCATGCCCAAGGTGGGATTCGAACCCACAAACTGTTGAACCGAAGACAAGAGCGCTAACCATTCGGCTGCCAGCTCGGCTTACACTAATAGGAACTTTGTAATAGACAATTTTTACTATAGCAAAAATTTGGTTATTGCAAATGCACTGAATTACTTTAGCATCATTTGTTATATTCATAACATTTTTGCATTTGTTCTAATATATATATATATATATATATATTGACATAATAAAATTTTGCATTAAAACTCATAATTTAAAACCAAACATTTTTACAAAATAATTGTTTTAAGTAATTTTTTGACTTTAAAAAAAGTTAAATTAACAATTTATTTTTAAAAAAATAAGCTGGAGTGAAAAATTAATTACAGTGGAACTTGGATAATTCGAAGCTCAAGGGACCACTGCAAAACTTTGAATTATCCAAGTTTTCAAAATTTCGATTTTTTTATTTACTGCATGTGACTATAGGCAATTAAATACTAGTATTAAAAGAGTAAAATTGGTATGCATTTAACTAACACAACCATCAGGTTGAAACGATGTTTATTACAATAAAATACAAATGCACTATGAATTACAATTTTGGAAAATATTGCGATATTTTAGATTGTTAAAAAAATCAGTTGAGCGCTTTAAAACAAAGTCTTCAAGAATATTTATGGATTGAAAGATAGCTTGACTTACGTTACATTGTCTTTCTGCATAGTGACGATATTTCGCTAAATGAAAAACTGCATCACATGAAGTTGGAATCGGCCTTTCTTCAACATCATTAGCTTCTCTGGGGTCATTATCGTCCTCTGTTGCATCGCTTTTGTTGTTTAGAACTTTGGATAGAATTTCTTTGTCGGATAGTTCTCCATATATTTCTACACTTTCATCAATGTTAATGTAATCATGAAAAGGCATTTCGTTTTCCCATGCATCTGGTTGAGGTAGATCTTCAAAAATCTCGCCGGGGCTCGTGTTTTCCTTAATAAACCCTGCTTTTCTGAAACAATTCACAATTGTTTCTTCGCTGACTTTCAACCATGCATTCAAGCACATTCTTGCTGCATCGAGGACAGAAATGTTGGGCTTTTTGGAAGAATCAGTTAGAAGATGTCGTACGACAAGGCATCGATAGAAATGTTTGAAGTTTTTGATAATGCCCTGATTCATTGGTTGCACTATTGAGGTCATGTTTGGTGGAAAAAAATAACCTTTACATTTTCCATTGCAGGGATCGACTTATGTGCCGTGCAGTTATCAATGAACAGGAGAATTTTTCTTTTGGTACGTGTGGTCGAGCTCTAACAGCCAATCCTTGAAAAGGTCTGCAGTCATCTAAGCTTTTTTGTTTGCCCTGTATTCCACTGGCTTTGTTTTCACGTCCTTGAAACATCTTGGATTGGCAGATTTTCCAATCATAAGTAAAGGAAGCTTTTCAGTCCCATTCATATTGGATCCCACTAGTAATGTTACACATTCTTTGCTGTTTTTGCCACCACTGCATTTGTCTCCCTTAAATGCTGGAGTTTTGTCCGGCGTACATTTAAAGAATAGTCCAGTTTCATCGACAATGAAAATGTCACTTACAGGTGTATCTTTTATGATTTGCAAAAGTCTGTCCACCCATTCATTGGCTGACTTCTCGTCTACACTTGCACTTTCACCACATACAGTTTTCAATGAAATTCCATTTCTTTCCTTGAATCCATCCAGCCAACCTGAGCTATCTTTGAAGTTGTTGTTTCCCATGATGGAAGAAAATTCTTCGGCTTTAGCGCGTAGAAGAGTTCCACTCAGAGGGATGTTTCTGTCTCTCGATTGTTTAAACCAGCGGTTCTTAACCTATGGGTCGCGACCCAAAATTGGGTCGCGCTGAGTCGAACCAAAAAAGTTAGTAATACACCAAAAATAATAAGTAATACCAACACCTCCTAGAAGAGTTATTCCCTAATACAAGTTATACCCTAATACAATGTTTCGGTTTCACCGCTCTTCGCGAATGGCCTTCAGATTCGCGAATCCCTTCCGGAAGTGACTTCCAATTCCTGTCCTGAGGCTTTCTCTTCTAGGAGGTGTTGGTAATACGCGCGCCATTGCTTTGCGAGCGCGCAGACTCAGTAAGCTCTCTGTCAAAAACTGGTTTCTGCATATCGTGTTGTGAATAACAGTGAAACGTGAATACAAACATTTTCGAAACAAGTTTTGTCTTATTATTAATAGTGGAGTGATCAAGCTGCAGTGTGTATTGTAAAATTATAATCACCCTAATAATGGCAAAACGTGAATACAAGGAAGCATTTTTAGAATTAGGTTTTACTTGCATTTATGATCGAGGAGTGAACAAGCCGCAATGCGTGTTGTGCAATGAAATATTAAGTAATGAATCGATGAAACCGAACAAACTTAAAAGACATTTTGATGCAAAACATAAAAATTTTTCCTTTGAGGGAAAAGATCGTACTTTTTCGAAAGAAAAGAAGCCCATTTAAAAAGACAGCGTTTGGATGCACCAAGTAGTAATGATTTTATAAATTCTGCCAAACAAGCTACACTTGCTTCTTTTTATGTGGCTTGGCATATTGCAAGACAAAAGAAACCCCATAATATTGCTGAAAAACTTATAAAACCTGCTGCCATTGACATGGCACGTATCATGTGCGGAGATGAAAGTTCAAAGAAATTACAAAAGATACCATTATCAAATGATACAATTCATTTACGAATTAATGATATGTCATTTGATATTAAGAATCAACTTATTTCTGCTATAAAAATTGCTGGTTTATTTAGTATTCAACTGGATGAAACGACAGATGTAAGTAAAGATGCTCAACTCATGGTTTACGTACGGTATCCAGGTTTAACAGATATACAGGAGGACATTTTATTTTGCAAACCAATGTCAACAACAACTAGAGGTGAAGATATTTTTCTTATGGTCGATTCGTTTTTTAAAGAAGAAGGATTAAATTGGAATCAGTGTTTCAGTATTTGCACCGACGGTGCAGCTGCCATGACAGCATCTCAAAAGGGATTTTCGACAAGAGAAAAACAAATGAATCCACAAATTATATCGATTCATTGTTTGTTACATAGACAAAATCTTGCTTCAAAAAAATTATCACCCGAATTATGTATCGTTTTGGATGAAATTGTTACGGTAGTCAATTTTATCAAATCAAGAGCTCTTAACTGTAGAATTTTCTGCGAACTGTGTTTCGAATTTGGTGCAGAATACGAACATTTATTATATTATTCTGAAGTTAGATGGCTGACCCGGGGCAAAGTTGTTCAAAGAGTATTATCATTGCAGACAGAAGTCGAATTTTTTTTGAGAGAAAAGAAACACCCATTAGCATCTAAATTCTCCGAGTTGAAGTGGATTACTCAAGTTGCTTATTTGTCAGATATTTTATTTGAAATAAATAATCTAAATACGTCTATGCAAGGACGTAATCATACTATTATTGAATTAACTGAAAAAATTACATGTTTTAAAAATAAACTCAAATTATGGAGAAATAAGGTTGAAGTAAAGAAACTTGCTTCATTCCCGACTCTTAATTTACTTGTTGAAGACAATAATATTGATATCACGGATTTTGAAATACAGAAAATTATTATTAATCATTTAGAAAAATTAATAGCAGACTTTGATCGATATTTCTCTGCAGACGAAGTTTTCAAATATAATTGGGTTCGAATGCCATTTAATTTTGATGTAAGTGATTTGCATGAGGAATTTGTTAATATTAATCAATTTCAAGAACAATTAATAGAAATACAAAGTGACCAAGCACTTCGATACAATTTGTACAAAAACACTGAATCTTTATGTGCTTTCTGGTTAAAATTAAAAACCGAAAAGCCAATAATTGTTAAAGAAGCCCTAAAAGTATTATTGCCCTTTTCAACAACATATATGTGTGAGGCTGGTTTTTCGGCTCTGTGTGTAATCAAAAACAATTACCGGAACAAGTTAAATCCAGAAAATAGATATAAGGTGCTCCTTGACAAGCATTCAACCGAGGTTTGAAGATCTTTCAAAATGATTCAAGCACAAGGTTCTCATTAAAACTGTATGACTTGCATTTAAAATTTAAAAGACTTAACATATGTATTGATATTTCTTTTTTTTTTTAGGAATAAGTTAAAATGTCAGTTATTTTCAAAAAGTTATAAATATATTTTAATTTGGTCAATAAAAATTATTAAAAACACTTGTGATTATTAATTAAATTTTCCTTGGATCGAAAAGTACTTTTGTTTATCTTTATTATTAAAAAAATAAATAAAAAATTTGAAAGTTAAAAAAAATCATCGTAGGATTGAAGATTTTTTAAAAATACGATCTAAAATAAAGCAATGAAAAAAATTTGACTTTTTTTGGGGTCGCGACATGAACATATTTCTCAAATTTGGGTCGCGGCTTAAAAAGGTTAAGAACCACTGGTTTAAACCATTTTAATACACATTCATCGTGATCTGGATTGTCCGCATCTCTTGCTCTTTTCCTTTTTCCGTTTACACTAGAACAACTGCTTAGAATTTTTTCCTTATTTTTCAAAAAAGTTGAAAGAGTATTTGCTGCTATTCCGTATTCTTTTGCAATGTCGCATTTCTTTCTTAAACCTTTTTCAACTACACTGATGACGGAAATTTTTGGTTCCAAAGTTAAGGTCTTGTAGGGAACGCGTGGTTTACTCAAAGACATGCTTGCTGTTCTAAAGTTTCAAGTGAAATGAAGACTAAAAGTTGCCACACACGAAAGAAAAAACATGTGACCACTACAGGTTTCTTGGAAAACAGGTGCATGCAATGTTAAACGCCTGTCGTACAAAAGAGGGGTTAACAGTGCAGTCCAGTCACACTAATTTTCTCCCCTTCTTTCCTCCCGCCCTCAACAATCTTCCTCCCCCTTAATCCTGTACTCTTAGCCTGTAGTGCGTCTCCCCCTCCCTCTCAGAAAATTCGGAAAACCTGAAAAAGTTACTGCATTGACAGTGTATTTCTGCTGGAGTAAAACTTCAAATTAAGGAAGTTGGACTTCGAATTATCCACGATATTTTAACATTAGTTTAATAATAAGTTTCAAGGGACCGAGAGAAAACTTCGAATTATCCACGAATTCGAATTAAAGAAGTTCGAATTATCCAAGTTCCACTGTACCACTCAGTAACAGCAATAATGTAAATTGATACCTGTGTAATTAAAAAATTATAAATACTATGCCAAGCAAGACTATGTTAAGAAATTAATATTACAATATATTTAATGTGGAAACGTTTTGCTAAATTTTTAAATGCTATTTTTATTACATATTAACAAGTGTGTGGAATTGCTTTCCTTTAAGGTAAAATCAATAAAAGATCTTATAGTATAATTCTACTGAAGAAAATGATTGAAAAAAGCACACATTTTAATAAAAACATTTAAATAATTTAATATACAATTAAAAATATCAAATGAAACAGTTTCTTAACAAAAAATTTAGAAAAAAATAAATTATTTAAATAAATTAAAAGAGAACTGTAGAATTAAAAAAGTGATGTTTCATAAGAGTGAAATTTATTACGATGCCAGAATTATATATGTTGAATATTAAAAATAATATACTTCTAGAATTCTTATAGTAATATAATTTGCCATCATGTAATTGAAAGGAGACAATTTATGAAATAGTTTGAAAATAATTTACACTATAAAATACTGTTACAACTGTCAACATAAAAATAATCCAGAGTGAGCGAATGAATAAATAATTATAAATGTACAACTGATTTATATATGCTATCACTATATGAAGGAGCCTGTATACAGTTAATTTTTAGTTATAAGTTTAGTAACTTATAAATTGGTACATATTATTGTTTGTTACTAAATACACATATTTTTAATTTTGTCCAATAAAACATAACAATACATAGAATTTAGTAATATAACATAGATGTAAAAGAAAAACTTTACAGATTACAAAAGCCCTATTTAATTTATTGAAGTAATAAATCAAGTGTAAATTGAATTATTGAGAAAATATAAATTTCTGTATTATAAGCAACATTTTGATGTTGATTCAGTTATTGATATTCAGCCATTTTTTCCTATTTTTTATTGCGTATAAATAAATAAATTATTTTTGAGAAAAACTAAACAAAATACTCATAAGACAATAACAGACAAAAATAGGAAAATGGATATGACTATTAATTAGTTACATTAAACTTTTTTTTATCCATATACATAAAGTTTAACACATTTCTAAAATTCCACATTTTTTAATTAGTTGGCTCTATGAAATAATCTTTGATTTAATCCAAGTCTTTCATCATTCTTAATTCTTTGGATAAATTTTAATAAATATCTGATTCTCAAATCAATTTATGAAATGATAGCTTGCCTATTTTTTCCTTTATGCAAAAACATGTTTTACAAATCACATGAAATTACACATAACTAAAGATAACTAAATTTGATTTAAAGCATTATAAATATTTAATTTACAAATATCCACTTACGTAGCATCAATACCAAGAGGTTTCATAGCTTCCCATAATTCATCTATAAAAATAAACAATTTGTGAATAGAATATAGAAACAAATTACAAATATGAAGAAAATGATCATTGAGAGATAACATATTTCAGCTTCTTGGGTAATATATCAAAATTTATGAGTAATTGTTATAAACTTACTTTCACTGATAGATCTTTCATTCATAAAAATCACCGTAAGTAAGTAGAAAATAAGACCTCTTTTTTGAAGATCAACAGAATTTCTAGAATAAAAATATTTATAATTAGTAAAATTAATTTTTCTAACTACAAAGCAGAATTTAAGATATTTTTGGTAAAATATAAACTTCATTTTTTAATTGAAAAATTTGAATAATAAAAATAGAGCTTATCATTTATAATCCAAATGATATCATATTTTAGTTTTAAAAAGGTTTTTTCTTTTTCTTTCTTTTTTTTAAATTTTTTTGTTAAATATAATGATCACATATCTACACATAAATAGATTAAAATTATATGAAAATTTTTTTAAAAAATGAAAAAGTATAATATACTTTTATTTGTGAAATTTTAAATAAAGTAGCCTTAATTTATTAACCATATATAAACATAGAAGTATTCTAGGTGTAGAATAAACATATTTCCACTATTTCTACTGAGGTTAAAAATTTAGTTTATTACAGTTTCGCACGGCAATTAAAGAATTTAAAAAATTAAAACAAACACATTGGTAACAATTCATAATTAATAGAATACATTTTAATCAAAGCTTAGAAAAACATTTTTTTCTTAATGCCAGTGATAAAATGTCATTTGTTAATGAAAAAATTTCAATTGACATCTATCAACTTTTACTCTTAATTTTAGATAGACTCTTAATTTTTTACTACATAAGAGAAACCATTATTTAAAACAGTTTATAAATACTATTTAAGAAGTAATATTCAAGAAAAATCAGAATCATACTAAAGTATTGCAAATACGGGTTGCATGTCACACTTTATCATACTGAAAATTTCTAATTTTTCATTACAGAATAATAAATATCTTAAATTATAATAAAAGGGAAAAATGTTAATATTTAAATGACATTACATTCTTTTTATTTATCAATATAGAGTAAATAGAATTTCTTTCCCTCTTTCAATTTATATTATAATATTCCATCTCAATAATGATGTTATAATGAGTATTTCCCAAAACATACATTGAATTTAAGTAAATAAATTTAATAATGAAAATAAATACTTGAAGTCATCCCTCATGGTGGCAAAATTAATATTAATTTATATACTCAATAAACAAATATCAGCTTTGAGAGAGTTATTGTTATTATTAAATGTTTGAAAATACTTTAACATTCTTTAGGAAGCTAATGAACAAAAAATGAAAAATATTAAATTTAAACAGAAAAACTGTTCTCTTATTTACAAATAACTTTAGAATACTTAAATACCCCTAGGTTTACTTGTCTTTATTGCATGTATAAATCATGGATGCTAAGAATGGTTCATCTTTAGACACAAAATAAGAATTCCTTCTAAAATATATGAAATCTTTTAGTGTAAAAAAATCATATTTACTCAAGCAAAACTTAAAACGTTTAGCATTAATTCTTCATAAATCAAAATTATTACATAAAAAAGGCATACATCAAAAAATTCAGCATATTAATTTTAATTAGATTAAACAAAATAAGAATAGAAATATCCATAAAAGTTGACATCAGATCTTGAAAACAAGTGTAAGAAAAAATTAAACTACTTAAATTAACAGAAAAATTAAAAATGATAAAAACTTTATACAAATAATAAAAATGACAAAAAAAATGAAAACGAAGTAAATCATGAGGAACTGAACTGCCCAAAATGAAATAAATGAGATAAAGAAATCATGTATGAAGTGAAATTAAAAGCAACCAAAGGATATCCAAAGATACATTAGATGCAATATGCATTTTATTGAATATTGAGAAATGGAGATAATGTAGAAGGCATTTACATAATGTAGGAGAAAACTTTGTTAAATAATAGAAAACTTTCTAATTAATGTGCTTCTAATTAACTTTCTAATTTATTCATAATTAATGTGAGTGATTACAATTATTAGTAACAATGCACTCCTGCAAGAATATCATAACTTCTGTTGTACATTTTTATGTAAATGTTTCTTGAAAAGAATAATGCAAATAACATTTAAATGATAAATATTAAATTACAATACCATATGTATATTAGACACCATATCTATATGGTATTGACATTAATAATCAAATAATTCAACAAAAGTTAGTTGTCTTACAATTCAGCAAAATGTAAACCAAGATCACGATTTAAAATATTGATTAATATATATTCTCCTTTTCGTTTTTCTGAGGCCAATATTTCCATTCCAAAATTCTGAAATAATTTAAAAATTAATAACATATTGTAATTAAAACTAAAACATATTCATATGAAATCAAGTGCAGCATCAGGTGGAAACTTATTTATAAAAATAATGCAAAATTTAAAGAAGGGAAAAATTTAATATTTTAAATTAAATTATTGGAATTTTGTAAAATATCTAAAAATGACTAAAGATTAAATTTATTAAATAGAATTTATAAATGATAAATATTTAAAATATATTTGTTTCGTTAATAATTAAATGAAAGAAATGGATTGTTTTTTAACTGTGCATGGGATACATATTTTCCTTTGTACCATGCATGCTTAATTTTTGACTTTAACACATTTGTCACAATTTTTTTTATTTACCTTCCCTTTAGCTTTTAGTTTAAAATTTGGTGTGAAACGTATTCACTTTCATATGACGATATATGAATTTGAATGTTTTCAGAGCAAAACAGCTCAGTTCAAGACAGAATACAAAATGGTTTTCGCCAATTGCAACTGAAATATTGTTTGGAAGAACTGAAATCATTCATGAATGTAATTGGACAATGCTGATTACAGTTGAAACAAATTGATTGAGTTGTGACGCCATATGTTATTTATTTTATGAAACATACAGCTTTTCTTTCAAAACTTTTTTGTAAGTTTTTCTGATGGATAATGTTTTTTACCAGATTATCCGATGGCAGAGATATCATTTCACTTGAAGAACATTGTGACTATAACCTATTTAACATGTCCCAGACACCTTTAATGAACATAATGAGCCTTTGGCTAAGACAGGATTTGAACTCACTCCCTTCCAATAATGAGAACATGAGAACCTAACCAACCATGTCATCGTAGCCTGTAGCAAAACCATATTGTAGTACAAATACTATAAATGCTTTTATATACAACAAACATGTAATTTAAGCTTAAAAATTACAAAATTAACTTTGAGTGAGCTAATGACATAACACTTAAATTGCTGATAAATTAATGTTGATCAGCAGTAACTGAATAAATATTACAAGAAATGTATAAAAATGATATGAAAATTAAATTGCTAGACACTAATACCTTTTTAAGAACATTATTAGCTTCTTCAATAACAGTTCCATACAACTTTCTGTCTTGATTAATAAAAACATGTTTCAATATATCTGGTTAAAATAAGAAATCAATTAGTATTACAATAAGAAATCATTCTATTATGAAAATATGAGGGTGATTAATTAAAAGCTACATACCCGATTTTTTTATTGCATATTTCTTTTGATCCGCAACCAGCAAGTAATAAACACATTTATTAGCCTGTGATATAAACATAAAATTTTTAACTGTTTTCAATGATACTAAAAACATAATATTGGAAATTCAAATGCTCTATGTGCTCTTTCACATAATTTCCAACTCAAGTTTTAGCATAAAAAAAAAAATTTAATTATTCACATTAAAAAAAGCCATTTTCTTTGCAGATCTTTTTTTCCAATTTTTGGAATTTGAAATACATCAATTATTACAATTGAATATAAAAAGGGAGACAAATAAAATTAATAACTTTTGTGATTTTATACATACAATTTTTTAATTTCATAACAAGAATGTCAATTTTATAAAATTGGAGCATATCTGTAATTAAATTACAAACATATCTATCTGTATCATAAAAACAAAAAATGTCTCTTCCAATTTTTCTTTCATGAACATTAAGCAGTATATTGTCACTACAAATGATTTGGGCCACATTTTCTAAGTAGCCTGAACTATTTTTAGTCTGATAACTTAAACTACTGAGGTATGTGTCTGAAATTGTTTACAGAGGACAGCATTTAAATGTAAATTATTTAAGTATATTTTAATCTAAAAAGTGAAAGTATAAATATTTTATAATATTTTATCATTATAATTTTACAATTTTTAAATACACTAACCAAGTTTAATGTAAATATTTTTCTTTACAGAGAACTTTTTATTTAAAAGATATATGATTCTACATTTAAAATTAGTTATTAAAAACATTCAATGTTAAACATTGTTACTTTATATCTGAAAACTAAAAACTATTAAATATTTTCATGCAGCTTTGATTTATAATTTCATGTGGTAACTTATATTTTGAATAGTAATGCCAATAATTTTATAAAATATAATGTTTTATATTCTGTAATAAATATTATTTTCACAAATATAATTGTAATTAGTTTGCATCAATATACCCCCCCCCAATTTTTTTTTAAAAAGAATATTTTTTATACATTTGATTCATAAAATTGGTTTTATCTAAACAGTAAAATCACTAATAACAATGCAAAAATGGAAGTCGCAAAATTTAGTATATAAATTTATATTACATATAATTTGAAGTCATAATAATTTTGTTTTCTCATCAGAAATTGGAAATTAATTTTTACATAAAAAAATATGCACAACATAAATATCATATAAAAATATAAATAATATCTTCTTATAAAATGCTTCAATATTTATTTGAAAATAGATTTTTTAATATTACTACTGACTATAACAGAATAAAAATGCATAATTTTGAAATCGATTTTCAACATATGAATTTTAATTTTTCTATAATGATATTTGCACTAAGGATTATTTCTTACATTAAATTCAAAAACTATTTTATGTGAATGTTCAATTTTAAAAAAGACATTCTATATAGTAATAAAGAGAGAGAGAGAGAGTGAATAAAATGTCAGTTAATATATTATTACTCACCAAACTTACTATATTTCTCCCTTGGGATAAACTTTGTGTTTGTAAAGGAGAAGACTGAGTAACCTAAATTAAAAGACTAATTTAAGATAAAAAAATTTTTAAGCATTATAAATATTTATAAAGTATTGAGTAATACTATTGCTGATTTATAATAACTAAAATAAAAACATTTTTACAATACAAACTGGGATATTAAATATAAGAAATAAAAAAAAAATGCGGAACATTCACAATGTGATCTGCATTGTACAAATATCCCATCTGAAATCCACATCATGCCATTAAGTATTTAAAATATACATGATGATTTTTAGATTGAAAAAGCACTTTATGGTAAAAAAATATATAGATAATTATAACAATACAGCACGTTATGTGATGGTACTAACAAATAAAACAATATAGTTTTTTTTTTTTTTGAAACTAACATTTATTAAGTCAGTGAGGAAAGACTTTCATAAAACTTCTAACATAGCATGAAATCAAATATTGTGTTCAAGTATCTACAGAAATTTACTACTTAAATCAACAATTTTACATTTTTGCAGATAACTATTAGAAAAAATATGAAAAGATAACATACATGATGGTAAACATAACTTAAAACATAACATACATAATTTAAAACTGGAAATATTCTGTTTTCTATCCTTCTATAGAAAGATTGCTAACTTATAAAGAGGGGTTTAAGATTTTTAAAACTTCTCAAGAACATTTTATTAATAAGAAAAATAACTAACTCAACTACTTAAGTTTAGTTTGAAATAAATATTATAAATAGTTTCTTAAACAAGATTTTATCAATCATAAATAGCATTATTTTGAATAATTGAATAATATTAAAATTATTTACAATATATTGATACCAATTTCATGTTTTCGGATTGTAAATGCATGCTAAACAAAGAATGATTTTACAACATTTTCGCAAAATCTTTTCTGGTTGGTGGAAGGAAAATTACAAAATATTCTTAATGTTTAAGTTTCCAATATATTTATATTACATCATATTAATTTAAAACACATCTATTGCAAAATAATAACATTCTCCATGATTATTTAATATGCAAGGAAAAAGTTTATAATTAAAAGATTAAAATTGATGTTGCAGAATAAATTAAATCTTATTTCTCCTTACTTTGCCAGAAACGCTATTAGAAATTAAGTTTACCAAATATCAAGAGCATATTTTATTTATTTATTTATTTTATTATTATTTTTTTTCCTTTCCATTTAAATCTGAAATTTAAAGTAGCCAATGACTAGGTTTTGTTTTATGCATAACAACATGCACTGAATTATTTTATACAAAAAATACATTCTTTTAAAAATGAACAGTTTTGTATTTCTTTGTTTACTAAACAAGCACTAAAAATTCAAAGCACTTTTTTAAGGAAAAAAAAATTTTTTTTGTGATTTGTTTTATAAGCCTTTGCTGTTTTTTCATAGGTATTTGCTGAATAAATTTATTAATTACATAGTTAGTTTTGATACAAAAAATTTTCTTAATATAAATACTGTGAGATTTCTCACAAAAATATTAATAGAAAATGAAGGTAAAAAAAGCTTTTATCTCAGAAGTAGATATAACAAATAAAGTAGATATTATTTTACAATTTTAATATATTTTATTTACATTATATGTAGGGAGATAATAAGAAATTTTTAATGTTCCCTATTTATCAACAAAAGATGAAAAGGTAATTTTCACATGTCCAAAAGATTAGAAAAATTGTTGCTTTTCCAAAAAAGATAGTAAATATGCATATATATTTTAAAAATATGTGTGTGTGACTTAGCTCACATTGTCATTTTAAGAAAGTCAAGGAATAAACCTGTAAAGTACGATATAAAAACTATGATGATGGCTTCTGTTGCATTGCAGGATTCAAAATTAATCTAGTAAAAACTTTGCACTAGAGTATATTTAAATAATATTTACTATGGTTTGAAAGCATAATTTTAAGTAACATTATCTATGGTTATAACTAAAAAAAGCAGATTTTTGAATTGCATAGTTTTAAACATACATCCACAATATCAACGAAAACTTTAAATTTTTATCTTATTTATATAAGAAGATTAAAGATTAAGTAGATTAAGATTTTATCTTATTTATTTAATAATAGAATGTTAATTCACTGCAGTGAGCACAAAAGTTAATAATTCTTAAATTGAAAACTTAATAAAGAATAGCTCAAAAAGCATAGTAAGAAGCTTAAAAATAAAAATCTCATAAATTATTTCCTGAAATATATAACAACCTCCTCATTTCCTTCTGTCTCTGCAGAGTTACGAATTTTTCTTCTGTTAGCGGGCTTTGGTTTAATTTTCTTCTTTTTAACTTTAGCAGCTTTACTTTCTTTTTCAATTTCTCGTCCTGGAATCTATATAAAATGAAATGGGTATTAAAGACCTAATAGATAGTAATTTGGCTGAAAAATGAATATTATATTTGTTTTGAAAATGAACACAAGATATTCAGTAGTGTAATAATGTTTATAAAACTTTAAAATATAAACAAGATAATTAAATAATGAATTAATTAAATTATTGATGCATATCTTGATTATAAAACTTTAAACACCAAATAGAAATTCAAGTTGATAGAAATTTAAAAAAGTCAATGCCGTTTACGTAATTATCATCAAAGAAATTATTATTGTTGTATCATTAAACTAGTTGAATATAATTTTATTAACAAGCACAGATCTAAAAAAAATCTGTCTGAAACAGAAATAGGAACCCATCTCAAAATAGTTTTAGGTTTATAGAATATCAACTGAGTATACAGAGAAAATATCATAAGTTGACAATATTAATTTTAAAAAATTAACTTTTATATACTTTTGACTTTTAAACTCCTAAAATTCATATACAGAGAATATTATAACTGAAATTGGAATTATTTATGAAAAGAAACACAAGAGAAATTTCATAAAGAGCTTTTTATTTTAAAATTTAAAATTTTTCCATACAATGGAAATAGAAAAGTAAATAATTCAAAACAAATATTAGCATATAAAATGTATAAAGGAAAAATTTTTAAAAATGAAAGCATTTTAGTAAAATACATTAATTAATTTAATTATTTACTAAGAGCAATATTTGTAATATATTTATTTAGAACAATATTTATCAAAAAATATTTTTTATGAATTATTAAAGTAAATATTTTTTAAAAATTAAAAATAATAGCTTAGATTATTTATATAATTTACTGTAAATTTTAAATAAAATTAAGGAAAAAATTCTTAAATACAAGTTCATATAATTTTGTATTTGTTAACCAGAAAAAATCATTTGCCAAAAATGCATGGTGAAGTATAAGTGGTGATACAAGTATAAAACTAGCAACAAAATATTTTAACAGAAGAATTATTTTGAGCACACAATGAATTTAAAAAATTTCATAAGTTAATAAATTATTTCTTAATAATTTCCACATTTTTACACAATTATACATAAATGTATATAAGTTGACAAATAGTTTCTTACAATATAAATTTTGTAAGATTTAAAATTATCTTTAAAAAATATTACCAATAACTTTCCCAAAATTTTAAAAGAATCAGCACAAAAGTGATCAGATCATGAGCTTGTTTGATTAAAAATCCAAAACTTTTAGTTTAAAAATTTGTTAACGATTATAAATATTCACAAAAAAGCTTTCCTTATTCTTATCAATAATCATAATTTATTAAAAAACACACAATTTTTTTAAAAAATTCTTTAATTAAGAAATGAATAATTTTCTAAGCTATAATAAAATGAGAAAATTACCTTGCTTTGAATTGTCCAGATTTCAACAAGAATAATTACTTAAACTGTATTGAGGATATTCCTTTTAGAGAAAATTTAATTAAATACGTGAATTTTTAATTAGATAATCACTACTATTTAGTCTCAAAATTACAATAAATGACGATGATGAGAAACATGATGCAACAAGTTATGTCCTTAATAAACATTACAGAACAAATTATATCATTAAATCTATTAAAAATGTTGTTATTTGCAGATAAATATGAAAGCAAAATTAATATGAATTTAATATAAATATTAATACAAGGAATAAAAGCCAAACAGAAAATAAAATACTAACATACATCATCAGAATCTGAAGTAGAACTTGATGATGTAGATTCTTCTCTTTGGATAACTTTAATATTTTGTGATTGATTAGACTTTCGACCACGCTTTTTTTGAGGAGGACCATCTGGCTGTATCAAAAATAAAAATGTTATTAATTTAGAATTTTAATATAAAAACGATTTACGAACGATTTACAAAACGATTTGCATGCTAAGAATTTATAGAAATAAATTCTTATTACATAATCTGAAAATTCAAATAACAAACCTAAAATTAACAAATTGATATTACTGAAATTATATATATAATTATGAAATATTTATTATATATAATACGAAATACATATATAAAATAAAAAAATAATTATGAAAATGAAAGAATAAACCATTGAAAATATATATTCAGTTATATGACAATATATTAGAAAGAATGATTAAAATTTAAGAAAAATACTGATAAAATTTCATATTATTATGCAAAAATACTTTTTCTTACATAATTTTTTTTTTTTTAACTTATGACTATTTTTACTAGACACTCAATGAGAGCACGAGATATTTAATGGTTCCTCAGATTTTGCACTTTTACAAAACAGTACATTTTTTTTATTTTATCCTAAAATCTCAAAACTTGAAATTGTATCAGTCACTTTTATAGCTCACAATGCAAAATGGAGTTTTATTTTCACAAAATAAAATGTAAAACCATTAAACCTAAACTTATGTGAATTTTTTTACACTTTTGTTTTAAATTTATTCTGAATCAAATGTAGGTCATATAATGTTCTTTTTTCAATGATCAAAGCCCTAACAGAAGTTTATATTGCATGTTAAAAAACATAACATACATATCAATTACACTTAATCTTTAAAAATATCTAACTAATCAGAAACACTAGAAGGTAAAAATGAATTAAAGTGAAGTTTTGAATTGTAAGAGATTATGAATGACTGACTCAGCGTAAATAAAAATCCTGATACCAAAACATACTAAATTAAAGTTTGTATTTGATAATTTTTTATATAACATTAAATAAGTTTTCAAAGAAGTACTTATCACCGTAACTCCTCCCCCCAGAAGTTTGCAGCAAACCACATTAGCAGCATTTGAATTGTGTCAAGATATCAGACTATTAAATAGTACACAAATAAAAAATTTTAAATGTATATGCTAATTACACAATATTAGTGCTACTGAAAAAAATTTCATGATTTGGTGGCAATATTAGTGTTTAAAAAATTAAAATTAAATGTTTCAAATATATTAAGAAAAGCATGTATATATTCTCTTATATTGAGTGCTAAATATGAACATGCATTTCTGTATACTACCATGAAATATATAACAATCACTACTATTAAAGTATTAAATTTGCTGTTTACTGATTTATTTTAACATATTGAGTGTTAATAAAGTAATTCCTTCATACAGAAATAAATGTGTTTCTGTCGTTACAGAAGTGTGACTTATTTCCAAAAAGGAAAATTATATGCATGAACATATATTTATCTCACTCGTTTGGTTTTGGATATGCATATGCAAGGTGACAAGGAAAGTGGACCAGAATTTATCATATAAATTTATGAAAGACTATTTACAAATAATGGAAAAATAATTTAGGACAAATATTACCGGAACATTGGATTTTAGGTGGTAAAAGCTGAGACACAAATTTCATTTCTCGTCATGGTTCCTGACACATATGGTTCAACTCTTCTCCACAAAATAATTGGAAACATTGCCGATGAAAATAGAATCTATTCCAATAGTTGGAAATGTTATCAGATTAGCAAAATAGAAAGAGAAGAATTTTTTACTGAGAAGATCAATCATAAACACAATTTTATTGAGCCCAAAATAGGTTTGCATACTCTAACTGTTGAACAAATATGGTACAGTGCAAAAAAGAGGAATAAGAAATATCAGAGAATAACATTCGGAATCAGATTTGTGCAAGTTCATATGACAACAGCATCAGAAGAAAGAAAAAAAAATGCTTTGACCCTCTTTTAAAGTCAAAATCAGCTCATTTTCCACCTATAATTGACTGACCCCAAATAAGATATGTGAATAAGAATCTCTTTTGTTATTGCTTTCTTTTGTGGTTATTATATCCTAGCATGATTACCATGGCAATAATTTGCTGCAGTGACAATAATACATTACTATCTTTAAAACTTTTGATTGATAATATATTACACTGAAAATTACCAGTTAACTATATAAAAATTTTATGACAAAATTTTTAAATGTTTAACTGCTGATAGGAAATTATTTACCAATTATTATTAGCAAAAAACTGCTAGGAAATTATTTATATAGTAGCAAATTCAGCATATTAGTAAAACATTTAAAATATCTCAACAATTATACTTACATCTGAATCTGAGGATTCTAATCTTCTGCGATTAATTCCAGATGGTCCAGCAGATGAGTGAACTTGTATGTTCAATGGTTGTGTTGGAGCCTACAATAAATATAAATAAATGCATTTAAATATCATAAGATATAATATTTTTTCTCAATTCATTTAAAATAAAATAAAAATGTAAAGTAACAAAGAAAACTTAATATATAAAATATTTCAATTTATTCTATTGTAAATATTTTTCTTCATTCAAATTAAACATTTTCAATTATGTGATGCATTTATTTCAATTTATTAAGTCTTCTTCTTCTTAGAGTTGGGTCTGTATGTCATTGGGCACCTCTGCTTTTATCAGCATATTGTACTGTTAACTCCAAACCCAATGTTTCCTAGTTCCAGTTGCTCAGGTCACCAACTTTATTAATAAAGTCCTTTAATGGAGTCTAGGTGTAACTCTCTAATATGGATGATGCCTAAAGAAGTTAATCTAGGGAGGACAAGGGCCTCGCATTCGTAAATGATATGCTTGGCCATTTCCTCTTGCATGACATTTCCTGCAGATAGGGTCTTGCTGAAACAGTCCCATTTTATGGAGGTGTTTTCTGAAATAATAGTGCCCAGTTATGAAGCCTACGATTAAACGTATCTTCTGCCTAGAGCATCTTAAAATTTCAGAGGCAATCCTCACTGATGATCCACAGATGATTCTGGTCAGAGAGTCAGCCATGCTAGCGATAGCTTCCTGACATTCACCAGAAGAATATGGTTTGGAGGTCACTTCTACCTCCTGTGAAGGATTCATTGCTGCCCCTTCACTAGATTGCCTCTGAGGTCCCTTGTCTTTTTCAGCAAGGTCTACATCAGAGGCTTCACCTCCAAATGCAGAAAGGTTTGTTATTTCTTGTGTCTTTGCAGCCACAAGATAACAATTAATAAGCTCAGGTAATATAACAGTCCACCTAGCATTCCCTGAGTTACTGGGCAAGGCAAAAAAGCTCTAGAAGTTCGCCAGGCAACTAGAGGCTGCGTTAAGACACCATTACTGCAGTGCCAAATAGCCCTAGGCATGGGTCGCATAACACTAGGGTTTACGAGAGCTGGTTCGCGGCCTCTGATTCTATATTCAAGGCTATCTTGTCATTCCTACAGGACGTTCGGCGATCCACCACCTGCCGACGCGCCTGGTAGCTGCTCAGGCCCCAGGAATTTATCAAGTCCAACTAAATCCATACCTGCCAACCTTGGAGAAAAAAAAATCAGTACATTCAGCTGATTTTGGGGGAAAAAAATTAGGAGACCCTACTAGCAGCATTTTTGCTTGAAATAGAATGTTTAAAACCGTAGCACCACAAAAAGACAAAGACAACTTTACTATTTAGATTATAATTACTTAAAATGCTTATTTTAAACACATTTTCTGTTAATTTGTTTACATATTTTCTGTTTTGCTTATTTCAATACAATATACATCAACCGCACCGCATAAAGGAACTATGAAAAATAAAAAAAATGTACAGCATGTAAAAAATAAACATCAATATTTATGTCCCAATATATATTTTATATAGCAACTTTTACTATATTAATGCACAATTTATAAATATTAAATTTATATAAAATTAGATAAAAACATAAAATGCTTTACTAAATAAATTGAATTCAACGGCGAATCTAAGAATATAAAAATTAGCAAATACTTGGTCCATGAAAAAAGCAATACATTTCAAATTCGAATAACTCATGCCAATTTATTCTTTTATACATTGCTGATTTAGCATTTTTTAGAAATGAATTGGTGAACTACTTTTCAAAACAATTTTTCTCATTTTGAGAATATTTTGCTATAATTAAACTTTCTAAATTTTCATCAGAAAGTGAAGATCTGAATTTATTCTTTATTTTTAAATGACTGAACAGCAGTTCACAATATGCATTAAAATGCAAAATAGTTAAAATTGCAAGCAAAAACAGAGATATTGGAAAACATTTTTCATAAACTCATATACTAAAACAACTCAATACTTTTTCCCGATGAATTTTTAGTAGCTTTTAAGTTTTTCACTGAAATTGTCAAAAATCATTAGATTTTCGTACATTATCTAGAAATCGGGAGAAATGATTAAAAATTAGGAATTTCAAGATATGATCAGTAGAGTTGGCAGCTATGCAAATCTCATACTTTTTTAGCTTTCAGAAAATATTTTTGACTAAAGAAAAATTTAAAAAAAAATAGGAAACACATGAATGAAGTGACTGATTTTTAAAAAGAATTTAAATATTATCTATAACGAAAATGATAATTAACTAAAAATATTAAATTGATGACCTACATAAAACTTAAAAGAAAAACTAACATATTTAAGGATTTTAATTATAATAAGCATACATGTGATATAGTAAATTCACTATAGTACTGAGCAGTATATATTGAAGTTTGAAAATAACATACTCAGAATATATATTTTATTTATTAATAGCAATCCTGTATAAAGCACATTATTTTTAGAAACTGATAATATACTCTGACAATATTGAGATTTAATTCTTATTTTCCTTGTTTTAAGCAGACACAGATTAAAAAATGTTAAATCCACATAAGTTAAAATTACTTCAGAATCTGATGAAGATGATGGCAATTGTTGCAAAGAAAAGGTTGTGTTTGATCTTTGACTACGTTGGCTCTAAAAGAGAAATCATGAGACGAAATTAGTAAAAAAAATTCATTTCTTATTACTCTAGAAACATTTCTAGCAAACAAAGTGATAAAAAAGTAAAAATAAACAAAGTATTATTATAACAACCGAAATTCAGTATATGAAGGATTTAAATAAAAATATAGGAGGAATAAATAATTAGAATAAAGTTTTAAGCAAATTTTTTGATGATTGAAATATAAAGATTTTCCTATATTTGTAAAAATTAAATCCAAAAAATCTTCATTTTATGAAAAAGATTTAGAATTATAAAATGTGTGTGTGTGTATATATGTATATATATATATATATATATATATATATATATATATATATATATATATATATATATATATATATATAAACAATTAATACTGTCAGGTATGATTCAAATGAATTTTAATGGAACAGAAACATTTTCATTATTACTTTCAAATTTTGTAGATTAGAGTGAACATTTTTTAATTAATTAAGTACTTTGATACAATCCTATTGGTTTGGTCATTAAATGAACCACATCATTAGTTTTTGTTCTAGAATGGATTTTTTTAATAATAATCTAGAATTTGTGTTGATTAGGATTTTATAACAATGTTTGATGTATCTGGAACTTAACTGCTATTTTTAGAATTGTACTTAGAATCATTGTATCTTACTGGAAATAGTTAATTAATTGCAGATTTTTGCTTTAAAACTGAAAGATGAAGTTTGAAATTTAAGTTTTTAAATAAATTATAAATTAAATTTATAATTTTAAGTGAATCAGAAATCTAAAAGTTAAAATTTTAAAAAAAGATAAAAATTTGACACTATTTTTTAAGTAAATTATAAATTGAGTATGTTTTGTTATTAAATAAGCAAGTAAGAGTTCATTTTTCTCATGCATTATGTATAAAATGACTTTTTTTATACATTTCTTATTTTTATGAATTAAGAAATGCTAACAATTTTTATTTAGATACAAAAAAAGATTATTAGTGTATGGCAAAATATATTTTAATATTTAATTAAAATGTGGTATTAAAAATTTTAGAAGCATATGAATTTTGTTTAATTAACTAATATTTAAATAATTATATAATAACATTAACAATTTGTAATTAATATTATAATAACAGAAAAAATCAGTATATTTTACTGATTTTGAGGGAAAAAATTAGGAGACACTACTAGCAACATTTTTGCTTGAAATAGAATGTTTAAAACGTTAGTGCCGCAAAAAGACAATTTTACTCTTTGGATTACATTCTGAGAAGGATTATGTTAAACATATTTTCTATTAATCTTAATATTTTAATAAAATATTTATCAATCTCATAAAGGAACTATGAAAAATAAAAAAATGTACACCATTTAAAAAAAGAAACAAACATTTATGTCCCAATATTTATTTTATATAGCAACTTTTACTATATTAGTGTGCAGTTTATAAATATTAAACTTATAAAATTTGTTAAAATACTTTACTAAATAAATTTAATTCATGCGTTTGATTTTGTATTATTGCCCATCCTCAATTCTTTCTCAATTAATTAAAAATAAATTTTAATAGAAGTCAACATTATTCTATTACTGATTCAACATTGTTTTAGTGTTGACCAGTTTGATAACACTACAGGGAAAGTATGACTGCTTGTCAATTAACAGAATTGTTAATGTAAAAACAGAAACACTTGTATAATAAATTTCATCCGAATAAGTGATATTGCAAAATTTTTGTTTTATCATGTAATATATATTTTGATAAGTTATATAAAATTATTTGTTAACAGAATTTTATAAAGTCTTCATGCAATAAGGAATTAGTAAGAAATAAAATGAATCACAATCACAATATTGGAAATATGAACTCATATAATTTAGGAGAGAGCTAGAAAATTGTAAATCATAAAAAACTTGCACCAATATGATGATTTTACTAAAGTTGCTACTTTCATAAAAAAATTTGCTTTAGTTTTATGAATGTATTCCATTAAATGACAAAACTGTAACTAAAGGTTGAATAGATGGATTTATTGGGTTCAAATAAAATATTAGAAATTTAAACAAATAATCAGAGACAGGACACATTATAATTAGTATATTTTCACAAAAATAGTTAACACACTAGTAAAATCAAGTTTTTTTTTATTTAGTTACAGAAACATGCATACAATTTAATGTAAGAAACTTACCCGATTATTTGAAGTACCTCTATTTATAGCCCCACGACCACCAGTAGATTTGCGAGCTTTATTTCTAGTTGACATTTTTATTAAAATGAAACAATCTTTTTAATCATTAAAACAAAATTTTGACTGCAAAAAAAAATAATAATTAATTAGCAGAAGAAAATTGCAATTACTAAATTCAAAATGTAAATGAAGTATTTAAGAATATAACAACTGAAAAAAACCTAATATTAAAAAAATAATATATGTATATAATCTTAGATGAGGCAATATATATATATATATATATATATATATTGCCGTATCATATATTTGCATAAACAACAATTGATTTCATTGCTTCTGTTCAGTTATGCGACAGATTCAGTTAAGTTTCTGATTAAAGATCAATCAAAAATAGTTTTTATTTTTTTAAGACCAGATTTTGTTTTAAAATAAAGAATTAGAAAATTAATCATCCATGAAAGAAAAAGAACATTCATCATTCTAATATTCTATATAAATTACTCAAATCTTATCTTCGGATATACAATTTTTATTGATTGCTAGATACTATAATTTTAAAATTTGACTGCAAAAAATCAGTTATAAATAACTGAACTGCTGATGTGCCTAAGAAGATTTACTGTTATTAAAGCTTTACAAGAGTACAATAAGTAAATAGTAACATGATAAAAATTTTTAAGTTTATGGATTCCCCTGTTATATCCATAAACTTAAAATATTTATCAAGTTACTTGTAATATAAAATCAAAGCATTATCATTTTCAACTATAAAATATTTAAAAAAATGTGAGAACCATTATACATATGCACATTTTAAATTTTTCTAGTTTTTAATTTCATACTTAATTTAATCCTTTTTCTATCCTTTAAAGCTTTTATTTACTTTCTGTATTCTGAATGTTTCCCTTTGTTTTAAACGATTTATAGCAGATGCTTGCTTGCTTTTACGAACTTTCAAAGACCAGTAACAGTTCATAAAATAAAAAATTATGTATAAGATTATTAAGCTGAATTTTTTTAATCAAAGCTCTGGCTTTTTTTTATCAGGAATGCACTGTAATAAACGCATACAAAATAAAATTCATATTTAAAAACAAAACTTACTTTTACTTTATAAATGAAAAATAAAAGTAGTTATTTATCTTGTTCTGTGTTTATCAAAAAAAAATACTTTAGTTCTGTTACACATTCAGCTGCTTATTTTGCAGATGGTGTTTCACTGCATTATTTTCTTGTTCAATATCTGAAAACTATTTTTTATTTTCACTCATTATAATCCAATACATAATTTAATCATCCAATATTTCTTTTGTACATATCACATATGAGTCTATGTTCAAAAAAGTCTCGAAAGAAATTTCAAGCAGTACAGTTGTTCTTTGTCAGAGTTCAGGTATAGGTGACTTCACTCATCATCAAGTAAATTAATTTGACTTTTTTCAGTTATATAGTGATTCATTTAATAAAGTCAGCATGTTGAAATACTTTTAATATTGTCTTTCCTTCAACATCATTCAATGCATTGATTGACAAATGCATTTCATAAGGCTGTTCTAACTCCCAGCCCAAAGTCCTCCAAAGCCCAACTCCCAATTGCAAAAGTACACTGCAATATTTGTTTTTGAAGCTGTTAATTATGCCCTGATCTATGGGCTATAAAACAGAAGTTATATCAGGCAAGAGAAATTCAGCATTGATCAGTTTAAGATCTAAGACTTTAACATGAGCAGTGCTGTTATCACAATGGAACTTTAGAATTCTCTGATAAAAAGACTTGATTTAAATCTCGGGAAATTTTCATAAATACTGAAAATTACTCAAACTTTAATATTAATATATGTCCCAGGTAATTTTTGAAACATCTGGGCTTTAAATATTTTCCTATGAAAAATATTCACTGGTACTGCTTCCTTTTCAAAGATTTTTTTCTGAGTTCCTAAAATTGCCAGGATGTTGTCCTTTGAAATTCTATATTTTTATGCAATTTTTGTATTCAATAATTTTTATCTGCTTTTTTTATACTTCAACTGAATAACACATTCATTTCTTCAATTGTGACATAATTCAGCTGTGATAAATCGCAAATAAAACTGGCTCTATCACTCACTAGAAAAACAGAACTTCATAAATTGAAATGTTCAAATGAAATAAAATCAAATGCAAAACAACTGAGCTCAGTTTATTCTCATTTTCTGTTTTCACATACAGCCAGGAGAGGAGAATTTTCCTTTATTCTATTTTCTTAACTATGGGGAAGACAGGCATCTAATACAATATCACAGTTCTTTCCTATTAAATATCTGTTCTCACAATGCATAAACCTGCATGTGTCAATTCATTGTTCAAGAATAAATAAAGTTGTTTTGACATTTTATAAGAAGAAATCAAATTTTAACTTGATTTCTTTTTTATCATGCACTTTTTTATTATATTTAACTTAAAAAATATCAGATCATAAAATATAAAAATGAAAAAGAAATTATTTGTTCGAAAACAAAAGTTTGCATTAGAGATTTTTCAAAATTTTTGTTCATAGTTAGAAGTTTAAATTATCATTGTGTCTATGGTGTCAGGGTAGAGAATAGACATGGGCTTGTAAAAAATAGTATCTACTGTGTTTTTATTGAAAAATTTTCCTACACTTAAAGAATCTTTTTTGATTTGTGTGTTTCTGATTGTTTTATATTTTTAATTATTTTGTTAATAAAATTTACGCTGTTTCTTAGAAAGCACATTTATTTAAGTTTTAATTTACTTATAATACATACATACACATCTATGAATACCTTTGTCAGACCATAATTTTCAGCAATGTGAATTAAAAAATTTGAGTAAACATGATAATAACGCATTATGACAACAGTAAAAAATAATCTTTTCCTTCAACTTTCTTTGATTTTGCTCAAGTAAGACAATCATTTCATATATTTTCAATATTGTGTCAATATATAAGAAAAATATCAATGAATAAATAGAGAAGTCTTAAACCAGGGAAACAAGAATAAGGAATAGATATCCCTTAGCTAATACTTATACAGACAGATATTTTTTCTTTTCTTATATTCTCACTTTTAATTTGCTGATAAGATGTTTTTCAATTATTAATTAATTTTCCTCATACTTTAGTGTTGATTTTGATATCCAATGATCACAGAATCTTTATAAATATATTCACAACTTATCTTTTTTATAACAATTATATTTTGGCTGAAATTATTTCAATTACTGAATAGTTTAAGATATGAAAATTAATACTGATATAAGATTTTACTGTTGTTACCAAGAAAATACTTCTCTTTTGTTACTGACAATAATGGCCTTATTCAAGATATTGCCAAAATGTGATTGAAAAAATTATTTTTTGGAGTACAACAAAAATTATTTTCAGAGTGTGATTAAAATTTTTATTAAAGGAACATCAAACATTAATAATGCACGATGCAATGATTAATACTGATAGCTAGAAAATGAATGTAACAAAATGCAAGCTTAATGTCATGATTATGATGTTATACAAGTAATGACATGTAAAGCTTTGAGTTATATATATATGTAAAAAATTATGAATTAATTTAAGTTTAAAATTTTTAGTTTTAAAATATTTGCAAAAATGTTAATAAAATAATTTATTTTGAAACATAAAGAATTCGGAAAGTAGATATAGTATACATTTTCACAAACTATTATGCAGCTTTATATTTCCAAAAGCTGGATATAGGCAGCTAATAAAACATTAAATATTAAACAAATATGTTAAGACTTACCTTACACTTAATTTCAATTTAATGACAACTGCATTATGATAACGAATTTTTATTGGGCATTATGCAGATAGAAATGAAAGTTTTTTTACACAAACATGCCACAATTAAGAAATGAAGTTAACGGAAACTTACAAAAATATAAATAAAAAATACCATATTTGACCAACACTATCTAAATATTATTAATTGATGTTAGAAAAAGTTAAATCCATTTAATAACAATACTGTCATCCAACTAAACAAATTTAACTGAAATTATTGTCTCTCGTCTCTTCTTATAAGATGAAAGTAAATGAGTAATAAAATTAAGTTACGATGATTACTATAAATATTTTTTTGCGTTTGTTTTTATTAATCATGACTATTGAAATGATTCCCGCGGCACCAAATGATAACTTTATTTTTAAATGAGTTCTTTCAATTTGAATACTTTGCTTACGCCAACTTTGCTTTGCTTTTAAAATTCTATAGTAATTAATGTAATCCAAAAAAAAAAAAAAATTGGATATGAAATCCCTTATATAACACAAATATTTTGTTTGGATTTTAATATTTAATTATTTCATGTACTTGAAACTATATCTATTTACGTTTGAGCACTTTAACTTTCGATTTAGCGCTAAGGCTTGTCTTTCGTTGATTACAATTTGCTTACATTATACCTTTACTTGTATAGAAAAAATTTAGAATCATCCTGTATAATATTTTTCCAGCCAGTAAAGTTTTTTTTTTTTTTTTTTTTTTTTTACTGTGGTACCACTTATTTTATGGATGGAGTTTTCAATGTAAATAATCAAGAACTAATAAGAATTGCGGATTGTTCTAAATTGAGAAATACGTAAATTTTGAACTCTGTATTTTGTCATTATTTAATGCTTTCTTTGCCTCTTTTTCTCCTTTTTCGTGTTGAAATTATTGTCTGACTTTGGCTTAGTGTTGGATTGACTAAGATTGAGTATTTTTGTTCTTTTATTTTTACTATTTAAATTTTAAATTTATTTAATTTTTTATTTTTATTATTATGGATTCAAAATGATTGAATCAGAGACTGAAATGATTTACACGGATTGCGATTTGCGCATTCCAAAAATAAACACTTCAAGATTATTGACTTTCGAAGATTCTATTCCACAACTAATCCAGTTAGCTGCGTAAAATGATATTACTAAGTTCTTCATTTTCTTGTCTCCCACTGATGGTACTGCATCTATTCCAAAGAAACTTTACAATTTAAAGCAAGAAATAAATCAACTTGTAAATAATCACAAGAAAATAATACAAATTCAACACACCCGTCAAGGTAAACTTCTATTCGAAACTAATTGCCCAGAAACTGTTGTAGAAATAAGCAAGATAAACAATATTTTTGGTGTACCTGTTAACTCCAGTTTTCAACCAGAATACATTTCTTCAAG
This sequence comes from Latrodectus hesperus, assembly GCA_037975125.1. Classification (NCBI taxonomy): domain Eukaryota; kingdom Metazoa; phylum Arthropoda; class Arachnida; order Araneae; family Theridiidae; genus Latrodectus; species Latrodectus hesperus. The sequence goes on along the minus strand of CM075850.1, from coordinate 73,411,084 downwards.
ATTTCTTATAAATGAAATAAATGTAGATTTACCTTTATATCTTGTTGCTGAAGAAATTGCGCAAAATGGCTTAACGATATTAAGCTTAAAAAGATTTACAAAAAAGAATTTTGAAGAACTGAGCGAAAATATTTTAGTGAGCGTCATTGGACATCATTTACCTCAAACTATTAACTTATTCTATTCCATCATTCCAATTTCTCCTTTTATTGATAACGTTCGCCAATGTGGAAAATGCTATAAATTCCCTCACCCTACGAAAAAATATACACAAGAAGTCTTCCTATGTAAAAACTGTGGAACATTCCATAAAGACTCTCCCTGTGCCAATGAAACACCTAAATGTATAAACTGTCAGGGAAATCATGCAGCTAATGACATTTCCTGCCTACGCGGCTTGAAGAAAAAAAAATTCTTACAATTTAAAAGCATGAACCACCTTCCATTTATTGAGGCGAGAAGGCGTTATAATAAATCTTTAAGAACCAGTTACTTCAGTGTAGCCAAAAGTCATCTTCCTTTCGTGCCGAATCAAAATGAAATAACTGATATTATTAAAAAAGCAGTGACTGAGATGGCTTCTATATTTGAAGCAAAATTACTTGCGATACAGGCTAGACAAGATCAAATGGTCCAACAAATGTTCTCATTCATGAAAGAATGTATGCGAACATGTTCGAATCCAGCTAAATCAGTTTCTAGATCTCCTCCTAGAACGAGTCGTGCAAAATCTTTCCAGTCAAGAAAGATAAGTCCAAAAAATTCTGTGAATCAGCAAATTATATCTCCCGAACAACCTATTATGAAATCTCCTCAACCAAATATTAAATATGCAGAACCTAACATTAAATAGAGCCAGGAAGAAGTCGTAAAAAACATTCATAAATTTTTTTTAAAAATATTCTTTTACTACGAGCGCACTTTTTTGATTTTTAATAACTGTTCAAGTATTTCGTTTTTATTTAATGTTCAATTTAATTTCTTGGAATGCAAGAAGCGTTCTATCTAAGCACCCGTATGTAAAACTTCCGTACTATCAATTTTCCGACGTCCTAGCAATTCAAGAAATGTTTCTTAAAAAATCCGACTTATTTCAAATTTGTAATAAAACAATAATTAGATTAGATAAACAAGATGGCCGTGGTGGAGGACTTTTTTTTGCTGTTGATAAATCTCTACCTGTGCAAGTTTTAGTATATCTCTCTCAGAAGATAACGATACAGAAATATTAGCTATAAAAATTACTAAATCCAAATTATCTCTTACATTAGTAAATGTATACGTCCCACACAGTAAATTTTAAGTTCTTTTTTCCATAGCATCTTATCTAATATTCATCCTCCCTTCATAATAATTGGAGACTTTAATATACGAAGTTCGGCGCTTGGTAGTTATTCAAACTCTCCCGAATCTTCTGAATTCCTCGATTAGATACTGGATAGCAACATCTGTCTTTTAAATACCTCTCAGCCTACTCATTTCGGACTCCACCATAGACCATCCCTTATCGATTATAACTTTGTATCTCCTGATATTTTTCCTTTTTGTACTTTCTCAGTCAGTTTAGATAGTTATGGTAGTGACCATGTCCCTGTTCAAACAAGTGTTAAAATCTACAATAACGATTATTCGAAAGGTACTTCTGCAATAGAATTTTATGGACTGGTTTTTTCAATTCAATGAACACTCAAATTGCTAATAACGGACTAGTTTTTGTAGATCAATTCCAAATTTTGTGCAAAAACTATCTTGATAAATTCAGGAAAAAGCAAATCTTTCCGTTAAAGTCATATCCTCCATGGTGGACATCGGAACGTTATTATCTTTTGGGTAAAAAAAGAAAACTTTGGAGGAAAGCGAAAAGTTCTCTTAATCAGACACTGTGGATACAGTACAAACGAGTTTCTGCAAAACGTCATCAGTTTCTTCTAAACCTTTCCAGAAATTTCTGGGATAAGACCATAGCAAATGCTGGTATATCTAAGGACATTTATTCTATTCTTAAAAAGCTTAAAAATAGATCTACTGACTCACCAACACATCATCTATTAATTTCTAGCGAAACTTCAATTATTTCGAACCCTGTTGTTCAGACTAACTTATTTGCCAAATTTTATTCTCGTCAATATGAAACTGAAGTATTACCTCTTGATTTAAGTTCAAACTTTGATTTAGAATATAACTCTGCATTATCGCTCTCAGAACTCCAATTGGCGATTTCTAAATGTAAAAATACTTCAGCTGGTCCTGATTTAATATCTGCTAAAATTTTGGAGTGTCTATCAAACATAGCTTTACAATCCCTTTTGTCATTCATAAATAACTCTTGGTTAAGCGGTATTGTTCCCCCGTCTTGGAAAATATCCATCATAATTCCTATCATAAAACCTGGGAAAGATACTACTTCAGTGAATTCTTATCGCTTAATATCTCTTACAAGTGTTCTATGTAAGTTCTTGGAACGCATGATATTATATCGTCTAATAAATCATATCTCCCTTTCCAAATATTTTCATCAAAATCATCATGGATTTATGCCTTATAGAGGTTGCGATAGTGTGTTCTTTCTATGCTTCATCATCATATTATTGCTTTACGCTCACAGAGAAAATATATCATATGCGCAACTGTAGACATATCTCAAGCTTACGATTTAGTGTGGCCAGACGGTCTTATTTATAAGCTCTTCCAATTTGATATCAGAGGAAATGCTGCTCATTGGATATTGGATTCTTTATCGGATAGAAGTTTTAAAGTGAAATGGCGTGGAACTTTATCTCAACCCACTTTCTTTAATAGAGGTGTTCTTCAAGGCAGTATTCTTTCTCCCTTTCTTTTTATGATTTATATGTCAGATATTTACGAAGTTTTCTCTCCTGACATCAAGTGTTTTATTTATGCTGATGACATAATCCTTTTGGCTGCTCATTCATCACAAGAAAGTCTACAGCAAAAAATGCAGACTGCAATCATAAAACTTGAACAATGGTGTGATGAATGGAAACTAAAAATTGATTCCTCAAAACGTTCAGTCATTGATTTCTCATCCAAAAAATCTCCTGTAAATTTTGAACTAACTATCAACCAATTACCTATTTCTTAATCTAAGCACATAAAAATTCTGGGCCTCTATTTTACTAATAACTTAACCTTCAAGTATAATTTTCAAATGAAGAAAAAATCTATCCAGAAGAAAATTAATGCTTTAAAAGCTATTGCAGGTAATAGATGGGGAGCAAAAACTAATCACTTCCTTCAAATTGTTCAGTCCTTCATTACAAGTAGCCTCGATTATGGATGTCATGTATTTACATCTGCGAGATTATCAGACCAAAAAATCTTGGATCCGATATATCACTCAGTTCTTAGAATTGCTATAGGTCTTCCTCGCTGGACACCAATTCCACTTCTTCTGAAAGAAGCAGGGGTCTTACCTCTTACTGTAAGACAGAACTTTCTCTCTACAAGGATGTACATTAGAAATATTGCACTTTCTACTAGATCTCCATGTGGTAGTTTGTGGGAATCAATGCCATACAGCCATATCTCTGGCGCTCTTCCTCTATCTTTGTGAGTGAAAAAATGGCTTGAAGAAAATGGAATTCAAGAATCACATATTTTAAGAGTTCCTGCAAAACCTACATCTGTTAATATTAATTTAAAAATATTTCTTAGAAAATATACTTTTCAGACTAAAAATCTTCCTACAAATACTATCAATGACCTCTTTGAAGTGCATAGTATTTCTGAATGGTCCAATCATATATTATTATTTACTGATGCATCTAAAATAGAAAATAAACTTGGAATCGCTGTTTATAACATCAGAAATAACTCCTTTGTTTCCTGGCAAATCAATAACTCTAATTCCATCTTTACAGCAGAGGCTTTGGCTTTATATCTGGCAGTGACTAAATTCTGTATTTCTCCCTCCAACTATATCATATTATCTGACTCCTTATCCTGTCTAAGCAGTTTGAAAACTCTCTCAACCTCTTCCCCAACTACCATTCAACACATCGGATCAGCTTTAGGAAATGCAACTAAGATTTGTGAATCTATTCAATTAGTTTGGATTCCAGGTCATTCCGGAATTGCTGGGAACGAAAAAGTAGATGCTCTTGCAAAATCGGCCATTAATAAAAGTTATATTCTGCACTCGAATTCACATGAAGACCTTATCCATAATATACGAAACACTTTTATCAATTATAATAACAACGAATGGAAAAATAGTAAATATGCCTCTAACTTTTCGCACATGTCTTCTACCACGAAAATTCACCGCAATTATATTAATTCTCGCCTTGAAGAAGTGTGGCTAGAGTTAGAGTTAGAACTAGATCTTTTCCGACAAATGCTAAATTAAATAAATTCAGACTTTCTTCAAAGGATAAATGCTCTTGTGGAGAAAGAGAAACCATGGATCACATAATGCTATCGTGTCCTCGATATGATTAAGCAAGAAATTCCTTACAAGAAAAACTTGGTATTGGAGCTATTTCTTTCTCTTGGATTTTAGATTTGTCAACGAGTCCTAAAGAGAAAATTGACGCAACGATTTCATTTTTGAAACAAATCAATAGCTTCTAATTTTTGTCTCGTCTTTGTATTTCCAAGCGGGCTAATTTCCCCCTTCTTTTGTCAATCAAACGCCGTGCTTTTAGTTTTGATTGTCATTTTTTTTCAAAATCATCAATCCATCAATTTTTGTTTAGGTTTTAAATAAAAACTCTATCTTACTCAATGCGAGATAAACATTTTAATTTTAGTTTTACACTCTATTTTATTGTTCCAAATCAATTTTTTGTGTGTGTGTGTGTGTTCCCTAATTTTAATTTCCTCTCCAGGATTTATATTAAATTATCAGAAATAAAAACTTAAGGACTTTTCAAATATTTAATTTTTAGAAACCTTTTATTTAGTTCGCTTTATTTATGCATTTTTCAAAAAAAATTTCAGGAATCAATTTAAATTTTCTTCTAAGATCACTCATCTTAATTGTTGATTATTTTACATAGAGGATTATTTAATCCTATATAATACGTTCTACATATTTTATAGAATGTAAATAATTTAAGCCCCTTTATGAAAAATTAGTGAAAAAATTATATTTTAAAATGACATAATGAATAATTATAAAATTATTCTTTTTCAGTCAATGCAAGGGATATATCTGTAAGAGATAGTTAATTACGTATTTTCTATAATTACCTGAACAAAAGAAAAAAAATTCTTGCTTTTGATAATTTTTCTTCTATTCAGGCAATTGATAAAATAGCAGGAAGATTTTCTTCCATTCTTAAGAGAAAGAATAGTTTGTATTATTTAAATCCAAATTCATTTATGTTTTATCAGTTCTCATGGCTTAACACGGAAAACGAATAATGACATTTTGAAGGTTTTACGTGATGAAAAGTTTACACTCATTATTTTTGTTAGCAAAAGTAGAATTTGAATTTTTCTGTGTTTTCATACAATGCACACACAATATCTTATAGTCACGTTATTGTTTGCTACATAATGCAAGTATAAAGAATATGGATTCTTCTTCTTCTTCTTCATTGGCCTGACAGCCCAGGGTAGGCCTTTGCCTTCCTCTGAAGTGCATACCAGGACCCCCTATTTTTTGACAAGGTCATCCAGTTTGTCACTTTTAGTGTTTTTAGGTCGTTTTCAAGGCAGTCACGCCATCGGAGTTTCGGTCGTCCTCTTCTTCTGGTACCAATGGGGCGAACCAAGAAAATCTTTTTTCTTGGTTCTTCCGATTGTCGTTCATCCGGCTCAAATGTCCTGCCCATTTTAATCTCTGCATTGAGATAAATTTAACAATATCTGGTTCTTTATATAGTTTATAGAGTTCAGAATTAGTTCTTCCTCGCCATGTATTCTCACATTTTATTCCACCAAATATGCTTCTTAAAATTTTTCTTTCGAAAATGGAAAGGGTTTCTTTGTCCTTCTCAGTCAATGTCCACGTTTCAGATGAATAATATGGATTATTTATGAATAAATATATTTTTGAATAAAGTATATTTTCAATATTATGAACTTTTAATTTATTTTTAAGTTATGCTTTTTATGAGGTTTATCAGTTGAATGTAATTTGCTAGTATAAACATACTTTAAAATTTTGTGTCACTGAAATTCATGGTGGCAATATTTCTTGTTTAACTTAAATAGATTTTACGTTAATCTGCGAACTCCAAGGGCTCAGTAGCTTCACGCCGCTTCCCGTAAGCTCAGCAAAGTGAAGCATCATTTGCCGCGGGCAGTGGTTGGGAGGGTGACCACTGTGTATTCTCCTTCTCTGGGTTGCTGGAACTCCGTGGGTTGGGGACGTGTCCACGTTAATCTGTGACGTCTTAAGTCCTTCCGCTGGTGTGGCGTGGATGTGGAGTGGAGGTTGCCAGCTCAGGTGTGGCCTCGTCACCTGACCGTGGTTCAAAATTACGAGGCACCTTAAAAGAGCAAAGTCGTAATTTCATCTTCGTGGTGCTCTGATCCAAAAGGAAAGACGCTCTCTATTGACTTAAATTCGCATAGCCAACGGCATAGCGAGCTTGGCTTGTCCAAGTGTCATAAGCAACAACAACAACAACACAACACGTTAATCTGCGATTTCCTTGCAACTTTTACCTTTTTAAGCAATTGTTTTCATAAATTTCTTACATCGATGCTAACTTTTTTCCTATAAATTAAGGGTAATTACTGAAGAAAACTCTCTGTGTCTTTGAAGTAAATGCTATCCTTCCTTTTGAAAACATTTGAAATTTCCTCAGTGCTTCTCCACAATGTTAAACGCAATGAGAGATTTATAAATGTCTTCTTATACCCTTATGCTGAAGTGCAGAAGCTTTTTGTACGCGAACTCTTCATTTATAGTATATTAATGGCAAGAAACTTTCGAAATGTAAAATTTAAAGTTTAGAAATGCTTTTTGAGTAATTACGTGCATAATTTTGCATCGGTATGATTTTAACGTTGTTCTTGAATCTGAAATCATGATAATTATTGCCAAAAAATGCTTATAAAAAGGCGTAAATATGAAAGTTTTAAATATTGTCATGTTTTACGAACTATATTGTGTATCTTAATTTCTTGATTAATTGATAATAAATTGAGAACAAGAAAACATATTTGAAGTGGAAATTTTGTGTCATAGAATTTAGTGATAAGTTTGTGACTGAAATCACTCCAATGATGGTGGTTGGGCAAAATACAGAAATGTAAATCAGTGATTATGTTAATAAGATGTTTTATTTATTTATTTATTTTTTAAAGATGATTTTTAATTGCATCAAAATAAAACCATTTTCATTTCCATACATTGTTTGCTATCGAAATACGCGGTGATTCAATCGTAGAAGAATATTTTGATATTTAAAATCCCTATCATAATGTTATCTTGAAAAGAAAATGAAGAAATGCGAGAATATAAATTTTTTTTTCATCTAATTTAAAGTGAGATCTGTGTACTAAAATAAAATTTTCTAATGATAAATTCCAATATTATCTTTAAAAAATTCACGCTAGAACATAAGATCTTTAATTTGAATAAAATTTCTTCACTTGAATTCAAGAACTCATAACGTAATGGCATCAAATCAAAAAATAAATAAATTTTCTTCAATCTGTGTATCATTTGAATATTTTTTTACATTTTTTGTTTCCTCTTTTCCTCCTAGATTTTAAATTATTTAAATAAATCATATTTCTTGAATTCTTATTTTGACAATAACCCCTTTCTTTTGTTAGAATTCATATTTTTATAAACTACTGTGGGACTCCAACATGCGATTTGAAAAAATACTTAACTTATCAATAAATTGTTGTCATTAAGCATTCCTAAATTAGATTCTTAATTAGCTTTTTAATTCATTCTAAATATATTTTCATATATGTTGCTATGATTATTTTCAGTTTAACAAAAAATGTAAGTAATCACAGGAATTCTATTTTTATGCTATTCCTTTTTAAAAAATTGATAATATAAGACAAATAATATGTATATTTATATTTTAGCAAATACAATTAAACATAGTAGAAAAATCTAGTTAAAATAGTTACCTTGCTAATTTTTGATTATTCAATTTATAAACATTATTACGATTTTTTATGTTTCATGAAAATAATAATAGGTTTTAAAAAAATTTATTAACTTTTTAATAATTTAGTTGAAAAAAGATTACCATAATGTAAGTAAAAATAATATTTTTACTAAGAATCAACAGTCAAAATCAACATTGAAATTTGCCGCAAATTTCAATTAAAAAGAAAAATCAGGTTTAGATTTCATATATTTTTGACGAATTATATGCTACTATATTTAAGTTGAAATGAAGAATTTATATATCATTTATAAAGGAATTATAAATATAAAATTTCTAAATTTTAATCGTAAATAAATTTTTATTTAATTATATAAAAATTAATTATTAAATATTTTTTATTATTTATCTTCGCCTCAACAACCACCAGATTTTATTTAATTTTTATTTAATTAAGATGCTTCCTTTTTTTCACAGAGGGTATCCTTAACACTAACCATACCATAACGGGTCAAATGACCCATTTTGAACTTTTGCATTGATAATGCACGTATTATCTTATTACTTCTCCAAATTTAACTTACTGACTTTTTCTGACTAATTAAGTCTACTGTTCTTATACTATTTTTATAATTTTTTGTTTTGTTTATTTTGAGAAATAACTGTCATATACCGTTGTCTACCACATCGGGTCATTTGACCCGGAGAACATTTTTTTTTGTTTTATAAGCTTATCAATACGTATTGCTTATCTTATTGTTTTCAGTAAACTGCAAATGTGTGCAAAGACTGTTACGTAAAGTAGTTCAATCAAAATAGCTGAGAATAATTCAAGAAAATATAAAAATTTTAGATTGAAACTAGATTTTTGTGTAAAAAAGGTAGCAAAAAAAGAAAAGTTTAGTACATAGTTTTTATTTTATTTTGATAGCTTTATTAGTGATACAGGTAACTATTTACCCATAAAATGTCGAAACGAACGAGACAGTCCAAATTCTTAGAAGATATAAATGATATTGGAGAAGAGTTTTCGGAAATCGGTGAAGATGAATTTTCTGAAAACGAAGATATATTGGTTACAAACGAAAATGAGTCTGAATCTACAGATACTGACAATGAAGAGGAAAATATTGTGAATATCGGAAAATATTGTGTAGACATGACCGATCAAATGGCGAGGAAATTTACTACAAAGTCTAAGTCTTGCAGATGGCCACTCCAAGTTTTTTTCAATATCCTTGATTTAGCTGGTATAAATGCCTGGATTTTATACAAGCAAACGACAGGAGATAATATCTCGAGACAAGATTTTTTACTCAAGCTAGCAGTAGAACTTGCCGACGATTTTCGAGTTGCCCGTGAACAACCAAAAGAAAAAGCAAATTCTAAACGATCGTTGCCTAACCCTGTTACAGATTCTAGTAAACGTAAGAGGTGTCAAATAGGATACTGCAAAGCTAATAAAACTAATAAAATTTGCTCCAATTGTAAAAAATTTGTTTGTGGGAAATGTGCGACGGAAACACTTATGTGTAAAAAATGTGATGTATAAAAACAACTCTTATTTTTTGCGTTTGAAATAGAAATTGTAAAAATACTATTTCATATAATTATAATACATATTTTATTATCATTATATTTTTATTTCTTTTCCAACATCCATATTTCATACATAAAAGTAGGAAACGTAAATTTCGGGTCATTTGACCCGCTATGGTAAACTAGATATCTAATAAGTGTTAGTATGATTAGTGTTAAATTTATTTTCGACTAAAATCATAGATAGACTTCACATCTTTGTCACAGAAACCATACCAGAAAAGAAATAAGGTAGGCATGTTTGCGCATTATTGATGAATTCCTACAACCGATTCCTTGAACCGTGGGAAACAATTTCCATTATATACAGGTCAATAGAGAAGGCAGAAAAGCATTAGATCCCTAATGAAAGAATCTGCACGTGTTTTGTGTTCACACCTTTACACAGTCGGCCCCAAATGCTGATTACTCGAGATGGTCGCTCCTCAACAAAGTACACCTTTTGTTTGCTCTGTTAGTTAGTCATGAACACATGCAGCTGTGTGTTTTACATGTGTCACTTCAGAATCTTTACAATTTTTCGATTTCAATTGTTCAACTATGTATGAAAGACCATTTTCAATATTTTCATGTCTTGAAAGCATGTAGCAACACGGTTCTTCTATAGCACATACTTTTCAAAGGTTTTATTAATCCATTGTTCAAGTAAATAGGAAAAATTATTTCCTAGAGTCTTCTCCAAAGGAAAGAAACATATATATAAAATTAATGTTTGAAAAAAATACTTAATTTGTATATAATGTATGTTGAGGATACACTTTAATTTTCTTTTTTTTTTTAAGTTTTGTTTCCTTAAACTAAACTTTAAGTTTCTTTATACTAAGGAACTTTCCTTAGTTTAAATCCCTTTCTTTTCCTTAGCTTATCTAATGATGATTGATTCATAATAACTGCGTGATGTAAGAACCAGATAAAAAGATTAAAACTAATCTTAAATAAAAAATAATATTTTAATGATAAAATTTTTTGTATGAATTTTTATTATATTTCTGTTTTAAATTAATAACTAAAATGCTTTAACACAAATTATTTTTGATGAATTTGTTTGTGTAAAAATATACTCTGTTTTAAATAAAAAAAAGAATATATTTTACACATTAAGAGCAAAAACTCATAAATAAATGTATAAAGTATTAAAATTACAGTCAATATATGCTTTTTAAGATAATTCTCTGAAAATATTATCGGATTAATTCACCATAGATCATTTCAAAGGCTAACTGAACTTTCTAATGTCTATTGAAAAATCATTTGTGTTAAGTCTTATAAAATAGTCTATACATTATGCAGCTTTTAAAATTATCAAAGTTAATGTTTTCCATTAAGAAATAATATAATTCAGTGATTGGTTGGAATAAAATTTATTTATTTGAGTTGGTTTCAATGCATCGTATATAAGACTCAAGGTATTCTTAATATTCATGCTGGTTAAGAATTTCCAGCATAAAATTATTTATAAACATTTACGCATTTCTTTTAAGATAAGCATCATACAGTACTGTAAAAAATTAAGTTGAAGCATCATAAAGAAGAAATGTGATCTCGATTATCATCTTCCACTTATACTTTGTCTTAAAACATAGTTCTAATCAAAAATGTAAATGTTGAGTTTAAAATTCTCTAATTTGGTAGGCATTTTATAATTTGTATAACAGTACATCATCATAATTATTTCTCTATACAAACAAAAAATAATATTCGCAATTAAGAATAATTTGAAGATTTCCTTGTTTTAAGAATTTATTTAACATTTCTTAAAATTTTCTTGTTAAACCAGTAGATCTAAAATTCTGTTTTTTTTTTTCATCCACTATTCTACGGCATCATAGATATTATGTATAAGTAAATTTAACTACGCAATCTAATTTCATTTTATTAAATAGTTTTAGTTTTAATAAATAATAAGTAAAGAGACTAGTTACTCAGTGAATGTAACACTGTAAATTTTTGAAGATATTTGTAAATAACTTTCTACATTTTTGCGGATATTGGATTATTATACATAAAAGATTTGCATTATATTTAACGTTAAATTATGAACACTTAACTATAACTGAAGGATGTAATGATAGAGATTGGCTTATATATTTACTGTAAAACTTTATGGGTGTTATGAATTTGTCCCCAAAATTTAGTCACATATAATTTTTAAAAAAATTAATAATAATGCATTTTGCATTGTTATGTGAAAAATTTGATAAAAACAGGTATAAAATTGTAAATTTTTAAATTTTTACCAGTGACATTTATCATTCCCACAAACTACAATAACATGTACATTTTATCAATTTCAGTATCGATGTTCTGTTAACAATTTTATTCAAAGAAAGACATAGTATTACCACAAATATTTATGCAGATTTCGAGCTCATAACATACTAAGTCCTGGTTAAGTAGACAGTGGGTGTATGAAAAATATTTGCCAACATCTGAAAAGTCTGGAAAAGTTTTACATTAAATTGCAAAATTTTATTAATTTTTTATTCATATGGCTGCTTTTCAACGTATTTTTACTGAATGGTAGAATAAAAGTTTGGAATAATAAATATTTAATTCTTATGCGACATCTAAGAAATCTAATTTCCTGTTTTCATTTTATTTTAAAGTTTTATCATTAGATATTGCAATGAGTTGGTGAAATTATAATTGGAAGCCAATAGTTATTAATCAATTAGTAGGGATATTTATTCTTTGTTTACTTTTTATAAATAGTCTATTGAACTTTAAAATATTGCTTTTCAAAAGCAAGTTTTCTACATTGTTTCCATAATTCGTTTTCGTAAACTTTTTTTCTTTTTCTGACATTTTGTTTGCCATTTTCATGTACTCTTATGTCCTTTTCATACCCTCAACTAAAATTGTACATCTTACATACTTAAAAATCTGGAATTAACTTAACATGGAATATCAAAAGGGAATCAGAGTAAGATTGTTTCAGTGTTTTGCATTAAAAAAATCACAACAATTTGGTTTATATTTTTCAAATTTTTAGTGATTTGTTTTCCAATATTTCTGTACTTAAAAATACCTGTGTAAAAATTTGATATTTAATTCAAATAACGATTTTTTATAATTATCTAAGCACAAAATTTTTGCTTTGGATTCTGTTCATATTAAAACATTTTGAAGACATATGCAATGATAACGAATCCTATTTTATAGTATCTTGTGGATTTGAAGTACGTTAATTATTATTATACACTATGTCTATTCTTTATAAATACTTAAAACATAAAATATTTTGTGCATTCTTTCAATAATCAATAATTTAAAGTATCTAATAATCTATTTGTTATTTATTATTAACTATTTTTACTTGATTACAGAATCGAATAAAGTGTGAATCCCTAGTGAATTGATAACTTTAATTCTAAATTCGAAAAGTAAATTGAAATATGTTTTAAAATTCAGGACAGTTGTGCAAGGAAAAGCAATATTTTACAACGAAATAATTTCATTGTTTATCATCTTTACTTTTTAAGTATAATTGTGTGTGTGTATATATATATATATATATATATATATATATATATATATATATATATATATATATATATATATATATATATATATTTGCATTAGACATATTTAATTTTGACATTTTCCTTTGCTTTACATTTTTACAAATTTTAGATAAACTTTAATATTTAGATTAAGTTTGTGTAAGAATTAATAATATCTAATATCAAATAAAAAAGAAAATAAACCATGAATTTAATATGCCTATCACACACACAACACTATAAATATATATCTTAATCTTTTATCTTAAAACATTTGTTTCTTAATTCCTCTTAAGACTGAGGCAAACTGAAACCTTAAATCATAACTAGGTTTGAATATGAGAGCTGATAGAAAATGAATAATTTTATTTCAAGATTTCCTTTATAACTTCTCAGAAATAGACTAAGATAAAAAAAAAAAAAAACTGTAAAGTTTCAGTACATATTTACATATTTTTGAGATGCACAAATTTCCTTTTCTTATGAATTTATGAAATTACTTCTATTAAATCTTATGAACTTACAAAATAATATGTATAAAAAATATTCAGTTGGAAATTTTCCTTTTAAATGAGCCACACCTGGAGGAATTTGCTTACATTTGAAACATATATGCGTTTTGTATTAGAATTTTCTTATTTATTAGAATAATTAAATTAAAGCTTATAAATACATTTCTCTACAAAATGTTTTTCAATAGAATCAGTATTTTTCGCTTAAAAATTAATTTTAGAAAATATTTTAAATTATGTTAGGCATGAATTTTTTGTGATATTTGTAAATAACTTAATGTATTTTGTACCCAGAAAGGTTAATTGTCAATTTCTAGTTTTTTTATATTTTATATTATTATTTTTTGACACCAGTCTTGCGTTGCTTTTGCTTTATGAGAAGATGCAGAATCTTGTTGAAGTGTCCAGATGCTGTTTTTAAAATGTTGGTAAAAGTTACCAGACCCGTACAGGATTGGTGCGATTTCAAATTTTCGAGCCAAGCGCTCTACAGCTCTGTCGCCAACCTAAATTACGTCACTACGCGCGATAGCCGTCAACCAATAACGATCGCGTTCGAACTTCAGCTTTGAAATCGAGCGTTTTTCCGATTTCCAAATATTAAAAATTTGAATATTTCATTAGAATAAGTACTATAGATGTTTTAAAATTCTAATAACTGGAAACGAAATTTTTAAAACGCGAATTTTAATATACCATGCAATTGTGCTCACCTAAAAAAAGGGGAAAAAAAAGGATGTACCGCTGCGTACTACAATGACAATCGATGATAAAGCTAAATTTCTAATGTGAACAAATTCCATTTTTTTTATTTAAATTCGATTTTTAATGTACTGAACAATGGCGCCCACCTTAATAAAACATCAGTGTAGCGCTACCTACTATAGTGCCAATCGGGCAATAAAAGTAAATTTCTAACGTTAACAAATTTCATTTTATATTTAAATTTGATTTTTGATATACCGAGTAATGGCGCCCACCTTAAAAAAAAACATAACATCAGTGTAGCGCTACCTACTACAGTGGCAACCGGGCAATAAAGCTAAATTTCTAACGTTAACAAATTTCATTTTTTATTTAAATTCGAATTTTAATATATCGAGCAGTTACGCCCACATTAAAGAAATTTCAGTACGCGACATATTCTAACACTAACATACAATACACACAACTTAAGCATTCATTTACTTATGGAAACATTCATTTTTATAAAAACTTTAGTTTCTAAATATGAATAAAAATGTAATGAAAAACAAAATAACTCAACTAATCTTCATCGCTTTCCGAATCGTTACTTTTCGGCGAATATACCGTTTTTATCGCATCTAAAAAATCCTCTATTATGTTTTCCCGATGATTCTTTCTCCTCGTTTACGTACTCCGCAAAAACGTAAGATCAATATATCCTCATCCGTACTTATTAATTTTCGCAAGCAGCACACAAACTCCAAAAATCGAACTTCGAAACTCATGCTTCAAGATTATTCTGTAATAGTTTCAAGGGTTACATACAAAACGCGCATGTCACGCGATCACTTTACCTCATAAACGAAAAGCAAGTCATAAATATTTAATCCGAACCGTTAAACCAGTTTAGCGAACTTATCGCCTGCTTGGCGCATTTTACCCTCTGTTCGGATCTCTTCACTTTAGCGAAAATGTTTTTGGGCCCAAGAAAGTAAAACCGATTGTAAAATCTCATTGCAGTACATGATCTTGTTCATTTTGACGCCTTGATCTATGAAAACCAAAGGAGTTTTTCCAGATTCACAAATGACTCCCTAAACCATAACTGACTGTGGTTTTTTCCGACGTCCTACTCTTCTGGAAGTTCCAAAACGATCAGATGACCAATAACGGTCATTTTATCGATTACAGGATTGTTCAATTGTGAAAAGTTTTGTGTTCGTGAAGATGAAATGCTTCCATGGGCCTCAAATGGACTTTCAAAGGAGAGCTCGACATTTTTGCAGCCATGAACGCTTATTTTGCTCATTTAGTTTCTGTACTTTTCGAAGTTTATATGGCTTAAGTCCAAGTTCTTCTTTTGCAATTTGTATAACTGATTCTCTATTAACCCCTATTTCTTTAGATATTTTTCTCATTGAATTTCTTGGATTTTGGTTAATTCGTTTCTTGATAATTTTACGAATTTAATTTGTATTCACAGCTCTTTTTTTGTTTTTGTTTTTTGTTTTTTTTGTTTTTGTTTTCGGGGTCTATCATCGTCATAGCCAAGCTCCAAGTAGTACGTGTATTACGTGATACAATTTGTCTGTGGATATTCAGCTTTTTGACAATCTGAATTTGCTTTAATCCAGCTTCAAATAAAGCAATTATTTGTCGTCATTGGTTTGGTATATTATTTCCAACAAGAAAATAAAAACCATCTATTTGTTTTATTAACATTAAGATCTCTTAAGCAAATGAAATTATCATAAGAAGTCGTGGACAGGAATTAAACCAATCAAAAACAGTGCAATTTTGCCAATAGTATAAAGTTGTCACCCTGTAAATAATTATATTCATACTATATTTTACTATACAAACATATAAAATAATAATATTTACTATACAACTTTATATTGCTTATGCTATAAATGTGTTATCAAACGACACTGATTTTCAGTTAGAGCCTTTAAACTCAAATACCATAGAAAATAGATGATTACAGAGAGAGAAATTCATTCTTTCATCTAAAATTTCCAATAAAACTTTCCTTGAAGTAATGATAAAATTGAAATAAAATTTATTTTTCATAATTTATTATTTGGAAAAATTTATTTAGTATTAAAATTTATTTTAAATAAATTATTATATTTATGACACTTCTAAGCTTTTTTAAAAGCCAAATTACAACACTTGAGATTATATGAGTACGATTAAGAATTACACAAAATCTTACAGAATTTAAAGTTGGAATTTTCTGAAGTCAGGAGTAAATTTTAATTTAGAAATTTTCTAGATGGAATATATTTTGTAATGACTCTTAACATATTTGAATACAAATTCTAGACACTCTGAGTACGTTATATAACTTCTAAATACCATATAATCGGACATTTCGCATTGTTATATAATAAATGCTAATAAAAGACACAACACAATATTTTAAATCTTCTTCTAATTCAGATGACAGAGGGAGCATGGTTTTAAACATAAATAAAATAGTCGTGTAATATAAATTGCAAAAAATAAAATTTGAACGTTATTTCAATTATAATTTTTCCTTCATATTGTAATCAAACTCTCTTTCTGTATTTATAAACTCTACACTATAGTTACAATATAACATCGTAACAAAATAGTTCCTATTCTGCAAGTGCTTGTCTAAATTTATGATTTCTTTAGCATACCGGAACAAGTGCCAAATTTGAACTGAACATTGTCTACAGCCACAAGAATCTTTCCGAATGAGGGATTTACTTGAGCTTCGAATAGAAACTGTAAAATAAAAACATTTTATGTGATGAAAAAATTAAAATTAAAACATTGATATGCATCGAGATTCAGTAATAAAATATTAAAGTTAAATTTATTTCATAAAATATTAATCTTTTCTAATTATTATTTTTATCTATAATTAGTAAGAACTATTGAAATGCAATTTCCGTACTAGATAACTAATATTTGTCTTCTGTTTTCTTGTAAACTTCAACTATCAAAGAGTTCAGATTCAAAAATAATTTGGCGATGCTATTTGGGAGAAATAATAGGAGTGTATATATGTATGTATAAAAGAGAAAATTAAGAAACAAACAAGAAAATTTTTTAAAAATTATTTAAAAGAATAAAACAACTATAATTTCATTTTAACAAGATTTTTAGGCTTAAAAAATTTATCATTTTTGCAGGATATTATCAATTATATTTGCATAAATTTGAATATCTTTTGTTTAAAAAAATCCTAAAATCTTAAGCAAAATTTCTTTTATTCCAACCTTAGTTTACATATTTCGTTTTCTCTCTCTCTCTCATATTTAGAAATTCTTTTTCTTTCTTACTTGAAAACATTCAGAGTTCTGATCAAAGAATAGTTTGATAATTTTAAGTAAACATTCTTTACACTTATCATATAATAAGTTTGAATGCATGTTATATTAAAATAATGCTTGTTTTATATCCACTCACGTAATATTAAAGGTGACCTAAGAAGATAAAACCGAAATAAATATCAATATTTTTCTATTATTACGGTCATTTATCTCATCAATTACGTGACTTAAATTAAAAAAAACTTTTTGTAGGTTTGTTTATGCTTAATTTTTACTTCAATATAAGAAATATCAAATGAATTGCATTGTATTGAATGAAGATCTTCCACTGAAAATTCTGTTAGTGATTTGTGATTTTATAATACATATTTTTCATTTTAACTCTGTTATCAGATTACACTGATTAAAATAAACTTTATTTGATACGGTTATTAATCTGATTCAGTCATCTCATAATAATTCATTTTACATTTTCATTCCCTGTTAATTATTAAATGACATTTATCACAACAAAAACACGGATTTTTTTCGGAAACAATGATTGCAAATAAGGTATATTTAGTTTTTGATATAAGCAATTCTCATCTGCGTAATTTATGTTAGAAAATAAAATTTAAATATCCATCATATTTCCTCTTTGTTTAGCTAGATGATGAAAAGATTTTTCTCATGAAGTATTAGTGGAATTATCGATTTTTAGGAAGACTTCAGGAAAATTTAGAAGTGTTATTGGACATATATATGTATATAAATATTGAAATTAATAAATAACATATGTGATATTGAAATGAGTTCAGATAGATATGTAATAATGAATCTCATTTAAAAAATATAGTTATTCGTTTATTATCTAGTGCCTTGTTATCTGAAGTAACAAACTACTTTTAATGTTATTTTGGTATTTTCATAATAAAAATAACTGAATTTTCTTGAGAATATCTAAATTATGCGAATATTAGGAAAATGAAATTAAAACATTTTCATTCATACAAATATTTACTATAAATATCAGATATAAAAATTAATCTTGACCAAGATATATAATTAAAAATCAAATCAAATTTAGTAAATTTTATTTTTTTAAATAATTTTCAAAACTAGATTTATTTAAATATTTTGCATTTTAATATTTCTACATGTGATATTTATTACAAGATAATATTTCATATCTTTCAATTAATAGCTTTCCTGTGAGCATAATACTTTTACTAATATTTTTTCAAACTGCTACGCTTAGCAAATAAATTAATTGTGTAACGGATATAATTACAGCTACTTTCCCTATTTAAGAGGGTAAATGGCGCTAGTCGCAACTAGTGCATTTCCCAGAAAGACACTTGAGATCACTTAAGATATTGAAGTGGATTTGTTCGTTGCTTCTTTCTTTGTGTGGCTGTTTGTGTGAAATTAAATGTAATGTGCCGTTATTGTTATATATTGTGATGTGGAACTTTAATAATATTAATAAACATGTGTTCCTGAAAGCTTTATTATTCCTATTTATAGTTATATTTGGAATTATGTTTTATTTCTGGCGCCCAACGTCAAAAAAAAAATGATCATCGAATAATCGACTCGCCAGGAGTCTAAAAGAAAAAGTGCCATCCTGACACGTGATGCATATTTCTTTTAATAAGAATGCATGCTTTGTTTGAAAAGATCAGCTCAAGTCTGAATGTGCTAAATGTCGCCCTGATGCTTGCCGAGAAATCCTATAAATCTTTATGATCCAATAAATGATTCATCCAAGAATCGTCTTGTTCTACAGCTACAATATGTGTTAAAGTGCTATCATTTAGTGTGTTTGAAGTGCCGCTAAATTTTCTGTGCACTTAAATAATCCAGTTTTACGAATAATGTGCCAAAGAAATTAAATGTGTTTCATCCTGAATAAGTGCCATTGAAAGTGAAAGTGAAAGAAAATTTCCCCCGTCTCGTTTTCCTACCCGGAAGTTCGGTGAAACATCCTTCTTTGTTTTTCTTTGTTTTGATCTTCGTCCCGGCTTTTGAAAATATGTTCTTTTATTTTGTGTTTATTATATTTGATATTTATATTTAAAATTAATATTCAAGCAAAGGGAAGAGTTATCAATAACTTATGAATGTTTAAATAAATATATTTCAATTTCTACAAATTATAAGATAAATGAAAGTGATATCATATGTTTATATATATGTTATGTGGAATATATATGGGGTGTTTATATATATATATTTTATGGTTTTGTTTAAACACATACGTAAATATTATTACCGCTTGCTACATATTAGAATCTTATTCAAGTATTATTATTTATGAAGTATATTATTATTTATGAAGAATACCTTGATACAAAAAATTTTATAAATTACAAGATTTAATTTGTTGATTACCTAATTGTATTCGATATTAATTTTATTATATACAAACAATTTTAACGAATCTATTCTTTAATTTTTCTGATAAAAAAGCAGGTATATATTTATGCATATTTGTTTTATGGTGTTTCCCATTTGTTGCATCCAATTCATTTAAAACAGTGTTGTATATTACATCATTTTTTTAAAGTTTTGTTATACTATTCTATGTGGTATTATACATGGTATTAATAAGATTTTACTAGCCATTATTCAAAAATATTTAAATAAGAGTTTCCCAAGTAATACTTTATCACCAAGTATTTGATAC
The DNA here is from genome assembly GCA_037975125.1 of Latrodectus hesperus. Taxonomy (NCBI): domain Eukaryota; kingdom Metazoa; phylum Arthropoda; class Arachnida; order Araneae; family Theridiidae; genus Latrodectus; species Latrodectus hesperus. Next base: position 73,390,756 of record CM075850.1, on the reverse strand, counting down.
ATAATTTTGTTTCTCATTTTAAGATTGTGTGTTTAATAGGTGAGATAATTACAATTTTCAATTATTTTAAATTTATTTACTTAGATATTTTAGGTTGTGTTCATTTGTGGTATACATAGTAAATGTTTTCAAACTTTATATTTTATAAAAATGTCATAATTGCGTACTGATTGCATAAATAGGTTATCAAGACACATAACTTGGTAAGTTATTGCAGCTATTTCGAAACTATCTTAACTCACATGATTAATAATTTTTGCTGAAAGTATTGTGGTGAATTTTATGATAATGTGTTGTTTATTTTAAAAAGAATATTTTATTATTTAATTAGATATTTTAAGCTATTTTTATAAAGTTTTTCTGAATATTTATTCTATATTGTTTTCATTTACTTCAAAAGGGAAGGTAGTTAGTTTGTTGGTAATTCAATTACAAGTTTTGAATTATATAAAAAATTTCTTTTTGAATATAATATAGGGTAAACATGGCTTTTCTATCTAAAGGTAAGAAAATTGATCTCTATAATTTAGCATTAGAATTACGCATCGCTGTTATTTCTGATGATAAAATTATTGATTTACGTGACAAAATATCTAAATCTTCATTCTTTAAAGAAAACGAATAGTTTATTAAAGATATATTAAATAATATTATCGAAGATCGGAAACAATTTGAAAATGAGGAAATAAAGAAATTGGAAAGAGAAAATCAGCGTTTAGCTGAGGAAAGAGCATTCGAACTTGAAAAGCTTAGGCTGCAAGCATCAAATTCAACAACAGCTTTACATCCCAGTCACATTGATCCTACTTCTACGCGGATTGATTTAAAAACTGCCTTGCCTCTGTGCATTTAATTCTGATTCAGATAATATGACAATATTTCTAACAATGTTTGAAAGGCAGATAAGGCTTTTAAATATATCTACTGATTATTGGGTATCACATTTAGCAGGTGTACTCCCAAGTGATATAGGTAAACTAATAGCAAGAGAACCTGAAGAAATGTTCAAAAATTATAACTATTCGTTCTATATTGTTGCAAAGATTTACGCTGACAGCAGACAGGCTTAGAATTCTTTTTAGTCGCCATCAAAAGCACGAAAATTCTACTTGGAAAGATTTCTTTTTTGAGCTCAGGACTTTGAAGGTTGGCTTCATGAATTAGATATAATTTCATTTGACAAATTAAAAGAATTTATTCTTTCTGATCAAATTAAGAAAAAATGCTCCCCAGATTATAGTTGGGAAAAGCTCAATGATCCTGTCTTGTTACCTGATAAGCTCGATTTGTATGAAAATATAAAATCTCCTTATCAGAAACTAGTAAAACATTCAAAATTCCAAGAATTACATAAACCTAAATATCCTAGAAATGCAGTCAATCAAGAATTAAATAAATACAAATTCCCTAAATTTGAAAGGACTGAAGATTCTAATACCCACAAAAATACACTATCTAACCCAAATTATAGGCCATCAAGAAATTTTAAAAACTCCGTTCATTGTTATGGATGTCAAAATGTCCAAAGTGTTCTCAAATAAAAGACAGTGCTCATGTCAACTCCATACAGATGTTTACTTGTCTCACCTCTCCTGTAGCCTTACTTGACATTGAAGTTTATGAAGCTACAGGGACAGTTTGTGCTGACACAGGAGCCAGCCAATCAGTTGGTGTATAGTTAATGTTAACTACTTAAAACATCGAGGGCAAAAATTTATAGAAGTTGATCTTACAGTGCGTTTGGCTGGTGGTCAACAATACACATCAATTGTTAAAAAAAACTACAGTTCCAATTACAGTTCATGGCCGAACTTCCCGAATAGACTTGATTTTTCTGCCACATGCAAAGGCTAATCGTACTCTATTAGGTGCTTACTTTTTGAGAAAATCTGGAATTGTGATGGACATGCGACACAATTGCTGGTACTTTGGGGATAAACCTAATCACAGAATACAGTTTGCAAAAGATCTTTCCCTACCCAGAAAAGACATTCCTGTCGAAGTCAGTAGTAGTCCTTGTCATATGAATTTAATTGCAAATAATGGTCCAATACAAAGAAATCCTATAGTTATACTCGAAGCTAACAATCTTTGCTTGACAGAAGAAGAAGGACAGAATCTGGATACAGAAGACAGAAATCCTGGAGTATGGCTTCCCAATTTAGTGCTGTGCCTCTAAGACTAGCCTTCAGAAGCTTGAGCGAGTTCAACTGAGCGCAGCTCGGATTATTACTGGTCTTCGAAACAGCTGTCCTAACGACATTGTTCTATACGAGGCGAATTTGCTACCACTCAGTCACAGAAGAGACTCAAATCTTGTGAAGTATTTTAATAAACTCTTTTGTTATGGCTCCCAAAATCGAACCTCGGACTTTCTCAGGGGCTGGAATAATAACCAGAGACTAAAAAGAAAAAATCCCCTTAGTCAGATAGCCAGTGATAATGTTATCTCTAATACTGTAGAGTCGCATTTCTTGAACCCATGCATTGACCCATCTAAGGGTCTTAACGGGGTATATTTTCACCCTAATCTTCCTATCGAGGTTAACAAGTCTTCAGATCTTCCTGAGTATTTAAGGCAACTTGCTCTTGAGTTGATCAACAATATCCATGATGAAGCTGTGCTTATTTACACGGATGGTAGCAGAAATGACAGAACTTGTTCCGGTAGTGGGGTATTTATTAAGTATCAAAACGAATCCCACCAAATCTCAATCAGAAACCCCGACGGCTGTTCCGTCTTTCGCAGTGAACTTATTGCAATTAATGTGGGTCTTGATACGGTTCTTTCTCTCCCTGGGAATGAGGAAATTTGGATTTTGTCGGACAGCCGGAGTGCCATCCAGCATCTTACTAACTGGCACAGAGTCCGTGATAATACAGGAGTAGCTATCTTGGACAAGCTTAGACGGCTCTCCTTATCTCGTGAGATTCACTTACAGTGGATCCCTTCCCATGTAGACCTTGCGGGTAACGAATTGGCTGATGCCCTAGCAAAAAGAGGTACTGACGAGCCTTTGCTTACTCCGGCGTCTCTTACCTATACTGAACTATACTCTAGACAGAAAGGCCTTGTTCGGTCTGCATTTGCCATTCCCCCAGTGCACCATTGGTACCAGGGTAATCGTCCCGGCGGATCTCTATCCCTCCGGTGCAGCAGACTGGAACAAACTACAATAACTCGTTTTCGAAGTGGCCACCTAAGATCATTGGCATTTAACAACAAAGAAAAGGAATTTCCAATTTGCGCTAAGTGTTTCAAAAGTCAAGCCACTCCGGATCATATCCTTGAGTGCTTGGGACTCGATAAAGAAGATCTTCTGGAGCGACCATTATTGGTCATTGATTTCCTGAGAGTGTGCAATGTCATAGACTTGGTCTAGCGCTGCTAGACAACAGGGATCAGCAACAACCACAACAACAGAAGACAGAAATCAATTAATTACTCTGATTAATGAAAATGAAGATATTTTCCAGCTAGGGGGAGAACTGACTCCTTATGTTAAACACTATATCAATACCGGTGACCATCCACCAGTTGCATCTACACCTTACAGAGTGTCTCCTAAAAACAAAGAACTTTTAACAAAAGAAATTGATGAACTTTTGGCCAATGATATTATAGAAGAATGCGAATTACCGTATGCATCACCCGTTGTTTTAATTCCTAAACCCAATGGTACTATTAGATTGGGAATAGATTATCGTGAGCTAAATGTGATAACTGTTCCTGATAAGTATCCACTGCCTCTCATGGACGCTCTTTTGCACGATGCGAAATCCACAACTTTTATGTCTACTCTTGATCTAAGAACTAGATATCATCAAATTGAGGTTAATCCTCGGGATAAACACAAGATGGCATTTGTGTGCCCGTTTGGTGCATTTAGGTATAAAAGAATGCCATATAATTTAAGAAACGCCCCAGCAACTTTCCAACGTCTTATGGATCAATTTCGAAATGGATTACCATCAGTCAATATCTTAATCTATTTAGATGATATTATTGTTTTGTCTGAAACCTTTGAAGATTTAAAAATGTGTTCAAGATTTAAAAATGGTGTTTGATAGACTTTGAAAATTTAAATTATCTGCAAATAAAGACAAATGTAAATTTGCGTGCCCTCGTGTAAAATATCTAGGGTTGTGGATCACTCCTAATGGGATAGAGGTGGATCATGATAAAATAGCAGCAATACAAAATATTCCTTGTCCAAGAAATTTTAAACAGTTGTAATCTTTTTTTCAAACTTGTTCATGGTATAGAAAATTCATCCAGAATTTTTCAAATATTGCTAGACCCCTGAGCAATTTGACAAAAAAGAACATTGTTTGGAAATGGAATGAACCAGAACAACAAGCATTTCAAACTCCAAAACGATGTTTAATAACTCCACCAGTTTTGAAACAAGTTGATCCTACAAAGCCATTTATCATTCGAACAGATGCAAGTTGTTATGCAAGTGGTCTAGGCGCAGTCCTTCTACAAGGTGAAAGTCCTGCCGATGAACAGCCAATCGAATATGCAAGTAGACTTTTAAGCTCTGCTGAAAAAAACTATTCCACAACAGAAAGAGAAGCATTGGCAGTCGTATGGGCCTTAAAAATTTCGAGGTTATATTGAAGGCTCAGATATTACCGTAGAATTAGACACCACCAATCAATTAAGTGGTTAATGACTTTAACGTCACCCACTGGAAGATTAGCCAGGTGTGCCCTTCAGATTCAAACTTACAATTTGAAGATTGATTATTTTCCAGGATAATGTAACGTTGTGGCTGACATGCTATCCACATCTGTGGAAGGCATGGACGAGAACAATGAAACATCTTGCGACTTAAGAACTATCGTTATTGATGTCCCATAAAGAACAGCTGGTCAACTCAGAGAGGAACAATTGAAAGATCCTGAATTAAAGAAGATCGTAGACTCTTTGAAAGATACTAACAAAACTCCGTTGACGTAGCGAATTGGACGGAGAGAGGGCACCTCTTGAATAAAGGTGTACTGTACCGTTATTTTCCACACTCTGAAGCTAAGAAAGCACAGTTAGTTGTCCCTTCGCATCAAAGAGAAGAAGTCTTAAATGTTCACCATGACGCTCCCACAGCATCACATTACGGAGCTGATGGTACCTTTTCCCGAATATCATCTAGATATTATTGGACTGGAATGAGAAAGTACATTTCAGATTTTGTAAAGAGTTGTGCAGAATGCATCAGATACAAAGCAACGAATAAAAAACCTACCGGTTTATTGCAAACACCTGTACCTGCTCAAGAAGACTGTACAGTAAAATGAGTTGAGTTATTCCCGTTAAAGCAAGCTACTGCTAAAGAATGCGCTTTAACATTATTAAATGAGGTATTTTTAAGGTATAGATTACCTCGTCGCCTAATAAGTAATAATCGGACTCAATTTGTCAGTGCAGTAATGCAACAGCTATGTTTTGTTTTGAACATCAATCAAAGTCTCATACCTGTTTACCATCCACAGGCCAATCCTGTCGAAAGCAAAAACAGAGATTTGAAACCTCGTTTGGCAATGATGGTAGGCAACAACCATACATTATGGACTAAACAACTGCCAGCTATAAGATTTGCAATGAATACTGCAAAACTACTGGTTGTACGGCAGCATATCTTAACTTTGCTAGAAAATTACGAACTGTAGACGATGTAAGTACTGATCTGCGCACTGTAATTCATAATGATAATTTTGTGCCAGAATTCACTCTGCATTTAAGACGTTTTGAAAGATATATGTCACAAACTAAAGAAAATATCGAAAAAAGTCAGGGGATCTTTGAAAAACATATGCTGATAAATTACGTAGATCAAATCCTGTTTATAAACCCCATGATTTGGTTTAAGTAAATATTCATCCTGTAAGTAAAGCTATCCAAAGTAAGAGTGCAAATTTATGCCTAGAAAAGATGGACCTTACATAGTGGTTTCCAAAAAATCACCCACTACCTTTGAAATAGCCAGTTGTGACCAGCCTGAGGAACCTTTAGGTACATACCATGCTTCGTCACTAATACCTTATCAGAATGTTTCTCCAATCCGTTCTCCTCTGGTACCTTTAAGGAAAAGAGATAGACATCCTAAACAATTTTTAGCTTCAAATAAAATTGCTGGACGAAGTAAAAAATCCTTTAATAATACACCACCTCGCCTAGACGGCTTTCGGAGGAGTGGGGGAGGGTGTAGCGGGTATAATTACAACTACCTTCTCTTTTAAGTAGGTAGATGGCGCCAGGCGCAACTAGTGCATTTCCCAGAAAGACACTTGAGATCACTTAAGATATTGAAGTGGATTTGCTCTTTGCTTCTTTCTTTGTGTGGCTATTTTGTGAAATTATATGTAATGTACCGTTATTGTTATATATTGTGATATGGAATTTTAATAATATTAATAAACATATGTTCCTGAAAGCTTTGTTATTCCTATTTATAATTATATTTGGAATCATTAATAATTTTATGAGTATAGGAGCGTGGATATAAGATACTGAAACAAAATGAGATTTTTTATTATACATTATATGTGTGATAACATATGAAATAAATAAATAAATATATATATATATATATATATATATATATATATATATATATATATATATATATATATATATATATATATATATATATATATATATATAATAACTTTCTCTCATACACAAATGTGTAACTATTTATATAAGAAACTTTAATTATTATAAATTTAAGCAATAAATTCTTTTTTTGAATACACTCTTTGCGAATTCTTAAGACCTTTTCTGTACCTTGAACAACCCCGTAGCCTTCTCAAAAGCAAGCACATTCTATATGAAGTAGAGGAGAAAACATCCAATTATGATACGTTTCCCATCCATGGTAAAATTTCGAGTCTCCTTTAGACAAAATATTTTTGAAAGTTTTCTTCGTCTCGAACTTTTTCCAACTTAATTGTAAACTGGTTCTCCCTTACATTATAAATAAATAAATCCGAAATACATGCAACAAAATAAAGATTACACAGGATTGTGGAATTATTCTACAAGATTATTAATAAAGTCGTGAGAATTATGAAATTTTAAAAGCAATGTTTCCCACCTTGGATATTCCAGGAAAAGTAAAAGTAAATTAAACAGAAATATGAATTACTTAAGTACTTACTCTGATAGACCCGGCCATTTGAACCGGTATCTCCAAAGTTCTCCAATGAGATATCTGATTATGAATCGTGATCAGTTTTTGGAATCCAGTATCTGTTTGCTCTTCTACCCTAAAAAAAGAAACTCCATCACCAGCCATGAACAAATGCACAGAAAGGCATCCTTCGGTTTCTTGATACATTTCGAAGTAAGGAGTAATCATTCTTGCCAACTGCTTCTTATTTCCTGTAGTATCTACTAACATTACAGTTCCTATGCATAGAAAATTATTTTCATAAGCGAATTGTTTTTATTTATTTTATTCTATAATATAAATATTTGAAGTTGAAATTCTATTTGAAACTTTTTTACTAATAAAAGCAAATTTCTTGGTCTTTTACTTTTTTTTATGAATAAAATCTATCATAGAATATCATTGGCCTTAAAAAGTTTCTACTGATGAAAGCATGTAAATTGAATGAATTGAATAAAAATTTAAGCTATGCAAAATTTTACAGAAAACTAAGTGATTTAAAATAAATATTATAAATATTTCTTTCATTCATATATTCAAAAAATTAATACGAATACAAATATTGATGGGACATGATAGTAATGCTCTTATAGCTCTCAATGTTAGTAACATTAGTATTTACACAAATCAATTATTACACTAAAATCAATAACAAAAAAATCCTGTTTTTATCTGTCCACCAATATTACGAGAAATTATAGCAATTATTTAAATTTGATTGAAAATTTATACTTAAATGTACATAAAAATAACTTTATTATTTTCTTAAATCGCCAAAAACTTTTTTGCCGTATAATTTTTTTATTTTATTTAATAATACAAAATTATATAAGAAATACTAATGGTTTAGTATTAAAATTTCTGATACATAAACTAATACTAAAGCATTAGTATTTATATATGTATTAGTATACAAAAAATACTAATGTTTTAGTATTACTTATGCATAATTTTGTATTGTTATAAATAAAATAAGGCTCTAATAAAAATTGATTTTACAATAATTAAAATTTTGTGTGTTATCCCGGACTCAATAAATAGTAGTTGAAAATTTTATTACCTTTAAAAATTTTTTTTAAAAATTCCTTAATGAAAGTAAGTTTTCCGTGAGTGAAGAACTGTAACGAAAAGTTTCGCTTCTGCGATATTTTATAGTATTCTTTAAAATATAATATTAATTTGTTAACAATGCATATTTTAAGCAGACGATAAAATATAATCTATAAATAAAAGTATATTTTGCATAATATTTTCAACAAATTTTAAAACTATTTGTGAAGAATATTTACAATGTATGTATAATGAATTCTTACAAAATCTAAAATAAAAACATATATTACATAATACAGCAATTCAATTATTTTGTATAAAATATTCATTCATTTCGAAATAATATTAAGCTATATATGTTCCTAACAATAAATCGTAACTTTAATGTCTTTTTAGTGATTCCTTTGATAAGTAGCTTTTTGACAGACACCAAATTTTACAAAACAGATAACTTATTTTTTATTTTTACACAATTTGTTTAGATATTTCATTTGTATTTACCATTTTAAAGAGATGTAAAGGCATTTACATGCAAAATTTAAAAACATTTTAGTAATATATTATAACTTTTACTGATATGTCCTACCGATGCAAATATTTAAATTATAAAATTAATATGCCTTATGATTTCTGTACTCTTCATTTAATACCCTGTCCGACATTTAAAATGCAACACCAAGAAGGAGTGGTCAGAAAAATATGCAAATTTCAACGTAGACGCACTTTACCGAGTTGTGCAAATGATATGAAATGGGCAGCTCTTTAGCGCACGTTGGATAAGATATAAGGTGAGGAACCGGCAGAATGAGCAATATTCGGGCCATTATTGCTACTTGCTGCTTGGAAAATAAATCATTGAAAGTTTGTTCTTGTCGCAAAGGACGTCTGCAATTGCAAAGAATGCCAGGCCATCGTCGATGGAGTCAGTTCCAGCAGACAGACGAGTTTACAAAGGGCATGGTGATCGGACTGAGACAAGCAAGTTGGTCCTTACCGCAAATCGCTGCTAACAGAAACCTGGACACGTCCACAGGGCGCCGGCTGTGGTGAAGAGGGTTAAAACAAGAAACTGTGGAACGTTTGTGGGGTGCCGTTGCAGCCAGAATGACGTTACCACGCGTGGATCGACGCGTTCAACGGGAAGTTGTGGCGGCCCCGCAAAGCACGTCTACCGAAATTCTACAGCATGTGCAAGACATCTTGTATTCTCCTATATCAAGCAGAGCCATTTAACGTATATTAGTAGCTAGTAGCCTTCACTCATGGCATCCGTTAAGAAAACTGCCATTGATCCCTCAGTATAGATGCCAACGTCTGGAATGTTGCCGGATTAGAGCGACGTAGACTACGGTGTGACACAGGATAGTCTCCCCAGATGAGTCACGCTTCTGTTTTTATAGTGGTTGCCACCGCATACGAGTGTAGCGTCGATGTGGAGGCAGGTCCAAATCTGCTGCAATTGTGAAACACCCCACCACATGAGAACCCGAGTTCATGGTTTGGGGCGCCATTGCGTACGATTCCAGGATGGTGATGAGTGAACTAAGCCCGATAACCGAATGGTACAGAACAGGGTCCACTCTCATCTCTTATGTATGTATGCGTACGATTCCGGGTCATCTCTAGCTCGTTGGTGCGAATGGCAGCACCTCACCCATCAATCATGTGCCGTGCGCATCCCGCGCGAGCTGAGGTTATATGTTGATATTTTTTTCTCTTCAGACCTTGTAACCTTTGTCCATGTAGTTCGTAGTGTTCAGTGTGCTTCATTAAATGTTAGTTTCGTTTCACATTATGAGTTTTATTCTGTATAATTAATTAATCTGTCGAAATACGACATCGGTTAGATATCAGCCCTGCTTCAACTTTTTTGAGTTGTTTCGTTACATAATTTCTGGCGCCCAACGCAGCTGGTTGATTAGTTTGAGCCTGAAAATGGATGTGACGCAACTAAAAAGCCAACGAAAATCGTTTCGTACTTCATTTACTGCCTGTGCGAATAAAATTGAGACAGAACTTTGCCAAGACAGCCCGGATGTCAATCGACTTTCGGTTTTGAAATCGCAAATTAGCGATAAATTTACACACTTAGAAGTATGCCAAGGAAATGTTATGGACCTTATTCTGAAAGAAGAAGATTCCGAAACATAACACGAGAAGGATTTCCTGACTGCCGAGTAATATAGAGGTAAGTCCTCGCGAATTGATCGGCTATCTTTGAAAGAACCGAAAGCAATAGAATGCTCTGAGAAGAGAAAGTTCAAACTGCCCAAAATAGAGCTAAAGAAGTTCAACGGCAATGTTAAGGACTATTTGACCTTTTGGAGTCAGTTTAGTAAAATCCACGATGATGCAAGTATCCCTAATGAGGATAAATTTCAGTACCTCCTGCAAGCCGTAGTGCCAAAATCGAAAGCAGCTCGTGTGGTGGAGAATTTCCCTGCAGCGGCGGATAGTTATTCCAAGGCGATATTCCAGCTTAAGGAGAGATTCGGACGTGAAAATCTTTTAGTGCAAGTTTATGTTAGAGACCTGCTCACCATGGTAATGAAAAATGCGATCACCGGGCGTTCCAAGACAGATCTTCCGACATTATACGACTAGTTAGAAGCGAAGATATGGGCCTTAGAGAGTCTAGGGCGAACGCAGGAAAAGTACAGTGATTTTCTAAGTCCTTTAGTGGAATCTTGTTTGCCGGAAGAGATGTTGCTAGCATGGGAAAGGAGCAGAAACATGAGACCAGCGTCTGTTGCTGAGAATCGTTCACTAGAGAATTTAATGAATTTTCTTAAGCAAGAAGTAAAAGGAGAAGAGATGGTCGAGTTAGCTCGGACTGGTTTCGCTTCTTCTTTTAACTTTAAGAAGAAAGATGCAGTGCACAAATTAGATAATTATCCAACAACAGCGTCATTAGTAAGCACTAACACTAGAGGCAACACAGGTAAGCGAATTTTACTTTGTGGTTTTTGTAATGGGAATCATCATTCCAGGGACTGTTTGGAAGCGAGAAAAATGTCCTTAGATGAAAAGAAAAAATGTTTGCTGAAACACAGAGCCTGCTTTTCATGTTTCTCTACCACGCACTTTTCAAAATTCTGTAAAGTAAAAAATTCTTGTTTATATTGTGCCAAGCCTCACCATTATTTATTATGTGACCATTCTAAAGAAAGTAGTAAATCCAACTTCACCAAAGCTAATTCATTATCCAATAGTTGTGTTAAGCATAATGTTTACTTAATAACTTTAACTGTAAAAATACGTGCAAATGATTAAGTGGAAACGTGTCGTACGTTACTAGATAGCGGATTTCAGTATTCCTACATCTCAAAGCATGCAATTGAAAAATTAGGTATTGAATCAACTAACAAAGTTAAAATGCAGCATATGTTATTTGGTGGAAGAGAAACGCCGAGTCAGATACATGGTGTTTACGAATTAGTTATTAGTTCGTTGGATGACTCATTCACTCTAAGTGTTGAAGCTCTTTCCGAAGAGAGAATTTGCGACAATGTGCCAAAAATCAACTGTTCTGCTGTTATGAATGAGTTAAATTAAAAGGGGATTATTCTATCAGACAGTGAGGCACCTGATTACGAGATCGATTTGCTTTTGGGAGTTGATGTCGTGGGGGTCGTGTTTATGGATAAACCTATCAAATTGGATTCGGGTTTGTTTTTGTCAGAGACGCGGTTAGGATTCATTCTGACGGGAAAACAGGAAATGCCTAGTAAACGTGATGCAATATCTGATACTGTTTTGAATGTTATTTCTCTATATGTTTCGAATTCATATATTACTGAGTTGTGGGATCTGGAAAGTATTGGGATTCTTGACCCAATTCAGAGGTTAAACAAAAATAATGAGCATTTAAAGGTGATACAGGAGTTTGAAAAGAGTATGAAGATTCTGCCGGATGGCAGATACGAACTTTGTTTGCCTTTTAAAGCAAATACAGTTGAGTTGCCTTCCAATAAAGATTTGACATGGAAACGACATACACAAATGTGTGAACGCGCACAACGGAATGGGCTTATAGAAGACTATAAAGCTGTATTTAAGGAGTGGGAGGAATTACAAATAATAGAAAAAATCGAGTGTGAAAACGAAACCTCTCATTTTTTGCCACACTGACCAGTTGTGAAAACCGATAGTAGCACCACAAAAATACGGCCAGCTTTCAAGCTTCGGCTGGGGAAACTAGAAAGAGCTCATTAAATGATTTATTGCACAAAGGTCCAAATTTAATCGAGCAGATACCGGATATAATTGAGAGGTTTAGAAGTTATCCTATTGGAATTTCTGGAGATATTGAAAAGGCTTTTCTCCAGTTGGGGATAACCCCTGAGCACAGAGATTTTTTGAGGTTCTTTTATCCCACGGGAAAGGAGCAAATCCTGTATCGACATTCCCGAGTGATCTTTGGTGTAACATCGAGCCCGTTTATGTTAACAGCGGCACTTTCACACTTGCTCGAACATGTGCCAGATGAAGATTCTGAGATAGCCGATACATTCAAACTTTCGTTTTATGTTGACAACTGCGTCGCGGGAGTGAATGATGTTAGACAGCAAGAAGAATTTATTTTGAAGGCTAGGGCAATTTTGTCTCGGGGTTGTTTTAATTTACGAAATTGGGAGAGTAATGCTGAATGTCAGTACCTATCTAAGAGTACGGGGACGACGAAAGTTTTAGGAATTTTATGGGATCTTGACAGGGATGTTTTAAAATGCTGTGTGGGAGATAAAAAATCTGATTGTTATATAACAAAAAGGTTTATTTTAGCCGCTGAACAGAAAATTTTTGACCCACTCGGTATTTCTGCCTCCTGTTCTGCAATTCTGCCTCCTAAGATACTGTTGCAGAATACTTGGAAACTGAAATTATCATGGGATTCACCTCTGCCAGATTATGTTGTGAAACCCTTTCTTAAATAGTGGAGTGAAGTGGGTAGACTGGCGGACATAGAAATCCCGCGTTATTTTGAAATTAATGATACCACTCAGATGCACGTGTTTGTTAATGCTTTTAAAGAAGACTATGCAACTTGAATATTTCTGAGATCAGACACTTCCCAAGGTGTAAAGGTTGTGCTTATCAGAGCAAAATCTAGAGTGGCCCCCTTAAAGCAAATTACTATCCCCAGGTTAGAGCTTATGGCATGCTGTATAGGTGCCAGGTTAGCACATTCGGTGCAGCAGGCACTTAACATTACAGAAATGGAAACCATTTTTTGGAGCGATTCCATGGTTGCTTTATAGTGGTTGAGAAATAAAGGGGGATGGTCAGATTTTGTTTCGAATAGAATTAAAGAAATAAAAACACTTTTTCCTGATAGCGAATGGCGACATGTGCCAGGGAAAATTAATCCTGCTGATTAAATCTCTCGAGGGTGTTCACCTAGTTATTTGGTTGAGTCATACTGGTGGATGGGGTCTTCATGGTTAGTTGAGTCTCCAGACTCATGGCCCGTCTCTGAATTAAATAATTGCGAAACTTCCGAAATCACTTCAGAAATGAAAAGAGTTATAGTATGTAATCTAAATTTGACAGAGAAACGGGTACCATGGTACGCTGAGAAATTTTCCAAATTTCATTCGATCATAAGATTAGTGGCTTGGGATCTACGATTTGTTAACAATGCAAGTAGTGTTAATCAGAGAAAAGTGGGAGAATTAAGCCTAGAGGAGATAGAAAGTGCTGAGATCCGACTAATTCATTCTCTACAAACTCAAAGTTTTCCAGATGAAAAGTCAATATCAAACTTGTGTGTATTTAAAGATGACAACAATATCTTCCGTGTAAAGACTCGAATTACTGAACGTATTGATGGTCCCCACTTTCTATCGCCAATCCTACTGCCTAACAATTGTATCTTTAAGCAAAGACTTAAAGAGCATTTTCACATTGAGAATTATCATGCTGGTACACAGTTACTTCTCAGCATAATTCGTGAAAAATATTGGATACTAGGTGGAAGGAAAACTATCAGAAAAATATGGAATGCTTGTATTAGATGCCGGAGATTTAAAAGTAAATCTTCATTGACTGATCCAGCTTCCCTACCTACTGATCGAGTAGAAGATGCCGCCGTATTCGAAGTGGTAGGGATAGATTTGGCTGGTCCCTTGTACATAAAAGGTGGTAGTAAAGTATGGATTGTCCTCTATACTTGTGCCCTATTCCGTGTTGTCCATCTTGAATAGGTACTTCACTCTCTTGTGACGACTTTCTATTGTCTTTTCGTCGTTTTGTGGCTAGAAGAGGAAGACCTCGGGTAATATATTCAGATAATGGCACAAATTTTAGAGGAGCATATAACGAATTAGCTGCCATCGATTGGAGTGAAGTTTCCCGCTATGCAGAAATACAACGCATAGAATGGAAATTTATACCTCCCACTGCTGCCTGGTGGGTAGTTTATGGGAGAGGCGTGTGAAAACAGTGAAGGAGCTTCTTCAAAGATCTTTGGGAAAAGCAATATTCACGCATGAAGAGTTACTGATAATCTTATGCGAGTGCGAAAAAGTTGTTAACTCCCGTCCATTGACATATCTATCCGAAGACATGCAAAATTTCACGCCTATTACTCCCGCAATGTTTCTGATTGTCAGATCAATTGTCGACGATAAAGATTTAGATATGCGAGATGCCAACCACTACCGCAAGCGATTAAGATTTCGATCCAAAGTGATCGTGGCACTGAGAAAGAGACTTAGGAACGAATATTTGGGTCTGTTGATTAAATGACAAAAACAAAATCCTCAGTCGTATAACATTCATCCTGGTGATATCGTCTTGATTGGGGACGATGTGAGAAAACTCCTTCAGTAGCCTTTAGCCCCGGTGTTGGAGCTAATTCCGGGTAAGGATGGACACAAGTAAGAACTATCAAATTAAAAACTCGGTCTTCTACAATAGTGAGTCCAATTAAGCGTGTGTTTCCGCTCGAAGTCAGTGGAGATGACTTGGAGAGCTTGCCACTGCAGAGTATTCAACAGACTGAATCTGTGAAATCACAGAGTCCGTCTTCAGAGGTCACACAACCTCAAGTTACCAGGTGTAGTCATGCCATAAGGAGACCTAAAAAACTGAACCTAGTGACTGTAACTGTTGTTTTTGAGTAGCTATCCAGCTCCTCAAAAAGGGGGGAGGATGTTGCGAATGGCAGCACCTCACCCACCAATCATGTGCCGTGCGCATTCCGCTCGAGCTGACGTTATATGTTGATATTTTTTTTCTCTTCAGTAGACCTTGTAACCTTTGTTTATGTAGTTCGTAGTGTTCAGTGTGCTTCATTAAATGTTAGTTTCGTTTCACATTCTGAGTTTTATTCAGTATAATTAATTAATCTGTTGAAATACGACATCGGATAGATCTCAGCCCTGCTTCAACTCTTTTGAGCGTAACGTTACACTCGTATTCACGGCATTATGACTGACTAATGTTATGTTGATGATGTGCTGTTACCGGTAACACTCCCCTACCTTCAGGAGGTGCCCATTGCTCTTTATCAGCAGAATAACGTCCAACTGCCCAGACAACATACCCTGCAAGGTAAACTACTCCTTCTCTGGCCAACGTGCTTGCCAGAATATGTTTGGGATATGATTGGACGCCATTTCAGATCCTATTAATGCCTCCCTCAGAAAATGCACTTTGGCAAATGGTTGACAGGGAATGGAGAGTCATTTCTCAGGATGCTCTCTGTACTCTCATTGGCTTTGTGCTTCGTGTATCACCGTCCACGTTGATCCTACAACCTACTGACTCAACCCTGTTCTAGCTCTGTATTATACTTTTCATTTCGAAATAGAGATCATTTATTGTTCGTCGTTGTCTCGCTTTGTTTGCCGATTTTCGTCCCTTTCTGGAGACTACTTTTTCGTGTTGCATTTTTTTAATGTCGGGCAGTGTATAGTAAAATATTGTAAATTTATGATGACATTGTAATTTTTATTACAGTATAATTTTAAAACAACAAATTCAGAATACAGAATTTGAAGTTTGTCATTTGAGACTTTAATACCAAGATTTGATGATTACGATTCATCATATTCCATGCTGCTAGGGAGTCTTCGTACTGAGACTAATGGAAACGGACAGAGACTATTTGTGTATGCCGTCTCTGAGAATATAACTATTGCTAGCTAGACATTTCCACATTCGCAAATTTACAAGTATACCTGGTGATCCCTTGATGGTTTAACTATGAACCAAATAAATCACACTTGAAGGCAGGAGACACCGTAGCAATGTGATGGATGGAGAAGCTGTAGAGGTGCAAATGTGGACACTGACCATTTGCTTGTCTTGTCCAAAGTCAGGTACCGATTATGTAATAAATTCTTTAGTAAGAAATGGTCTATGCTTTAAATCAGACACTGCCAAAATGAAAGATCCAATAATGCTTGAAAAGTATAAGCCAAAATTTCCAAAGAAAGATTTCTAGAAAGCAGAAATGAAAATTATGAAGTCAGTTGGCACTCAGTAAAAGAAATAATATTGAGATAAGCACAAGAAACTCTCTCAAAATTAAAACTGAATCAAGAATTCATTGGACTAATGAGGAATGCAAAAAGTCCTCTGAAATCAAAAGTAAGGCTTACAGGATAATGATATAGAAACGCTATACAGGTATTAGAAAAAAAGTATCTGAACATAAGAAAAGTAAAAAAGCAAATACATAAAAAAAGAAAAGAGCATTCCAGGAGGAAATATTGAAAATATTGGAAGACGAATAGCCATAAAGAATCTAGGAGGTTTTACAAACTAATCTATAACATAAAAAAATAATTCAAACCAAGAACAATCACATGTAGAAATAAGAATGGTGAACTGGTGAGTAAACTCAATGTAGTATTGAATGTATGGAAGATATACTTTCAGGATCTACTTGAAGGAAGAGATGAAACTAGCAAATTTCTTGATGTCTCTGATGAACGAAATACTTCTTTACAGGAGGAATGTGAATCTCCATTATTTGTAGACAATGTGATGTTGGCTGTTAAGGACAACTTCTCGGCTGATCTGAACTGTATACCATCTGAACTACTGAAGATTGATGAGCCTGAGCTTCTAAATATCATTCATAAAATTATGATTAAAATTTGGATCACGGAGAAAATACCCATTGAATAGGAAAAAGGCTAACCTATTCTATTTTTTTCCTCCTAATTAGTTCACTTAATTTAAGGATTCATTAAATGAAGTCCATTGATTTAATAGAATATATTTTTTAAAAAAGTACTAGTAAAAAAGTAGAATCGAAGTACTTTGAAGAAAATGACAACTAAATATGTGTACAGATCATGTATAAATGATGGAAATTTTAAGTCCATGTAACCTATTGAAATAGAAAAATTGCGCGTTGAATGCTCAAATCAGCTGTGGTGAAGCAGTCTGGATGAGCTGCACATTATAAATGCAAGCTATGACCGGAAGTAACGTTCATTGGCTTTAAAACTTATCTTTTTGTTCACTTCTACAAAAAAAAAATTGCATGCGAAATTTCAAGATTATGAAATTTTGCTATTTTGTTGTTGCCTTTTTGTAAAATCTCATATTTTATTTAATTTATTTTAAATTTGGTTTAAATAGTTAGTATTCGTCAATATAAAAAATCTCACTGGAATCAGAAGCAGAAACTCTAATGAAATTAATCATGTCTCATAAGACTTTCAATATATCATTCGTTAAGCGGCATGGATATATCCTCCATAAGTTTTCCATGAGTAAAAATGTCATTTAAATGCAAAGTTTTTAATTTTTTTAGCTACCTTCATAAGATTCCCTATATATTTTGAAAATAAGAATCCTATTACAATTTTAATTAGAATCTATATGAACATTTTTGTCGAATTTCTAATTCTCAGCTGTTCTGATAATGCAAAGCCATTCAATTTAGAATGAGGATTATTTACATTAAAAGGAAACAACTGCAAATGTAATTAACAATTGTTGTCTGATTTATATTTCGAATACAAACAACATTATCTATATTCACGACACTCGATTAACTATAATACTACATATTTGGATCATTGCACTTACTTGTAAGATATTAATTTACAATTTACACTCTCCGAATTCAGAATAAAGTTTTACATTCTTGAGTATATAAAAAAATAATATGACATATAGTGTCGTTTATAAATTTATTTAACTTAAAGTCAAATTTTGTTCCATGTTTACTTATGTCATTAAAATTTTGATAATTTTCTTTAACATTTTATTTCTACAAATCAAACTTTGAAATTATTAATAATATGTATCAACAATGCAATCATCCAGCATATTTTTATTTAGATAATAGAGAAAATACTATAAAGAGAACCACTTTATCAACAGCATTCACAATATTAATTAATAAATATAGCTGTGTGCATATGCTCATAAAATTCTTCCACAATGCGAAATAAAAAGCTATAACATATTTTGATTTATTCTTGAATTTGATTATTATGATAAGTCTAAATGGTAAAGATGAATGCCATAATTTTATGAAGTTACCTTTTTGGCCGCCAGCATCCAGTTCTTTGCGGATCCACTTGCCTCGCATTCCAACTTGATTGACTATTCCACATGAGTCACTTCGAAAATCACACGAAAAAATTACCGCAGAATCAGTTGGCACTAAGACTAAAGTTTAAATAAAAGAAATATATTCCATAAAATGCATCAATTATAAAAATTAATTGCATTCATTTTTTACTTGTTAAAACATATTATTCATATTAATTTCTTATCTAAAAAGTAATAAAATGCAGGACACCAGAGTTTATAATAGCTAAGCAAATAATACAAAATGAATTCTTGAAATATATTTTTTTTAAAAAGATTGTATTTAATATAAGACGAACATCAGGTTCTATGTGTGTGAATCAACTAAAAATAATTTAAAATATAAGTATTATATTTTTGCTATCGTTCTATGTGAATAACTAATTCTGTTACGAATTTAAGTTGACTCATTTCTCAACCTAACCCCTTCTCTTATTAAATTAATCCTAAATTTAATTTCTCTTATTTTTATTTCCCAGAATAGATGAATATATTTTAAAATAATTCTCAATAAAATATTAGTTTAATATTGATTTTAAATTCTCAAATATTTCAGTATAAAGATTTTAAATTAATTACATTATTGATTTTAATTTTTAAAATATCAGTACTTTAGATCAATACTTAAAAAAATTTCAATTTGTCATTGTATTTTGTCTTCGTAAGCATACTCGTCTTAGATAGGAATAGAATCAATGAGATGTGAAATAGAAGACAAAATGTGAAATAGAAGAAATAGAAGCAAAGACATGAGAATTTAAGATTGCTGTAAAATATCACTTTTAAAGTTAAGTTCAAATTTGAAAACAAAAAGTTCTTTTCCATTTTTAAGTTTCATTTCCGTACTGAAAATATTCGTCGAATTTTTTCGAATTTTCCTGTAATTAATTTTGCTTTTAAAATAATTACCTCAATTTACGGATGAAAGACAGGATCAGCATAAGTGCCGAAAATATTCATCTTGTGTTAGGAAGAATAATGTGAAAACAAAATATATAAAGCTAAATTACATAAAAAAAATTATTTCTATAAATTACAACATTATTGGCTTAAATATTTAAAAATATTTTTAAAATCTTATTTTTCACTTTATGAATTAAAATTATCTATAGAAATTTTTTATCAAATATTAAAGTTTAAATAATTCAAGTATTTTTTAAGTTATTACATAACTCTACTTGCTATACAATCTTTTTACTCAGGGGGATATAATTTCAGTGTCTTCTAATATCTTTATTCTTATAGTCAGTAATTCCACAATTCTCACGAATTTTCTGCTCATATTGCCATCTACTGTGCAGTAGTTTTTTTATAAACCCCTACGCACTACATCGGCAGAAATTACCCATAGGCAAAAAATTTTAAGCTCATAAAGGCAGTGATGTTTCTTTAAGAAACTGTGGTAATTTATTATTTAAGTGTACAAATATATTACTTTAAAATTCTTTAACTAACAAATGTTTCGCGTTCAGTTGAAAAATCTAATATTTTTATACATATTTTTGTATGCTGTAATGAAATAAATCGTAAACTTACCATCTGCCGTTGAGAGAGTTATCAAAAGAAACAAAGTAACGAACAGATGCATTATTTCCAAATGAGTTTGAATTCAAAAAGAAACTCAGCTGCACGACTGCAGGTTTCAGAACTGAAAATACTGATAACTAAAAACGAGAAGATTTATCTCTTTCTAAAGTTAATGATAGCGAATATTAAAATAATAAGCGATGTTAAAAATTTATAAAAAAGAACAATGTTTATAAGTTTCTCTTAAAAATGTATAAATAGTCTTAATTAGATTAAATAGCAATAATTTATAGTTTTATTATTTTAAAATAAATTTTTGTTTCTCAACAGATGGTTGTAGCCATAAAATCTGAGTTGAATTCTGATTTTAATTTTATCTTTTTTTTAATTTCGTTTTCAGACTTTTAATGCGAAGAAATTCAGTTGTCCTCTTTAGTGCAAAAAGTGCGACACTGCAATCATATAATCATGAAATAGAGAAGTGTCTTTATATGCTTGTTTAAAAGAAATAAAAGATATTAACTGTAAATCATACAGACTATACCATTCTTTGAAAGAGTACTATGATAATTTAGTATTAAACCATTTTTCAAAAAGAAATTCACTAAATCAATTTTCTCCAAACTTATGAAACTGTTAACAATCGTATCATTTCTAAATTATATTGTGAATTGCAATAAAAAGAGTTATCAGCAATTTTTAAATTTAAATTTGCATTGAAATCAGTTTTAATTAAACATTATATTACAAACAAATAATGAAATCTAATTCATAAGAAAGAAATTGATGTATAGTTAATAATATATTACAAATGTAATTAAATACTTTTCTATTTGTTTTAGTGTCTTTAAAGAAGATGGATATTTCTTTTATCGTCAAAAGTTGGGAGTTAGGTTGGGACTGAAATTCGAATTAAATGTCTAAGTATGCTTCAATTATTCAGTTTTTATGCCTATTTAAATTTCAGTATGGGAAAGAAATGTTACACAGGTGTATATAGCTGAACATTGCATTCACTTTGAGGCAAACCTGAACAAAATTGGACATTTTTCCTTAGGAACAAGAGGCTAAATATTTTTAGAGCTTGAAGAAAGCGTGATTCTTTAGATAAAAATCATTTTGGAAATCAATCAGTTCTAATTTATCTGAAGAAAAATTCTCCATTATAGAAGTAGAAAATTCTTCAGTTTCAATCTATAAAAGACAATCGAATAAACTATGCTACAAATGAAATTATTTTGAAATCTTAGAAGCAGTTATTGAAATCACTTCTCAAATAAATTTTTAACAATTTTAACATACTGTTTACTATTGAAATGTACTACTAACATGTTTTCAACTTATTGGTGAAATCAAAGTTAACTAAATGGAACGTTAACGCCATCTAAAAAAAAATATTTCTCCGTGCAGCTAGTTACTCGCAATGAACGGTTTGGTGATCATTACATTAATCAATTTATTGAAATCAATGATTGTGACAAACATTATTAATCGATCTTTGACTTCTCATTTTCAATTACTTAAATTTCAATATTTTTTTCTTTCAAAATTTGTGTTAGTCTATATTTAAAAAAAATAATATTAAGAAAAATGATAGTGAATTATATTATAACTAGATTTTTTTCTAGAGATATAAATAAAAATTTTAAAAACTTCTGAAACTTTTTTATTCTGAAATTTAAAGAAGCTTCCAAAAATTTTATAAATTTTTAAACAGTATTTCTACTATAATATTTAATATTTAAAAGTTTTATAATAATTTTAAAAGTTTTATTTAATTTCAAAAGTTTAAAAGTTTTATAATAATTTTAAAAGTTTAAGGAATAAAATATTTAAAAGTTCCTTTACTAGTAGAATACCAAATCTATTTAATGATGTTTCTAAACACATTATTTCAACTAACGCGTTCTGTCAAAAAAAAATTGAACTAAATTAGAACTTTAATTAAAAGCAAAATTGTAAATCGCATCCAAATTCTCTAAAATTCTGTAATAAATATTAAATACGAAAACTTATTATTGCCCTCGAAAGTAAGGCAATTTGAATATTTCCCTCGAAAGATTACCTATTTGTTGTTCATCAAGAGTTTGATGGTTTATTATATTAAATAAATAAACTTACAAATCGCATTTTACTCATTAAATATTATAATTTATAATATATTAATATTCTCAGTCCTTTATTACTTTTTATTATTATAAAAATGTGGCTAAATATCGTCAATCTCTTTAACATTATAATTATAAAGGAAAATTACGGTAAAAATAATAGAAAAAGCTGTAATTAACAAATTACTGGGCAAATTTGTAAAAACATAACTTGCTGATTTCAAAAAAATTTTAAAGTAGAAATCCTTTTAAATTTTTAAATTAACCCATAAAAAATTACAGAAAATTGATATTTACAAAAGCAGCTAGAAATCGATACAAGTTATCTTGCGTTAATCTTACTATTAGCTACTTCTTCAGCAGCTGCTACATGGTTACAACAGTAAAAGTATTTAAAATTAGAAAATAGTCACTAATAAGTCTTTAAAAGAATTTATTTAAAAAACGAAATACTTATGTATGGTGGACAGTAAAGATATACATTACAGGAGAGTTTAATTTATAATTATATGGAGAGGAAAATAATCAGTCATAGTCACAGAGCCTGACTAAGGCAAAGGTATATGAGTCAGTTGCCCCGGGCTACAACATTAAAGCCCCCCCCCCAAATTGAATACAAAGTTTATTCTACGTTGTCAGTCGTATAGAATCGTTTGTCAAGTCGAATAGAAAGTTCGTTGTTGTAAAGGAGAGGGAGACCCCAAAGAAGCTTTTGCCTCGGGTTCCAATTAAGCTAAGTTAGGCCGGCCCAGGTCGTAGTGCGATTCAAAATCGACTATGTTATGGAAAATTGCATTTTCTATTTCAAAGACACATTTTGAAATATAATGTGTTAAATGAGATTTAAGATGCTGTATTATAAGAAGTGAAACACTTTTCGTCATTTTATTTTCCTGCTTTATATATGTTATCGTGTTTTCAGATTATAATTTTTCTACATTTTATTTGTTATAGAAAAAATATAGATGTTTTCTGTCTCAATGAACAGCGAATGTTCCATGTGTTATTTTCTACGTAACACTTATTTTTTCCAAGTAAAAAAAGGTCCCGATTTACAGATGCAGTAAATTTATTTATTTCAGTCATACAGCTATGGATTATGGCCATACTTATTATATTACTATATTATCAATCCATATGGTAATATATAATTTTTTACAAGATATAGAAAGGTTGTGGGAAACAGATATTAACATTTCATCATTTTTATAGGAATGTAGGACTACACTTATTGATTTCATTGATTTTTTAAGAGGATTATATGAATTTATTTATTTTAAGCATTTTTGCATTAGAACTGTTATAAATGTAATTAAGAATTAAATAAATAATTATAGGACATCTTGAGCATCACACACACCTTTTATATTCCTGTACTAAAATAAAACAATATCTCTCACATTTGAAAAAAATCATGTTAAATCTAAGTTCATGTATATTAGTTACATCAAGTTATATCAATTATGGTTATCAAATTTAATTTTTATGATAGAGAGAATTAGATTGATTAAAAAATAAGATTTCCCAGCGAGTCTTTTCTCAATATTAATTTTTTCTTCATCTTTAAACGCTTCTCTCGACACAAATTTGTTTTTTTTTTCAAAATCAGCTAATTTTTTTTAAAAAACGTCATAAATTAATACATACGAATATTCAGTTACTACTTACAGAATATACTCTTATACACTTAATATTTTATAATATAGTCATAATTTTAGTTTGAAATAATATATAGCAACGATGAATACTGTTTTCAAAATCATGAATATACTGAATTTTCTTTGATTTAATATTTCACTTTTAAAAAATATTGAACAATAAAAACTGAAGAAAATTGAGAAAAAAAAATTATGATACAACTAGCAAAAAATTTTTAACTTCTGCCTTGGCAAAAATTCACACATCTCATGTATGATTTTAAAGTTAATTACGAATATCACCGAAAGGAAAAGTCCGCCAATTTCAGTTCCAGTTCAATGTTTATAAGAAATTAAAGGGAAAGTTATAAATGAGATGACGGAATAATATGTGTTGTTTGAAAGATTATTCTCTGTACTGCGCGCTCCATACATATATTACAGTATACAGGCACCTACCGGTAATGCTTGTAACTCATTTTGAAATAGAAAAAGGGAAAGCAACATATACAAACCCCTCCCTCACAGCATATTTTAAATTCGTACTTAAAATATTCAATTATTTTTATTCTTTTTACTATTTTCTCCCCTTATTGTTTAATGCTTCTATTTTCTTTACAATTTGAGCGTGCTGATTCATCAGATATAATTTCTTAAAATCTTAGCGAGAGTTTTTTATAGTTCCTAAGTAACATACATTAGACTCATTTAACATTTATTGCATTCATTAGAATTGGAAAGATTCACTTGGAGAGAAGACTGAAAATCAGATTAAAAAAATAGGTTTTTAAAATATCGTGAAATAATTTATGTCATTAAAATACGAACTAAATCTCCAAAATGAAAAATCAATGATGACAGAAAATTTGAAATCACTTTTCACTGAATGATGTTACTTGAAACAGTCTTAATAAACTAAAATAATGTTTCTATATACAATCATACAGTACACTTAAAGCTACATCTTTCACGATGGCGTGAAAATTCTTTGACATCTTCATTGCATATAAAGTATGCAGTATTTTTGTTGGAAAATGTGATAGACAGTGGAAATGGAGAGTAATGAATTTGATTTCTGGTACAGACAATAATACTTATTAAGATTTTCTGTATTAACTAGTAATGGTTTAATGTTGTTGTGCCATTTGTTTGATTTAAAAGATTGAACAGTAGAGTGCCAGTCCTTCTGGTTTTTACATTTAACTATTTAAGAGCAATAGTCATTGGATATACGATATATTTCAAGCCATTGTATGTAGTCTATTGTTTTTGTCAAACATGATGTAAATACTAAAATATTCTCGATAGGGTATTGTCTTTAATTATAAGTAGGCCTTTGAAGAGACAGAGGTGGACATAAGCCATAGAATAATCGGACAGACACTTTATATATTTTATAATATGCACTGATGAACTTCAAAATTTTGTCATTTATGTTATTGTTTTGTTAGTTATGTTTTTGTCAGTTGTTGATTTTTTATACACTTGCTCAAGTCTTTCAAGTTTAATTTTTAAATATTCTTAAGAAATTTTTTCTACTCTTTCTTTACAATCGTATGATAAAAATCCATGAGAATCAGTGAAAATTTTGACAACTTTAGCTTTTTTTGATAAAAAAAGTTAGTAAACGCTCACATATAAACTTTTAGGCAAAATTGAGTTCGAAAATTTATTTTTAAAGTTCTTTCACAATAACATCTTTCGCTTGCATTATGATATGCATCATATGATTGCATCCAAAATCATCAAATTCAAGCATTTCTTGCTGCAAAATGGTATTTTCCAAATCACCGAGTTTCTTTGTAAGTTCTTCAATTTTTTCTTCCAATTCTGATGCCTAAAATGAAAGAAAATATTACTAAATTAAATACTAATGTGAGACATTTAAATTACAAATGAAAACAATAAAACATATAGAGTTTCATTCATTGTATTAAGTTATAAATATAAAAAATTGTGCGCATTAAATTATCTAAATAGAAATTATTTAGTAGTTTTAGAATAATGAATCTAATTGTAAGCAAATTTATTGTACGCATTGAACAAAGATTTTTTCCTATAGAGCGCAATGTTCTTATTAAAAAAATAACAGATTTCTCGGAATGGCAATACAGAAACCAAATAATAAATTTGTCCCTGTCTACTTTACTTATATGTCAGAAATGGTTAATGAGCGTTGAAAATTCTATAATTTCTAATTTCATCTACTGGAGAATGCTAATTCATGTCCTCAATATTGTCTGTCACTCGACCATATTTAAGAACTACAAGACAGTTTGCTGTGTTCTGCAGTTTCGAACATCAGAAATAGGCTGTTGGAAACATATCGAAATAATCGAAATAATGTAAAAATCGGATGAAATAAGGAATTTTTCTATTGTCTTGAAAATAGAGAGTTCAATACTTAATCCAACTTTACTGAGATCATCTTTCTTTCTGTAAACCGATGTATTGAGAAGAACTATAACATTAATTTCATAGAATTTTATTTTATTCTACTGGAGTTAAAATCTGAAGTTCAGGCTCAGCTGTATATCTCGTCGCTAGCATCCTTAATCGAAAGAAAGAAGAAGACAGAAATGAACACAACATAAACATTTTCAATGTAATGCGAAGCAAAATCTTTAAGAATAAGTGAGAGATTTTATTTTTTAGAGGTGAATTGCATTTGATTAAATTTTTGTGGATTTCAGATATTTCTGAATCTTCTTTTTCATGTTTTTGACAACAAGCTATACAAGTTTTGGGATTTTCTCATGCCTATGAAATGCAATTCATTATAAAGTTACTGATTCTATAATGACTAATAATTTATTATAGATTTTGCCTGTTCTAATGAAATATTTTTAAAAGAATGAAAATTGCTTCAATAAATGACTGTATCACTTGTTTACAAAATTAAATTGAAAGATAGAGTCATTAAATATAATTCAAGAAAGGCAATTTTGATGCAAAATAAGGTACTTTTATTGAGAACCTGACTATTCTCTTTCATTTCTTTCTTTTTTTCTTAGATTTTATTAAAATTTTATGTACATCTTGCACTCTGTCTATATAAGGATGTAAATCTTGCAAATATATATGCATGATGGGAACCTTATATAGACAATTATTTTCATTAGCAAATAAATTGTAAAAGAAATATATAAAATGTCATAATTCGGTAAATCTCAAATTTTTACAGATAAATTAAATTAGCGTCACATTCATGTATGAAAAGAAGAAAATAGAAACTTCAAATGGAGTCAAACATTGACACTTTATTCTGTGAATGATTATTCAGAAATAAGTTTTTTTAATTTCTAATGATGTTATTACGTGCAATTTTCAATGAAATGCATATTTAACAAATACTGTGATATTAAATTAAATATAATTCAAATAGGTATGCAAATGTTATTAGTAAAGGATGATTCAGACTTTGATTTGACATGAAAGCACATTGAACACTTATTAAGCTGTAATTCTATATCAATAGCGCATTCGATATCATCAACTTATACACACATAACACACAAATTACACATTTATATCAAGATAATTTTGGCTTTATTATGAGCTATAATGCCTTAAAAAATTCTTTTGCATTGTATAGTTCTGGAGGACTGCGGTGGCCTGGTTAGTTAGGGCATCGTTCTCATTATCAGAAGCATGCAAGAACAAAATATTCTGTTGGTGGCACTTAACTAATTTTGATTTATATGAGTGTATATTCATATAAATCACACAAAATCGGCCAAGTATCACTCACCTTTCACCTGAGACACTCCCGGAATGTTTTATATAGCCCACAAGAATTTTTAAGACGTTATAGAGTAAAAACAAAAACTTAAGCCTTACAATTGTTTTATAGCTTTTAAATTATTATTGAGCTATTGCAATGGCACCTGCAAAGCTAAAAATACTTTGTAAATCTAGGTAAAATGATGTTTGTCACTTAGCATACAAAAGACAGAAAAAGAAGCTTTCGATTATCGAAGTGTGTTTCGATTATATCCAACAATGGAGAATCTCCTTGCTGTCAAAAAGGAGAAAGCCTTTTCCCATAAAACTTGATATTTGAACTATAGATAAGGAATATTTAATATTTGATCACTTATATACATATCCTTTAATAATTGTTCTGTGTTGTAAGGCACTACCCAAATATATCCGCTTCACTGCGTCTCGTTTAAACTTTCACAGATAGTACAATGAATTTATAGTTTACACCTGACTTAATGCATACCTAATTAGTTTCATGTTTCATTAGAGACAACCGTGTATCTAAATTTTAAGGATCCCCACCTGGTTGTTAAATGAAAAGACAAACCTAAATTAATGCAATGAAAAATAGAAACAGAACATGCACTAGAATTTTTTTACAGCATATCGAAATTAGATATAAATAAATGGGAAGAAACAACTAATATCGTTATTTCTATAAAAAAAATATCAATTGAACATTGTGAAAAAAAGGAAGGATTCGTCGCCAATATTTTTCTCCACGGCCATATTCAAGATGGAGATGAGTATTTTAAGAAAAACAAGAGCTGCATGTTTCTTTCTTGAAAGA
Organism: Latrodectus hesperus; assembly: GCA_037975125.1. Classification (NCBI taxonomy): domain Eukaryota; kingdom Metazoa; phylum Arthropoda; class Arachnida; order Araneae; family Theridiidae; genus Latrodectus; species Latrodectus hesperus. Next base: position 73,362,144 of record CM075850.1, on the reverse strand, counting down.
AAAGTTCCTATATGATATATTATATCACTTAAATTCATTGTATCACAGCATAAGCAATTTATAGGGAGTTCAAATCAGGCTTAATTACTTTTTAAACTAATTGTAAATGACGTAATTAAAGTATCAGAAAGAAACTTTGTTTTTATCTTAAGTTAAACAGAATTTGACATCCTGCAAGTCCTTTAAAAGTTTCATTCCATTCCGTGCTCAACTGTTCTCAGTTCAACTCCTGTCAAAATTTCAGGGGTAGAACAAAATAAGGTTTTTATTCAATAGATAATTATAATAGATTATTTTTAACATAAAACTATCGTTTAATTTTAAGCTTAATATATTTTTTATATAATATTATGCTAAATTATCAGCAAATATCTTCTTCGAAGTTTTACTCATTTCAAAGCTTTTTAATAATGAATTCTTTTTTTTAAAGTTTTCATCTTTCAAACATTAAATGTATTCAAAATGTTAAATATTAAACTTACAAAATTTACTTCGAATACGGCATGCATTCAAAGTCGTCAGCTGTTTCAAACATTCTTCAATCAACTATTCAAACAAATATTGATTCCCTTACGAAATAAAATAATGTGAAGTGAATACGATAATTAAAATTTTCTGACTTGACCATAATTAGCAAATATAATTAGCTATAGGCCACATAATGTCAATAAAAATCTTTGAATTTTTAAGGTTGAACGAAGGATAGTTTAAGGGCACCTCTAATCACAAATAATAACAATATAATAATAAAAGAATATAATTTAAAAAATTAATAACTACTAAACCAGCAGCCAAGTAACTGCAGAATTCAGTACAACTGAGTCTAGACAGATTTGTTTTACTGAAAATTATATCTTGTCCTGGTTCCACAACTAAGGACAATTAAACCGGAAAGGTCGTTGAAAATCCATAATGACCAGCTTTCAAAGAAGACTCTTCTTAAGTAGTTGGTTATATTATAATGTCGTAATGGAGAAAACTCGGAAAACTCTCAAAAATTCACCTCGACAAATGTGCATATAGAAAATAGGAATGCTCTTCGCCACGGCACATGGTCTCGCTATCAAACCCCGATGATGGTAACTTCTCTAAGAATTTTACATTATATAGAGCATACTAGAAAAAACAAAACATTTTGTAAGTTTTTTCTAATACCTTCTATGTTTTGTTTCTTGAGAAGAATTTTCATACAGTGTAGATCTATTAATGTATAACATATAAGAAGACACGGGAAAATCTTAAGTAATAACGCTGACAAATGCATTAAAGAGACTATAAATAATGTGATGGATGATCACATAATTTATAAATGTAAACTATAACATAATTCCTAAATGTCAGCGAGTGGATGTCAGATTATGTGAATGGAGTAAGCGACCCAAGCAAATGTAACTGATGTTACATTGCATTTATTTGTCACAAAATTCTCTAAGGTAATCAATAAAGTTCTTGTCCTTTTGCAGAAAGGAATTTATATAAAAAATGTAGCTTATTGTTAGTGATGGAAGTAATTTCTATCAGCATCTTTTTCCAACCTATCTCCAGTAATGTAATCCACTTGCGGTAAAATTAGGGAATTTTGAGCACAAAAAAATCAATGAAGATCGGCGCATGTTTGCTTCATTAATCTGAATCTCCCGACTGAAAGTTTTGATACTGAATGCCTTTCAATACGTTCATTCAAAGAACTATCTCCAAACGTTTGAAATACTGAGGAACTTGATAAAGTTGATAAACTATTTTGAAGGTAAAATACCTACTAAAAGTCCTCGGGGACTTTCAATTGTCTTTGCTATTGTATTAGTTGTAATGGATGAAAGTATGTAGTCGACTTGCTTTTATAAAGATTGGTATTTTTACTCTAGATCGACAGTTTGGGGATCCCGTGGTTCCCTAATTTGTACATTTATCCTCACTTAAATTTAATGTAAAAACAAAAACTGCAAGGATTTTATTGATTACGTTGTTTTCAACTAAAAGATTGCAACGCCATCATCATCAGAAAAAGATGAATCATATATTTGTGAATTATATTTATCATTGAATTATATGACTGAATTATTTTAAAAATGAAATTTTTGATGAATAAAATAATCTTTAGATGTTTCTAGACTTCTTTTCTCGAGAATCTATATAATTTCCTTAGAAATAAAAGAATTTAATAAAAACTACGAAGTATTTCCAAGTAATATAACATTTCGTAGAAAATAACAATTCAATGTGACAGGATCCCAGATCATATCAAATGTCTGATAAAACACCAGACATGTCCAGCGCCTAAGTCATGGTTAGATATTAGGTCATTACTTAGCTAACATCTTATCTGCAACCATGGCAAATAAAGATTGTTTTAGTCTTAACATATACTTAACTCAATTTAAAAATAGCTTTGCTGATTGATTGAATCTATTAAGTTCAAGTAAAATGTGTTTCCATCGATTCCTGTATTAAGCTTTTGAAAGTCCACTAATCTCAAGCAGCATTATGGGAAAATGTAAAGACAAGTCTAAGTTGCCAAGTAATGAAAAAAATGAAAAGTATTTCGAATAAAATTCTTAATTATTAATAATCGGTTTTAATGTTTCATCGAGAACTGTCGTAAAATATCATGATACTTATGGCCTACATGATATGGTAATAAGTAAAATGATAGTGTTAACGCAATATTGAATACGAATTTTATTCTGTAGCATTTTGATAAGCAAAAAAGGATGTAAATAAAAGTTATAGTAGATATTAATCAGCTTACAATGAACCTCTTTTTCATTATTTAAAAATTTTAAATTGTTCATTCATGAAAAATAGCATTGACTTTTATTGTATGCGATATTCATTCAGTAATTTTCAGAAACCACTTAAGGTGTCTTAAAACTAACTGCAAAAGGGAAAAAAGTATTAAAAACTTTACAGTTGCTTCTTCTGATCATAACCACTAGTTTATAAAATTTTGAGAAAACTTTATACGAGATAAAATAGCGACAAGCTAAAATGACTGTTATTCAAATAATTAAAATGTGTGCATAATACGGTAAAATCTTTTCGGGTTTTTTTTTTTTTCAGAAATATTTTAAATTTGAAAACATAAATGACTCCATAGAAAAAGAGTTAAAATGATAAAAAATTATAATTATTTCAGAAATTATTTGCGAATTCTGTCGACATCCAATTTTTATGACAATATATTCAGAATACTTCGGCTAAAATAATGCATTATCATTTATATGAAACATTATTTTAAACCAAATAATAGGGTAATTATAGAAAAGATGTACAGTAAATTCCTGAGAAAAAATATTGTAGATTTGTATATAACTGTAATATATTAGCATTTATTGATTAGTAAACCTGTAGTTTTTAATATCTTTCAATAAGTACATAGAATTTTATGAAAATCGAGCTGATTCAAAAAAGAAAAAGAACACTTAATATCGTATTATACGAAAGTATTAATTAAATTGCCAAAATTTACATGTTGCACCAAAGTACTAATTAAACATTCTTAATTACTAATTTACATATATTCAGCCAAAATTTTCTCATATCTGATATAACAACAATGCTTAACAAATATTTATAAAGTTATATTTAAAAAAAAATTTATAATAATGCAAAATACTGAAAATTGTGTAAAAACTGATAATAATAATTTAGAAAATTTATTTTACGATATCACAATAAAGTATCACTGTAAAATAAATTCTATAAGAGACATTTCTGTAAACTTTTAAAAATTTATTTAAGTTTTTTTATAGAAGTTTTAATTTTAATTTGATACTTTAATTTATATATAAATATACGAAACTAAAAATAATTACCAATTTCTCTAATTGATCAACTCGTTCCAGATCATTTTGTAAGAAATTGTTCGAAAATTCCTTATTCTCAGAAATATTTGCTTGTTCAAAGTCAAGCTTGTAACTACTCAAGACTTTAGCCTGCAAAAGTTATATTAATACAAAAAATCAATGAGTAAAAATTTTTATTTAATGAGTCAAATGCTTTTAAAATTTCAGAAAATAATTTATATATACAAATTGGGTGTACAGAATATCACACAACATTTTTTTAAATAATTAAAATAATAATAAGATCGCTTAAAGCATTTTGGAGCAAGCAGCTTAATCAGTGGTATTGAAACGAGTGAATAGATTTACATTAGCATTTAAATTTCATTATTGATATTATGGGAAATGAGCACACCAAATGTTATGAAAATTTTTAAAATATATTAGATACAAACTAAAATATTATTTAAGTCTTTATAAATCTACAGTAAGGCTGAATATCTCAAGCTTTCTAGGATTTCCCTTAAAGAAAACTAAATTTCACGACAATTTTTTCATTCAGGATCTAATCTTTATACTTATCTACATTAAGCGAAAAATATTGTTACAAATTTATAAACATTACTTGCATTTGTCTTAAAATATCCTAGACAGATCTGAAATATTCAGACTTTGGGCAAAATGTGAGGAATTTAGGCGTATTTTATGTTAAAAATGGCATTTCTAACGATTTGCCGACCTTTAAATGAGGCTCTTGTTACTTGGCAATAAATAGATATTTCTGGAAAAATCCATTAGCACAGCTCCAGCACCAATATTAAACGAGATAGCTAGGAACTTTCCAGAAACCTTGGCGAGATTTACCCGCCTAGTCAGATATAAATATCGCTGCCCAACATTGAAGAGTTAATGAGGACCCTAAGGAGTATGAACATTAACATTTAGTGCACTGAACCTGTTTTCCATCTGAGGTATTAAAGACTTCTGTGATTGGAAGCTGTTTCCTGTTGTATTAGCTGAATTGGCGTTGTGTAATTGTGAATCTGTATCTTGTTGAATTTGCTGCGAATAAAAGTCTTGTTACTTTAAGAGATTGTTTTATCAAGTCTCAACCAACATGAACCCGAAGCGTGGTGCAATATAATTTATATTACATATGAAAATGCTTTTATTGTCAAGAAAATGAAATGTAAGAAACTTCCTTATTATGTAGTAAAAATAATGTATATTTGCCCCCTTATAAAGATAAAAAAAATATTTAAAGGTACTGATGTTTATTTTAAAATGATTTAAACTTAGGTATAAAATAATTATTTATTCTATTTTATTATGCAGTTATTACTTGTTATAAAAAATAATTTTGCCTCAAATAAGCTGCAGTTAAGAAGCTTAATACTTAATATTACATAATGGAAATTCTAATAACTAAAAACTATACATTATTACAGCTATTTATTTACAGTTCGTAAATCATGAATGAAAGAATAGTTTTATCCTTGTCAAATGAAACGATAATTCACGACGCCATTCCGTTTGTAACTTAATATTTATTCCTATTCTTGAGAGTTAAATTAAAGATAAAAACACCACTTAGACTTTTACAATACAGGGTGATTATAAAAAAACTTTGCCAACATCTGCACTTCTAGCGTCCATTCTATTTAACCGATCAAGATGATACTTCAAATATAGTTCTTTTGAGATGTGCGCTCGAGATTCTGTGAATGGCAACACAGTGGCCCTCGCGGTTACAGTTATAGTGACAGAAACTCGAAATTTTCGAATGGCAACGTCTACATTTTACCATCGCAAAATGTTCAGCACATGCGAAAACCCTAAATAGCGTTGAAACGGTACCGATCTGTCTAAAAACGGACGTGTTCTGCAAACACAAAAAAGAGTTCTGAAAACCGGCCAATAAAACACGATCTGGGCGCACGCAATAAATTTGCATGTGACAGAGTCAAGAAACCAATCACAGAACGCCGGTCGCCAGATATTCAGCGTAGGAAACCTATAAAATACCAAGCGGGTATGCGAAGTCGTCATTCGGGAACTCGCACATGCCGACGATATGAGTCTTCCTAGGAAAGTTCGCGGTGAATTGATCAAACTCTATTACCAAAATGGGATGAACGCTGCGGAAGCCTTGCGTGTGTATCGCCGCAATCATCGACAACGACGCGGCCCATGTACTCTGCAAGCTCTGCGTGATTTAGTGCGGAAATTCGAAGATACAGGCTGCACCTGTGACAAACAGCGCTCCGGACGGCCAACTGTTTCTGAGGACGTTGTCATGGAAGTGCACCATACAGTGACTGCAGGACACACAGAAACCGCAAGAGGCATAGCGCGCGTGTTGGATATTCCGAACTCAACGGTCCGCAAGCTCTTGCGCTCGATACTTCACATGTTTCCCTATCGGTTCCAGCGCGTCCAGATGTTGGAGCCGGGTGACCCACAACAACGTCTGGACTTCGCAAATGCATTTTTGTTACGATATGATGCGGATAACGACTGGCCACTTCGCATACTATGGACGGACGAGGCGCATTTCACCTTAAATGGCAGCATTAACACAAAGAATTGTGTGCACTGGGGAGAGACGAATCCTCATGCTGTGGCGCCAGTACCATTATTTGACGCCAAAGTGACTGCGTGGTGCGGCATTACAGCTACATTTGTTCTGGGCCCGTTCTTCTTTGAGGAAACGACCCCGACTGGCCCTGCAACATGTTCTGTAACGGGCCCTCGGTATGCAGCCATGCTGAAAAATTATGTCTTACCGGAGTTGCGTCGGCTGAATGCACTCAATGACATTGTTTGGATGCAAGATGGCGCACCTCCACATATAGCGAGGTCAGTTAAAAGGCTCCTGGATCAGCATTTTGGTGATCGCATCATCTCACGCTATTATCCTTTTCCGTGGCCTGCGCGATCCCCAGATCTGACGCCTATGGATTTCTGGTTTTGGGGCTATCTCAAATCCAGAGTTTATCTGTGCAATCCTCAAACATTGTCGGACTTAAAGGATTCTATACGGCGTGAGATTGGAAACATCCCTCGTGCCATGTTGCGTGCAGCGACATTGTCCACCGTCTCCCGCATGCAATGCGTAATTGCCTGTGATGGCACTCATGTGGAAAATGTTTGAAATTAATAAAGATTTTTTTCTCTATGTGTTCTCATCATTGAGCAGTGTCTTGTCTCTGTCGTATGCATTATTCCTCCGTGCGCCTTGAAGAACTGTTTGTATGTGTATAACACGTCGGTTTTCGGACATATCGGTACCGTTTCAACGCTATTTAGGGTTTTCGCATGTGCTGAACATTTTGCGATGGTAAAAAGTAGGCGTTGCCATTCGAAAATTTCGAGTTTCTGTCACTATAACTGTAACCGCGAGGGCCACTGTGTTGCCATTCACAGAATCTCGAGCGCATATCTCAAAAGAACTATATTTGAAGTATCATCTTGATCGGTTAAATAGAATGGACGCTAGAAGTGCAGATGTTGGCAAAGTTTTTTTATAATCACCCTGTACTTTTGAAAATGTTTGGTGTTCTAAGGTGAAAAAAAGTTACTTAAAAAATTCTGGGATGTAAAAAGTTTCAATGTAATGTCTGAAAAATATATCGGACATTACATCGAAACTTTTTTGGTAATCATTTTGTGTTTACGTGTAACAAGTCTTTCCAACAACTTTTCTCTCGTTGTTTTAAAGTATTCTATAAATTTTAGCCTTTAGGCATTTTCTTAAAATTTTATGCGAGATCGTCACCAACAACCAATTTTTCATCTCTAGAGAGTGACACAAATGTACAAATATATTTTACAATCTTATGAATTTAAGACATAAATAGTTAATATTGTAATTTCAATTATTATTTATCAATGTAATTGCAAATAAACATCACACAAGAACTGCATAATGAGTAATTGGTGGTAGTTTGAAGGCAAACGTTATAATTGTTCATTGAAAAAATATTCAAGAATTTTAAACAAATACTTCATTATTTGAAAGGTGTTAAGGTATATATAAACTAATCATAAAAATATTTCAAGCTTTTTAGATTTTGCTATACTTGTTATGAAAACAAGACGTAATTTAAAAATTCTAATATTATTATGTTCTTCAATAAATTAAGCACCATTTTAAAATTTTTAAACTTTGCTTTGTCTTTTTTTATTGCTCATTATAATTTTAACCGGCATTTTTTCAAATGATGTTATAACAGCATATTTTTGTAATGGATATCATTCACTTGTGATGCATTCATTTTAGCAAGGATATCAATATTAATGAAATCAATGAACATTTAAAAGAAATCGTAATAGAAAAGTGTAAAAAACGTCCTAATGTATCAAAAATGTCATCATCTGTATGAACTGTGGTAAAATATTGTGTGTTAAGAATAAATAACAACTGCAATTTTGTTGTTCAATAGAAGGATTCATTTTTCTCCTGCTTCCTGAATATTCATATGATTCGAAGAGGTCATCGGAATTTTCCAGATCTCTTCCTCTGTAGTTGGAAGCATATTTCATTATTACTAAGCATTCAACTAGAGAATAATAAGCTATGGATATTTAAAAGTATTTGAAACAGACAATAGTTGCTATGGATTCATCAAGTAGATGAGAAATCAAAAGTTGAAAACATAACACTTAGTTTTCAGCATTTATTCTTCATTGCATTTTTATAAATGCGTGTCAGCTATCGTTGTTTCAAGAAAATAAATCGATATTCATAAGAAGTTTACAGCCACTCTGTGTAACTACAACGCAGTTAGAGAAAACTGTAATTATCATGAAGTAAAAAAACTAAATTAAAAGTACAAATTTTACTAAGATAGATACTTATAATAAGAATTACTAATTTATGCTTCGAGTTGATCAAAATATGTGCATGTACTCCAAAGAGAATCTGTCTGTAGAATTATCCATTTTACAAATTTTTAAAACCATTAACTAAGGCTTAGAAAAACATTACAAGTTATTTACATAAAATAAATAACGAAGCTTACATGTTCAAATAAAACCAAATCTAACAACACATTCGAGATTTCTTGGTGTATTCTTTTATTGCCATATTCCAATTCTTTTAACTTTTTGCTTAGTTCTACATGCTGCCGCAAGAGCTCTTCGCAGGATTCCAAAACAGAAGTGCACCAGCTACTACCCAATTGGCCACTCAGAAATAAGGCTTGATACGGTACTGGCAGCAAGTGAAGTTTTAATTCCTTATCCTGAATAGTATCCTCTACTATTGCACTTAATTTAGCTTCAAGCCTACAAAAAATTAGCTCATAAAAATTTTCAAGCAACAATGTAATGTAGTGCATAATACAAATCTTTGTTTAATTACATATTTATACAGAAAATAGGGGTGCAATTGTATATAAGTAGTTTTTACAAATTTATTTATAAGTCATAAATAATTTTGAACAAATTTCCCCATAAAACTTGTATTAAATTTATATTTTGGATTAAATAATATCAGTTTTGTAGTATATTTTATATAATAGAATAATTAATTTAAATAGGGAAATGTTTGGAATGCGTTTAATGAAAATAAATATCTCATACATTCAATTATTTATCAACAATTTTTTAACGCTTTAGTTTTTTTTTGTAGCATATAATCTCTTATAACATTATCCATAATAAATAGAATGAATTAAAAAAAATTTCATACAGATTTTAAATACAATTTAAGATATAATTTCTATCTAAATGCAATTTATAAAATTCATAACATTTAAGAGAATGCATAAGCATGTAAAATTAATTTATAAAGTTAAAAATATACTATAATATATTATAAATAATTACTGTTTTACAAATTCTTTAAATTCAGAATTCAAACACGTCGCTTCAAATTGCTGCTTTTTTTGGTTTATTTTATCTTGTAACTCATGTAATGTTAAGTGAAGCATGGAAATTTCTTCAACATTTTGTTCGGTCTCTTTCAATTTATTTTCTGAAAAAGAATTAATGTAAGATTGAAAAGATTATATAACATTAATCACATACTTCAGCTTAATGTTAAGATTTTTTTGTTTTTAATAAAAATTTATTGAGAAATATATTAAAATTTTCTTAAAATTAAATAAAAAATATTACATTAATTGAAAAAATACTAACATATGTGTTTTATTATGTAATATTATAAGCAATTAAAAAAATTTTCAAAGTTATTAAAAACTAAAAATCAAAATATGAAAACAGACCAATTTTTATAAAAATATCAAGCTATTCTTATTTTAAGGTTGTTCAAATTGCTGCCTTTCTATCGATATTTTTTACTGTCTACAGTGTATACTGGGTTAAATTTTGAAAAATAGCCATCAAAACAGAATGTAGATATATGGCTTATCTTTTATATATATTACTAATTTCAGGCAGGGATAAGAGCCAAATGAGAAACTTTTTGGATTCGGTTGGTTGGTTGGTTGGGTTGAGTTTTATGGCGCAATGTCCAAAAACGGACATACTGTGCCATTTTTGGATTCGGGATAGTCTGAAAATAATCAACATTTTGTTTCCGTCAGTGATTCATTTCTATATTCCATTCTGGCCTATATTTTTATCACATCTGTTACAGGAGAGATGTACTTCGTATTAGCATGGTGATAACAGAGCAACAAATTTCAATGCTTTAATCAACAAAGTTACTCATTCCTCATTTCTGCTTTTGGCACTAGTTGAGCTGCCTTTAACACAACTTGCAGCTATAGTAAAATTCGAATTATACAAACTCCGATTAACCGAAATGCTGATTCTCAAACTAATTATCCAAATTGGTTTCAAATTTTCAGAAAAAATTAATTAGACTGAAGAAAAGACGTAAAATGAGAAAAAGGAAAAGGCTCAAAAATAGGAAGGGAAAAGTTTAGAATTACCTGTTTCTTAAGGAATTCAGAAACATTCTTTTGAAAAGTCCTGGATGTTCAGAAGTCAGGGCTGAAGATACAGGAGAATGGATTATGAGTCAGACAATTTATTTCTAATTGCAAATGATTGTCAACTGACTGAAATTGTCAAGGAAGAAGATGACCCTAATGACCAAACTGAAGCAGACACGAGACCATCAGCTAATGAAACGTTTGCCAGTTATGAAACTGCTTTGGAAGAGACGCAGCATCATCTTGAATGTGATCACATCCAAATTCTCATTGCCAAACGGATGCAGGCACTTAACACAGCTTACTCGTCGAGATGTTCAGCAAGCGATGACTTTTATTTACAACATTGTACAAGTATACTTTATTAATGTACATCACTTGTGAGTACCCTAACATGAAAAAGTATTATCTTTTCATTAAATTCTTTAAAAATATATAGTTTTTCTCCCATTTCCAACATACAATAATTAAAAAAGACTCCTTTTTACAATAAAAAAATCTAATTATTCGATTGTAGTCCGGTCCCATTTGATTCGGAAAAGTGGAGGGCGATTGTATGCACCTTCTGCTTATGACACCAAATTTAGGTATGGATTGACCAAATGAGAAAACCTCTAGACTTTGCAAGGAGAAAAGGGTGTAAATTGTTTCTATATTGAATGAATATTAATCCAATTAAACCACTAAAAATATTACTGCTTGGTTTATTCTGATCTATTTTTTCTATCATTCTAGGAAGGGATGCATTACTGAAATGGTCCAATTGCTTATTAATTTTGTTTTATTTTATTTCTATATAATATTAATTACTTTACGGATTTTTTAAATGGAAGCTGCTGTGTTCTATTGAAAGAAACTTTCTTTTTATTCGTCATTGCCAACTATGCTTAAATTCCTTTAAGTAATCGCTTTTCCTAATCTTCTCAGAGTGTGATTCATATATATATATATATATATATATATATATATATATATATATATATATATATATATATATATATATATATATATATATATATATATATATATATATATATATATATATATATATATATATATATATATATATATATATATATATATATATATCATTAGTCGCCGATATAAATGTACTTACAAAACTTATAATTCATTAAATTCAAATTCATAAATAGATAATCAAAATCATTTTCTTTTTTAATATAATTAAAAATCCAGTTAAAACTTTTAAAAAAGTGATATTTTAAAATAAATTTCATAATTGAATAACTAGGAAAAATGAACTATAAATAAGCCTTCTTATTTATTTTTTAAATGAACAAATATATGAATATTTTAAAATATTTTATATTTTTAAATGAAATTATTAATACCAAATCGTTAAATTTTAATCACGTTGTAAATATTTTTGCGTTGACTTCATATTGATTATCAAAATTTATTATATGTGAGAATTGTCTCCTACTCATATTTTGAATTTTGCTTAGTAAACATAATGTGTATAACAAAATAAATCAAAAGCTTCTGTTAATAAATGATCCATACATCAATAAAAAATATTTATATGTCAAAAACTATTTTTTCACTGAATTCACAAAGTATTTCCGAAACCTCCATTTATAAATTTATTTGCTTGGAAGAAACACTTAAATAAAACTGAGACCGTTGAATAAAATCTTAAAAAAGGTAAAATTCTTAGAGAGGTAAGATTTTATGAAAATTTTCTTTTATTAAATCTAGGATTTATTTTGCTGTTTTCATTGATTATATTTTAGTAAAAGTGAAGATATCCATACATCATTTTTTTCATATAACTTACTTGTGTATTATTATTTTTTTTACTTGTATTCTTTTTGTAAGGAGTAGTTTCGGAAATCTATCATTTAGCTATGGAATACTTACAAATACTATGATTACAAAATCATGAATCAATATAATAATTATTTACATTAACTTTCGTAGATAGTTATTATATTGTCTTGGTTATCTTAATGTCCATTTAATAATTTCAGTTAAAAAAGCATGTTTTAAAAACAATATTTACTAAATAAGTGGAAAATTAGGATTTACATAACAAATAATTATTAATATTTGCCGAAAATTTATCGCTTTATCTTTACGATAATTCTACTTATAACAAAGTAAATATTGAAGGCAACCTAACTGCATGTAAATATTTGTTAGCGTTAAAATACCAATCAAAACATTCTCATGAAGCATTCTTAAGAGATTTATATTTCTTTTCTCAATGAATCATCACACAGAGAGAGTCTAATTAAAACCATTCGTTCATTTCTTGATCTATTTTTTTATTAGAAGGTCGGGAGATCAATGCTGATACTAATTCAAATATCAACTTCTTTTGTAGGAAAAAAGATGTAAGGAATTGTTTATCATAGAATATTTCCAGCAGTCCATTATTTACTTCCAATGTCTTGTAAATAAACATAATAATTTAAAGATAAACTTTAAGTTTCATTGCTGTGGCTTAATTGTTGCATCGAGTATTGTATTTATATTTTACATTTTTCTACACTAATATAAGGGTATATTAATAATGGTTAGCGATGCTTTCTACAACGTATCCTGGTGAAATGCCTCCTAAATATCAACCACGATCAAGACATGAACTCTTGAAAATTTTATATCAGAACAATGAAGAAGCATTATATCGTTATTTAGCCTGTATAATCACTTCAAATAAGACTTTTTGGCATAGTCTCAGGACAGAATCTGCAATTATTTCTTTTCAAAAGTGATGTCAGAATCAATTATATTGAATTATCAACTCATTTTATCAATCGTAATTGCAGAGATATTATTAATTCAAATAATACTAAATTTGGCATTCATATTCAGAAAGAAAAGTAGTCAAAGAAAATTACTTCATATCACTAGATATTTGTTTTTATTACCATTATAAGAAAATCGAATGATTAAGAATTTCTCAATTTTATTTTTTATCTATAATAAAACTGACACTAAATGTTAAGGATTAAACATATTAATGAGTAATATAATATAAATATAATTACATAATGAGAACTTTAAAAAGCCATTTAAAATTAGAATAGTTATTTTGCAAATGTGTGTGCTATTATTATCAATCAATTGTTATTTTTAAATAATACATTATTTGACTATTAAAATTCAACATAAAGAAAAGGCTAAAATATATATATATATAAAGTTTTAATTTTAATTCAGTTGAAAATAGTTAAATTTACATTGTTATATAATTAACTATTAAAAGATTGAATTTATATTACCAATACTTGATTCCAGTTCTGACAGTGATTTTAATCTCTCTGTATTTTCAGTTTCCGCCTTCTCTTTAATTTTTGAGTCAGCATAGCCTTCTTCTAATGCTCTAACCTCATGAATTAACAGTTGCAGTTCAAAATAAAATTCTCGATAAGTTTTATTTAACAAATTCATACTTTCTTTTTTGAGAAGTTTTAGACCTTCGTGTTCTACTTCAAAGAAGGTTTTTTCCTCTTTCAGAAATTCACAAAGTTGTGTTTTTCTAAGAAATGCACAGACAATAAACAAAAAATGATAACAAGAAAAATATTTTTTGATTTATCTATAAATAAGGACACAGATTTTAGTAAATTATATGAATTCATAGATTAAGAAAATAAAATGGTAAGATTTCAAATTGAATAATTATATCGAAATCACAAATATGAATAAAACTTAAGAATAATGTGTTCAAAAATAATTAAACTAATAGTAATTTGATAAGAAAACATCCTTGGGCTGCAATGCACTTATTCTAACGCATTTTATGTTTGTGTTTTTAATGGAAATATGTGTTTGGGGCTCTTGCTATTTTTAAATTTTTCAGCTTTTAATGTACATGATAAATATTTAGAAATCAGAAATAATTATAGTTATTAACTAAAAAGAATCCATGGGTGATTTTTTTTAAAATTGTATTTGAATGTGCGTAGCCCTTGACCCAGGGTTTCCTCGATTTTAAAACTTGATTTTTCTTGGAAAATAACCTGGCAATGCCAATATAATCAACATCATTAACGTAAGAAAGTAGAAATATATTTCTCAAATTATAAAAAAAGGAAATACACTACAGAATAACATATTTTTTATATTTCTAAATCAATTTGATTGATTAATGATTTATAAACCCAATAGGCAGTTACTAATAAAGTCTACAGAAACATCTCGAGACATTGATATTTCCCTAAATGACAAATAATTTTAACTAAGAACTAAATACAAGAGATGAAAGCACTTTATTAGATGGTTGTTTGGGTTTTATCTTTCTTTGCATGATTTTTAACAGTGAAATTGAGCTTTAGAGCATCTGCAGATACAAATACATCTCAGGTAAGTTAAGTTTTTAAATTCTACTATATATATAATGCTTTGCGGCAAAAAATATGTGTTTGGACTATATATCATTGTTATATTAGAATGTTATATTTTATGAGGAATTATATTATATTTGATCATATGTACTCAAGGGGAGAAATACAGAAAACTTGCAACAATCTATAATGACTGATGTAAATGTACAGTTATAAAAATAAAATATTTACTTATAAACGTTTAAATCGGGATTAATCGAGTTCTTCTATTTGTATATAACAATTACATAATTCTATTTATTGGTATTCTATTGTGCAGTCTATTTCATTGAATTGTACTGCAAATGTATTAAACTGTACTGTAATTTTAGACAATTTTTTAGAATAATCTTAAATTATTTGTTATTATTATAAATTTTAAGAAGGAGTGTTTGTCAATTAAAATTAATTTAATAGTAAATTTGTTTACAATTTCATTCAAGATAATTGTTCATTTTTTTCAAAGCTCACGACGCTCTCATTAAATGTATGAATAATAAATTATATTTTTAAAATCATGAATTTTGTAGTTAAAATTTAGATATTTTTCTTTTGGTATTCAGAATTTGGAAGAAATAAGTTATTTTATATTAGATTAAAAATATAATAACTAATTATTAAAGCAATTTAAACTATCTTTCAATTTTATTCGTGTACTAATTAAAGATTAAAATGCTTTTACCTTTATACCTACTTCTACAATTTTTTTTTATTAATTTTATTTTAAAATATTTTTACAATTACCAAGATAAAAAATCTCTCTTTATTTATCAAGAATTTAAAATTTTTTTTTACTATAGTACCTCTCTCTCTCTTTGATATTATTGATAAAAACACTTTATTAAGATTATTTAAATAACTGTATTACTCATTTACTTTAAATTTGTAGAATATTTTAAGTATCGTCTGAAATTATGTAAAATAATGATGAAGTACATTTTTCAAGTTTCTGATCTTAAAATATACTTACCTAACAAGACATTTAAATTCTTAATAATTAGAAATTTCAATTATCGTTCATTTTCCCCACATTTATTACAAAATTAAGTAAAACCTCTGGTTACTTAATTTTCTCCGCCTTATCTGTGTGACACAAATGTTTATTTCTTAACTTGATTAAAAGATACATTTTAGTAAATTTTTTCTTGATAAGAAGAATTAAATTTTTACTCGATATGCACCAGTAAACATTATTTTATAAGTGTAGAAACTCTTAACTACTTTTAAATTTGTCATTTTTTCCAAAGAAAATTCTAAATCGAATTAAAATTTGTTTTTACGTACTATAAATTATAATTATGATTAAATTCATTTTTATAATAAAAGGAGAAACAAATGTAATAATTTTAACATAAAAAATCAAGGGTAAAATATTATAAAAATGTAACATGCTTTCATCTGCATCTAAATATTATGCAGTTATTATGAATTGAAATTTAAATATCATGCTCATATATTTTTAATACTCATGTCACAGTAATTATTAATAAATATAATCAGGGAACTTTAAACTAATAACTTTACTTATAATTTCATGTATTGACAAAATACAAAACCATAATTACAAATAGAAGTAACAAATTAATGACAAGGAAATATAGGTATTTCAAAAGGATAATTAATAAAATATAAAACTGGCATTTAAATCAGAAAACTTTTGTTACTTTTTAAATTTTTTTATTGGAAACAAGACGCGATTAACCTCTTTTAGCATTAACATTTCAAAAATCTAACTTTTTTGTAAGCTAATTATTTTAGTTAAAAATAGTTCTGTTGAAGGAAACAAGTAACTTTTCTTTTATCTGCCCTTAATTTTATACCAAAGAAAATTAAAAAATAGTGTATTCATTCATTAATAAGAGCAAACAATCTAACATAATAATTCATAATAAAATATAATAATAAAAAATTAATTTAACCATAAAAAGAGAATAAGGAGCTTTGCTTATATCAATTAATATTTATTTCAAATGTAAACTGTTTATTTGTTATGATATTACGGATACATAAAAGAAAAGTATAGAAAAATTATTCTCAATTCGATTTTTATCAACTTCATTCGTAGTTCATATTATGGGGAATACTAATATTAAAAATTGAATACAGAGAATGCTTACAGCATATTGAAGAACAAATGTCAAATTGTAATATAACTCTGTATAAATAGAAATATCATAATCACTCATACGCATCTTCAGGTAATGGAGAGTGAAAACTGGGTTTGTAGGTGTTATAAGCATGTCTGACTTCTATATTTTAATGCTGAAGCAAAAAGTAGATAGATAAAATATATCAATCTGCGTTGATAAATCATTATTATATTATACATTACCTAAAAACCTTTTCCTCTAATTCATCAATTTTAATAGTGAAAAGCTCTTTTTCCAGCTCAGTTAAGTCTTTAGAGCTACTTTCTGTTTCAGGTTTTGATTTAAGATTATGTTCTCGACTTCTTGATATTTTAACATCTGCGTGTTTTTGTTTATTGCCTTGTTTTTTCTTATATATTCCAGCTGAAATAAATGAAGCGAGTTGTGTTAATTTAAAATGATAAAATAAATAAAAATGAAGAAAAAGTGAAATAAAGTTATAAGCAAATGCGTTCTAAGAAATAAAATAATGTTAAAAAATGTTATGGGAACTAAGTAATATCATTGAAAACAATGATCTCTTATATTTAACTAAAAAAAGGGCATAATGTTAGTTACATAAATTTGCGCTAAAGTAAAGTATATCTTCTTGAGGTTTTGTTGATCATATTTTTTCTAAACTACTTTATTTATGTATTTTTTCCGCTCAAGAGAGTATAATATAAAACTAGTAATATGCATATTTATAGAAAGATATCTAAACTTTGGAATTCTGCTTAAGCTAGAAATTAATCAAGTTAATGCAAAGTATTGACACAGTATAATTAAGTATTCCAAGGGTATTTTAAAGTATCTTAATACCCTTGGAGTATTTAATTATACTGTGTCAATGCATTTTAAGGTATCTGAATGCACAGTAAAACATTTTATACAAAATTGCATGTTTTAAATAAAAAAAATAATATTCTCTTAAATTCATCATTCAAGAACAAGTATTTCTTTATTTTACATCTCTGATTAGAACTTTTATATCTAACCAAAATTTTCTGATTGTAATATTTAAAATTAAAAATTAATTTCCAATATTAAAAATTCTGAATGCACAGTGAGATATATTGTAAATAAAAGTTCAAAATCTGAATATGAGTATAGTTTTATCATAATTGTTTTTATGACAGCTTATATCATAAAGAAAATTTACACAACAAAAATTACAGGTACTTATTGCTTACATTTGAATTTAAGAACCTTTTTTAGAAACGATTAGGATTTCGTAAAACATTCCTATCAGTTCTCAAACGTTATTTTCAATAATTCTCAAATATCTCATTTTATTTTTCATTAATTTTTGGATTTACACCCGAAAAGAAACTTTTAAGAATTTTCAGATAATCAAACTAAGAAGGAATTCAGAAAACGTGTAAATTATAGTTTAACTAATGCATATTAAGCTTTCGAAGCAGACACACAAATAAACTTTCATTAGTGTGTATCATCAACGAAGCTTTTTGCCTTCATTTTTCTCTCTAATTTGCACTCAAAGCTTATCCATTAAAGTGCCTTGAAATAAAAATCCCATTAAATGTGTAAAAATGTTTGCTATTACAAAAGTAAATTAAAGAAGGTGCGGTAAAAATTATTGAATCAATAAAAATGTATCTAATTGTATGACATTTAGCCTTTCTTTAAAAATACGAAACAAATTAGAATATGTCTAGAAAACAATGCTCCAAATGTTTGAGTGATAAAGGATAAATATCGTAAAAATAAGCATTATCTACAAATGAGAGGAAATGTTTGATAAAAATCATGCATAGGCTTTTACTTATGTTTGCAATTTTAAACAACTAAATATGCATCATTATTTTTACATGATTTTATAAATTCTCATGCAGTCTGACCAAAATTGCATTGCTTAATTCAAAATTTATATATGAAAATATTTTATTAAATTCAATAAATAATTCACAATTAAATCTATTATAAGTGCACTGTCCAGTTAATTGTTTTTCATAAATTTTTATAACTAATTTTTTACTAGCAATTTAAATTTGTAAAAATACTCTTACACATTTGAAAGTTATAACGTGATCTTAATAAATATTAATTCACTGGTTAGAATTTAATAATATATATATTTTCAATATTTACTTAGAATGACACAATAAAACTATACATTTAAAGATAAAGTTTCAATCACTTAAAAATCAAAATAAAAACTATTCCTTTTGTTCCTTTTAAAAATAATTTTCTGAGCTCATTAAGATAAAATTTAAATATAAAACTTTTAATTTCATGCTGTTGATCTCTCGATTTCTAAGTCACACAATAACTTGTAGTATAATTGGTTGCTAATGTAGCTACAAAATACAACAGCCGTTGCTAGGGTCTGTAAAAGTTACAGTTATATGTTTTCTGCATAAGATTTAATGATACTTCATGGATTATCGTTTGCCTAGAAAATATGCTATTAATATTAACACATTAAAAAGGGATTTTAAGAGTTACTACCACGTATAATCGTTATAATTTTTTCCTCTATAAAATGTGGTAATGTTTACATAAAAAATGCCTATCATGAATTCTTAAAGTTTATAAGAAATTGTTTAATTCCTTAATAAGTTGTAAAATTGAATATTACTTATTTTCCAGCCCTTTGTTTAAAGGAAAACATAATGGAATTATTATAGTAATAAAAATATACTATTTCATGTTCAAAAAAAATAACTAAGCAGGCATAAGCATGATATTTTCTTAAACACAGCTGTCTTTCAAAAAAGGAGTTAAATTTCTGCAGAGCTATAATTATTGTGGTTATTAGGCTGAAGATAGAAATTTCTAGTTGTAATTGCGCCAGTGTTCTTTGTGTTAGAGGGTATTTTAGTGCATGTAAATATTGATTAGGGTACCTTTATTCATTTTTGGATATATTTTAGGTAAAAAATTCTTTATTGTAAAAAAGAAAATGTTATAATGTCCATTATACTTTTATTTGTCATTATTTTTAGATGTGTTAAAAAATTCATTCTGTTTCAACTACTAAAATTATTACATTGATGTATGCTTTTTCTTTTTAGTAATTTTGTTTTAAGCGTATTATATATCTGAATTATACTAATTTTAATCATTGTTTGTGAATTCTAGTTTTAATGAAATAAAATATATATTCAAAGAGTTTAAAAGATTTTAATTAATAAACTCAATGTTTATAATGCAAAAATTAACTTTCTTTTATTATTTTTCTTTCTAAGAAAACTGCTATTATGTTAAGAATGATTACTTTAATATTGTGTTCACAACTTAATCTATTCTCAAATTAATTTTTTGAATCAAAAACATTGTTCAAGCTTTTGATAATTGCTAAAATTTATTCTTTAAGAAAAAGCTCCCAAATATTTTTTTTTTAAACAGTGTTACATTTTTCTAGTAAAGTTAGAAAATTTATTTATCTTTATTATAATTTCAGGACTAAATCCTACTTATAAAAATGATTGAAGTGACCTGCAATGATCGATTGGGAAAAAAAGTTAGAATCAAGTGCAAGTATCCTTTATCAATATGTATATTGGACAAAAATAACTCACTATATTTAAAATTCGTCAAAATTGTATCTAATAAGTTAAAAAGTAAACAAATTTATGCTGTTTTTTTGATAAACTTTGTACAGAATCAATAATTTTATTTCTAAAGGTTATTTTTAATTATGCTATTTATCAGTAAATTTTTCTTGATAGGAAAAATTCAGGACATTTTTTTTATAAACAAATGCATATTATTGACTTATCTGTGAAGTCTAATTTTTTCCTTTTTTAATTTTAAGGATTTTTTTTTTATATTTTCATGTATAGAATATCTTTATAAATTGCATAAAAGTGTTTAAAATGGAAGTTTCATTTTAGACAGTTTTACTTTTGAAATATAATATTAAAATGAAATAATCCTATTAAAATCCTTGTTATGAATTTCTTATTAGTAAAATATTTATTATATTGTATAAAAACTTGTGATTTTATTTGAATTGTTATAAATAAAATCTTAAATTTAGTTTATAAAAAAATTTCTTTTTCATTTTATGATGAACCAAAAGTTAAATTTTATTTGAATTACCAGCACCAATCCAAGTGAGATTCATTAAGAAAAATTTTTTAATGTAAAAATATATTGCCAATAAATATAAAAAAGGTACTTTCCCACTAAAGGTATGCCATGTGTGCATTTATTTGGCTTATTTTGCTTTGCTTGATGTCGGAAGTTTGGTTTGGGTTTTATAACTGGCTCTTGTGCAGCAAGTTTTTATCATAATTTGGTTACTTTAAAAGTCTTTATTTTTTTTTTTTTCAATAGATTTTAAAATTGGGGATTTAGTAAGGGGAGTAAGCAATAATTCCATTCCTGCAAAAAGGCATTATTCACCCGATATGAATGTTTGAATAATCATGTTATGCAGTTTAATTCTAATTTAATGCTTGTGTTTTGTTATTATTCATGTTAAAAGTGAGTTAGCAAATGTAGTTTGCTTAGTTGTGCATTCCATCTGTCACTATCGTGTAATTTTTTCATTTATGGTGTCAAGAATTAACATTTTATTAAATTTTTTGAAATACAGTTTGATTAGAATAATGATATTGATGTTTGTGCCAATTCCTTGTTACCTCATCTTTATTTCATCTGGTGAATGCAATAAAATTTTAGAAATTAATGAATGCCTTTTTTGTTTAGGTTTGTCTCAAAGTTTAAGCAATGTTCATCTCACTATATCTGAGTTTTTCTTCTAGTATGAATTTATTGAAATTTTGTACAGAAACAGATTCATTGAACATCTATATTCAAATGGTAGCCACTACCTATTTTCCTAACATTAAAAAAAACTTGGAAAAGATCTATCCTTAAATATTATAAAAATTTTTTTACTTTTATATTATTTAGTAGCAACTTTCTTTTTATATAAATTGAATTTTAATTTTTTTCATTTTATGCAGTTAATAGTTCTAATTATATATATATATATATAGTTCATTATATACAGTTAGATAGAATTTAGCTAATTTCACATTTGTAGCTCAGAAGCTACAAATGTGTAATTTAGTAACCATTTATTATATTTAAAATATTTTTTTCAACTTTTTCTTTAAAAAATTTTTTTATAGATAATATACATTTTTACCTGTCTTGTTTGACAGGTTTGGGATTCTTGCTCTAATCTCCATAAGTTTCTAAAAAAGTGTTGTTTCAAATGTGGTGCTTATTTTTACATTGTTATGTGCTTGTTACAGTTGAAGAAATTCTGTTGAGTATACTTTTTTCAATTATTGCTAAGAAAAAAAGTAGAAAACAATTTTGACATTAAAAAATATATTTAAACTGAAAGATTAAATTATTGATCAAAATAAGTACTGATTTTTATTTTCTGATAAATTAACAAGATGACAAAATCTATAAAAATGAATTGTTTTCAAAATATTGTCAATAAAATTAAAAGGTCTCTATAATCAGACAATTTATCAACAGCTTAGTTAAAAAATAACAAAACAATTTAAAATAATTAAAGAAATTGCTAATCATTTTTAAGTAATTTACTGTATATTTTAATTATAAACTTTTTATATGTATTTTAGCTGAAATATAGTTCAGGCAAATTAGTTCTATTTAAAAATATTATTGTTGTAGGCTGAATTTTTAAATTTAATTTCTCACTTTTTAAATCTTTTAGTGTATATTAATAAATTTGGAAATGTATTTTGCATATTTGATTAAATAAATCAATTTTTAAAATTTTCAGAAATATTTCTCATAATTTCTTAAATTTATTTCATTTCAAAAGATTTGTTGACTTAATCTTAAAAGATTTTTCACTTATGTCTGTTTAGTTTCATTGTATTGTGTTATTAAATTTTATGTATCAAGAAAAATTGCTTAGTTATTTTAAGTTAAGACTTAACTCTTAGAATTAGTGCTGATGACACTATTGGAGATTTGAAGAAATTAATATCTGCTCAAACTGGTACAAGGTGGGATAAGATAGTTTTGAAAAAATGGTAAGTAGGAATTGAATTATTAATTGGAAATAATATTTTTAAAGATATTTGAAGAATAATATAAACAAATTTTAATTTTTCAATTTTCTAGGTATACTATTTTTAAGGACAACATTACTTTGGAAGACTGTATCCTTTTCAAAAATAAATTTCTCGTAAAGTTACAGATATTGATAGTTGTAAGTTTATTTAAATAGTGAAAGAATCAATCATTGATTTACAATCATTTAAAAGCCTATTTAATTAAAGATTAATTTTTTGTATAAAGGTATTTAAATTTGTACTTATTATTTCATCTTACAGTGGTCTAGGATTATAATATATTAATCATCAAATAGAAATTTCAGGGTTTCTATATAAGTAATGAACTACAAATAATCCTGCCTATTATTTTTGTATTTGATAATAAACTGTAACATCATCTGTAAAGAAAATCATCTGTTAAGTTTTCTACTAAGATATTTAATTTATAATATTTTTGTATTTAAATATTAATTTTATGACTTTTAGGAAAATACCAGTTTTTTTTTTTTTCTTAGAGAAAGAGTACTTTATGGTCAAAACATATGTTTTTAAATCATAAAAGATCCTTGTATATAATATTTCCCAATTAGTTCTCAATTTCAAATAAAAATTTCAGACTTCCAAATCATCCTGAAACTTGTGATAATGTGGTTACTTCTTTGGGGCATCAATATTTTATATATAAGGGTACAAAGCAAAAAAATGTTTTCCTGTCAACATTTTTTTATTGCATGTTTTATATACTTTATAACTATGAAATGTGTTTTATAAATCTATACAGATATTCAAAATTCAGTCCCAGACAAAATCTCTTATGATTAATTTATCCATATTTTCTTGTATTTAAACTCCTTATATAGAATCAACTAGTATTGATTTGCTATTGCTATCAGCTCAATGGATATTCACGTTTTAAACACAATATTTTGAATTGGGAGTAGTTTAAGTTTTGAAAATAAAGGAGTGTTTCTGACAAATTTATATAAAAATATCTTTTGCAATGTTTTGTAATTTACTATAATAATTTTTCAAAAAGTTTGAAGAATTTACATATTATACATACAAATATCATTTAGAAAAAGTTTCTTTCAAACCTAAAAGAAAATGCATTTTTAGTAAATTTCTTATACTAACTGTTTAGTTTAATTTTTGATTAAAAGGAATTAAGGAAATTTACAAGATGGTACTTCATTATCTCAGCACTCTTGGAAAAAAATAGTAAAAAATTAAACTTGAGTTAATCTTAATTTTAAAAAAATTTGTAATATATATATATATATATATATATATATATATATATATATATATATATACACACACACACACACACTATAAAATATTAATTGATTGATACAGTAAATGCAACCCTATGAAAGTATGGGTAAAAAGCTATAAAAATTTATACATTAAGAATATGCATCATATATATATAATGCTACTTTTCCCCCTGGTTGTGGAAACCCTACACCAGGTCCCCATAGATCACTCATTCCACAGCAACCTCCAGGAGATGTCAAGACAATTAAAGTGAGCAAGACTGTCTGAGAAGGAACAGGGAGAAAAAATCCTCTCCCCATTAAAGAGCCTCAAAAATGTTAGATGGCCTCTTCTAAATCATGCTATGACTGATTGAATATTTTGGGGGTCACTGCATGACGAGGACTGATTGGGACTGTTTGCTTCATACTAATAGTTAATTGATGGAAGATTCCATACAGAGAGTAATTGATATCTGCTTAAGGAGTGGTTTTTCATGGGAGTAAGCTCATTTAAATTGTTTATCTAAAGATCACAACTATTAGCTAATATATCTGTTATCTCATTACTGTATACTACAACATGCAATGGAATTCACTGAAGATAATGTTTTCAGGCCTATCTCACAGAGAATAACTTGATCTAGGATATCAAATATTATTTTTTACAGCTTTTAAAATACTGTATATCTTGCCATCAGTTAAAATCTAAATACCATTTTTGTCAGTGATCAGGGCATAATTAAGTGCTGCTCCAACTTCCAATTTAAAAACTGAACAATAGTCAGGATTTTGAATGCTGAGTGTACTTTCATCCTCAGTATTTTTGATGAACTCTCTTAGTCCTACCTCTTCAAATCTGCTACATATTTTAGTATAACAACTAGCTACTAGTTTAATATAGTTGAAAAATACGTTAGAGCAACCCTAAAAGGTATAAATTCTGTTAAGTGATTGTTGTCCTGGTAGATGATCATGTGTCTTTTCTATCATTTATAATTTGTCTTTCAATTTCCTCTCAGGGCTTTAGTATTTCCATACTGGAACAAAAACTGCTATTTGCTGTAAATAAGTTTCCTGGTACAATAAAAATGGGCAAAATTTCTAATTAATGATAATTATCATCTTGTTGTAACCACTATATTAATCCTATTGCATTCACTATGCAACAAAGGTTTTCATATATTTTGCTGGATTCCCAGTTACACGGGAATTGTTGGAAATGAAATGGCTGGTGCTGCAGGAAAATTTGCTTCCATTATTCGCAATTTCAAAATCGCTTTACAGATATTAAAAATGTTGTCAAAAAGTATACCCTTTCATTGCGGCAAAAATTCATGGTCCTATTGATTAGACTATCGTTCATTGTTTTTAACTCTATACCTTTAAGTGTTGAAATTTTAATGGATGTAAATCCACATCCTAACTTATTTTCCTTTTTTTGTGTTGTAGGTTTTTTAAACAGTATATAACTTTTCTTGTGACAATTTAGATACAACTTTACCATCTCTTGTATTTTATTAATGATATTTATAACAAAGTAAATTGAAAACATTTAGCATGGTTTGTTCAAGATTAGACCTCACACAATTGAATACTACAAATCAGTCTTTGACATTGTTTAATGTTGGTTTTTTAAAAGGTGACAACTGCCAGTTACCTTAGCTAATTCTAAATTTATTCTATGTGTTTAATTCCTATTCTGCATGTGTTAATGGTTTGCACTTGAAACCACATGTATCTAGTTCAAATTAGGTTTTTTGTACAGTAAAGAATCCTATAGCTGCAGACGAATTATAAAAACTAGGATAAATCATAAGAGCCGGAGCGGTGATAACTACGGCAAACTGGTTTACTGCATGAAATGTATTCTTGCAATTTTTATGATGTAACCTGATATGAACATTTGTAAAACTTGTTTGCAATTTCAGTAACCCTTGATGCATTTTTCATTTATAGTTGAAATTTTAGTGTTTGAAGTTATATTTAATTAATTGAAGTAATTAAATATAACTTCAATAACTTAAATTCTTCAAATTTATTTTTGAAGTTAAATTTTATTTTGAAAGTATCAAATTGAAAAATTTTAATTTTAGTATTAGTGTATAGGAAGTGAACAATATGGCTAAATTGAATTAGCATTTTTTTAATTCTTTTGAAAGTGATAAGGTGAATACTTTTACTTAATAAGTTATTCAATTAAAATTTTTGTATATAATAACTCGTGTAACTTACTAAGTATTGTTTAAAAATATTTAATATGTATTTAGATTTACCAAGAATTGTTACACATGAATTAATTTTCATAAAAGTATTGATGTTTAAAATTGGTCGCCATTGTCCAATTAATTAAAAGCCCAGTTTTCGTAAAGTTTTGTTATTTAAGTTACTGATTCTGTTTTATTGTACTGTTGTCACCCTCTATAGACTGCATGATGTTTAGTTCATATTTATTTTAATATGTAATCTTGGTGAAATTAGTTTCAAGTTTACTAGTGTTTAATATTTCTATAGTTAACAATTATGATAGAATGTTTGAAATTTTAAATAGCGCAAGATTGCAATGTTCAAATGTCAAGTTTGAGTATGATCAGAATTTCAAAAGCCTGATATTACTCAAAATGACTTAATTTAGGTTGCTGAGATAACTGTGCAGTGTTTGGCATGAAAATTGGAAAATCTGTGCCAAACACTGCTGGCTTCTAGAATTTTACTAAAAATTATTCTCTAAATTGTTGGAGAATCCAAAATTATCAGTGCAATCGGCTGAATAGCAAGAGTAGTAACGGAGTTCTCTTGTTAGTATTCGTTAGTGACTATGCATCTTTTTGGTAGAATATGTCTACATTTTTTATATAATACAAATATTAGTTTTATTTTGTTATTTCTTTATAAAAATATTTAGTAAATGTTAACATTTTATGTATCTTGCTGAAATTAAGGAGAAACAATATAAATTACCAAAAAGAATCTTGTAAAATTGAAGAATAACTTTAAGTTTCAAATTTCCTTTAGGATAAGGCAACTACACTTGTATTAGATTCTTAAATTCTGTATAATTTTTTTTGTATTTAAATTTTTCAAAAACAAAAATAAAAGTGCAGTTGCCAAAAACATGATTGTTCTGGTAAATATGGTATTCAGTTTAAATTACAGTAATGTAAGTATTCTGATAATCCATGACATTTGATATTATTGTATTGTAAAAAAATCTCCAGAAAGTTGAATTGTTAGAAATTTTAAATTATTTTGAAAAAGTAAACTATTTTGGCTGTGTGAAAAATTATATATTGTTAAAAAATAACCACACTTTTATTAATTTATTTTTGCAAACTTGAAGTTAAAGCTATTTCTTTTATGACATGGCTATTTATTTCCTTTTTTAAGTATAATCTTTAACATAGCTGTAGATGAAATTCATGATGGCATGAATTTGGAGCTGTATTATCAATGAGGAAATGAAGCTCACAATGTTCGAAAAAGTATTCCATTGTAACTGTTTTAATAATGTACTGTGAAATTTTCCATCATGCTATATATGTACATTTTTTAAATAAATAATTAGTGTTTATTAATCTTTATTTTTTAATGACACTGTAAAATGGAAATTGATTATATTTTTTCTAATTAAGAAATACAAACAGATAATTTTTAATATTTATATAATATACATTTATAAAATTTTTATGCTTCTTTCATTCTGCCTTTCATTTATACTTCATATCTGAAAGAAAAAAAATTTCTTTTAAATATGCATTTAAAAAGCAAATTGATTAAATTGAGCGAAAAATATAAACTTTGTTGTTTCGTGTAATGAATGGATTTATAATCTGTAACAACCTAAAAATGCATCTCTAGAAATACCAGGGTATAAAGCATTACATAACTTTAAATGTGATAGTTTCTTAACATAAGAGTATCAAAAATTAAATTAGATTATATGTTACTACCAAAATGAATTTAATTGATTTCACTTGACTGGGTTAAGTTTGGAATGATTTTGAGATGCCAAGAAAGAAATAAAATATCAAGACTACTTATAAAGCAATGCAATTATAAGCTTTCATAAACTTTATTGTGCATAATTGGTTAATAATTTGTTTTGTATACGATCTCTCAAAATTATTTGCCAGTCACAAAAAGTTATGAATACTTTATTCAATGTGTTTTTATTTTTAATAACTATAAACATTTTACTAGAGCTTTGTTCTACTGAGATTAATAGCAGAGACTATTAATTTCAATTTATTTAATGAAAATATTTTTTATCTCTTTACTGTAAATGCCAATTAAAATAAAAATTATGCAGCTATTTGTTATATTATATTGAAATTAAATATATTTCTAAATTGAATTATATGTAAGTTTTTTCCAAGGCATTAAATAGACTGGCTTAAAAAGAAATTTAATGTTCAAGCTGAAAAAATTAAATTGGAAAAAATGAACATTTAAGAATTCAAATTCACTGACTAAGAGATAAAATTAAAATAATTTTAACTGCACATAACATTTTATATATTTGAAATTAGTAAGTTATCATAAACATAACATCACATATTTTATAACTGGAGAATATATAATATCACTTTTCTTTCATTGTACAGTGAATGTATCATATTGTTGGCAAAAAAATTAAACAAAGGATACTTACATAAATTTTTTTGAAAGAATTAATCTCGTGTTTTAATATTAATAATTATTCAGACAAAATATATTGGACTATACTGAAAGTCCCAACAATCCAAATTAATTTTATATGTAAGATTAATAAAATTAATATTTTAACTATAAAAATTAAGTCTCAGAGTTACAAATGAGATTTAATTTTTAATATATAAAATGAGTTAGGATAAAATATAATTCTGAAGGAAATGATTTGCTTGATCAATGTTTCATCAAGATTAATTTCATATAGAGTAAAATAATTAAGTATTTTCTTATATAAATTCAGACTCATATATATATTCAGACTTAAAATCGTTTATGTTAAATTAAAAATGTTCTGATTGCATTTGTGCAAAATATATCGGTAATTGATTATAAAAAAATTTAAAAATAAATATACAACTATCACTGTTGTAACAGTGTTTCAATAATAGTATCGTTTAAATCGTTAGTAACAATGTGCGTATAACTTACTTACCATGAAAAAACGTCATTTTGAAATAAAGATTGTATCAAACAAGATACCACGAATACGTTTAAACTGTTTCCCAGCGATCTGTATTTCTGTCTCAGTGTGATATGTGGTGGAAATTCTATGTAATAGTGAATAAGTGTGAATGAATAAAAAATTTTATACATATTATTTTATGAATGTACAAAAGATGAAAGATGTAAAACTTTAATAACAGACATATACAATTATGATATTTAATATTTCTATTACAAATAAAGGATGTATATTTAGAAGAATTTATCTAAAAACTATAACTTTCTAAAAAAGTAAGGTTCAATTTTGTATTAAAATAATTCAATGTTAAAATCCTTAAAATATATTATTTCTGATATTACCAGATTACATTCTATTTTTAAAGCTATTAATAAATTGATGTATGGGTTGCAATGCAATATTTTTAAAATACATAACCTTAATTCATTTATTATTAAAAAAAAGTTTAAAACCTATAATTTACTATGAAGAATGTTACTGAAAGAAATGGTAGTTAATGAAAATTTAATTGATAAAAAATTATTGTCTAGACACTTACTGATGTAAAGTACTTACCAAAAGAATTAGGAAAACACATAAGATTTGCTATTTCCTTTGGAGTGAAATAGCGAAGTTTCATACTTTTCAACAGTTTCAATTGAGTATCACAGTCAGGTGAACTGGAAACAAGTTGGAAAATTTCAGTTGTCTAGATCAAAGATGAAACAACTGTTAATCAATAGAATATTTTAAAAATTTTTATTTTTCCTTATTTGTAATAAGGAAAACTATAAAGTTAATTTTCATTACATCATGTGGCACTAGTTTATCTGCAATGCTTTTTTAAGTTGATTCCTAATAAACTTTATTTTATTGAAAATGGTGAATATAATACGTTCATAAAGAAAATTAATTTGCTTTTCTCTCAAATTAAGCATTTAGCTTCTATTGTTTTCTTTTAAAATTCAAAATGTTAAATCCTCTCCTGATTGGAAATTCCATTAAGATCTGACAAAATTTCACATTTCATTTGTAATATTTCACTTATAATTGTTTTTAAAGATGTGTAATAATTATGGAGTATTAAACAATTCACATTTTACAATCTGATTTCAATTTTATTCTAGTCATTTGAAAATAGTATTTATTTATTAATTTTAAGGCAAATAAAACTTTCTTTTAAACAAATTTATTTTACTAAGTTACAATAGATTTTTTAAGTTATGAAATGTGAATTATGTAGTACAAATATTTTAATATATATTGTATATATTGTATGCAATTTTTAATTATATTAACTAATAAAAGTTTTAAAAATATTCAATTAAAAATTTTTAAAATGTATTCATTTAAACTATTCTTTGAATTCCATCATGGCGATAATCAAAAAAGTCAAATTTGATTCTAATTTATACTTCAAATCTACTTTGTTTTACTGATTTAATAATTTGCTAATATTTTTCATTGCTTTATTTTAAGAATAAGAGATTTAAAAAACGTTTATTGCAATTTAAATGGATTCTTAAAAAATTTACAGTAAAACAGAAAACCTTTGAAACATCATTAATGGGAATAAAAATAGATCCAGTGCCTTGAGCATAATGGCTGTACCTGGAAAAATAAATAAAATTAATCAAATGCTCTTTATGAAATAAAATATCTATATTAATAAATATAATGTTGTAGTTATATTTCAGTATTTTTTTAAATATGAATGGATTGAACATTCATTTGAGTCTTCTATACACAGAAAATAAATTTATTATTCTATACATTGTAGATGTTATTGAATTTGCACATATTTTTAATAAAAAACGCAGTTATTATTTAATATTACAGTTAAAATAATGTTTATATTCATATTTTTGTTTTTAATCTTTCTATTACAGAATACTTAAAAGAACGTTTTTATTATATAAGTTGGCTGCATAACTAAAGGTTTTATTAAGATTTACTTATAATTTCTTGAATGTTTTTATTTAAATATGAAGTAGTTGTTCATTTGTTTCTTACAAGTAGTATCAACAAGTAGCAAATTAAAAGTGTATTCTTCACAAAACATTTGTTTAACAAAATATATTTAAAAAAAAAAAAAACTAAGCATAATTATTTTTAGCTGCTGTTTTGTAAAAAATACACATTAGTATTAATCATTGTTAAAGCTTTCTTGAAATCATAATAAAACATGATTTGTCATCAACCAATCATTATCAAAAGTAGAATTAAAATCAAAATTTTACTTGCAATTGAAACATATTTTTATCGATCAGCATTTTACCTATGGCTAAAATGAATCTAATTTTTTAAAAAATTTAAAATTCTCAATTAAACTACTTATGATACTTAACAAAACTATTAGGGATTCAATATTAGCTTATTACTGTATTTTGTAAAACTTCCTCCATTTCTTCATAATTTAACTTTAATAATTATAAATATGTTGTTGTTGTTACTAATGACACTTGGACAAGCCAAGCTTGCTATGCATTGGCTATGCAAATTTAAGTCAATTGGAAGCGTCTTTCGTTTTAATCAGAGCACCATGAAGGTGAAAGTACGACTTTGCTCTACACACATGCCATAGGTATCCGTTTATAGGGTAGGCAACCATTCACACCTCATTCATGCAAGGAAAGGACAAAGATAGGATAGATAGAGATAGAAAGTACAATCCATGCCCGAACCGGGATTCGAACCCAGAAACTCCTTATCCACAGTCAGGCACGCTGACCACTAGACAAAAAGTTTTAATAAAATATATTACATAATAGACTATTCATTTAAATGTAAACTATTTTTTAAATTTAGAATTTTTTAAAAAATTGCTCTGCAGTTAAGATGTTTAAAATTGCACATAAATTACATTTTCAAATACATACGCTTTAGTGAAGCAGCATGAGTTCCGACTATTTTCATTAACAATATCAAAAACAGTCCAATATTTTAGGAGTATGTGATCAGGTATTAAATATGAATCAAAATATTGAGAAGTTTCTTCTTCCATAAAGTGCTTCAACAAACATAATTCAGCATCATTAGAGTTTGCATCAGTTATGCACTTTGAACAATGGTGTCTCCAATGGTGATTTATGTTTGTTATTTTATAGGATATCTAAGGAAGAGAAAAATAAAATGAAAATATTGTATTACAAAGCCTTTCAGATTGCATATAGTAAAACTTGTAAAGAAAAAATAATAATTGCAGATTAGAATTTAATATCAATAGCTATAAAAAGAATTGATGCATACAATTCTAAAAACTTTAGGAGAGGAAAATCATTACAATTTTAATTACCTCCAAAGATAATCGCTTTCAACATTTGCAATCTGATAAATAAAGTGTAGGGATGATGAAATTATATCAGATTTGTAATAGTTTTTTTAGTTGCATAATACTTTCATTTTAGAATCATTTCTCAATATACCATCAGTATACCTCAATAACCATATTGATCTATGATGCAAACTTTTAAAATCTTTTATATATCTCCCAAAGTTTGAGATTTTTTCACCCCACTCATTTTAATTAAATATATAGGGGAAACAAGACAATATAAAATAATTTAAGTATAAAATGTTTATGGAAAGATAGAATTTGAAGCTACATAAAAATGCTATTTAAAGCTATGAAATATAATATTAAACAGAATAGTGTGAAATAATTTACTTAAATACAATTTATATTTTTCAAAGGGACATATAAAAGTAAGTTCAGAAATAATTATAATCTTTGTAAATTAATGTCACAAATTTCATTACCAATATTAAGATCAAATGAAATCAATGGAAAATAAATTTCTAGAAATACTTTTTTACAAATATTTTCTATAACTCATTTTAAATTTAGATATTAATTATGTTCATTAACTTACTGAGTCTCAATTAATTATTTATATTGGAAAATATAATTAAGAATTCTTTTCAAACACATATAAAAATATTGAAGAATATTAATTGTATATTGTGATTATTATAGTTTCATATTTCAATACATATTGACACAAAAATGTCCCTTTTATCTTGGCTTTTTTGCTGCAATATATATTTAACTATTACTTAACTTCTTTAAAACTATTTATAAATCATATGTTTCAATTTTTCTCAAAAAAGAAAAAAAAATCATTGAATAATTTCCTCTTTAATTTTAGAATTGTTAAGCGACCTGAAATTAAAGAGGAATAATGATAAGCTAATTAAAAAAGCATAAAATGGATGAGGATGCAATTCATGAATTAATGTATTTAAGTAAAAAATTAATGTTTTTGGACTTCTTAATTTAAAGATGCTATTTGGAAGCGTCAATTATTTAATATAGAATTGTTTACTGTAATTTGGTTTTTGATATCATAAAACATTCAGTTCTTCCAATGCAAAATTTAGATGTTAATATTAGCAAACTTTTTCGAACTATTTATTGGATTTTTTTTAATGAAATATCTTTTAAATCAAAGTTTTTAATATTTTAAAGTTAAAATAATTTTCTTGTTTTACTTTTTCTGATGTATTTCTTTTATTTCTCAAATAAAAAAAATAATTTTGCAGGCATATATAATTTAATAACATTAAATGAATTTTTTGAGAATTTTTTATTCACTTATTGATTTTAAAAACACATTATTTTATAATACTTAAGTTTGCAAAATTATTTCCTTGCACTCACTTATTCGGCTTTATATATTTGAAATATCATGTATTAAAAATGTACATTTCCTAGAAATAGTCAAAAATCTTTACATTTTAGAATTTAAATAACAAAAATAATTTTTCCCGGAATTACATATTAATTAAAAGTAAATTATGTGTAATTACAGATTAAAATTTCATTTTTAACCAGGATTTATTTTTATCATTTAGTTCATGGATCTAAAATCATATATTTTGTATGTAGAATAATTTATATTATTCATAATTCCGCTTATGAATTAAAAGTTGTACAATTATCTTTATTTTAATGCACATTATGTCTAAGGGATAATATTTTCATTTGTCCAAGAAGATAACTTTTTTTAAGAAACACATGAAAATAAAATAATATTTATTTTATTTTCATGTCTTGTTAAAATTTAATTATATTTATGAAAGGTATTTTCATTGTGTAAAACCAATAATTAGTAAAACATTATTGAATCAATTTAATGGAAATATTGACTTATTTGATGCTCAAATTTTTCTTAAGGTTTGAAACGAGTATTATTTTAATAAATATAATTGTAAACTATTATAATTATTTAAAATTATGGAAAATAAATTGCATTTTAAAGAATTAGAAATATTTTTAATAGGAGATAATTAATCATTAACTTTAACAGAGAAAACAAATTAAACAAAAAGAAATCTATTATTTCAGTTCAGTTTTAAATTATTACTTAATATTACATAAATTATACAAAATAATAAAAATTAAATGCAAAACATATACTTGGGAAGTTTCCAAAAGATGTGGTTGAGATTCAAATTTGGCAATTAAGTAATAACGAAGCCTAGAATTTGGGATGCCAAAATTTTGAGGAGAAAGGAGAAATTCTTTGTATCTATAATTACACTGTTTCAGTGTTTGCACTAAAACATCTCTTGCTTGAGAGTTTTCAAATCCTTGAACATTTTCTAAGATAATGTATAAGGGTTTTTTCTGTAACCTGGAAAACAAATCACAGTAAGACAAAAATATGAATTTATTATAGTTTAAAAATGTCTTTTTAATGAAGTTTAGCAGTGAAACTATTTTATAGTTGGTAAATTTAAATATTTTCATACTAAAAGCTTGCTAAGTTAACATATAATTCAATATGAGTTCTTTATTCTTAAAGTAAATTATGCAAACTCTTTGAAAAATAATGTTTCATCTCACTTTCAATAGAAAAATTCATTCTGATATAAATATATATGTAATAAGATTTGCTTTAATGGTAAAGAACATAAAAAAAATTTAATTCTATTTTATTAATTGAAGAATTATTTTTATTTTCCTTGTAAGTATTAGAAAAAGTAAAAAAAGTATAGAAATCTTGAAAATAATTATTCCACCATACATAAAAACTATTGCAGTCTTTATTTTCACAAGAGCTTGCAATTCTAATTGAAAACAGTATTTCAGATAAAGTTAATATTTATTTATTGCACTATTAGTTTAATATATTTTTGTTAAAAAATATATAATTAACCTTGTTTTTATTTAAAGTATGAGACTTATTTTAACACACAAAAATAATAAAAAATATTATTTCTTTACAGTATTTTAATTTAAAATAATTAGCATAGTTATTTTAATATAAAGCTTAAGCTTGCTGAAGATTTTGATTTTTTAAAAATGAGAGCAAAACAAGATTTTTTAAAATCTTTTTCATCATTTTCAAAAAATTTTTTTGTGTTATACTAAGTAATGTGATGATATTTTATCCTTGTTTAATATGCCATAAGTATATTATTATTATACTATTATAATGATTTTTTAAATAATAAATTTTAAATACTCTTAGTTTTAGAATCCTAGAAATTAAATTTCACTATTGTACAAAAAAATATTAGATTATACATGTCATAAAAATTTAATAAAAATCAGTAATCAAGTATAAATTAAACTGGAAACTCATTTAGATGAGAATTATCAAGAATAGTACATATATTGTTCCTTTAAAAATACTTAATTCCCAGTCTTCTTAAACAATTACTATAATAAATGTATATTTAGGAAACAGATAACTAAATAAAATAACAGCATAATTATGATTTATTAAGAGAAAAACTATACATACTCAGTTAAAATTTTTAATATGTGCAAAAATGAATTGCTTCGACTATCTTCAATATCTTTCTTTAACCCAACTCTGTTAATCAAAAATGAATAATCATAAATCAAGAACAGTATACAAAAAATATGAATGAATTACATATTTTTAAATTGAATTTAAAAATAAACATGCTATATAAATCTTGATTGAAAAATGTTTATGAAAATATTTCTGTAATTTTATGATAAATTTATCAACCTAATTGAAATCAAACTTATAAGGAGAATTATAGAAACTGTACAATGATGAAAAATTTAATGCACTAAATTTTAATATATAAAAATCTTTAGAAAATGCTAGAGGTTTTGTGAGATCACATTTTTTTTCACACACAGGTTTTGTGAGATTACAAATCAGTATTCCTTTGCAACAGCTGATATTTCATTGTTACAGAAATTAATAAAATGTAAAGAATAATTTTGTTTAATGTTTGCTACAGTGTAATATTGTTTTACAAATTTTAATATCAGCATAAGTTGAATAACATTTTATAGCTAGTAAATTGTATGTTCATTAAAATGATCAACAAGCATAACAGAATTCAAGACATGTTTCACACTTAAATAATGAAACAGCAATGTTTTGGTTTGTCATTTAACAGTCGTTCATTACACACTATAGATAATGAATTTGCAGTTAAGTAAATACTCAAGCCACTTTAATCATCCAAGCAGAATCCACAAACTATGAAATCAAAGGTCAAAGGTGTTGTCTCTCTCTCTCTCTCTATATCTATATATATATTAACTTTGAAATAAAATTAATAAAAGTAATCTCTGAAACTATCTGAATTACTGAGTAATGAAATTATATAATGCTTTCCTGATGGTTCCTTCTTCATTAATTAAAAATTTTGAAAATGATGAAAGTTTTGGTAAGATTAAATGGCATAGAACACTGACTGTATAATTTGTTTTGCATGATTAATAATCTACAGAATCATGATACAGTTTTATATAATGTGCTCCAATTTAATTATAATGAAATTCCTTTTTTTAATCACATACATTTCTATGCTCCTGGAAATATTCATGTAATAAAACATTAATATTACTTATTTATTTTTTAAATATTTATGAGTGAATTAATATTTTATCATTAGTTTCACAAAAACATGTTTTCCAGCGTTGAAAATATCAACTTTTGTTCTGGACTATGTTGCCATATAATTGAGATACATGTGAACAGTTTAAAAATTCCTCTAAAATTTTGATATGATATACATGCAAAAATCTTAGTCTTTTTCAGACTACATTATTTTAGAATTGAATGTAATGTCTATAATTCTTATATGTGTGTATACATTATAGACAAAAAATCCATTGATGTCTGTATTATGTATCGTATACACAGACATCAAAGAATTTTAAAATGCAATAATATTTATTCCTTTGACTAAAGACTACGGTTTAGTGAAGGAAATAAAATGCGACGAATGGGTTTCCATGTCAGAATGCATTTTTATGATGTAAGATGATTGTGTACATGCACAAAATTTGTTTTATGTGCAAATAACCCTTTAAGGATTTTATCAGTAATTTGTTTTTATTTCATTACAGTCTAAGATTTTGAAGTAGATGTTTATGTTTTGAAATTTTTTTGAAAGTTAAGTTTTTTAATACAAGTTATTTTATTTTATTATAAGTTAAGGTGAGTTATTTTATTTTATGTATTTAATTAATATTGCTGTATGTAATATTTTGTGTTATATATTAAGTGCACATATATATATATATGTATGTATGTATGTATATATTTATATATTATAAATATTTCATATACTGGTATTTAGATTTATTTAGTATGGTTATGTTGATTCATTTAAAAATCTAGCTTTTATAAGAATGTTTTTTTATGTTTTAAATTAATTTTTATTGCTTATTTTGAATTGGGGCTAGATTACATTATTGTGATTTTTTTAAGGTTGGCATTACTGTCCAGTTAATTAAAGTTAAAATGTTCATTAAAATGCCCTTTATTTACATTACACATTCAGCTTTATTGCCTGGTTGAAGGCAGATGTAAATTGTGCTATACTGTTGTATTTTTAAAATGAGCACCACAGCCTAGTTAATTAAAATTTAACTTTTCATAAAAATGCACTTTATTTACATTACAGATTTGGCTTTACTATCCAGTGGTCTCCTGTTATAGACTGCATGATACTTAGTTTGTATTTGTTTTGTATAATGTAATCTTGGTGAAATTAGTTTCCAGTCATTTGCATTTTAATATTCTTCAGTAAGTAATTACAAAATATTCAAAATTTTGAAATTTAAAACTTTAAAGTTGAAATTTAAGCATGATGGGTATTTGGTAACCATACATGTGTGTAGTGACGTAATTTAGGTTGGGGAGATAACTGTGCAGTGCTTGGATCAAAACTTGGAAATCGTGGGAAAGCTGCACAGTTCCATGCTCTTTTACCATTCAGTTATTTTAAATACTTATTTTTACAAATATTTAAATATTAGCTGATTTAGAATAGAATATTCATATTTTTTAAAGTTTTTTTAATCAAAAAACAGAGTCTAGAGTTTTGAAAAAAATATGCATAAAAATTTATAAACTTTTCAAGAAAGTATTTTGTATGCAAGGTTTTGCAAATGAAACTATCTTCTAAAATTTCAATTTTACTGTCTTGCATTGATTTCTCTTTTTAAACCTACATTAAACTATAAAAATTTAATGCATATAACAATACTAAACAAACATAAATAAAGTTACTACATACCTAGTAAATGGCTGGCATGGTGGACTCATAGTTATAATATCTACATTCATATTTTCTACTTCCGCAGTAGTAAATGAGTTTAAATTTCTTTGATAATGTCCTTTTGAGCCAAAATTATGTACATATATATCATTAACAACAGGATTCATATCAGCAGCAGCAGCAACTTCAACACGAATTCCTGCAGCTAAAATGTTAAATTAATTTTAAAAATATGAAATTAATATATAAAATAATAACTTCATAAAATAAATATTTGATATAATAAATACAAACTTTATTAAAATAAAGTGGTGAAATTTAATTTTTTTTCATTTAATTCACAGTACAAAAACTACAAATAATGCAAACATGCATATAGAAATAGAATAAGATATAAGTCAAATTATATCATAATGGTTTTGAAATAATTTATGATCATGGAATTAATTTCAGATCATTGTTATTTACACAAAAATAAGGCTAATATTTTTTAAGTTATTACAATTTGAAATCAATTTAAATAAAGTTACAAATTATTACCATTTTGTGCATATATTACTGCAAATGCAATTTGAAGATTCCATAATTAACTTGGTTAATATTTTTATTTATTATTGTTCAAAACAGTGCAAAAATTTTTATTAAGTGGCTATTCAAATATGAATAAAATAGATACAGAATTCTCATTTTAAATACTGTCTTAGGGGTTGAATTTAAGCTTAAGAAATATATGTAAAGAAAATAATAAATTTATAAACTATTCTTATGTAAATAATAAACATTCATTATTAACTTTCTGAAATTGTAATTAAAAACTTTTTTAAACATTTATGTGAAATATATAACTTTATGTTTAATATCTTTATCAGTTTTGCTTCCATGTAATTTTTAAGTGAGACCTCTTGAGATATAATATACAGGGTTAGCAAGAAATAAGTTTCCCACTTCAGAGGATTGTAGAATACGTTCTATTTGTCCAAATGAGATAAAATTTGAACTATAGATAATTCAAATGATGCGCTTGACATTTATTAAAAAAAAACAAATAGTACATAATTTCGCAAAAAGATGCCACTGTAATCATAATGGTACTTATTTGCATATACTGAAAATATGAAAAGTCATTTGCTTTACAGCGCATGCCTATTAGCATTATCTTTGGGTAAAAAGAAGGTGGATTCTGAACGAGTATTAGTTACTACTCTGCACATCATGCCTTTTTTGCAAGAAAAAGTGCTACTTGTAAAATTTTTCTACCAGAACCAGCAGAACTCCGTTGCAGCTGTAAAAGAATTTCGCCGATTGAAGCAGATATGAAGAGGTCCAATGTCTCTATGTGTGTTACGCAAGATGATGCAGAAATTTAAAAGAACTGGACAACTTGCAATTCTTCCCGGTAGAGGACGAAAGCCAATCCAGTCTTCTAGCGTCAAAAATGTGGCTACCGCGGTCGTTGAAGCCAGCAGTCAGCCGCCGGATGGTAGTGTGAGTGTGCCAGTTGTTTTCCGTGTATTGGATAGGCCGTATTCCACTGTACGAAAAATCTTACGGTGGATTTTGCATTTTTATCCCTACAAAATCAAGCCTCTGCACTTGTTGCAGGACGGAGACTTAGAGGTTCGTAAAACTTTTGCACTTCAGTTCCTTGCTTGAATGGTTGTTGACGTCACTTGGCCATGGAATATTCTGTGGACTGATGAAGCCCACTTTCAACTTAATGGGCTAGTCAACACCCACAACTGTCGAATTTGGGCAACGGAAAACCTTCGCGCAATTCAGAAAAACCCCTTGC
The DNA here is from genome assembly GCA_037975125.1 of Latrodectus hesperus. Classification (NCBI taxonomy): domain Eukaryota; kingdom Metazoa; phylum Arthropoda; class Arachnida; order Araneae; family Theridiidae; genus Latrodectus; species Latrodectus hesperus. Next base: position 73,321,249 of record CM075850.1, on the reverse strand, counting down.
ATCCTGAAAAAGTGACAGTATGGTGTGGGTTTACGGCTACTTTTGTGATTGGACCGTATTTTTTTGAAGAGATAACTGCAAATGGAATCAAAACCTGTTCGATCACAGGACAACAGTACCAAGTTATGCTGAGGGATTTTTTAATCCCACATCTTCAGCAGCGTGGATGTCAGCACTGATCAGGACATCATTTTCATCAAGGATGGCGCACCTCCTCATATTGATCGTTGTGTAAAGCAACTGCGAACACAGCATTTTACTGAGGCACGGGTTATCAGCCGTCATTTCCTTACAGCATGGCCTCCTCGTTCGCCGGATATCACCCCCTGCGACTTTTGGTTGTGGGGTTTTTTGAAGGACAATGTCTACCGTAAAAGGCCAGCTTCTGTACCAGATCTGAAGGACAGCATTTGGCGCCATATCCTTGATATTTCGACAGACTCACTCCGGTCTGCTGTCGAAAATATGGTTCTGCGATTAGAGCACATTGTTAATAATTAAGGGGGGCATATTGAACAGTTGTAATGCTACTTTTTTATTATTATTATTTAACATTTATAAAGCATATCAAATGTTTTATGTGTATTACAGCGCCATCTATCGGTGAAATTTTGTACTATTTCTTTTTACTAAATGTCAAGCGCATCATTTGAATTATCTGTAGTTAAAATTTTATCGCATTTAGACAAATAGAACGTATTCTACAGCCCTCTGAAGTGGGAAACTTATTTCTTGCTAACCCTGTACTTGCATTTAGTTTATCTCAAAATTAGATCATCTCAGCATTCTAAGCAAATAATATATTTTATACTTATCATATAGAATACATTCTAGGCATAGTAAAAAATCAAATTGAAACTAAAAGACATAAGAATATTTTATTCATAATATTCCTCTGTATCATTTTAGATAATTCCTGATAATTGTGTAATTGAGTTTACAGCTTTCACTGTTTTTAGGGTAAAATTAATTGATTTCCATTCAATCAGTATGTAATCATAGGAATCATGGGTTAAGATTTATTTACATAGAAATCTATAAAATAATAAACTGAATTGAAATATATATATATATATATATATATATATATATATATATATATATATAATATATATATATATTCAGACAGAGTCAATTAATTCCATGCACACTCTCTGTTTGTGCTTTAATACAGTTTTTAGTTTCTTAAACTGTAAGATGCCATCCTAAATCAAATCACAGGATCTGTGGCAGAAGTCACTAAAATCTTTGCAATTTTGACATTTTTTAAAAATTATTATTGACAAAAGAATTTTTGCTTAAGATGTTGTTCCCATTATCAGAAGGTAGTGAGTTCAAATCCCAGCTTAACCAAAGATCATTGTGTTCACTAAAGGCAGATGGAGCACATTAAACAGGTTGTGTATCCTCCAGATGAAATGATACCTCTGGAGATGACAGGTCAAATATCAGAAAGTCTTTTGCTTGATCTCTGCTTCTAAATAACAAAAAATCTCACCCAACTGCTTCCATCAAAATGTCTAACTCTGGGTTTGGTACAGGGAAGTATGCTGATGCAACAAGAAAAATATTTTCAATCATTTCTGAAATTGCTATTAACTATGACATGTTTGTGTGACAAAAAAATATTGTCTCACACAAACATATTCATGATATGCTTGTGTGATATAACATTTTAGTCTCTTTAAATACCATAAAATCTAGGTGTTAATCAAATCTAAAAGATATTGAAGAAATGTTTCCTCCAGTGGTGCCATCATTTTCCCAAAGATTAGATAATATAAAATATACAAGTACACCCTCATAATGAATACTGACTTAATCTTTATAGTGTAAGAATTAAATGGGTTTTCACTGTAGTGACATTCCAAATAACTACACTTAATTTACAAACTAATTAATTTTAAATTTACCAAGTAATTAAATTTATTTTCATTATTGTATACTATATTTTAAATTCTTAACTTATTTAAAATTCTCACATTATCCATATCTTTTAAACATTAAAGTTAATAAACAAAAATTGCAACAATATATAAAAATGTGTGTAGAATTTGCTTAATGCTTATGGAATCCCACAAAATTTTAGTAAATGTTATCTGAACCTTACACCAAAAAAGTTTAAGAAATCTTGCTCCAGTACAAGATTGTAATAAAACAAAAAAAATCTTATCAAAATATGCTGTATATATATACTTAATGAGTCAAGTTATTGAAATGAATTAAAAACATTTATACTATACCTTCAAGAGCATATCTCATTCCACCAATACCACTGTAAAGCTCTAGAAGTCTGTATTTTTTGGAAGAGGATTTTTCAAGTAATGCCTCATTTATTTCTTTTCCCAATAAACTTCCAGAAGTATCCATAAGCATTTATTATTGCTGAGTATAAGCAATGAACAAAGTCTTCTACAAAAACAATGAATGGGAAGTTTAAATTATAAATATATGTGGTATCAATAAGCAAATGACAAGTTTTATCAATCATATATATTTTAATTACATAAAGATTACATATTTAAAATTAATTCAATTAAATCAAAAATATCACTAAAGTACATATTTAATCAAATTTTTATCTCATCAGCATCTTTTATTAATTAAGGAGATAATGTATTTGTGGACACTGACTGCTCTACAGAAATAATTTCTGGCAGATCAATTTATGTAAGGGTCTTTGGTGATACAGTTGATTTTTTTAGCTTATAATTTCCAAATGTCTTAATTTGTTCATCTAATCATTCAGATTATACATTTTTCACTGATCTAGAGTTTCCACTGTCTCTTCAGACCTTGATTTGTTTAATTTAAGGTTGGTTGGGTTCTTGGCGCAAGGTCCAAAAATGGACAAGTTGCGCCAATTTAATTTAAGGATAAAGATACTGAACTATACCAGGACACAATTAAATAACTATATAAACAAAATGAAACTTATCACTTTTATGTAACTAAAAATTTGCATCACCCATTTAATACTCAAAACATAACAATAATAAAAATTATGCTAGAGGACATTAATTATATTGAAAATGTGACACAACCTTCTTATCATAATTATATTAAATAATGCTTATTTTAATAAGATATTTTAGCTTCTAATTATGAATATAAAATACAGCACTTTTTCACTTAATAATCACTGATGCAATCTCTTCATTAGTTATAGAGAGATAATCTCTTTTCCCAAGACGTCTTTCTTTTTCCAAAAGCAAATGACAGATAGATATGGTTTAACAAATCTAGAGAATCAGATGTTTATCAATCCCAGTTATCTGGTATACTGAAAACTGTACTGTAACATTTATATATATATTTTCATCATTATTATTTACATGAAAGTAAAGATACATCTTCACATATATAAAGAATCTATTGTTCATTAAATTCACCCATGTCTGTAAGAGTTTCATTAACAAACAAACATAAGAAAACCAGTCTATTTGATGAATTTCAGATTTATCTTTTTCTGATCATAATGGTGGGGAAATGAATTTATCAAATATGATTTTGGAACACTTATTAAAAAGTTGCAAAGTAATAACTTTTGACTCTTTGTAAAGATATTTTTTTTTATCCAATGGCGGGTAAAGATATTTCACATCGATGCATTTTTAATATTTATACCATTATAATATACACTATAACTTATTTAATCTAACTCTTAACAATTTTTACCATTTCAACATTAATTTTTATATGACTTTACCTTTTATTAATCTCCTCTAGGTGAAATAATTTAAGAAATATATATCAAAAAGGTTTATTTAGTTTACTGTACATTGCATGAAATAATGGCAGCTTCTTACATTAAGAGTAAATGCAATTCAAAACCACAGAAAAAATAAATATTAAAATTTTGGAGATTTAAAGATTTTAAAATATTTTATGATTAAAAAATTTGGTAATGTTATCTTAATACTTTTAGCAATTTAAATATAAAAATAGTTCTTTAGAAAGATATATTGCTCAATAAAAGTATATTGCTAGTGACTAGAATGACAAACCAAACAATTAATTCAAATAGTACTGAAAATATTATTTTTGTAAATCATTAAGGCATTGTTATGAGTAATTTTAAGTGACATTTATACATAATTTTAAAACAATTGAACATGTTTGTTACAGGCTATAATTAAATGAAATCAAGACTATAATTAAATGAAAATATTTTAGGTTGTATAATAGTTTAGAATATTGCCAAATACATAAATAATAAAATTAGTAGCTGAATTAGATTCCAATATTTTTTAGGAAGAACTTAAGATATCAAGTTCAAGTAAGGTTTCATGTAACCTATTTGGTGGATATTTTGCAAATTTCTTCATTCTTCAGGTAACCTAGAACCCTATTTCGGGGATATTCTTATATAGAGATCTGTCGCCAAGCAGCGATAATTATTCTTAGTATTTTCAAGCAATTTATTTTTTTTAATTATTCATATTTACAAACGAACTATGTTAAAGAGTCATTAAAGCAAACTTATTACAGTCTCTCGAAAAATATTGTTCCTTCAAGTTGTATTGTTTCTTTTTATATCTCGAGAGAGAGAGAGTCTTAGTATTTCTCACTTTTATAATTTTCAAAAAATTATGACTTATACTTTTTTTGGTAAATCTCCACTTTTAAAAATATGCAGCATAATAATACATTTTAATTTAATTGGTCAGAAATTTTAATTTATATATAGGAAACTAAGCTATTTTCGTTTGATCACTTGAATTTACTATTTTCTCAATCCATTTATTGGTTGGATCCTAGCAGAGTCTACATCCTTGGCGCAAATGATTTTGGTTGGTGATAATTGTGGGTTGATACACTACTTTGATACACTAAATTTAGTGTACCAAACTATTTCTGGAATTTCGTGCTGGTTTGGTGCTTTTTTTCAGTTTGTTGCCAAGGGTGTGAACTCTCCCAGGATTTTACCCATTTTATTTATAAGCCTTAATACTCAAACAGTTTAATTTATCTTGTAATTATGGTCCAGATAGCGTATAATCCAGGATGTCAAATTCTATATTTTTTGGGAAATATAGAAATGTTGCCAAGATACTTGTGATGTGCACAATGACGTAAATAGTACTTGCCAAAATATTATTCTTTGCATAATACTTATAGATCTCCACATATATACATAATAATAAGGTTGCCAGATACACAAGAAAATCCACCAAAAAAATCAACAAACTCACAATTTAGCATCCTGGAATATATGGCATCTGTGCCATATTTATGTTAACTTACTTATTTCGGAGTTGATAGCTTTTCTTGAAAGTTTTTGATATTTAATATGTACAATAAAATAAGCTTAGAGTTATTTGCTGAGAACGAAATCAAACTAAAGGGGACTATGACATTTATTCCTATATTTCGAGCCTTATAATAACTCCAGAAATTGCAATCGAGGAAAACAAAATCTTTTGAGCTCCAAAATGAGCAGAATGACAGAAGAGTTAAGTAGTAAAACTACAGAATTCAGGACAGTTCAAATAATATTTGAGATTTTGATTTTAAATTCATATTGATACAGAGTGTTGAGAAAGTTCATCATATCTTAGATTTAAATTACTTCATATACATGTTTGTGAGTGTTATGAATTATGAATTTATTTAATAATGTTTCTAATTTTTTATCCACTTCTATAAAATATAAAGTATGGTAGGTGACTTTGAGACTTTTAGCAGCAGAGCTGGATAAACAATACACGTGTTTTTTAAAATAATAAACAAACACCTGTCCTGTCCTCCCTCTCCTCTGCCTGTATCCACTTATTCTATAATTATTTCACCCAGCTGAAGCCAACACAAAAACTTCTCGCAATCTTGAACCATGTTTAAGTCAAATTTGAGCTGGCATTTTCATGAAGGCTTAACAATAAAGTAATAAAATACACTCTAGGTAGGCCATTTTCATTTGAGCCTTAATAAACGGCAAGAACTTTCTGTGTTTGGTAAACCATAAAGATAGAAATACATGAACATACTTTAGATTTCTGTTCAATGGCACATATTTCATTTGTTATCCTAGAAAAGTGCATATATATCATATGAATTGATTGGATTTAATATTATGAATTAACATCATGAATTGGATTTAATATTATTTTTAAAATTTTAAATTAATTATAAATAACAGCATTTATTAATTTTATTGTTACGTGAAAATGTTTTTGAATATGGCAACATCACTTAAAAATATTATTGTAATGTAAACAAAAAACACGTTTTTGTATCTTGACTCAGACTCCAATGTGATACACTAAAGTCAACTTAGATTTATAAAAGTAATCGCTGTTACTTTCCTTTCTATAAAATTCTAAAAATGGAAAGAGGGTTTGAATTATTTTCTATTGTGGCTTTTGGCACAACCTTTGATCCAAAAAAGACGAAGAAAAGAAAAAACAAACTAAAGGTTTTAATGTTCTTACGAAATTAGATTTTAATGCATTATATTTGTCAATTAGTTTCTACTTCCTTATAATTAGAAATACATCAGACATCCTTTTCCTTCTCCAAATTTTAATATTTAAAAATGTAATAATTGTAACATTTAGACTAAACTTATTTTTTTAGTCTTGAATTTTAAGATTTATTTAATGTTACATTTTAAAGTATTGGATTCATTAATGAGAATAGATAGTTCAAAATAAAATGTAACTATATGTTAAGATAGTGAAAAATATGCTAATTAATTAGTAATTGTGTGAAATGGCACTGACCTGAAAAACATTAATGTCTTGTTTATGAAATTGAATTTTCAAACAATGTTTTTATTTATGCATGAAGAATTTTTTTATAAGAAATCTTTTAAATAAATTACTTTACTTCAAAAATAAAGTTTTCATAAATATTTCAATAAAAATATTCTTATACCAATATTATAATATCAATTAAAACCAATCTTATTATTTTTATTATAATTTTAACTAAACAGTAACAATCATGTATTCAAAAAGAAATGAAAATTAGATCTAATAGAAATAATCATTTATAAAAATCATATTAATAATTAAAATAATTGCATGGAATAAAATTAAACATTTTTCAGTGTATTTTTGCAACTATATGCTGTATGTTTTATGAATTTTAAAATGTATTTATTGTTTTATTATCAGTTAAGATGATAATACAATATTTATGTGAAAATAACATTAATAAATTCACTGAATATAAAAAAATTTTCTCTTCTGAATTTTCCATTAAATTAAAATCTAAATTTTCTTGATTTTAAACTATTTTGGATTTTTTCATTGTTACTTGTTTGCACAATTTTATTGTATTTATTTTGTAATGTAAAATAGTGTGTTGTATGAGTATCATTGAATATACAATATTTAAAATGAGATGGCTACATTTATAGATTCTATTTTCCTAGAATGCCAAACTCAATAAAAGGCGAAAATTTGAAGAGTCAAAAACTCAAACCAATGGTGGTACAGAAACTAAAATAGGTGATAACATTAGTTCTTCTGGTAAGTAAAGATTATTCAAATTACAGTTAGCAGTTTTTTTATCAAGCCAAAAGTGAAAGTGTTAAATTTATTACAAATTCGAAATTCCTTAATGGACTGATGTATTGCCTGTCACATCCAAAACATGGGTGTTAGCAATGTAATAATAAGTGATAATTTATTTAATTTTTCTACATATTTGAAGAAAAGCGTCTTATAAATATAAGTGAAAATTGAGGGAGAATTTCGAAACCATTTGTTATTCGTTAATTTCGAACATTGCCATGTTAACTCTAATGTGGGACTACAGCCATAAAATTTGGTTGTTAAATAAATGGAAAAGTTTATATAGTCAGATGAATCATCTTTCTCACTTTGCCTCACAATAAGATAAATGCACATTTGTCATCTGATCGTGATTGTTTCTTTTTAGCTATGGATTACAGAGATAAATCTGTAATGAATTGGATATTTATGTAATAGCTGTCCCCAACATAGCCTGGTAAGGAAAAAGTTCTTTCAAAGAAATATAGAGAGGTTTTAACTGTCCATATCCTTTATATAATGCAAAATTTGTTTTTACAGAAAGTGAAATTTTCTTGAAGGATAGTGCTTCTATTCATGGAAAACTTGTCTAGTCATAGTTTGATAAACACGAGGCTGAAATGAAGCATCAACTTTGGCCCATATAGTTTCCCTTTTAAATATAATGCAACCCTAATGATATATTTTAGTGCATTCAACCAGGAATCAATTTCCTTCATAGTATTGTTTCTCAAACTTTAACAATATTTTCATTAAAAATGTTTAGATTTCCATTGAGTACTATGCAGCACTTATACAATTTGATTCCCAAGCTGTATTACATACAAAAGGCAGTCCTATAATTACATTAATAAATGTTTCCTATTCAATCTAGTTTCCATTATTTTGTTAACCACCTGTATTTGTACTTAAAATATTTGGTTAAGTTCTGTTTGTTAAAATCGAAAAAAATTTTAGTATTTGTATTTATTGGAGATTGAATTTCAATTATTTGTGGACAACAATTAAATTTTTCTTTTTTTAAATAGATTCCAGTGATAGTTCATTAGATGAAGAATCTGGTGATGAAGAAATTCAAAAGACTACAAAGCAGAAAACAAAGAAGAGATTGTCGGCAATGCAGCTTTATAAAATTAGGAAAGAAGAAGTATAAGAATTTAATGGTTTTATTGTATTATTTTCTGTAAATTCATATTTAATAACTTAATCAAAAATTCTCAAAAACCAAATATTAATTTTACAGTGGTACTAAATTAGGTATGTTAATGGAATTTGTTCTTGAGCAAAGTGTTATGATATATTTATATATTATGAACATTATTTTTTATGACTATTTTTTAAATTATATTGAAAATAAATGAATATGAATTTTTATAGCTTTTTAAATTTGATTATATGTTTTATTAGTTGAAGTTTCTGTCACTTTTCTGTAATTTCTTAATTTTTTTAGGAAATGAGTTAATTTCTCATTTGCAGAATATATTAATGTTTATTGGTAAAAATGAACTAGTTTAGTGATAAACTGTTCTTTAAAGTATTTAATCAAATATAAATCTTTTTTTGTTTTGTTTAAGCTTTGTTAAATTACTAAGAAAGAAGTTACTTTTCATATTTTTTATAAAACATGAACTTTATTTAATAGATTTAACTAAGTTTATTTGAGAAGTGGTAAATATAAAACATTAAGCTATAATTTTATTTAATGTAATTTAGTTATTGTTAAGTTTAAATAACAGGTAAACAAATTAAATTCATGAAAAAGGTTCAATGGAAATTAAACTGCTACTGTTTTATGTGATACTCTTATTTTATGTTTTTTAATTTTAAACCTTTTTATTCATTATAGAAGTTTATCTAAATTTATAGGTATCAAAATGCATAATGATTTTGTTTTCCAGTTGAACTATTTTCCAGGTAATCTGGATTCTGACTTCCATTTCAACAGTTTTTGGATTTAATTGCGATCATAAAATATATTGTTTGGTGTTAATTTTAAACCTGTGACATTAGCTCTTATATGAAATTAAGGGTCTGCAAAAGACCAGCAACAAAAGTTTTCAGTGTTTCATTTGAAGTAAAAAATAAAAAATATCTAAACTAAAATATTATTTTAAACCATTAATTTTTTCTAAGATAAAAAGCTAAATTATTTATTTCCATGTGCTTTTTCAATAATTTTTTATTTGTTCGTATTTTTGAATAATTAAATTGTTGACCTTATTTTTATTTTTAAATGTAAAATTTTTCAATTATCTTTCTTTTTCCCTTGTTTTTACCAGTTTCATTTATGATCAAAATATATTTTCCTATTGAGATTTGAAGATACTGTAATGTATTTGCTTTAATTACATTTCATAATAGTTTTTAATTATAATAATGTTTAAAAAATAAGTTATTAAAAGTATTAATAATTGATTCTATTAGTTTGTATTTTAAACAATATAAACAAGTTTTTCCTGTATAAAGTGCCTGATTTCTGTATGGTTGATTGTAAATTTTATTATTATTTTTTGTTTTCTTTAGGTAATTCATTTTCGTAGACTCAACAAAATATATGTTACTGGAGATGATATTGCAGATCCTATAGAGACATTTGAACAAATTGTAACAGATTTTGATGCTCAGCCCATTTTGCTAGAAAATATTAAAAAGTTAAATTATACAAAACCTACCCCTATTCAAATGCAAGCAATACCGTTAATGTTTCATGTGAGTTATTACTATTTTATTTTAATTGAAATTGTGTCCTTTATTGTTTTCATATGCTTGCTGTCTTACATATATCTCCGTAATTTTTTTCTAGAATCGCCAAATTCTTGCTTGTGCACCTACAGGATCTGGTAAAACTGCTGCTTTTCTGATTCCATTAATTCACAATCTTAAGGTAAATTGTATTTTTCATTTATTTTATCTTGCATATTCATTAATTATGTTCCATTAATTTTGAACTAAGTTTTAAATTTATTTGTATTCAGAGTAAAAAAATTCTATTGTTTTCTAATGTTTTTATTTTGTATTAGTATAGTTTTCAATTTGATTTAAGATTGTTATTGTGATGTATTTAAAATAAATTGTTTAAAAAATATTTTGCATACATTTCAAAATAATTCTGCAGTTATAAAGAATCAGAATCATTTATAAAAAATATTTTAATTTGAGCATTGAAAGTTTTTGATTTAAAAAATCATATTTATATTTATGACTGTTCTTGCTCCTCAATGAAATTCTATTTATGTGGACTATTTAATAACAGATAAAAATTCTTAGTTTAAATAAGTCTCTACATTTAAAATTATAGTATGTTTTAATAACCATGTCGGATAGACTCATATATTTATTGTCTGAGTAAGGAAATGGTGTCAGTTATTAGACAGTTTCATGTTGATGGAACTTCCTTATCTTTTTCTAGTGCAAACTTCAAAATAATGAGCTCTCTTTACTACTCTCACCTAAACCATATTGGTTTGGTCAATTTAAATAATTGTCCCCTTTGTTCATCATGAAAGATGATGGATTCTAATCACTTTTGACATGTACCTATTTGAAAGTATAACTGATGATTGTTTATAATTATACTTAGATTAACTGATGAAAGTTTGATTTTATAACTGACAACTCTCTCATGCTATCTCCACCTGTAGAAATGTGACAATCTCCATATGCAAACCAATATAAATCAATGAGATTTGATTTATATTGGTCTGCATGTGGAGATCTATGCTCCCTTAACGTAGAATTTTTTTATATATATACAGCTCTATCTACTTTATTTCTTAATGATTTATTGCAACTTAATGAGTTCATTTTTTAAAAATTCTCAAAAAAACTTGCTTATTAATAAGTTTTCAGTATAAAGTTAAAGTGTGTTACTTAACACTTACTTTCTATCTGTGTAAATTAGATGGTAAGTAAATGTTAAATAACACACTTTTACTCATGCATTAGTAGATTTTACTTACCACCTGATTTTTTTTTTTTTTTTTTTTTTGGTCAAATATCACAATGTTTCAAATTAAAGTTATTTGTTATTTCACGTATTTTTAAAATACATAAAATATCAAACAGTGCAGTAATTTTTTTACTCTTATTTGAAATAATTGTTAACTCTTAAAGAAATAATTTGTGAATTTTTTATAATTTAAAATGTTTGAACTTTTTTGTATAATTTTAGTGTCATGAAAAAGGTGGTATCAGAGCTATTGTAATAGCTCCTACAAGGGAACTCTCAAAGCAAATTTACTCTTTTTGTGCTTTACTTGTTGAAGGAACTGGTCTGAGACCTCTTATAATTGAAGATGTTAATTCAATCAAGGAACATCCAAAGTTCATTAAAAAACACGGTAATTAAATAACTTTATTTATCCTACATTTATATATAAAAATATTTTATTTGTAATTTTGCATATTTTTTGTGTATATAAATATATATACCGTATTTTCCTGTATATAATCTGCTGATTATGTGTTGAAAAAGTACCGAATTTCTTTGTGCGTATTATACGCCGCCGCACATAATCTGACAAAAAAATATTTTTCATCAGAAAAGGTGACAATAAAGTTTTGAAAAAAAAAGCCGTTTATGTTTCATAAAATAAATAACAGATGGCGCCAATATTCAGTTGACTTATTTTAACTATAATCAGCATTGTCCAATTACGTTCAAGAACGAATTCAGTTCTTCTGAACGGTTATTAAAGTTGCAATTCATTAACGTCATTTCGCATTCTGTTTTGACATGATCTGTTTCGCTCTGAAAACATTCAAATTAATATATTATCAAAGGGAAGTGTAAATTATTAATTCACATAAATTTTAAATTGAAGGCTATAGGAATGAAATGAAAAAATGTCGACAAATGTGTAAGGCAAGGTGAAGAACAAAACCTGCACAGTATAAAAGAAAAAATGTATTCCATGTGCAGTAATCCATTTCTTTCATTTAACTGTTAACAAAACAAATATAGTTTATTTTGAAAATATTTCTAAACCACGTTTTGAAAGTTTTAAAAATCTAAATATCGATTAAGTTTTACTAGAATTTTCTCGGACATTGATCGATATCGAGCTCAGTTAATCGTACTTTGCGTTGAGGTGGATTCAAACAAATCTTCATTAATGTTTCTTTTGTATAATTTATTATATTTTTAATTATAATGAATGTATTTTTCATTTTATTTGGCACCAAATTATCAGCTATAAATTTTAGACTAATTGTTTAAAAAATTGCTGCGGATAATGCAACACTTTTTTTCTTTTGCTCGAATAAAGAGGCTTGCAGATAATACACCGCTGCGGATTATATACAGGAAAATACGGTATATATATATATATATATATATATATATATAATGCATGCATACATACAGTGGATGCTTTTTTTACAAATCATAAGGACTTATAAAATAGTTAAAGTCAAAATTTTGCAAAATTAAAAAATAACTTTTTGTTCATAATTTTTTTTACCACACAGCTCTCTATTAATATGCTGTTAGAAAAAATTAATTAGTATGGATTATATTAGAATATGAAAAATAAAATTCATAATGAAAAACAATTGTCACGTGGGGAAACTGAAATCTCGAGTATCAAAAAAAGAAATGGGGCTAGTCCTAGGTCATGATGGAACAATGAGGTACCCAATATTTTACACATAAAAGATTGCTAATACTTCATCGGAACCCTGTAAAAGAAAAACATCACCCCTCTTAAATGAAGACACTCATGAATTGTTGAATATCATTTTATTTTTCAGTTAAGTAATCCTGCACAGATTTTTACGTCATCATGCTTTTCAATTTCAAAATAGCCATGTAGACAATTTACTTTCCTTTTTTTTTAATTTTTTTTAGTTGAAAACTCAGAGATCTCTGAAAAAAGAAAAAAATAGACATAATAGCAAGCAAGAATAAAAAAGAAAGTTTACCAAGGTGAAGATATCGCCAAAAGCTCAGTTTTAGAAAAATAGCCTGGACTAGAAAAAGTTTAACACTGCAATATCGAATCCCATGCCTGACTGCTGAAAATTCAAAAATCCCATTGTAAACCAACTTTCTGTTGCCACAACTGTATTAGTAGATAAAAAACTTTTAAAATAAAAAAAACAGCAGAAGGTGCAATTGGAAGCAAATTATTTATAAGCTAAGTGTCACATGACAACAATTTTTACTTTTTTCATTTAATCTAAAAACTTTATAAACAAATTACATCTGAATCCAGATTCAAAAATTCCTGAAGTGAAATTTCTTTGTAAAAACTCGTATATAAATAACTTATCTTCACTCGAGTCAGGTAAATATTTTATCTTTCTTCAGTTATGATGATTATTTAATGATGTATGCTGATCAAAGTGATTTATGTATTCTTTTGCAACATCATTCCAAGCATACATTCACAAGAAATTCTACCTAATGTATCCATTTCATAAGATTATTCAAAAACATGATTTAAGGCCAAAAATATCCTACTATATTTTTATTTGAAGTTATAGATTAGAATAAATGGTGCAAAGTCTGAAATTAGATAAGGTGGGTAAAATTTCACACAAGCTGCTTAAAAAATCTAGAGTGAATGACACTTGAGGTTCACTACTATTAATAGCTCAAAGTTTATTTATATCAATCCCACTTGGATTTAAAAAAAATATTTTTCTTTAATTTCAATTTTAGGATTGAAATTACTTTTTAATAATTAAATTGATAATAATACTAAATGTTATAATATCCAAGTTTCTCCATCATAAAATAAAGAAATTAATAAAACATTAGATAATAAAAAAATAAACTCAAACTAAAAAAGATGCAAGCTAAAGATTTTGTAACAAAGAAATTTTTCAAAAACTTAACTCATAAATGAGAATAAAAATCATTGCATCTATATGAGATCTTATTAAGGACCAGTGAATAGTTGATATTTTGATTTTAATAAATGCTACTGTTAAATTATATTTTTCTATTAATTTTTGATAAAAATTATGGATTGTAGTGAAGATTGTACGAAAAGATTGCCAGTTTAATATCCTTAATTTTATATTTCAGATATTTTGATTTCAACTCCAAATAGACTTATTTTTTTGCTTCAAAATGATCCACCTGTTATAAATTTAAATAAGTGAGTGATTCTATTTATTTCTTTTTGATAAAAATTCTTTCACTTACATTCATTTGCTTATAAAATTTTTCTTCTAAGAGTGAAGTGGCTTATTGTGGATGAATGTGACAAACTATTTGAGACTGGTAAACAAGGATTTCGAGATCAACTTGCTGCTATATATAATGCTTGTGATTCTGCTGAATTGAAAAGAGCTATGTTTAGTGCTACTTTCAGCCATGAAGTTGAAGAATGGTGTAAACTTAATCTTGATAGTTTAGTTTGTGTTGCTATTGGAACAAAGTAAGTTTTTTTTACATAATATGCATTTTTTTTATTGAAATTAAATCTTATTTTATTGGATTTGATTTAAATAAATACATAATTAAAAGATATTGTTTTTGTAATATATTATTGTTTTATACCCTGTCAAGACTACTTATATTTTAATGAAATAAATAATATTTGCAATTATTTTTATCAAAACCTACTGTGTAAGAATGAATATAAGTAACATGAAGGCGAAAACTTATATAAAAGGAAGAAAATGTGATGAAATCTAACATAACTTTTAAATTCATGATATTGAAAATTAATATGGTACCATTTCATTACTTAAGGCTTTTACTTTATTGAATTGTAAATGACTATATTTGTAAAAAAAATAGTAGGAAACAACAATAAATAATAGAGTAAAAGTAATAAGATAATAGAGTAAAAATATTATGTACTGAAATTTTATACTATTATATTATTAGAAATTCATAAATTTTGAAAGTTTAGTTTGATAGCATCGTCAGTTTAGATTTTGAATTTTCTTGCCACTTTTTTAATGAATTACAATGCTTGCTTCAAATAAAGATTAACTTATTTTTGTCATTATATATATGAAGATAAAGCTGCAATTTTTTATGTTTAATTTTTGTAGATTTTCTAAACTATTTCTAAACTGTAACTAGAGTAACAAACTTTCTTTTATCATTGATTTAGTTTTTGAAAGACATAAGAGTCAAATACATTAATTTTTTTATACTTCTGTTGTTATCTAAATGAATACTATCTATTTTATGTAGCTGCACTGATTAAAATTAAAATTTATTTTCTCTTCAAAGCAGGAAAGAATATGTTATTTGATTTTTTATTTATTTATTAGGAGACAGAATATTTTTGTCATCATAATTTACAGCAGATATTTTCAATATATATATTTATACACACACACACACGAAATATTTTCTAGGCTATTATTCATCGTAGAAATGTCAATTGTGAAATTTATTTATCTCATGTTTAATCTTTCCATTTTGGTACTTTTATCAATACAGTAAGTAGTTGACATGTATTTTTAAAAATTATATTTCTTATGTTTTACTCAATTTTTACTGAGAACAGAATAGTTGTTTATAATTAAGTTTGCTTCTGATATTTTAAAGATAGAGCTTTGTTAGATTTCTTAATGTGTTGACATTTTTATCATTATAATAAACACTTTATACTAATATTAATATTATTTATAGAAATACTGCTGTTGAAAGCATTAAGCAAGAATTACATTTTGCTGGATCTGAAGGAGGAAAACTTCTGGCTCTTCGGGATATTTTAAAAGGGGTATTTTAATTCATTCATTCTTATATTGAAGACAGGATATTTTATATTAAAAAAGTAAAAAACTTATGTGAGATGTATTTGCCAATATTAATTTACTTGAATATATATATATATATATATATATATATATATATATATATATATATATATATATATACTAAAAATTATAACTTTGATGTCCTAAATCTCACTTTTAAAAATTGTGAAAATCATTGATAGTTATTATGTACAAAAACTGTAAATTCTAGAACAAGAAAAAAAGGCTTACTTTTATTTTCAAACTTTGAATCTGCATTTCACTTTTAAATTTCATTGGCAATGTTTTACATTAGATATATTGAAATATATCTAATACTACAATAAAAAATATAACTATTATCTTTAAAATAAAATTTCTTTAAAAATCATCACTTTTATTTTCTAGGGGTTCATGGTAAAGCTCATATAATAATTATGGTAATTCATGGCTCTAAGAAAAAGGTTTGGAAATTTTTCAGCCTACAAAAATTAATTTTGAAATGCAGATACACAAGATGTTTGAAAATTACACCTAAGAACTTAAAAATCAGATTAATCTTGAATTCTTTTGGTATAAAAAAATCAGTAGTAGTGACAGAATTTTCAAACTGAATAATGACTTAGGCCTCTATTTATTATTAACGTTTCGATAGATACCTTATGCAGAAACAGATGCTTACATTTTCAGTTTGATAATGATTATTTTAGCTAATAAGACATCTTTTCTTTTTTTTTACTAAGCCATTTATTTAACAAACCAATGTTTTGTTTTAAATAATTAATAACCTTAACAGTTCAATTGAAAAACAATTCTTTAAAAAGTCAAATTGCAAATTTGTCTTTTGAAATAATTATTCCTCAAAAAATCAGATTTGTCAATAACTATGTTTTGAAATTTTTTTTTTGAAAGAGTGTTTATTCCAATTATATTAACTACAAATATTTTATAAATACCTTTAGAACTCTAAAAAAAATATGCCAATGTGTTAATTTAAAAAAACAAAAAAAAACTTATATTGAAGTGCTGTGTTTATGCAACTGTGACTGAAAATTGTTTAAATAATGAAGGGTAATTAATGGAAGTAGTGACAAAATCTGATATTTTTTAAATCAGTTTTTTGTTCACTAAAGAGTTTTCAGAAAACAGGAATCTGAAGAGTGTGGATTGAAATAAGAATTGCTATTAGTGTTATTCCTACTATCTATTAAATAATTAATTTTCAATCTATGCTTAGTTCACAGTGATTAATGTTAATGAATTCATGCCAGAAACAGATCTCCTTTATCATCAAAATAATGTCTAATCATCCTATGTAATTTCAAAGCTGATGACATTAAGCAGCTTTGTTTACTAAATTGCATAATTATTCATAACTGCATATTTTGTAAAGAAAAAATATATTTAAAAATCAAAATACTATTTACAAGAATTAAAACATTTTCATATCTGCATAATTTCCTATCCTTTCTTTAATTCATGATTATTTTTGTTATTAATTTTTGAGAAATTGAAATTATTGTATAAATATTCATTTTAACTTAATTTTATTTTATGGAGTTGCAGTTTAATTAATTTAATTTTATCAGGGATTCATGCCACCAGTGTTGATATTTGTTCAAAGTAAAGAACGTGCTAAGGAATTATATTCTGAAATTCTTTGCTATTGTAATCGAGTTGGAGTGATTCATGCAGATCTTACTCAAGAGGAGAGAGATTCAGTTGTAGAAAAATTTGTCACCAACAAAATATGGGTTTTAATTTGCACTGAATTGATGGCTAGAGGAATTGACTTCAAAGGTGTAAACTTAGTCATCAATTATGATTTTCCTACAACTGCAATCTCATATATACATAGAATAGGTAATTACTTTTATATTTATGTTATAATATGTATTGTTGTATAATATGTATTTATGTTATAATATGTATGCATATAATATGTAGTATTTATATAATCTTATAACAAATTGATAATGGTTAGTAAAAATGAAAACTATCTTTTAAAGTTAAAAAAGTAGATTATATTAACAGTAACTGCTGTGTAATTACATTATGTGACATTGAAAATGCAACACCAGAAAGTAGTGGCTAGAAAATTATGCAAATTTCAAAATAGGCACCCCTCACTAAGTTGTGCAAGTGATATGAAATGTGCAGCTCAAACAAATGCTGAAAGATATAAGGGAAGAAATCTGTAAAATGTGCAGTTTTTATGCCATTATTTATGTTAGGAAAATCATTAGAAATTTTGTTCTTGTGTCAAAAAATGCATGAAATGTTATAGCAGCGGTTCTTAACCTATGGGTCGCGACCCAAAATTGGGTCGGGAAGCATATTTCTTGGGTTGCGCTGAGTCGAACCAAAAAAGTTAGTAATACACACCCCAAATAATAAGTAATACCAACACCTCCTAGAAGAGTTACAAAACACTACAAAAACACTGAATCTTTATGTGCTTTCTGGTTAAAATTAAAAACCGAAAAGCCAATAATTGTTAAAGAAGCCCTGAAAGTTTTATTGCCCTTTTCAACAACATATATGTGTGAGGCTGGTTTTTCGGCTCTGTGTGTAATCAAAAATTATTACCGGAACAAGTTAAATCCTAAAATAGATATAAGGTGCTCCTTGACAAGCATTCAACTGAGGTTTAAAGATCTTTCAAAATGTATTCAAGCACAAGGTTCTCATTAAAACTGTATGTGACTTGCATTTAAAATTTAAAAGACTTAACATATGAATTGATATTTCTTTTTTTTTTAGGAATAAGTTAAAATGTCCATTATTTTCAAAATGTTATTAATATATTTTACTTTGGTCAATAAAATTATTAAAAACACTTGATTATTAATTAAATTTTCCTTGGATCGAAAAGTACTTTTGTTTATCTTTATTATTAAAAAAATAAATAAATTTGTAAGTTAAAAAAAAATCATCATCGTAGGATTGAAGATTTTTCAAAAATACAATCTAAAATAAAGCAATGAAAAAATTTTGACTTTTTTTTTGGGTCGCGACATGAACATATATTTCAAATTTGGGTCGCGGCTTAAAAAGGTTAAGAACCACTGTGTTATAGCAAAGAATGCCAGAGTGTCGTCCATGGAGGTAGTTCCAATTGAAAGGCAATTTAATATCTCAGAGGATCAGGTTGATGCATTCAACTCTCAACTGACCTACATCTGGATGTGTTCACAGCACATCAGCTGTGGTGATGATGATTGGAACAAAGACATGTGGCAAGTTTGGGGGATGCTGGTAGTATAATAAAAAAAAATATCTTTTAGGTGTTGCATTTACAATGTTGCAGAGTAATGTTTTCATACTCAATTGCAATTTAAAATATTAAGGTACTTCATACAGATTAATTAAGAAAATGAATTGTTACATAAAAATTAAATAACAATTTAGTTTTTCTAGTTTAGTTTTGTGTCTATTATGAAATATTTTATAAATTTTAGTTTAAATTTGTTTTTAAAACTATTTTAAATACATTTATATATATATATTCAATTTCAGGTTAGATTTTATATTTTTTGAATGTGATTATTTTAATGAAATTGTTCATTAAAACAAATTTAAAAATGGCATAAAATACAGCAAAAAAACTACTGTAAAATACACAACAGAAAAAAATTACTTTACTTTTTTATATACAGAGAATTTTTTCTGATAAATATGAAAAAATAATAAAATGGAACTTGATAGGATGGTTGTAAGAACATCATTTTAATTTTTTTTTAATAAATGTTTGTTTTTTAATTTTTTAAAAATGGTAATTTTGTACACTGAGATACCCAATTTTAGAAAATACTAAGTTACATAATATGTATTTTTAATTAATTAAACCTAATACAGTATTTAAAAATTTTTTACATTTTATACAAGATAATTATAGGTGAAAACCTATAATTTATTTAATCATAATGCTGAGTTAGCTAAAATGCTTTGTTTGCATTCCCATCCACAAATTGCTTTTATCTTAAGCTAAAAAGTACATATTGGTAATAAATACATGCATATAATAAATATTTCATTTTGTTCTGTTCCTTATTTAGGCCGAACTGGGAGAGCAGGAGAAGAAGGGAAAGCTATAACATTTTTTACAACTGATGATGTTGAAAATTTGAAAAGGCTAGTTTATATATTTTTCTGTATTTGTGACCAGCATTTAATTTTAATATAAAATTATAATTTATTTGTAAATTACATAGCATTTTATTTTTGCTTTAAATTTATTATGTTATTTTTAATAATTTACTTGTGGTTCAAGGACTAAAGAAATTATTATATTTTGATTTCCCCATTTTATTATATATTTACTTTTAGTTTTTTAATAATTTACTGATAACTTAAAATCATCATTTGCATTTACTCTTCAAAATATGGTATATATGCTTAAATCCTCAGCAAAAATAATTTTCTCAGAGATTTGTTTTATTTATTATCATTTATTAAACATTTATTTTATTAAAATTAAAAATATTCTAATAGTTACATCGTAATCAATTTATTCATATTTGAATATAAATTTAAAAGTTTTTAATTTAGCATATTCATTTTCATTAAAGTTACCATTGTCATATAAATATTTTTCTAAAGATTAAGTTTTTGTATGGTATAATAATGTTTTAACGATCCAAAAATTTTAATGCTGAATTTAGTATTGCACAAGTGATAAAGAATGCTGGCTGTGAAGTTCCTTCTTACATTATGAGCTTAAAAACTAAAAAGTAAGTTTTTTATAACACTATTAATACTTTGTTCATTCTTATGTTTTTATGTAAAGTAGAATACATGTTAAACAGTAACAAATTAATTTATAAAATAATTATAGGCTAAATCATGAAAAAAATTAATTCATTACATAAGTAGACCAGATGCTATAGAATATATTTTTTCATGCATAAAATGTTATTTATTAAAAATTATTTTTACAAGATTCCTTATTCTAAGAATTTATTCTTCACTTTATTATATTAAGCATGTGTGTCTAACTACAAAATCATTTCAAATAACATATTATTACTCAAAGTGTTATTAATTTTTTTAGCATGCTTGTGTAAAGAATATTTTTGCTAACTTTTCTATAGTTTAAAAAAAACCCTCCTCTCTGATCATTCATCCAGTTTCTTGCTATTTACGGCAATTTTTGGTGTCAGAATGCAGAAAAATTTTGAGTTGTAAATATTTTGAGTTAAATTGATTTTTAATCAATTCGGTTAGTTTAGCCGATTTTTTTCAATCCATTGTTGTGAATTTTTTTTATATTCTCTTATTTTGCGGTTTAGTTTTGCTTTTTTTATTAGGTCATTTTTTAAATGATACATTAATTAAAATTTATCTTTACTTCATTCTTTTAATCTCCTTTTTATGACAACTTAGAAATTTATAAATTTTTAAATAAAATTATTTAGTTGCAATCTTTTTAAAATCTCTCTAGATTTCATTTTTATGCATTATGGTTATATTTCTATAACCTATGAAATTTGCAATAAACGATAAATAATCTTTTTATTTGATTTTTAAATATTTCATTTTTCAAACACATTTTTAATTTAATTTTAGATCATTCAATCCAATAGTATTAAGAATACATTAAGCTCTTACAGATTTTTTACATTGTTGATGCTACTTTATGAAAAATATTTAGTGAAGTAAAATCTTTGAATATATATTTTTTAATCAAAAATTAAGTTATTAAATGAATTATCAAGAAAATTATATTACATTCAGCTTACAGGTTTTTGGTAGGCACAGATATTAATTTATGTTATATTCTTAAATTCTATCAAAATTCCATTAAAACTTTTAATCTCTTTTAAGCTTCCATATCATGGTCAAAGTTTTAACAACTGTAAGCACAAATATTTAATTATTAAGAAGAGTTTAATACTATTTTTGATACATTCATTGCTTTAATAGTGATTTAAAAAAGGCAGTTTTATGATATTCATTTACACCTAACGGTGATTATATAGAAGTGAAATTGTAGCTTAAATTTGTATAATAAATCATTTATGTTAATAATTTTACGATTAAAAGTAATCTTCAATTATTTAAAATGAATTGTGTATTAAAACAACTTTTGAGAAAAGATAATAAAAATAAATTTATAATGATTTTGTGCAAAAACACAATTAACAATATCATTTTTAAATATGCTTTAAGAAAAATCATTAATCAAAAAATTCAGAATTTGAGTTTCCATTTTTAAAAGTTAAGTTTCCTCTTACTTAAAAAGTCTAAATATTTTCATGCTTAAAATAAATATTACTTCTGAATGTTTGTTACAATTTTGTAATTATAATTTTAACTGTGAAATTTCTGTTTTGCCATAAGTATATACTACATTTATATCTTTAAACATATCTTGATTTTTGTCATGATAAATTGGTAATTCTAAAGTTTTATGGACATTATTGTAATTCCCAATTAGCAAAATATAAATACTGTTCTTAATTATAAACAATATTCTAGTTAGTTAAATATAAATCCCCCCTCCCATTCTAAGTAAAAAAAGTTTAATATTTATAAATTTTTATAAACATTGCATTTCTTGTAAATTCTAATTAATTTTAAACTTATATATTTCATTATTTTAACACAGAATAAAAGTTATTTGTTTAGATTATGTCATTTCATTTATAATCATACTCTTTTAACTTTATTTATTGTTCAATTATTGATTTTTCAAGCTAGATGATAAGTTTATTTTTGATACTATGGGATTCTAACTTATTATGTAGATTAAATTAATGGTATAAATTTTCAAATATCTTTAGTTTTTTCAAATTATGTTAGTTTCATATTAATGACTGCATAACAGAATGTTATAAATAAACACTCATTAGGACAAAAATGTATCACAAATCAATTAAAAAATTTTGCAGTATTAATCTTCTGTTGACTTTAATATACCAATACAGTCTGTCACTTATATTATAAGCATGAAAATACAGTCCAGCAATTACTTTTTAATTTTTCATTTCATATTTTATAAACTTTGATAGGATTCTAAATTTTTTATATTTGAATTCAACATGATTATTTTCTTTTGCAAACATTTTTATTTTTAATCTAAGCCATTTATTTTTCACATGAAATGTGTTGAATGAACTTAAGGTAACAATGAATTTGTTATTATCTAATATCAAGTATTTATTGTAGGTGAAGATACAATTAGTAATTAATCATTTATTTATTGGATAGCTTTTATAGAAATCAAAAATTCACTCATATTAAACTTGAAAATGTAATCTTTATAATTTTTTGAGTAACAATGAAGAATGATTAGCTCATTCATTTAAAAATTATAATAGGGATGCCTTGAAAAGATATATTAAATTTTAATTTGTTTAATACATAATTAACTCATTTACATTTAATTGCTATCATTCTAAAAAATTAAACCTGAAACATATTTTCTGTTTATATGTTGCGAGTATATTTTCAAAATAATCGACAAATTTATCAAATTACATTAGTGGTGTGAGTTTAAATTCTTATCACACTGATTCATATGAAAAGTATCAAATTATTTATGATCATTAGAGTTATGTAATAAATCAAAGTGTTAATAGTTTAGAATGAGATGTAAATGTTTTATTATATGATGAAATATAATATTAACAACCATATTTTTTAATGACTCAAACCCAAATCCCTCAAAGATTATGAGAACAATAAAACTATTATATACATTATACATGTGTGTAAAAGAAGGCAAAGTACCCAAGTACATATATAAAGAAATGTATTTTGTAAATTTGATAAAAAATTTTTCCTCTACTTTTAAATTAAGATCTTTTAAGTACGTAAAAAAGTTAAAGAATATAAATTTTAATGTAGATACTTCATTTTTCTTGTGTTTTTGATACCATTTTGCTCTTGTCAGATTTTTCTTTGTATTTCATTGCTTTTATGCAAAAACTTACCAAGGATTTCTAATTTCATATATTTTACTCAAAATTATTTGCTCATTTTATATTTCACTAATTTTTATTGTATTTATAGTTAAAAGTTTTGAGAACACATTTTAATGAAATTATAATTTTTGGCAGCCATATTTTGTTCATTACTTAAAATACTTATATGGAAGTTAATTTTATTTATAATTTTAGGAAGAAAAAGAAAAATGAATATGTGAGGCCTATCAAAAGGGAGAAAATTTCTCATGCCTCTGCTTATGATATTGAAAAACAGGGCAAGAAAAGGTAACCAATGTAGTATTTATAAAATTCAAACTATTATTAATTTATCGATTTAGTTATTTTATCAGTTGGAGTTTTATACTTTTTAACAAAATGATTAGCACTTTTAACCTTGAGTTTGGGATTTAAAACCATGTCAAAAATTATAGAACCAAATGTTCATTGCAAATATTTTTAAATAAGTGCTTTATAAGTTTTCAAGCTTTAACTATACCATAATGTTGAAAGATTTTCAGTAAATATGTGTTATTAGGAAGAGAAATCCTGTTGACAGTTATCTTACATTTCAAATTTTAGGAAATACACTGCAAAAAAAATAATGTAGGAAAGAATGCTTTTTCTTTTGTTTCTGATTTTGGGATTTTTATTTATCAATGTAGTTTTTTCAACAAGAAAATGTACTCATTTTATCTTTGGAAATAATTTTATTATGTAACATTGCATCTATTTTCTGAGAAGAATTCTCTGCAATAATTACTTGTCACTTGCAATGGAAAACAAAGTAAGCATTTCCTAGTCTCATAATTTATTTAAGTTTGTTACAATTAATATATGATTAAATTATTTTAAATGCATTTTAAATATTTTCTCAATACATATAATTTGTTAAATTGAAAATCCTCCAACAGCAATAGCTAGATTTTCTGTGCCTTCACCAGGAATATAGGAAAATTTCCACACAGTTGGGCTGAAAAGCACTACAAATAAAAAGAAAAAAATCTTTCATGCAATACAAATTAAATTTTTTAACTATATTTAGTATAATTACTACAGAAAGTTATAAAATGTTTTTCCATATAATTTAGAAGTTGATTTACCACCTAATTTTTACATAATAAAATATATTTTATTGTTTAAGCAGACAAAATCTTTAAAACTGTAGTATCTTAATTGAATTATTTATTAGTTTAAAAAAAAAAAAACTGAAAACATTTGTGCCAAAATCACTAATTAGTGATCTTGGCACAAGTTATTATTAAAATTACAGTGAACATTAATAAATTTATGCAAATAAGTGAATATATGTTTCATCATCATTTTATAAAAGAATAACAATGACATTTCATTTTCAGTATAAAAAGTTTTAAAAGAAAATGTTAGAGAATAATTTAAAAATACATAGTCATTTTCCTCTATATATTGTCTATATAACATCTTTCCTCTCCCTGTGAATGGTAAAAATAGTTATATAATTCTTAGTAATAAATATGAAACTTAGATTATTTTTGACTGATTAATTTTAAAATATTATTTCTAATGGTTTATCAAAATCACAATGTAATATATTTTTAAATGAATGTTCTCTTGGAATAGTTTTAAATTAGAGACTTACTTATTTCTCCTTCTTCAATTGTGTCATGGAGTACATTGCATGAATTATGACAAGGATCTTTGGGTTCAAATTGAATTGTATTATAACCTCTTATTTGAGCTATCCACATAATTGTAATTGTTGGCATAACATCGATCTAAAAAAGTTAGAATACAGTATCAAAATTACCTAAAACTGTACATATTAGGAAATTGAATTAAACTTGTGCAACATATAAGATTAAGGAGTTATTTTTAATAAATGAAA
The DNA here is from genome assembly GCA_037975125.1 of Latrodectus hesperus. Lineage (NCBI taxonomy): Eukaryota > Metazoa > Arthropoda > Arachnida > Araneae > Theridiidae > Latrodectus > Latrodectus hesperus. The sequence goes on along the minus strand of CM075850.1, from coordinate 73,295,249 downwards.
TTATCTTTTTGTAGTGGAGGCAAGAAGTTGCTTTTGAAGAAAAAAATGCCTAAAAGATTCCGCAAGAAAGAAAATTCTTTACAAGATAAAAACATTAAGAAGCAGTCTGAAGTGAAAAAGTCAAAACAAAAAATAAAGAATTAAATTTTCTTATTTTTGTTTTATTTGAGTATGTACAAATGTAAATAACCTTCATTTAAAAATAAATTTTACTTATTAAAATAAAGTTGTACTGATTATTGTTATATCTTATTAAACATGTAATGGTTCAACTATTAAATGATTGCTTAAAATATGAATTCTTTCATGGAACATTGGCAATCTTCATTTAAAAGAGTCAATTTTTATAATATAAAAATCTGTTTTATCTACATTTAATTTTGTTTGAGTATGTCTATGATGGCTATTGAACTTAATAATGGATTCCTTAAAGTATGCAAGTATTCATGAGTGTTAGAAAAACAATCAATCAGCACCTATGCCATTTCATTTTTAAAAGTTTAGTTTTGTTGAAATTTATTAAAAATTTTCCAATGTTCCAAATGAATTCTTTTTAACTTATAAATGAATAAAATTTAATTTTTTAATGCAAAAGTAGAAACAAAGTTTGTTTTCAATCTAAAAGTAATTATAGAAATTATACATAAAAATAATCATAATTCAATATAGCAACAAATCTAAATTCTGTTAATTTTATTCTTTATTATTGTGTATATACTTTTTAAAATAAAGATTTTTACTTACTCGCTTAAATTTCTTTCCAACATAGCCAGAAGACATGAGAATCCAGTTTGCTTCAGTCATTTGTACGATACTTGGCATAAAATATGGCCGAGAGTAAAATTTACGAACAAACTTTTGTGTAGCTTTTTCGCAATTTTCCCTATATGTAAAAGTTATTATCTTTCAGCATCATATGTTTACATAGTTTTTGTAATGAAGCAAATTTTTTTAATTTCATAACATATATATCTTGTTTTATAGCAAATTTATAATGTAAACTTACTATCTTAGATCTACTCAAAAAATATTACCCATTTTTTAAACTTAACTAAAAAAATCATATTAAATATTTTAAGTTAAACTGAATTCAGTAGCACAACAGCCTGCATAGAACTTAAACCTACAGTGCCCATATCTATTTCCTTGATTGAGAGTCCTGGGGTGCAAAGCCCTGGTTACCAGTTAGGTGGTCAGCTTATCAGAATCTCTCAGTATTTAGTTCCTTAGAGATTGCTTGGTTTTCAGCTTTATCAACTCACTGAACAATTGAAAGGCTGAAATATTTTATTAAAATGCATCTTAAAATTTTTAGCCTTATATAGCTTTAAAATATGGATAACTATTGAATCTGAAATAGTTTCTTATATTGCAGTCTGAAAACTTTCTTTCTGGTCGGTGTTGCAATTTTACAGTTTACAACTATGCTTGTATCACCACTCTTCAAAATAATTTGAGAAATGCTTGAATAACCAATATATTTAAAAAGTTATCAAGTTTACTTGAACTGTAAAAGTTTAAGAATTGAGAAGATTTGTTCATTTAAATGCATAGATATATTTAATATTAATCAAAAGCTTGAATATGAACTAAAACAGAACTAAGTATATTTTAAACATTCATATAATTTTTGCAGAATCAAGATATTTTTCATTTGACATTTAATTTTCAGCAATATTAGCAATTAAAGATGTTTTACTTTACAATGTAGTTATTTTAATATTATACACAAATTATACTTAAAATTGTTTCTTTGAATATTTCAAGAAACATATATATATATATATATATATATATATACAGTAAAGTAAAAGTAAGCATACAAAAACTTGTTATTTTACATAAAGTTAACATGATTTTGGCTGTATCATAGAACTTACCAATGAGCATACCACTTCTGTAAATCTTGATTAAGCAACTTTTTAAAAAGTTTATGATGATTTTCAACTTGTAAATTGGATTGAAACATACAAATATCCTCTTTCAGATCATAAAATCCCTGCATAAAATTATTGCATCATCATTTCAAGATTCATAAAATAAAATGATAATAAGCTAAAACATTATCTAAGAATATTTCTAAAATTGTGTTCAAAATTGAAGTTTGCATTGACCTCATTTATTTGTTTAATGATGAATTCTAATGAATTATTTATTATATTAAAATATTTTTAAAGTAAAATTACAATATTTAAGTTAATAGATAAAAAATTTTGTTTAGCAAATAACATTTGTACACAAATAAGAAAAACTCAAAATTTACTACTTAATTTTTAATTAGAAGTCAAAAGTATTTTAAATGAATGTATGTTGGTTTAACAAAATCAATATTAAAAATTTCATTATTTTTAATATTGAATAATAATTTTCCTTATTTCAATTACATTATGTAATTCAATGCCAAAAAGTTTAATTTTATGTTACAAACAAATAAGTTAAAATATTTATTTCAGTTTTAAAGTTCTGGATTTAAAAATGAGTCACCAGGCAGAATAACAAAATAAAATTTGAGGCAAAAAATATAATACTTTCAAAGCAATTTATGTTGTTATAATTTTACTTATACCAGAAGAAACACAATTCCAAAAGACTATACTTTTTCTTATTCAGTTTGATATATATTATACTTAAAACGTTTACGATTATTTTTAAAAGCTCTAATAATAAAAGCTGTTTCTATTAAATTAATTTGCTATTTTTATAAATGTATGTATTATTTGAATCAAGTTACTTTATGCAGAAATTGCTAAGTTCAAAAGAAAATATTTTACTAGTAAACAAATAGAAATAATAATGTAATAGCCAAATTTCTGGGTATTTGTAGTTAATAAACTAGTAAGCAGATGAAAACCAAGGTGTAAACAATTTAGAAGTTGAAATTGATGATGTTTTTGATATTTTAATTACAATTAACTGTGTTTTAAAAATAATTTTTAAAAAAGAAAAGCTCAAATGCAGAAAATTTCCAAAACATCACTGCCAATGAGTATTTGAGACCTATTGGAGATGAAGGGAAGTATAAAAAATTCAACATTAAAAACATTATTTTCTAGAAAGAAACTGATGTCTAATTTAAGTGTTTATGCTTACTTATATTAGCAAAATAGAATACCTTTATTCATAAATTAATTTTTCCTTATACAAAAACATAATTTATCATTTATATTTTATAGCTTTTTATTAAATTTTATTACACATTTAAGAAAGTATAATGTACAAAATAAACTAAAATATATGAAACATTATATTCACTTTAAAAAAAATCTTGATTTTTTAACTTGTAAACTAATTAATTGTGAAACAATCTAAAAAGCTAATGTTAAACATACCTCAGTTAAATTTAAAATGTTAAAAGAATCCTGCATGACTGACCAATCAAACATTGCATCTCTTACAATCACTGGAATGTTCCTTTGCATGTAAAATTGTGAAATCTCTTCAGGTGATGTTCTATTTAAATAGTCCACATCAAAAATATCCTCACATACCTAAAACAAATTATTTAATAACATTTTTTATTCCATTTTTTTAATAAACGTAAAATATATCTTGAACTGTAATTCTGCTAATGAAAAATTACTTTTGCTAAATAATTCTAAAAATATGAATCACTCATCAATTTATAGAAACATTGTTTATATCCTTCATATTTGCTTCAAACTTTATAAAAAAATCTTTTTTATACGTCTTAACATTTCTGTAAATCATTTTCTAATTTTTTCAACATATAAATCTTTTTAAATTGACAATTTTAATCCAGACTTAATATTTGACAACTGTTAATAAAAGTGCAAATCTTCAAATAAAATCTGACCACATTTAAAAAAATTTTAACAATGGTATTTTAAAATATATAATTTTACACATTTGGATTACATGTAACTTTGTTTTGCCAATCTGATGATGAAAGTGATATCTTAACTATTAGTATAATAGGTTATAACAAATCAAAATGAAATTCTATATAATTCAGAGAAATCTGAGATCATAAGAAATTTCATTGATTTGATTCTAAAAACAATAAACAGCAAATATTATGCAAATAAGTTTTTCATTTTGGTACACTAAAAAGGAACAAATAGCATGAATCCTTATTATTTAAAATAGGGGTTCATTTAAACATTTTTAAGAATAATTTTTGAGCAGAAAAGATTTTTAAATACACTCAAAAAGTTACATGATAACATATAAACAAAGAAAAAATCAGACAATTAAAAAAAGCTTGTGACAAATGAAAGATTTATCTGTTATGTATTATAAAATTTTGGTTAACATATTGTGTGGCAAAACATAAGAGGGTAGATTTTAAATAATTGTATTTTTAAAGCTCTCTAAAATCAGCAAAACAAAAAGAATAGATCTCATTAAAAATCTTTCAATAATTTTTGCAAACTATAAATTTATAAACTGTGACTAATTTTATTTGTAAGACCTGAAGAAGTTTTGATTATTCTTTATTTAAAACACAAAATAAGCAAATAATTTTCCATAAGAATTGCAGTTAAATCTGATAGAACAGTTAAATAAAACTGCTGATATTAAATTTAAATCCTATTAAAATATAAAATATTCAAATGAAACTAGTTGTTTCAAGTTATTTGTATTGTTTCGTCACTCCACAATCACTATTCACTATCTCAATTAAAATTTTACTGGATTAGCATATAATAGCAAAGTGGTACTAGTGTCATGTTAGAGAAGAAAAATTAAACTAAAGAAAATTTGACACAAAATTACATCACACTTAGTTACAAAACACTAATTATAATATCAGTCCAGATTATGTGAACCACAAGATACAATTAGCTGTATCTGATTCAATTGGGTGCATAGGTATCAACCATATAAATTTTTATGTGTGAATAAGTTATACTATTTAAAACAAATAACTTAAAAACCAATAAAACCTAATTAAATGGAGGTCATAATTTAGATCCATTGAAAATTTAGATATATGTTAGCTATAAGATTGGTAGCAAGTTATTATAAGATTATAACTATATTCCACATATGGACATTAAACATTACAACCTTATTTTAATTGGAGTGAAGATTATAAAATTAAAATTCTACTAAAAGGACAAGTATAATGGGTTGATTAAGTATTAATTAATTGAATTACATTTTGACCAAGCAATTTTTTTAATATGTCAATGCTATTTAACTGCAATTACACTTTAATTTAGTAATTTTGTATGAGACAGTTAACTGAACTTTCATTGTTGTCAGGAAGTCTCCAAAAGAGGAAAATAAATTTAGATAAAATCAGAGAAAGATACAATTTTTTCAGTCTTTAAAGGTAAATCTAAAGGCAAATGTTTTAAAACCAAAAAGGAAGCAATTACTGGTAAATTTTATGATAAACAAATAAAAGAGAATGACCAAATTATCACCAATCAGCAATTATTTTCAAATCCAATTAATAGTCATAATGGAAAAATTTGCAACACATAATAACAAGGAAAGAAAACTATTAATTGAGAGATCTAATTCTCATCAGAAATATTTCAATACTATTTAAAACCAACTGACTGAAAAACTGCAGATGTTTGGATTACTAAGCTTTATATTCATCAAGCTTAGTAATCCAAACATCTGCAAATTGTATCAAGAAACTTATATGAGAGCAAAATTTTACAAATACTAATAGAGAAGTTAGTAGAATAGAAGAAATAGAGAAGTTTGTAATAGATATTAATGACATTTTTTATTTTATATTCCTTAGCATTATTTAATTTTAAATGCTTTTTTTTCAGGAGATAATGCACAACATGACATTATAATGTTTAATAAAATTAAAAACCAAACATTATTTAAGTGTTGAAATGTATTATTTGAAAAAGTTGTCTACATTAATTCCATAGATTGATTTTTAAAACACAATTACAGTAATCCCTCTATAACATGCTCTTATAACGCATTTTCATACTAAGTGATTTCATGTCCCTCATATAACATGTGTTTTCCCCCATATAATACATTAATTCCCCATGTTATATTTCTATACTGCAAAATTTATAATGATTAGTACAGTTCACAATCAATTTTGCATATGTTTGCACATTGTGTCAATTGTGCTCATATAAAATAATACATAGTGTCAATTGTGTTCTTATAAAATTAAATTACATTATTGGCCTTTGAACATTCTGCTAAAAAATAAATCTCGGTGGGACTCTATTTCAGATAGCAAATAAACAAACTGTAAACAGCAAATAAACATGTAATAAAACTGTTTTTGGTATTATTTGACCAATTTGAAATTAACTGGTTTTTAGTTATATTTGTATAAGATTTTTATTTAAAATGTTCTTAATTTATTTTTAATAAAACACATACAGTTCCTTCATATGACATTGTTTTTCCTTAATATTTGATTTAAACCTCCTTTAATGAGAAAAGTTAAACATAAATCATTTGCACATAACGTGTTATAAGAGGTCATACAAGCATGTTTTACGAGAATGCTGATACAACACATTTTTTATAATGCAGAACTAATATTCTCTGTTGTAAGGGAGATTACTATTTTGTGATAAAATAACTAAATGATAATTTAAAATAATGTCATCAGTGCTTATTTTTATATAAACATGTACAAATTAATAGCTTAATTATAAGTTTTCAGTTTAATATTTATTTTAATTTAAGTAATACATCATGAATTTATCATATGCAAAATAATTATTTCCAATGAAATTAAATTTTAAAATTAGGTTATTACCCCTCTTATTTATTTTATAAAACATACATTATTAATAAGGTTCTTAAATTTTCTTCAATTTTTTTCTGAAAATTTAACAAGATTAATTTACAAACATTTTTATTATAGATGTATAAATTGTTCTTAACCCTTTCGCGACTAACAGGACACATACGTCCCAAGCAAAATTCAAAAAAATCTGTTGGGTCAGAATCTCTTCTTTGTCTTATGGGAGACATTCCCATCAGTCCTGCCAACATTTTTTGGATGTGTTTTCAACCACAGCAGGTACATGGCACTACCGTACGCAATCATATTCCCGGCTTTTGGAAGCATTGCATTGGCTCATTTCGTATTCTAAAAACATAAATGCTTTATTTTTTGGGAAATATCGCATATATTCGAATAAATTTTGATTAACCATAAATCTAAGGTTAGGTACGTTGTTCACAAAGTGAATTATCTCAAATAAACTGGTAAGTAGGAAAATTTTATTTCAGTTTTTATAGTCAAGACATTTGTGTCCCTCTCGTCTTGGATAGTGGGAACATGTTGTCCCACAGTCTTATGAGATCAAGTAACTTGATATTCTATTTTTGATTACTTTTGAATTTGTTACTTATTATTTTTAATTTAGGCACAAATTAATTCAGTCTAAGGATGACTCAAGGTGAAAAAAAAAAACTTGTCACGAAAGGGTTAAATTTTAAGAAATTCAAATGAAATACCAAAATGAAAGCTAAATTATCCAGACTGAAAAAAAATAAGCAAAATATCAATTAATAGCTTTGCAATAAAAGATACTTATTGCAAAGCTAGTAATCCATTCCTCTTTGATTAAAACTAAGCAAAGTGAAATCAGAAAGTGAATAGAAAATTTATTTTAAATATTACTATGTAGGGAAATGCTTTTCTTTTAAGTTTTACTCTAAACACTTTTTATAATAAAAGATTTCGATATTTAGAAACATAAAAAATTGATTAAACTAATTACTTACATAAGACATTTCATTTAAATAGAAATATACGAATATACTTACTTTGCAGTCAAATTTGTATACTTCATCATTAGAGTAAAATGGGTTGTCCAGCAAACAGTTCTCAGAATACAAATCAGTCCAATCCCAAAATGGAAGAATCTTTAAAAAATGATACATAAAATCAGTTAAAATAAAATTATGTATGAAATTTTAAGAAAGACAAAATTTAATAATCTATTTTTTTAATTCATAGAACATCATTTACATATTTCTAATCTATGAATTTGTATGAATTTTTCATGGCTTATTTTAATTTTATTATTAATGATGCTTAGTTATTATAATTATTTCCAAGTCATTTTCATTGTAAATGCATATAAATTATGTGGAGTTTTCAATTTTTCCTTTTGTATTCCTTGCCTTTTAAGGCCAATGAGATACTTAAGTTAAAAAAAAATACTTTATAAATTAATAAGAATTACTAAAAAAACCCTAAAAATATTACTAAGAATATACTGAATCTTAATATATCAGATTAAAAAAAATTATAATAAAAACCTTTTTTCCTCCATCAAATTGAAAAACATTAACATTTGATGTTGAAGCATTTTATCCATTAATACAATTATGTAATGACCTCCTTAATAAGTTCATTTTCACCGATAAAATTTCTCTTAATATTTTTAATAAAATAATCTTATTAGATTTCTACTTTTACTGAAAGAGTAAAAATCTTCAGTGGTAATCCATTCTATATAAATACCAGTCTTTGTGACCAACTTTGTCAATTTTTATTCATTTGAATGTATTTATCAGCTAATATATTAAATTAGTCAGAATTTCATTTTATAATTTATATTCTCTCCTAGTTTTATGAAAACAATTTATACGCTAAATTCAAAACTTTCGCAGTATGTTTATTTTAAATTATAAGTTATTATTCCCCTTTTTCCAAAAATATAATCAGTTTCTGATGGGAGAAGGAAGATATTTGGATTTATTTACTATAAAAAATATAAAATTTCAATATAAAAAATTGGTGTTTAAAGTATTTAGGTTAATTTTTAATTATTTAGAGCAAATTCTGACTTTATAGAATTCTCGATTCCCTCGGTTTCTTTAGTAAGCAGTTTTTTTTTTTAAAGTTGTATAAGTTTTCATTGAAATTATTTCAAATTAGGACCATTTTTTTCATGATAAATTTATTTTACCTTATCATAAAACTTTCGAAAATATATTCCATAAAATAAATCAAAATTAAAAATCTTATTCATACTTCGCAGACAAATTCAGATATTTTGTTTGTTAAAAGTGAACTCTTTACAAGATATAAGTGAATTCTTCAAAAAACGTTTAAATTACTTTTATTTGTATTACCTTAAACATGATGTACCGAGTATTGGTTAAAAATGATCTAGATACTGCCTCAGAAGAAAGAGTATAAGAAATGGCAAGACAACATATGCCGATCTTGAGAATCATCGTAAATTTTTTCTTCCATTCTATCTTTTGAACCGGCAAAAGCAATGGCTTAGCTTTTTCTACAATTTCTTCATGAGTTAGACCTGCCGCAAGACAGTATTCATAAACAGTTTGAATTTCATGATTTATTTCAGAAATTGCAGTTTTTCCATTTTTGTTTGACATTTTGACAAGAGTAGACGACAGCAAACTGAAACTAGAACAATCGTTGCCATTCTATGAAGCCAATCGTTGCCATTCATTCATCTATTAACTGTTTTTCCAAATTTTTCTAAAAACCAGATTCTTCTTAGTTAAAATGCATGAGCAGTGGAAGTGCTCTTACATTAACTTTCTTAAGGATTTGGAAAAAAAACTTACATGTTTGTAAAACAAAATAGCATTCTATACAGGATACATTTTGGTTCTAATTAGCTTCAAGCATTTGTTACAGATAACTTCTAGCATGCAAAAAGGGCTGGAAGAAGCAACCGTAGTCTATTATGATTCGAGTGGCTCTCTCAAAGAAGAGCCAAATAGATCCTAAAACAAACAATATTTTCCAGAAAACTTCTATTTTATTTTGATTAATTTCACAATATTATATTTTCAATAAATAATTATTATATAATTAATTATTTTATATACTGATCTGGAAGATAAATTATAATAAGTAATATTTGCAATAAATCATTATAATATCTTCACACATAAATCATTTTTCTTTTTGAAGATTATATTTTTCTAGAATGGTGATATATATTTTTATTTTTTAAACGATAGGCAGGTTTATTATTCCAAAACATAATCGAACAACCTATTATTAAGTTTAATTAATTTTATGTATTTTCTTAAAAGCAATTATAACAAGAAAACAATTATAACTTAAAAGCAAAAAAGAAAAACTTAATATTCTTTTCTTTTTTCTTGTGAACACGAATGTAAAAGATAATTATTGCAGCAAATGAAAGTTTTTCCTTTCTTATGGCAAAAGATTGGCCTTCATCATTTTAAAAATGATGATTTAAATGATAAAATTGATTGAAAATAATAGAAATATGGCAGATACACAGTCTGAATTAAATAAAATTTGGCAACAGACGAAATTCTCAAATAAGAATTTATCATGAAATCTGAAAAGAACCAAATAAATCATGGCAACCTATAAAATTTTAACCAGAAAAGTAATCTATACTTAAATCTAGTAAAACAGTTCTTTTATAATAGCAAACCTAATAAAAACATCGAACATTCATTGGACAATGAGTGAGAAATGCCATTCTTCACCATAAACGAATCACTTTATTTTCTGAATGATTATTTTCTTAAGTACGCTTTGTTCCACTCTTTTCTAAATTTAATTTTATTTACCGAATAGGGGCAGAGACTTTAAGTTAATTAGGATCTAAAGTTTCATTTCATATGACACTCTGAGGACAATACGCAGGGCCTCTTTTATTAATTACAGGAAAAATTATCGCACTTATCTGATAATTTCAAGATAACAAAATTTTAAATTCATTATCATTTGTCCTCTCTTGAGTGAACTATTTGTGGATTTTTTCCAAAGTATATAAAGCCACATTAATATTTTAAATTATATTAGGAGTTTTTGCGAAAAGTCGCCAGATGTCAAACCACGCTTTTTAGAACTCATGATCGATGAAATTGAAGGAAAAAACTCTTTTTAAAAATGGATGGACAAATGCAGCAAACTTACATTTGGCCGCAATTTTTCTTTATAATAGGAAAAGGAAATTCTTCTCAGGCAAAATAGGGTCAAGCAAAAAGTTCGCTCTCTACCGTGTTAACAGCTTAGTGACATTGCGATGATGTTTAAAAATTTTCATTAAAATTTGATCTATCTGCTCCAATTATGTTAAAATTTTGAAATTGGTTAAGGAACTTGCATTTACTAAATATTATTACTTAAAGCATCCAGCTACAAAACACAAGAAACACGTGTTATTTTTATTTCTTAACGTGGGCTATATAGTGTTGAAATTATTTTTCAAAAAGAAAAGTTTTAATGAGATTCTCGCGATAGATCCCCGCATCAAATGCTAAAAACTCGCATTCCCAAGAACTAGAAGATTGACGAAATCCAGAAATCTATTATATTAATATTTATAATAAAATATAAGTTTCGTCACATTGACAAACATACAAACATTGCCAAGTTTTCCTGTGAAAAATATATTGATTTGTTTTTGATCAGTTTTAGGTTCTCATATATAGCGAGGTTTTATTGCATATTATCATACGCAATTACCAAATGGTTGGCTTTTCAATATTACATAAAGATTAGTGTTGGCGCCAGCGAGCGCAGCGCCGCCTCTGGGTTATAAAAAAGAAACCGACAGTAGCCATTGAGAGTCGGAGAAATAAAGTGTGTGTTTTTATACAGTCCTTGAGTGAGTTTTAATTGAGTTAAAACTGAGCTATTAACATTGGTCATAGTCTCACCGAAGAAAACAAGCAACTTATGGATCTATATAATGGCAATGAGTTATAATTTACGCCTCTGCTGAATATCGTCAACGTAATTGAGGTATGTGAGTAATTTACATGTTCTGAGAATAGATCTTTATATGTATATATTGAAATATTAATAACTATCCAAAATGTTTAAAGTCGAAAAAAAAGAGGATTTGATATTAATTGCTATTGAGTTAGGAGAAAATGTCAATGAGAAAATTACTGTTTCAGAATTAAGCAGTATTATAAAACAAAACCAGAAGTACGTGACAGAGAAAGATTCCGTTGTAGAATTAGCAAATACGATAATTGAAGAGCGAAAGTCCGATGAGTTGCAGCAACTAGAGTTAGAGAAAATTAAGCTCGAACAGAGAAAATCTGAAGAGCTTCAACAATTGGAATTAGAAAAACTTAATACAAAGCGGAGATTTTGTTAAATTTGCTAGGGGAAAGAGCGACTAATGTGATAACTTATATAAAGGATGACGAGTTAATGAGTATTCTAAAGTAAAAACAATAGTACTTCGAGAATTTGAACCTACCCCTCAATCATGTTTAGAACATTTTAGGAAAGCCCACCGCCAACCAAATGAAACATACGTACAATTTGCATCGCGATTAACGACGAGCTGGAAATATTATTTAGAATTGAGGAAGGTAACAGATTTCGAAACTCTGAAAGATTAATTGTGTCGGATAAAATATGCCAGACCTTAGATAGAGAAACTACGTGTCATAATAATATGAGACAGGCTGACACATGGTTTAAACCCTCTGAATTAGGGAACGAAATTGATTTATATTTTACTTCCCGAGGTAAGACTTTCGTGGAAAACTCTTAGTTTAATAAATTGTCCTAGTCAAAATACACGTCGAGAGTTTTCCTTTCGGAAGTTTAAAATAATAAGTGTGTTTTATCATGTAATGAGAATCACCCCACGTATAAATGCCCTAATTATAAAAATATGTCAGTAAATGAGCGTATTGAGTTTGTAAAATCAAATCACTTCTGTTTTAATTGCTTGGGGAATAATCATAGGGTAACGACTTGTAAATCAAAACATTCGTGCAATATCTGTAAATGGCGTCATTATGCCACACTTCACTTTCAGTCAGAGCAAAAATAAGAACGTTTATCGGCGCCTGATGAGAATGTAAATACTCTCAAAGCGAAAGTGAGTTCCTTCCCCTCCCTCACAGCTTAAGAATTCGTTCCTACTGGCAATAAACAAGAATCACGTGGTCAGGATCAAAATTGCTTGGCGGCGACTAGTTATACTTAGTCAGCAAATTCGAAGTCTGTACTAGTTAGCACTTTTATTTGTTTTTTAACCGATGACTTGGGAAATGTTTTACGCGTTCATGGTTTATTAGACGTTGGAGCCAGCGCTAATTTTTTGAGTAAGAGTTGAGTTGACAAGCTTAATTTAAGAAAGGAAAAAATAAATATTAAAGTTTCAGGTTTAAATGGAATGTCTCTGACAATTAAATCTAAAGTTAATGCTACGATTGTTAATGATATAAGAAATTTCAAATTAGATTTAGAATTTTTGATTGTTCCCAGTGCTACAAATTTGACCCTTTTAAGGCAAATTGATATTTGCGTTCCGGAATTAAAAAAACATTAAGATAGCGGATTCGGGATTTAATGTTCCAGGTCCAATCGATTTAATTCTGGGAGCAGAGAATTTTTATGGACTATTAAAACCTGACAGAATTTACCCTACTAATACTAAATTAATTTTACAAAACACAGTATTCCGATTTGTAGTGAGTCGTAGTGTACCAATAGTAACTGAGACTAAAGTACACTGTGGGCTTATAAACGAGGGTGCCGACTTAAATAAAATTATGCGGTATTTTTGGGAAATAGAACAAATTGAAGAAACATAGAAATTTGAAACTGCTGAGAGAATTGAAGCTAATAATCATTTTATGAAAATTCATAAAAGGGATAAATCAGGAAAATATTTGTGGTACAGATGCCATTTAGAAAAGATCCGAAATTACTGGGAGAGTCTAGAGAAATTGCAGTCAAAAGATTAAATTCCTTGTGGAATAAGTTGGAAAGGAATCCAAAACTTCTGGAATAATATCGTCAATTTATGAGTGAATATGAGTGCTTGAATCATATGCAAGAAGTTTCTATGACGCAAGAAACTGAAGTGGTCTACTATTTACCTCATCATGTAGTTTATAGACCACAGAAAACGAGTACGAAATGTAGAGTTGTGTTTAAAGCTTCACAAATTACTTCAATTGGTGAGTCATTAAATTCCATTCAGCTAAATGGTGGTGTAATTCAAGATGATTTATTTGGTATAATATTGAGGTTTATAAAACATCTTTTTGCTTTTACTACCGACATTAAGAAATGTATAGAATGATTTGGATTGATCCTGCACAAAGAGACTTGCAAAGAATTGTATGGAAAGATAGTAAGGAAGCGAATATTAAAACGTATCAATTATGCACAGTGACGTATGGAATCACTAGTGCTTTGTGTTGAAGAAATTGCTACATTTTATGTTGTTTAATTTTACATTAATAAAAATCTTAAAATATTGCTAATGTACAGTAAAACTTAAAATCTGTATTCTTGCCCTAACTTTGCATATACTGCCATGGAAATCGCTTTGTAGCCATTATTTTCTATTGCGTGGCAATTTGAAATATATTACTAGACTGACTTGACACGTCTCACTTAAAAAGTTTATTCCTTCTCAGATATAAAGCAAAAACATGTTTGAAAAAATAAAATTGCTTCATATTAGTTTTTCACAATAAATAAAAATGTTTGTAATTAAATTTAATAGTTCCTATTATCTTGCCTAATTATAAATAAACATCATTATATGTATTTGATAAATTTTAAACCCAAATATGTATAATTTTTCAAAGATTAATATTTTTGATTTGCAAAACATTTCTAAAAATAAAATAATCATCCGAATAACTTTTGAAGCATTTCAAGATAAAGTAATTGGAAAATTTTCAATGTATCAAATATAGTTTAAATAATTTATCAAAAAATTTTAAAATTAAGTGTTTAGGAAAATGACTTAATAATTTAATCATACGTATCAGGAAACTTTACAAAAACATTTGTAAGTAAAATAAATAGGAGAATGATTTTTCTATTTTTCTTGAATTATCCCAAGATTGAATAGAAACATTTTAAATAAAATATAATTGATGTATTTTAACAAATCAAAGGTTATTTAAAGAAATTATAGAAAAATTACATGATAGAGTAAATTGAGTCTTTTTTCTGAAAGGACTTAGGAAATAATTTTGGTTTAATTATATATTTATTTTACTAATGTATCTTTTCATGCTATTGGTGAGAACCTCAATAGCATGAAAAGATACATTAACATTACTAAGTGTAACTTTTAAAATCAAATAAATTCGTGATATTTTAAAATTTTTCATAAAAAATCAAGAGTGTTTTCTTATTTGAAAAATATGATATATTTTTGTTTTAGAGATTTTATCAAGCCATCCTTTATCCTGATATATTTTTTATTCCTTGTAACCAAAACTTTTATGTTAAAATATGATATTTCAAAATTTTTCTATTACTATAGTGCGACCACCAGGAGATGGCGGGTGTGACGTAAGAGTCACGTGTTATCAGAGAAGTCTACTTCAACAATTTAGCGAGCGGAGGAGAAAACGAGGAGAAAGCGCCTCAATCTAGGTTACCTTATTTGGCTAATTAGCACTTTCTGATGTAGAATGAAAATAAAATATGTATGTGTTATGCTTTTTCGAAGAATTCAAATACGAGAATTGAAATATATAAATACATATATTAAGCTATGATAGAAAAACATTTAGAATGAAAATATTTTTATTTTGCCATGAAAATTTCATTATTAGGTAGATTTTAGAATTTATTTATTTCACAAGAACAGGAACAAAACCTGTTTTTAAGGCCAATAAGTTAACACCGAACGATAGATAATTTTTATGTCCAAAATTTGTATATTTTTATTGTGTTATCGCAATAATTTTTGAGAAAATAGGAAAGGGTGAGATTTTCTAGAATATGCTTGTTGTTAAGTTAATTTAGATGAAGACACTTTTTACATAAGAAACATTTTAGGCTAAAAAGAAACTCCGTAAGTAATAAATTAACTTTTTACAGCCTTTTTTATTCAAGATACATATTTCATCATATTACGACATACTAATATTTTAAAATGTTTTAGAATTAATTTTAATTCATATAGGTTTATAGTATGGAATATATTGTGCACCAATGGAATCATTTAAAATAATTTGAGGGAATATAAAATATTTATATTTTGTTCAGTAAAATCTATCATTTAAATAGTTTTTAACAATTTTGATTGTATAACCTGTTTTATTAAAACATTTTTGTGTATAATATCAAATAAAAAAATGGATAACAAAGAATTTTCAAAATTTTTAAAAATAAAATTTATACAGATTTCGCATAAATATTATATGTTAATATAAGGGAAATATAGTTTTTGTAGTTGCCGAAGAAGAGAAAATGCCTTCAGGGAGGTCTTTCTAATGAAAAGTGACCCGAATTCTCGTTAACGTGCAAGGAAAACCCTGAAAACCTTACACAGTCACTCCGTTTGGTTCATTAAGATTTGAACCCACTAATTTCAGAACCAAACTCCTCATTTCGCAGAATGCTATCTGTTTGGCTGAGTCAACCTTCTTATAAAAAATCTACATAATTTTGAGAACTTCCAAAGCTGATCTGTATTTATTATTTTAAAATTTCAGTTCTTATAGTTATTATTTTATTAATAAGTATCCATAGAAGTATCCGAATCCCAATCAATTGTACCAGTTTCAGAAGCAGTATCAGTTTCTGATTCGGATCCTATATCGAAATTCAATGTTTCAATTGTAGTCTCCACAAGTCCATCAATTTTCCAATATTCTCCTTCGATTTTTTCTACATGACAGCAGTATTTTTGCCAGGTTTCCCCAGAGATATTTTTAATTGCATTTGACGTCAACTCCTTCATTGTTTTCAAACTGAGATCAGCTTCGACGTTTCTTTCGCGAACATGGCGCTTTACTGCTGCCCAAGCTAACTCAATAGGATTTAAGTCACAATGATAAGGAGGCAATCTTAGAACGGAATGACCTTCTGCTTTTAAAAGTTCGTCAATGTGATATTTTTTGCTAAGTGGAGCATTCATTTTAATTAATTGAAACAGTTCAGGCTTTCTCATAGTGCTGTCATACTGTATATTTTTGTCATCCAAATATTTACACATTTTAGCTTTCGTTGAATATTTCGTTGGTACTGGATTCAAAATCTTCGTATGGTACGATGCATTATCCATTATTATGATGGAATTACAAGGGATATTAGGTAGCAATTTTTCTCGTATCCACTTTTCAAAATTTTCGTAATTCATTTGCCCATGATAATCACCTGTTGCACAGCCTGCTTTAAATACTAATTCTGCATTTGGCACAAATCCATCTTTCGATCCAGCATGCACAACAATTAACCGATTTCCAGCACCATCTTTTACGAAAGCACCAAGTTTTTCATCTTGCCAGCATTTTGAGAAGGAAAGGTTGCTGTCAATCCAAGTTTCATCCACATAAATAATGCTTTTTTGGATTTCTCGATATTTTTTTATTTCTCTCAAGTACCGGCATCTCCACGAAATTATGTCTGGCCGTTCAATCAGTAGTTTTCTTTTATTTTGGCATCGTTTCCAACGAAATCCAATTTGATGCAGGACTTTCCTTAAAGATTCCCTTTTCCAAGAAAAATTAATCTTTTCTTTCAACACTGGCAATAATAATGAAATGGATGGAACTTTATTAGATGCATAAAATTCATTTACTGTATTTCGAATGACACATAAATCAAAATTGTCCAAAACTACATTCCGTTCTGCAGGTCGACTACGCTGTTTCCCTGGAGTTGAAAGCCTGCTATCAGTTGTGGATTCCTTTTTAATTCTTTGGACAGTTCTAAGAGAAACGCCAGTAGCAGCCGCAGTACGTTCCTGTGCTTTCTGAATTGGTATCGAAAGCGAAGTAGACTTTGCTTCATTTTCAAAAAATATGCGCACGTTATTAACGATGTTACGTTCTTTAGAACGCAATGTTTTCCCTTTTAGAGACATTATGTGTTGTTCTGAAAAGAACAGTTTTAAATCAATCAAAAATACTAAAAATCAAGAGCGCTGATAATACAACCTTCTAGGCTAAGTAGAAAGCAGAGAATGAGGAGGAGAAAATTGTGTTCTTCGCCAAAGAGAAGAACGGGCGAAGAATTTGTTTTAACCCTAAACGGCGTGATCGTTTTACTGTTCAAACCTCTGAAAGAATGAACCCTTCCACCGGACACAGATCTCACCCGCCTTCTCGTGATGGTTTAATAATACAACATGACGTTTTGATGATGTTTTTTATCGGAAAAATAGGATATTTTTGATATTTATATAAATAACCTGTTTAGATTAAAAATTAGATTAAAAAATACATTATTAATTCACTGTTTTAAAATTTTGAAAGAGGAGGGAGGAACACATATCACAGATTTTTTATGTGTTAATTTTTTTCTTTTGACATATGCTGCTCTGTTGAGATTTTTTTAGTTAATTTAATTTATTTTTAACAATGATATTTGATGTAATTCGATTTTTTATATATCTGGGTAAAATAAAAGTATCAAATACAGTTTCGATTTTCTGTCTCCTTTTTCAATTCATTTTAAAGTACAAAAAATATACAATTTTTTAAATCAGTGATTGTCAATTTTTTCTGGCAAACTGGACGAAATACAAATATCTGACAGATTCACTTGTGAAATTATTGTTAGAAAAAACCCTTTTAACTGGAAACTTGGATTCTATTGTTGATACTTTTACTGAAATTATTTTGGCCTGTGCCAAGTTTGTATACCTAGAGGACAGGTAAGAAGATATTTTCCATTCTGGAGTGAACACTTACAATTTTTTAAAGTTAGCCGTGATGAGGCTAGAGTCAGAGCTTTGGCTACTGGACAAATGACTGACTGTATTGAACTTCGCAAAAGACAAGCCATCATTAAACGATCTATTAAAGAAGCAAAACGACTAACTTTTCATAACTTCTTAGTGGGCTTAGATTACAGAAGGGATGCCTTTAAGACCCACTATTTCCTCTCTAAAATCAACGATCAGAAAGATACTAGGAAAGAGCCAATTAAATTGGACAATAAATAACTTACTTCAGACAAAGAAATTGCCAGGGCTTTTAATAAACATTATGCAAATATTAGCAATTATCATCCTTCGGATAGGATATATCTTGTTTGAATAAAGAATTGGTTTGCCCACAGACATGCTTAACTTCAGAGATGGATAGTTTGTTCAATTCTCCTTTCACCTTATTTGAACTCAAGTGTGGGTTAAAGGCTTTGTCCCGGGGTAAGAGTCCCAGACCGGATTATATTGTATCAGACTTCCTGGTGAACTTGGGAGAGGGCTCTTTGGATGGACTGCTTAATATAATAAATATGTCTTGGACCAGGGGCCTTCCAAGTCAATGGCGTAAGGCCGAAGTTATTCCGGTCCTGAAGAGTGGTAAAGATCCTGGGGATATCTCTAGCTATTGACCTATCTCTCTCACAAGTACTACCTGTAAATTGACAGAGCGCTTGATTTCGGTAAGGCTCAAATTCTACTTGGAAAATTATTCTTGCCTGTCATATAGACAAGCAGGCTTTTGTAAAAACAGAAATACTGTTGAACAGGTGGCTAGACTTACGCAGCTGATTAAGGATGGTTTTCATCAGAAGCACAGTTCCGTGGCAGTCTTTATAGACTTCAAAACCGCTTTTGATAGAGTGTGGAGAAGAAAACTGCTTAAAATAATTATAGACATGGGAATCTGTGGAAACATGTACAGTTGGATCAAGTCATTTTTGACCCAGAGATTTATCAGAATCAGGTTTGGTGGATCTGTCTCCACCTACAGACAAACTCGACAGGGACTTCCTCAGGGCTCAAAGTTGAGCCCTATATTGTTCAACATCATGATAAATGATGTAATCCAGAGGGTTATGGACGTTCTTTTTGCAGATGATCTGGTTATTTGGTCAACCAGCAGAGATATGCAGCACATCCAGCTTTCCCTTAACGGGGCTTTAAGAGAACTGTTTCATTGGTCTAATGAGAATCAAATGATAGTAAATATTGATAAAACCTTTTACCAGCTGTTTATACTTTAAGTACAAAACCCTATGATATTAGTTTATATAATGGTCCCCATCGTCTGTGTAAAACAGCTAGAGCCAAATATCTGGGCATCACTTTGGATACAAGGTTAAGTTGGAATAGCCAAGCTGTTGAAGTTATAGACATCGGAAAATCCAGAAGTAAACTTTTAAAAATACTTGCAGGAGCGAAATGGGGAGCTTCACAAGACTTACTCTGCACCACCTATAAGTCCTACATCAGACCTGCAATTGAATATGAAGCTGAGCTCCTGATTACTGCATCGGATAACATCCAGAAAAAACTGGAGACTGTTCAGAATAATGTCCTTAGACTTATCTCCGGTGGGACTTCATCTACACCTATTGAGGCAATGCAAATTCAGACTGGGTAGGAACCTTTGGCAGATCGAAGACAAGGCACTGCTCTGAAACTCCCTGAAAGGCTTCTAAGGGATGATGGTTTCTGAAAAAATTATATTCCTGTTTTCCCAAAATTGAAAACACAGAGAACCTTTTTGACTTTGACCAGGAAATTGTCAGATAGATATAATTATACCTATCTTAAGATCCCGGATGCAGATAGAGTGCCTTTATTTAGACCCCCTATCTTTCAAAACCATATTTATAGAGCTGATTGCTGTCTAGACCTGATACTACCTGTTAGTAAGAAGGTCTCCACTGATTCTGAGCTAAGGATGGCTACCCTAGCTACTATCGATGAGCATAATCCATCATCTGTTTGGTTCCATGTCTATACAGATGGTTCTGCTGTGGATGCCATTAGAAATGCTGGTGCAGGAGTATACTCTAAGAGTTTCAGGCTTTGCCAGGCTGTTGGGAAATACTATAACAGCTACAATAGTGAAGTGGCTGCTGTGAAATTAGCACTTGAAGAGATCAGACAGGGTAGTGAGAACAACATAGTATTTTTTTATAGACTCTCAGGCCACCGTCAGGTCTCTCTCTTCAATTGCTCCTAGCAGTATTGGGTTTGTTTATCTCTGTCAAATGGCAATTAGTTCTCTACTAGAAGAGGGACGTCAAATTGTGCTGCAATGGATACCCAGCCACTGTGATATCGCGGGAAATGACTCAGCTGATAAATTGGCCAAGGCTGGCTCAGATCTACAACAGCCTTCTCCAGCCTTGGAGTACCATACTGTTAAAAGGCTTATTAAGTCAAATATAACCTCCTATCGTAGAAATGTTTACAAGATGTGCATAAAGGGGAAAGCATGGGTTTCCTTACTAACAAAGCCTATTCCGTGTAACCTCCACAGAGCTGTGGGAGTGGCAAATTTTCACCTTAAAACTGGGATTGATTATCTGCAAAAACACATTCACTGTTTGGGTTTGAAGGACTCTCCGATCTGCCCTTTTTGTGGACTAGAGGACATGACTGGTGACCACCTTTACACTTGCCCTGGACTTTCGGACGTCGCAGTTAGAAATTCTGCGGAAGATGACTTTTCATTCACCTCATGATTATATTGGGCTGCCCGACAGAGACTGATGGTTGAAAAATCAAGGTTTCACCTCAAGATTGTATTGGGCTGCCCGACAGAGACTGATGGTTGAAAAACCAAGGTCGGGCGTAGGATAATAATAAAAAAATTTTTTTTCTCGAGGCACATTTTTGAAAGATTTCAAAATTTTGTGCCACACAAAAATAAATTTTAAAGGTGTTTACTAACCTATAATACACCGTAAAAAATAGTTTATGATAATAATTTTGAATGAAAAATAGAATGCATAATGTATGTACGATAAAAACAAAAGTACATTTATTAAGGGATTAATTACAAAGTAATTAAATTATAATACTTTTAATGAGAAATTTGGGCTTTATGTTTTCATTTGTATTTGGTCGAAAAATGACAATTCTACGTGATGTGTTCTACACATAACAGCCACGATCTTTTTATCGTTTTTATGTTGGTTAACACGAAAAATCCGAACTCACTCATATAGGATGTAGAAAATTGTAATTGTAGATACTGAGAACACACTTGAAATTTCTTCATGTAGGACAAATAATTCACTCTATGAAAATACACAGTTATCGATAATAAAAACAGTTTTTAACTATAAAAGGTATGGTACTTTATTATAAAACAAACTATCTTTTACGTACTTTAATTTAAACAAGCCTTACTACTAATAAAAAAACCTTATAATTTTTACTATATACATTTCTAAAATTTGGCGGCACACAGAAGTGACGTGGCACAGTGGTTAAGAATGACTTTTTAAATGAATATAATTGAATAAAAACAAGTTTTTAAGGATAAGGCAGTTGCTTACGAATATAATAAAAATATCGCCGATGTTTGAAGCAATCCGTCATTAAGGAACTAATTTTTTAACATTAATTATTTCTGCTAATATAGAAAATTGGATATTTGAAACAGTTACTAAAACATTAAGCCATTTCTTTTTCCAAAATTTTAAATTTTTAAATCAGGAACTTAAAATTCTAAAAATCACACGAGTACAAACTTTATAGGAGTGAATGAATTTTTGAACATAAAATTATATTGAAAATTTTTATTTACAGCTATTTCGGAGGCTTAATCAACGATGCTTTTTCTAAATTTATTGTGCCAACTCAATATCGAGGTGAATCTATTTGTTATTCTAAGATACTACACATCTTACGTACTACAATTAATAACCTTTTATAACATCGATAAATTTCTATTAAATCTTAAAATGGCATTTAATATTTAAGAGAGTTTTCCTGAATTAAATCTGGGAAAGAGGTTTCTGAGTTATCTTTATGTTTGATCACATTTATTATTATTTTTCTAAAATGGCATAATAATGCATATAACTTTTTGTCGGATAATTACAATAAAAAAATAAGGATAATTTTTTTTATTTCGTATTTAATGTCTTCGTCCTGCTACCTGAATCATTAAAAGCTTCTAATTTTAACCTGACGTAGATGATTCGGGAAAATCAAAGTCAAAACTAGTTTTAATGGCAATGAGAATATTTTAGCTTCTTTAAATAATAAAAAAATCATTTAAAAATTCATCTGATTTCCTATTTTGAATTTAATATTTATAGCCTAATAGGTTTAAAAAAATGGGGTTTTAATCATGTATGTGTATATATTATTATATTTATAAACAGCAAAAAGCAACATTTAACTGTATTCTCTGGGATTATTAATATTTTTAAAGTTACCATTTACTTACTAAAATAATAATTGAAAAAATGGGTCAGTTTAACTATCAAAAGTTAGTTTCAAGAGTTAAAAATATATATTAATTTTTTAGATTGTGAAGTAAAAAAATTAAAATAAAATAGTAATCAAAATAACTTGGTAAAATTTAATAAAATCTTTATAAAAACAAGTAAAAAATCTTATAAAAGATAATTAAGTGAATAACATAAATTTTTCTGTAAACAGGTGATATTTATAAATGTCAAATTTTTTGTTTCACTGTTCTCATGAACATATCTATTATGCTTATTCTTTCTGCTACTTGACGCAGAGCTACTTGTCTATCAACAATGTCTACTCTATGTAGACAGAATTAACAGTAATTCATTGAAATATTAAAAAAATCAGTTATACAAATAATAAATTAATACAAACAATAATATTAATTAATCTCCTTTATTACATCCAAGAGCTTTTGGATTTGTTAAAAATTCATGTTAAACTATATTTCTTAATCCATCTACAATTAATAAGGAAAGAACGAAATTTCCGATTATATACTAAATGATTATGATTATTTTAGCTTATCTGCTGCAAAATGAAAAATATATTGAAAAATGTAATAATTTTAAGTATCTCTTATGAACTATATATTTATATATAAAAAAGTTCTGAAAATAATGGGAGGCACTAGAGTTGATTTAAGTCATATTTCTAAATTTCCAGAGAATAAAAGGGAATTATCTTTCTGTTGCAACATTTATTTTAAAGTATATAATAGTAATTTATATATTAGTGATAATGAATCAAGGCAAAAAGTTATTTTAAAATGCAAACAAATCCTTACTATTATAAATTGGATTTTTTTATTTTAGTTTATTCATATCTAATGACATCAGGTTAAATCTTCAATGTGTTTCTTATTTTAATCACTCCCTGGCAAATTTTGTATATTCAGGCTCTTATAATTTCAGTCGATTATTATTTTAGTGAAAGCATATTGTACATTCAAAGAAAAACAATAGAATAAATCAATGAAATAACAAGTAAGCATTGTACTATTTCACAAACTCTACGGGGAGGAATACAATGACGTACATTAATTGACAAAATATATAGAAAGTGAAGAAATGTATATAAAATATATGTTTTTCTTTTTAAAATATACTGTAATAATGCATAATAGATGTGTAAAAATGAATAATAGACTGTAGATAATATTTGTGTATCTATTATAAGAAAACAATGTCATTTTCAAATTTTCCTTTACTTGTTTAGTGGTATTTGTGATTTATATAATAATTGTTAAATTATTTATGCATTAATTTCATTTTTAATCCTCTCGCATTCAAAATAAAATACTGAACATCTGTAGTTTAAAATGTTTGTTTTCAAACTTATAATAAGTTTTGTCATATTAAATATGAGTACAAAAATTTTCATTGGCCATCTCCCTCTGACGTCAAGATTTAGCCACCCTTGACCTTGTTCGTCTAGACAACAGTTTCAAAACAGGATGTCTTTCCAACTATAAGACAAGCAACCGCTCGTCGAGTTATTCGTCAAAATAAAATATTTGATACACCATATATTCCCTTCATCATCAGAAATAAAAGTGCAAAGAAAGGCTTGGGAAAAGATATCATAGGACACATTTAAAAATTAATTACCCAACTTTATCTCAAAGCAATACTGGTAACTTGATATATGAAATGTTGATAATTCGTGCTATTTTGCAATGTAGTGAAATCGATATTTACTTAAAAAGACACCGTTGTTTTTCATTACACATTACATATAATAAATACTTTTGAAATACGTATAGTGTTATGTACTCAATTATAATCTGACTAATGAAATAAGTTTCTTATAATAAGTTCTGACCAATGAAATAATTAAATATTCAAATTTATCCTATTTCAATTCAATTTTATAATATTAATACTTTTAAAGTGTTATGGGATATATAAGGAATCACAGACAAAACTATGTATATCATAATAAAACAGTGGGGCAGTCCTGCCGACTGTGGGACCGTGTTTTCCAGTGAAAAACGCATATCTAATTTTCGGCAGTCCTAATTTTTATCATTTTAATAATTTTCGCTTAGCTTCATTCGAAACAATGTTATGCGGTGCGAAATGAGGCTTCAAGTATAGATCAGTTGAAGGCAAATCGAATACGTATGAAACATTTGAAGATTTCTTACAGCTACGAATTTATTAAACAATGGAATATTCAATGCATTGCCAATCAACGGTATATTAGGAAAAAATAAAAACACATTAATTGCAATAAAAAAACTTTTTCCAAAATAAATAAATAAATAAAATATATTGCCAGGTTAGCCCATGTATGGCCTAGTTTTGAAACATCGTTCCGCACAGCTTAAGGTTCTGGGTTCAATCCCAACTGCTGCTGGACAATAACCGGGGATAGATACTGCACAACGGGCTTTTGCACGCACGTATGTCGGAGTGGATACTTGAGAATTTTTCGAGTTTCCTAAGAGTAAAAGCATGCTTCCTATGTCAATACTCTGTATGCAATTTTATATGTCGTACTGGTCAAACTATTCGAATGAGTATTATAAAATTGAACTCTAATACCTAAAAAGATGAAGGAGGATAAAAAAATTCTTAAGAAAAGGAGGGTAGATACTAAAGTACACTGCTGGCCACCGTAAATGCAACAACCGGAAGGAAGCATGCAAATAACATGAAATTTACAATATGCATTAGGAAAAGTGAGAAATGCAAATGATTAGTATTTCAGCGCAAACGCACATCACAAGCTCCTGTGGAGCCACCTCAAAGCTCTATTTAAGACTTGGAGATATCGACGTTCAAGTTCGGCAATTGCATTATTTAAAAAAAAAAAAAAAAAAAAAAACGATCAATTATGGTTTGTAGAAAACAGCGATCCGATTTTGATCAAGTATCCGAGTTCGACAGAGGAAGGATAGTGGTCTACCGAGAATATGGATTATTTTCAGGGAAATCGGTAGTCGTGTTGGACGAAATCAAGCAACTGCAATGCGTATATGTGATTGTTGGATGCAGGTGTGTAAGACGGACCGGCGTGTTCGATCACATCCACCTCAGTGATCATATTTCAACGTGATAACAAGAAAATTGCGTGCATGGCAGTGATGGATCGCTCAGCCACATCACGAACCATAGCACAGCACATTCAATCTGTAACCCATCATGAACCATAGCACAGCACATCATCCAGTGTCTGCGTGTACCATTTGACGCCTTCCACAGCAGAGTGGTCTGTCCGCTAGATGTCCATTGCTTCGTCTATTTTTGGCGCAGAACCACAGACGTCTCCACCGCCAATGGTCCGATGAAAGAAGGATATGGACGGCAGAATGGAATGAAATTGTCTTTACTGACGAGTAACGATTTTATCTGAAACACCGCGATGGTCGCATTCAAATATGGAGACACGGTGGAGAGAGGATGCTGAACAGCTGCGTTATGTACCGCCACACTGGTCCAGCACCGCGTATTATGGTATAGGGCGGTATTGAATATCACTCTCGCACTCCTCTAGTACGCATTGATAGTACTTTAAGCAGCCAGCGCTACATCTCCGAGGTGTTGGAGCCAGTTGTCCACCTTCAGGGTTTGCTCGCAGCCATATTTCAAGAGGATAATGCGCTAACACAGCTGGAACGCATTGTATAAGGGTTCTTCGTCATCGCCAGGTTGAAATGCTACCTTGGCAGGCTCGCTCTCCGGATCTTTGGCCGATAGAAAATATGTGGTCCATGGTTGCCCAACGATTGACCCAAATTACATTCCCAGCTGCCACAATAGATCAACTTTGGCTACGCGTGGAAGCTGCTTGTGGTCTGTTGTACCCCAAGAACATGTTCAAAGCCTTTTTGAATCAGTGCCGAGGCATGTGGCAGTGGTGATCTCCAACAATGACAGCTGTTTTGGCTACTGATTTTGGTGAGAACCACACTTCACAGAAGTCTATGAATTTAATCATTTGATACTTGGTCAACATGTTATCTACAAAATAAATTTTGTTGTGATATGTCTTGTCTTTATTGATGTTGCAATTTGGGTGGCTAGCAGTTATTTTATTTGAGAACTTGTGGATTTTACTTTTTATCACACCGATCAATTAAGCCGGCTAATGGTTCAGGCGAAGAAGTGGTCGCATCGGGCACTCTATATTAATGCCACGAAATACCGAAATAAATATTTAAAAATTATCTCAACAAAAATAATTCGATAAATTGAAGGAAAAATATATAAAAAATATCTATACATTAAATTATATATTAAGTGTATTTATACATTAAATATATAAATTAAATTAAAGGAAATTTCTCAAAAATTATTGTTCAATTTCTAGTTTTTGTAGATAGGTTTAATTATTATGGAAAAATAATTGAGCATATAAAATTGCGGTCATTGATAAATGGCGGAAAACGTATATTTTTTAAGGTTATCATTTTCTATTCCTCATCTAAATAATTTAAAGTTCTTAGAATATTTCTCACATAGCACGAAGTAAAATAAATACAAAATAAGATTTAACATGTATTTATACAAGGATTAAAAAATCATAAACAGTTAAAAAAATTTTTTACATTTTTAATAAAAACATGAATTTTAAAAATAATACAGTCAATTTAACTCATTCGATCTTAATATATGAAGTATAAAAGTATTGAAGCTTTTTTAAGTATAAATAGATTATATTTGACCTATTTTTTTAGACTTAACACATGTTTTATTTAAAGTAAAATTGTATTGATTATTACAGAAAAAGTTAACTGCAAGCTAAAAATTCTTGAATTAAAAAAGATTTTTTCCAGCGTGTGTGAACATATTTTATTTTTCAAACATAAATATTCTTCATTCAACGTTTTGTGACTGATCACTAATTTTACGCAATTATTACCTTAAAATATAATTATTCTATAATTATTTTAATGCTAAAATTTCTTAACTTATTGAAAGTTTTTAAGTCAAAAAAGTAATTTGAAAATGTGGATGAATCTATTTAAATTGGTCAAAAACAAACTAAATGAAAAATCCAAAAAATTTAGCATGTTGTTGAGTTTATCTCATCTGCGTAATCGAAAAAATAATTGTAACTTTAATCAAAAACTTTAATATTTTTCTTGGATAAATTTACATTAATTAAATAGCGGAAACGTTTCTTTTTTAAAAATATTTTTATGGAAAACTTTAAAATCAAGAGAAACAATTATGCAGTTCATCTTTAGAGAAACACAAAAGGAAGAGAGAATGAATTGATCAAATTATTTGAAAAATTCTCCGAAAGATAACAATTTTTGTCTGAAGAATTTTTAAGATTTTAATAATAAGAAAAATATTTTTTATTTTCATTAAGCATTCATTTTTCATTCATAATATGGCTTTATTTATTTATTTTTGATATCTGCTCGAACAGTAAAAAGATAAATTTTTACCCTGGTTTCATACTGTACCGAGCTTCACGGGTTCGTGTCGATTGAGAGTTGAATAAAGCAACCACTTAATGAACACAAGACTTTTATTCGTAAAAAATCTCACTAGATAAACGAAATTCCCGCTGTAACAATCACAATTATACAGCTACAAT
Organism: Latrodectus hesperus; assembly: GCA_037975125.1. Taxonomy (NCBI): domain Eukaryota; kingdom Metazoa; phylum Arthropoda; class Arachnida; order Araneae; family Theridiidae; genus Latrodectus; species Latrodectus hesperus. Next base: position 73,266,618 of record CM075850.1, on the reverse strand, counting down.
TCGTCAGATATAATAAGAAACAGCTTCTAATCACAGGTCTCAAATACCTCAGACAGAGAACAACTAGCAGTCACAACTAATCGTCTTCACTAACTGACTGTCTTCACAAAACTATACTTTTCCATGTCGGGCTGCGGTATTTATACCTGACTTGGCGGAGAAATCTACCAATTTCGCCAAGGTTCTGGAAGCTTCTAGGCTATCTCGAAAAATATTGGTCCTAGAGCTTAGGTGATGGATGTTTCCAGAAGTATCGATTTCTCGCCAAGTCGCCAAGAATCTCGCCAACCGTCGCCAAGTCGCCAAGAATCTCGCCAACTGTCGCCAAATTATTAGGAAATCAGCTTTTAAACTACAAAACGTCTAAATACCGCAATTTTTGCCCAAAATGTGAGAATTTTCGATCTGTCTGAGATATTTTAAGACAAATATAATCATTATTTATAAATTTGTAACATTGCCCCCCTCTCAAGGACTGCACGTCCCGGGCAGTACAATCCCCTGATAGGAGGCCAAATTTAATATAAGAGAATTTACATTTCAAGAGGATACAGAGCACATTACATACACAAGCAACTAAAAATACAAGAAAATAGAAAAGATTAAAATTATCTATACTATTTACAAAGAGACCATGGTCTACTAATTTTTACTTTACATTACGATAAGGAGCTAATCTATCATAATGTACTACCTTTGGTTTTGAGGAAGATGATTTCCTTATACGAACCACGACGTCGTTCAGTCTTTTTAGGACTGTGTAGGGACCTTCCCAGTTGGCTTGCAACTTTGGAGAAAGTCCTTTACGTCGAATCGGGTTCCACAACCAAACTTTGTCGCCTTCTTGAAATTCATGTCCTGTGGCTCTTGTGTCATACCTTGTCTTCATTCTTTCGGTCGTCAGGTTGATTCGGTCTCGAGCGAAGTTATGGACGTCTTCAAGACGTGCCTGAAGGTCTCGAAGGTATTCTTCTGGCGATGAAGATGTATCCGGTGGACGACCAAACTGAAGATCACAAGGGAGACGAAGTTCGCGACCAAAGAGCATCTGAGAAGGAGTATATCCGGTAGTCTCATGGACAGCACTGCGATACGCAAGCAGAAACAGCGGTAGCTTCAAATCCCAATCTTGCTGATTTCTGGAAACCATAAGTGAGAGATTATTCAAGATGGTTCTGTTAAACCTCTCTACCATGCCGTCCGATTGTGGGTGTAGTGGCGTGGTCTGCGTCTTGTCTATTCCGAGAATTTGACACATTCCTTTAAACACAACAGAGGTGAAATTTGTCCCTTGATCAGAATGAATTTGTAAGGATGTGCCGAATCTGGAAACCCATTGCTGCACTAGAACCTCGGCTACTGTAGTCGCCTCTTGATCGGGGATTGCAAACGCTTCAGGCCACTTAGTAAAGTAGTCCATGACAACTAGTATGTATTTGTTGCCATTTGAAGATCGTGGTAAAGGACCCAAAATGTCTAATGCTATCCGCTCAAAAGGTGCTCCTACGTTGTACCGCTGCAACCTTCCTCGGCTACGTTTCTTTGGTCCCTTACGTGCCGCACAGTCATCACAAGATTGACACCATTTCTCTACATCTTGTCTCGTTTTGCTCCAATAGAAGCGTTCTCGAACTTTCTGTAGAGTTTTCATTACTCCGAAGTGGCCTCCAGTTGAGCTACTATGCAATTCTTTCAAAACATCTGAAATTCTTGATTTTGGAAGAACAAGCTGCCATTTGAAATTACGTCCATCATCGGACTCCCATTTCCTGTATAAGACACCATTTCTTATATGGAGTGAGTCCCAAAGAGCCCAATATTGCTTAGTAGCAGGACTGTAGGTGGAGATATCCTGCCAACTTGGTCTCATACTAGAAGATTCTTTCAATTCTAAAATTGGATTTATATCTGGGTCTTCTTTTTGGGCTTCTCTAAGTTCTTTATCACTCCATGGGTCTGGTTTCGATGGAGGTGAAACAGTAACTTGGCGTACCGAAGGATTTACTAACTGATAGTTCTTCTCTGCTCTAGAACAATATCGGCAGCTTTCATTACACGGTTTCCTTGATAGTGCATCAGCATTTCCATGAAGAGTTCCTTTGCGATGACGTATTTCCATTTTAGAAATTCCACCATCTTTTGTTTTCGGACAGTATCTACGGACGTGTCCGACTCCACCTCAAGTCCAACACTGAATTTTCGTGTTTCTGACACCTTTACTCAATTCTAAGCTACGTAATTTTCGCCGCAGATCTTCAATTTGCTTTCTTAGAAAATAGTTCGCATCTGTAGCAGAGACGGCTCTGATTGAGTGCTGGTCTTTACGCGCGGCCTGCTGGGCAGCCTCTATCTTATGTGCGTAGACTAGGGCAGATCCGATATCTTTGACATCGGCGAGTCTAAGTGTTTTCTGTATCTCCGGATCCCGCACACTATCGATGAAGTGATGGAGAGCCAAATCTTGACGTATCTCAGCTGGGCAGTCCGAAAATGCTAGATGGGAAAGTCGCTGAATATCGGCAGCCAATTCTTGCAGACTTTCACCCGCTTTTTGATAGCGGGACTTTAACTGTAGTCTGCTATATTCTTTAGTGCACTTATCTCCAAACCGCAGCTCAAGCGCACTCGATAGGGCTTGGAAATCATGCCTCTGCTCCTCCGGAAGCGTCTCGAGGATGTCAGCCGCGTCTCCTCTTAAAGAAGCCGCCAGATGAAAAGCTTGGGCTCGGGGATTCCATCCATTAGCTTCCGCTACCATCATAAACTGGGTCTTGTATACTTGCCAGGATGATTTCCCATCAAATGTAGAGAGTTTAATATTGGCTAGGGAAGGCACAAATGCCACGTTGGGTTCCTCATGTCTGTTTGACATTTGTTTCTTCAAGCTTTCAATCTCCTTATTGATATTGTCTAATGCTTCTTCCACGTTTTCTTCTATCTCCAGAACTTTAGTTTCTACTGAAGTTACCTTATCTTCCATTGCATTCATCTTCTCCTGAATGATGTTGGAGAATTCTTCTTTAACACTTACAATGTCCTTCTTAAGTTCCTTTTTAAGCTCCTCCTGTCCAGCTTTCATCTCCTCCTGTCCAGATTTTATCTCTTTCATCATCTCGGTTTTAATCTCTTCTTGTCCAGCTTTCATCTCTTCTTGTCTAGCTTTCATCTCAGCCATCTGCTCCGCTAATTTTTCGAGAAGACTTTTCATTAAATCCATATCCATTTTTCTTGTGACACGCTGCATCAACTCTTCAACCCCGATTCTGACACCAGTTGTACCGAGCTTCACGGGTTCGTGTCGATTGAGAGTTGAATAAAGCAACCACTTAATGAACACAAGACTTTTATTCGTAAAAAATCTCACTAGATAAACGAAATTCCCGCTGTAACAATCACAATTATACAGCTACAATTCGTCAGATATAATAAGAAACAGCTTCTAATCACAGGTCTCAAATACCTCAGACAGAGAACAACTAGCAGTCACAACTAATCGTCTTCACTAACTGACTGTCTTCACAAAACTATACTTTTCCATGTCGGGCTGCGGTATTTATACCTGACTTGGCGGAGAAATCTACCAATTTCGCCAAGGTTCTGGAAGCTTCTAGGCTATCTCGAAAAATATTGGTCCTAGAGCTTAGGTGATGGATGTTTCCAGAAGTATCGATTTCTCGCCAAGTCGCCAAGAATCTCGCCAACCGTCGCCAAGTCGCCAAGAATCTCGCCAACTGTCGCCAAATTATTAGGAAATCAGCTTTTAAACTACAAAACGTCTAAATACCGCAATTTTTGCCCAAAATGTGAGAATTTTCGATCTGTCTGAGATATTTTAAGACAAATATAATCATTATTTATAAATTTGTAACAATACTCATCTGAGTCTTCATAGGTGCCTTTCATTCAAGATCTGTTTCATCATCTAGTTTCCATTATTATCTGTTTCATTATCTAGTTTCTAGTATCATCTGTTTAATCATCTAGTTTCTAATATCATCTGTTTCCTTATCTAGTTTCTAGTATCATCTGTTTCATCATATAGTTTCTAGTATCTCATCTGTTTCATTATCTAGTTTCTAGTATCACCTGTTTAATCATCTAGTTTCTTGTATCATCTGTTTCCTCATCCCTTTCCAAAGTGTGGATAATGCTATGAAGTTGCAAAAACGCATTGTTGAATTTTGTCTAATATGTAGGCTTTAAATCTACCAATGCTTAACTTTTGTCTGTGTAAACATCATCAATTAATTTTCATTTTTTAAATTTTAAAATATAATTGTTGATTACTTTCACTTTTTAAAATTCAAAAAAAGAAATAAAATGGTTTATTACTTACTCATATTATTTGAAAATAGTTTTTATTTATTTAAACTAATTTTGTTTCCTAAGAATTAATACACCACGCAGAATTTTTCAATAAATGATGATCGTTTTACTATAAGTATTCTTTACTAGCTAAATACACCCGCTGCGTTATGTTTTAATCAACTTATAACTGGTTCAATAAATTTATAATTTACATTTGACTTATTCCGCATAATTCATTAATTAAATTTGACGAGAAATAAAAGCGTTTCAAGACTTCGAGGATTCCACTTATTTATGAAATGACGAGACAAACTTTAATGCCTTAAACATTGTAAGCAGAAACAAATCATATATAAGATACTTTTGTATACTCAAATAACTATACTGAAATTTTAAAAAATCTATATTAAAAAAATCATTTCTGACTTATATAAATTTTTTAAATGTAAGAACATACAAACATAGCAATGTGTTCGAACCCCGGGCAGTACCTTAGGTAAACCGGTTTGGAACACTTGTCTGTCAGCAAATGTCTCGTAATTTTGAACCAGGGTCATATGACAAGGTCACACACTAGCTGGCACTCTCCTCTCCACATCCGCTCCACACTAGCGGAAGGACTTTATACGTCTCAGATTAACTTGAACGTGCCCCCAACATATAGTGCTCAAACAACCCAGTTAGGGAGAATATGGCCACCCTCCCTGCGACAAGTGATGCTACATTTTGCTGATCTTACGGGAAGCGAGTGAAGCCATTGAGTCGCTGAGCCTTTATAGATATGATACAGAAAAATCAATTTTATTAATAAAAATTCAATATAAATTATATACATTTTGTTCCCAATAATACTAAAGAACTATAAGAGCATTTTTTTATTCCAAAAATTGTTTGAGTTTCATTTTGATAATTGCGTATTCTATTTCTTATCTCACTGATGCATAATGAACCTCAGCAAAAGTTTTATGTCAAATTAAGATTTATTTTTCCATTGAAATATATTTGATTCTGTCAATTACAACTCTGTTGAACAATATTCATTATTTGATTAAGGTACGAATTAATTTCATGTACTTATACTGACAACATAATGATGTGAAATTAAAAAGCAGCATGGCTTAAAGAATAATCTATGATAAGTAATTTGCTTAATAAGAGCACATGTTTATATAAATATAATAATTATTTCATCTACCTAATTTATTTTTTTGTTAAAACTATTAAAACATTGCTATCTTTAGCAACAGTTTAGAATAAAATTATCATACATGAAAACTTCCAAAACATGTTAATACGATATATACTAAAAATATGTTAAAATTATATTGGAATCTTTTGACAGTGCTATTGACCACAACTATGAGAAAATAAAGAAATCTCAAGCATTTCCATATGTTATTAGAATTGTATTAATTTTTTGTACATTTTAACATGTACTTATAAAAAAATTTAACTATAGAAACGAAACACTAAATCTTCTCGTTCAGAATGCATATCTCGCTTGAAAATATTTTTATAAATAATTCTATTACCAAATTATTCACAGTAGAGACAAAATATAAAGAAAAATAGTTTTACTCCCACACACACTTTCGTCTTTGACTAATTTTTCACGTGTGGAAAAAAAAAAAAACCTTCGGAAAATTTAATCTAGATTTAGACGATGTTGCAATAATGTTTTAGGATTCAGAATATGTTGCAATTCGTTGACGCCGCAGAGTGAACTTAACTGATTTTTTTTTTTTTGTACATCGGACATCCGAATCGTTTGCATGATGAAAATTGACACTCAAAGGTCATTTATGAATATTTTCAGTGTTCACTGTAACTGTGATGCAAATTTTTCGGTCTTTATAAGTAGCTTAAAATTCGTCTGCTTTATTATTTTTCCACACAATTCAATTTATGAAGATATTCGTTAACAAAATGAAGTTAGTAAGTGCTGTTATCTTGTGCTGGTCTGTGTCTGTAGTCTATGGTAAGTTTATTGTGGTACACCAATACTTTTTTTTAGTTATTTTAAGGCTAATAATTATGAGTATAAAGTGAAATTAAACTTGTAACATATTTAATACCTTAGGAAATATTAGTAAATTTTAATCTCAATTTTTTAAAAAATCTTATTTGTTTGAATTTTTTTGTTATTTAATTATTTAACAATCTTAGTAGATAAATCTAATTTTATTATAGGATCATGGTTAATAAAATCCTAATAGTATTCGTATAAGAAAATTTTAATTAAATGGAATTCTTGAAAAAATATTAGCGCTCTAGTAAAATACACAAATGTTCATAAATTAAAGATAATCCAGAAGCACGTGGAAATTGAATGCGAGAGGGAAAATGCCATCTGTTGAAATACCACACTCATGGTCTCAACCATTATATTCAAATACACAGATAGCAGCAGCAGAGGATTCGGGGTAGCCGTGACCTTCGAGAATAAGAAGCCCTGCTGACTGGGAGCATGAGTCATCACAAAAAGGGAGAGAATTGTTTTGGAAATACAGAAGTTTTAAGCTGCCTTATTGATATGATATTGATCACCGGACATGCTTCTGTATTGACCGAAACGAGATTCAAGTTTGTCAATTTGAATCTTACCTAGCAATAAATAATTCATATTTAAATTAATTGAATAATATTCAATTATGTTTAAAAAAGGCCTGAGAGGTATGTCTTAATGTTAAATGTGTTTCTCGAGTTAATTTGCCATTATTTGCGTTCATGTTTTCCCAATTATCAAACAAATTTATAAATTTAAGCAAAAACTCTTTTCTAACATCAAGTCTATTTGTAATTGGTTCGTACATGGGATTTAGCTTAAATTTTCCTTTAGAGATTGACTTAACATGAGCTAGATCCCACCACTTACAAAATATTTCAATATAATTAGCTGTTTCATTATAATGCAAAAGATTATGCTTTTTACCTAATTCTTTCACACACTGGATCAAATTGCAATTGAAAGTTTTTAAAGCCAGGCTAACATTCTGGCGCTCTAAATTTGTAGGCCAAAGAGCTTTTCTTGTTAAACCAAAGCCAAATTTTAACAATTGCGATGACTCAATATCATTTGTCTTTCGTAAAAAGGTGAAAGAAGCAGTTTGAAACACTTCATATCCAAATGGAGGATAATACATAAAAAACCATATTTTTGATTGATCCAGTTGTTTCTTACAGATTTCATAAGATGCACTGAATCAATTATATAAAAATGGCCTTGATGGATCTGCTGGATGTTCATATTGAACTTGAAAATTAGGTGGATTACTGAAAGTTGATCCAGCTTTAAGATTTATTGAATTATCAGGCACCCCATACCCGTAATTTTAAAACCTATATCCTCTAAAATCAAAACTATTTTTTAGTTAAAGCAAATAACTCATCAGCTATAATACAATTTACTGGAAAAATGTGAATCGCATCTTTAAAAGACTAGGAAATACTGCCTAACATGAAAACGTGAGCCCTTGTTGCTAAACTTGTATTATCAGAAGAGTTTCCATCCTTATAATCCAAATTAGGTTTATGTATATTTCATCCAGCATTAAAAAAACATTAGTCTTTACTACTTAGTTTAGAAAATGTTTTGCATATGAAAGGAAATATTTATCTTATCGTTCAAATATTGGAGTTTCTATCATTGAACTTATTTTTCTAATGGTGCTTGCATCCGACAATATCAAATTATTTGAATTTCTGATAAATTTATAAGCTTGGAAGGATATGTGAAATAAAAAAAGTGAAAATTATCATGTTAGAAAAATAACAATATTTTACAGGTGCTATTTTAAAAGATTAAGCTATTCAATAAAAAAATCAATTAAAAATTTTAATAAATCTTCAAGATGTATGCAGTTTTGTGAAACATGTACACCTATATCCAAATTATCAATTACATTATTGCTTACAGATTTTGATTCAAAATGAATTAAAATATTAAGTATTTCATTAAAATTACTTACCTCTTTAGCGGTAACTTTACTTCCTTATACTTTAAAGTATCTTGTGATTTATAAGAAATAGTGAGATTTAGTTTATCAACCACTATATATATTACATAACATACTAGGAGCTAGTATTTAAATCAATATTTAAAAATACAATGTTTTTTATTTTTCAATTTTACTCCAGTAAGCAGGAATTTCATTCATATTTAAGTAGTTTTTAAGCTCAGAAAAATTTATAAATCCGAATTGTTTATTATAACTTTATTTGCTTGAAATACGGCTCTATTAATGTGCTCCTCCAACAACCGTTTTCTTTCGTCAGGATCACTACGCACACTTTTAGGGGTAGCAGACAAATATGAAGGGCAGTTGGGAAATATTGACGGTACTGCACCTTCCTTCAATCTAAGTTTCTTTAATTTTGCAGTTAAAGTTTCGCCCCTTTATTAAAAATGATGGGGTGAATTCAATATCTCCTGCAGCAAAATGTCTTGCACAAACCTAAAATACAAAATGCATCATAATGAGTTTGAACCAAACACCTATAAATATGTCGATTTACCTAAACTGCTAAAGAGTAGATAAGCGTACAGAGGGTAAAATCCGCCAAGCATGCGATAAAATGCGTCATGCTGGTTAACCAGTTTGGATTACGTATGTATGACGTGCTTTTCGTTTCATGAGGTAACGTGATTGCGTGACATGCGCGTTTTGTATGTAACCCTTGAAACTATTAAAGAATAATCTTTAATCATTGAGTTTCGATATTCGAATTTTGGAGTTTGTATGTTGCTAGTGAAAAGTGAGTATGGATGAGAATATATTGAATTTACGTTTTTTTAAGTTTAGAGCGTGATTATTAATTTAATATTCGCCGAAAAATCACGATTCAGCTGAAAGCAATGAAGATTAGGTGAGTTATTTTGCTTTTCATTACAATTTTACTCATGTTTAGAAATTAAAGTTTTTATAAAAATGAATGTTTCCATAAGTAGTAAATTAATGTTTAAGTTGTGTGTATTGCGTTTTTCATGTTAGTGTTAGAATGTGCCGCGTACTTAAATTTCTTGAATGTGGGCGTAACTGCTCGTTATATTAAAAATCAAGTTTTAACAAAAAGTGAAACTTGTTAACGTTCGAAATTTAGCTTTATTGCCCGGTTGACACTGTAGTAAGTAGCGTTACACTGATGTTTTTTTTAAGGTGGACGCCATTGCTCAGTATATTAAAAATAAAGTTTTAAAAATTTCGTTTCTATTTATTAGAATCTTAAAACTTCTACGTATTTAATTATAATGAAATATTTAAATTTTTAATATTTGGAATTCGGAAAAACGCGCGATTTCAAAGCTGAAGTTCAAACGTGATCGTTATTGGCTGATGGCTATCGCGCGTAGTGACGTAATTTAGGTTGGCGTCAGAGCTGTAGAGTGCTTGGCACGAAAATTTGAAATCGGGCCAATCCTGTACGGATCTCTTTTAAATAAATTGTCTTACTGTACGAATACTTTTTACACTCACTGTATGGACATTTCTTTTTTTCGACAACGTATTTTACATAACGTTAGTTGTAAATTTAATTAAACTTAGTATTAATAACAATTGATTTTAAAACGTGATTCTGTTGGTAAATTGAATTTAATCTTTTTTAAAATTCTAAATAAATTTTATGTGTCGAACTAATATTTTTAACTATAAGGTATTTCTATAGTTTTAGAACTCAATTTAAGATATTATCGGTCTCGTAATTCAATATTAAAATTTTGTTCATCGTAACCATATTGTATTGTAGCTATTTAGTTAGAAAGAATCGATAGAGCTTAATACTTCTAGTGAAATTCAATTTTTTAAATCTGTTTATTAAATACAGCTCATACTTTTCAAACTGCTTCAATATTTGTATCAATAATTTAATGATATTTGTCTCAATTTTAAAATATCTTACGCAAGAAATTGTTGATCTTGAAATTCTTCATATGGTATCCTAAGCAGGAAATTTTAGAATATTAGTTCCATATTTGAAATTTGCTTATACAGGCATGGAACTTGTAAGTTTAGCAATTACTGTGGTTAATATTTTCACCAATCGTAAAATAGTTTAAAATTTTTTTCTTGCTTTTAAATTCATCTAACATTGATCCTAGTAACACCTCGTATCAAATTGGATAAATAACAAGCTTATAATTTTCAAAACTAGCAAATGTATTGTTGAAATTTTATATCAGGTAAATAAAATTTTTTAAGCAGTTTAAATCTCTTAGATACTTTGGATTCTATGTTTCCTGTACAGTGTAATAAGAGAAATCATGCTGCACCTTAAAATATTCTAACAATGAACTCATAAATAATTTACACATTTTGAGAGAGGAAAGTTTATGTAACTGCAACATGATTTAAGAATAATTGTTAACTACACGTAAGAGTATTAAAAATTCGAATGTTTTCAGCGGGGTCAGAATATTTTTATTTCAAAATATTTCTGTATTTATTAGGGCAATCATATCTTTATGTCTCAGAAATACTTGTAATGCAAAATTTGAAGATTTATCATGACTAATATAATCACTTTTGAAATAATTTTATGTAGTAAATTTAATAATAGCGCACGCTTACTTTCGAAACTAAAAATATCTTTATATATAATTTCTAAAATATATTCACACATATTTCTATCCTGTTTCTGTTAATGAAAAGTTTAATAACTATACAAGTTTTATTAGTTTAGAGGAGAAAAATTTAATTTCCGTTAAACGCTTTAAAATTTTGAGATACATTTTTCCTTAAATGAAATAACAAATTTTTCAAGCATTTTTCTTTAAATGAAAAATTTCTTATACTGAAAAATATGAATTCGTTCTATATTTAATAAATTCTAAATAACTGACAAAACATTAGTTATAATTTGTAATCACATTAGTTAAAACTAATAATTACATAAGCTTTCAAAAACCGGTCCCAACCACTCTTGATATTTTATCAAAAAACCGGTGTGATTTTTTCCAATTTAGACCGAGATTCCACCAAACTTTTTCCGCGCCTCACATGAGTCCTCCTTTTTAACCTCAGGGTTCAGGTTTAGGAACTCAGGGTTATATAAAAAATATATACCCGGAGTGCCAATGCTGCAGTGCTGACTTGGCTTCCCCTGCTCATATTTTGGTGTGTTTTTGAATTGTAACAAGGACAAGGTCCTGAGGCACCCTCATTTTCAGAAATTTTGTATATCCCCTGATTCACATGAGGATTGTCTAGCTTTGCTTCTCCCAAGATTAACGGCAACAACAGAGTATTTTGTATTAATGGAAAAATCTGAACACAAATATATATTTCTTTCACGCTATTGAGAAATGAGTTTCAATAACAGAAAATGTGGTACTTGTGTGTTATTCCGTCCACCATTTCCACCAGAAAACAAGCCTTCAAAGTTTGCATTTTTAGTGGCACCAAAGATTATGATATTTCATAAGTGTTCTATACACAAAGCAAGGCGAAGAGTTTTGCCTTTCTTAATATGTAGAACATTTATGAATGATGCTTATTATGAATTAATATACATCTATGAGTTAAGCTTTAAAATATATAACATTAAACTATAATATTTAGCGACAAATTGTTTGGTGAAAATGGTCAACAGGATGATACGCAAGTTACGAAAATACTTGTGAATCACATGAGAATATTTTTCATTTCTGTTTACTGTTACTTTGATACATTTAGTTAAAGTATTCATCAGAAAAGTACTGGAGCATAAAAATGTTTTGATATTTAAGATATTTTCCAGGTTCCTTGTGCACAGATTTAACTGGAACATGGAGGAATCAGCTGAACTCCAATATGACAATTCGAAATGTCGATGGTAACAGCTTTACCGGGGTGTACCATACCGCTGTCGAAAGTAATACTGGAGCTGCAAGCATTTCTTCGAATATATCAGGTGATTAAATTTTTAATTTTTATTCCTATCTCTATAATCTCATTTTAGTATTAAAAATGACAAATTTATGTACCTTCGCACAGGCATGATTCAAGATACAGAAAATGGTAAACTTATCGGATTTAATGTTTTGTGGAACAAAGGAGCTTCTTTGACTGCCTGGGTTGGTAAGTAAAAATTTAATTTATATTTGTAACAAGGATATAAATTAGTAAGAACACACGCATTATGTAATTTATACGAAAATTCTTAACTTAAACTTATATTGCAATTATGAAATTGTTACTAAGTTATATGAAGTTTTAAGATGAGTACCACTTATTTTTAGTGTTTTCAGTATTTGGTAAAAACTGAAATGTGTGTATATATTAAAAAATTTCAACTACCATAATACTCGGAACTTCTGAAAAACAAAGTGATTGCTTAAAGATAACTCTTAATTTTTATAATTAAAAACGGTTCGTTTTAGGTCTAAGATTTGTCTAATTTAACGTTTTATAATTAGTTTGCATTAATCTCATCCAGTGGTTCATAACGAAATTTAAAACTCTAACTACAGTTTTTATAGTTTCAACCTTAAAATTTTAGAGACCTTAAATGTGTGCTAAAATTGACATCAATAAATTGCAGATTAAATTTCATAATTACTTAACATTGATTCTTTACCTATGCCAAACTCATCTACGTTTGCTTATCACAATTACTTTGACTATCAGTCTTAGAAAGAATTTGAGCAGATCTCCAGAAAATTTTATTTCGGCAATAAAGAATTTTTACAATCCAAACAAGCGTTTTCGAATTCGAGCTATGATTTGGGTGAGTTTAGAAACCATTATTGTACCACGCTTTCTTGAAGTCATTTATTACAACATCTAGTATAGAGAATAACACGAATAATTACAAAACGATACACAAAGGCAACACAATTAACATTTAGAATTATCCATTAAGTAACGGATAATTGTATTATAAGTAATTTTTGGTTATATATCAATTTATAGCATCATAAAAGTTTGAATTGGGCCCTCTGTCCCTAGTCTTCATTGCTGGTAGAAAATTAATGAAATCGTTCAGCTACAAATTCTTTTTATGTTAAGACACGTACCATTTATTGCTTAAGTGTTGATAAAAAAACATTTATGTTCCATAATAAAGTTATCAGATTGAATAAAATTTTTTAATGTTTGGTCTAATTAACACGCAACAGTTATTAATCAAACAAGAGTAGATTATATTAAGTAAAAGATTTTTGATTTTGAAATGCAGCATAACATTAGGCCATTAATACATTTTATTAATTTTAAACGCTAGTTTAATGCAAATAAAAATTACACCTCTTCCATAAATATGGTTCTATATACATTTCACATCAATAAAAATATTTCAAATTGTTCATTCTACCAATTGAATGTTTACTTTTACATTATTAGGAGAAACTAAATGATCATATTACTGTATATCCGAAGACTTCATGGTATTAAGTTATTCTCTGAGAATATCGATAAAAAATTGTACCATGAATAAAAATTGTTTATAACAAATGCTATAAGCATCAGTTTTTGGCGACAGGACTACAAATACAGAACGTAATACCTTTGATAAAGAATAGTTATTAAAGAAACAATTATAAAAGTTAAAACTTGTATATGCATTATTTTTCTTTAGACATAAACTTTTCAATTTGTATTGTAATAACTTTTATAACTGCAAATAAATTTCTTACGGTTAATATCTTGAGACATTAGTATGATTTTTATTTTATAATTTGCCATTAATGTTGAAAAAATAGTTTCGTTGCCAAAAACAGAATAAAATATTTCAGTAAAAATAGTATCACACCTAGCCTTTGATTAAGCAACGATCATGAATAGATATTTTAAGTGAATCTATTTAAAATATTACAGAAAAAGCTTATTCTAAACTTAATTCGTCTTTTTCTTTTCAACACAATTTCTGAATGTTCCCTTGTTAGTAAAAATTGTATAGCATTTATTTATCGTGCTATAAATGTTTCCATGAAGCTAGAGAGAAATTATTTTGGTCATCTATTATGATCCAGTTCTGAGCAATGTTTATATTATATAAACTTAATTTGAGTAAATTGCAGAAATTCAAATTAAGCATTTCAGTCAAAAAGCTGCCGCCCAACTTGTCTAGTGGTCAGCGTGCCTGACTGCGGAGAAGGAGGTCCTGGGTTCGAATCCCGCTTCAAGCATGGATGTACTTTCTTTCTTTATCTATACTTTGTCCTTTCCTTGTATGAAAGAGGTGTGAATGGTTGCATACCCTATAAATGGGTACCTATGGCATGTGTGTACTGAGGAAGTCGGACTCCACACCAAAATACCGTAGGTCCCGGTCTAATTAGCCCTCGTGTGCAAAAAATGACCGTTAAGCGACAAACAAAATCCGCACCAAAATATGGTTCAGTTGGAAAAGTGGAGCAGCGCATCCTATGTTGCCATCCTAGCTGGCACACGGCAACAACAGTCGAAAAGCTTTTCAATATTTAGCAGAAGATTTGAAAACTTTTTCAATAAAATCCTGTATTATAATTTAATTTTATTCATATTCATAAATCTATAAAATATTCCAATAAAAAAAGATCTATTTTCTGCAAATATTTGGCTAAAAGACAATGCTTTGAAACAATCTTTTAATAAAAAAACTGATAAAAAGTTGAAGGTGATCAAGAAATGCAGTTATTTTGATTCAACCCTACCATCTGAATTTGGGTCTACCACGAAGATGGTTTAGTCAGAAAGAGGCTGAGGCTATCCTAATTCATTTGAATTGCATAGCTTGTTCACTTGATTCTTTCAATTCAAATAAATTTTGGAATATAAATTCTTCAAAAAAATTACAATTCTAGATTTGACATTTTGTACCTAATTCCTTTAGTTATTTTCTCGCCAAAAGTGCTAAGCAACTCCCTCTTGAAAATTTTAAGAGTATAACTATCCTTTTTCGTAACTGCTTACGTTTTAGATGAATTGGTGAGTGCAGTACTTTTATAAAGTGTGAATTTGGATCAAGGTAACGAAAATTTGATATTACGTAAAACCAATCTGTTTGAAAGAAAAAATAAATTTCTATAAACATTGGGGGGGGGGAATACTACCTAAAATTTTTAATTGTAATCTCGTTAATATAAACTACAACTAGGTAACTAAATATTCAGAAACATTACAATCAACTAAGAAATATAAATTATAAAAAACTAGGTTTAGACAAATAAAAATGTCGAGAAAAAAATTAAATAATTTTATACGTAAAAGTATAAAAAATGACAAATGATGAGCATTGTTACGCAAGAAAATGTGGTACTTTTTTTCTTAACACCCCTAATTTAGGGTGATATTTTTAGGAGTTTTGGGAATACCGTATAAATGCAGATGAAGGGGATCTACCGAAAATAGTAAAACTTTGAAAGTGGTCCACGAGAAAAAAAGTTTGAGAACCCATGATCTACACCATAAAGACTATTCGGAAAAGACAGTCGTGAGTACGTAAATATTGTATCTTTTGCACTTGATAGGGAATCGTGCGTTTTTCGTGTAAAAGTCACACACTTCATGAGAAAGATTTCGCGCGTTAAAGATTTTAAACTAATGGAAGAGTTGCAGTAATTCTCACCAAGCCTCACTTTTTCTTTGATCCTTTATTTAGTGAATATCCGGCATTGCTTTTTAAGATGGCAAATGAACCGTTTCTCACTATTTTCGATCAATGTTGTTAAGATGACATGAGACGAGTTGTTGGAACAGTTGCTTGCATTGCCAATTTTCTATAAATGTATTCTGTCTTTGCCTTTACGAAGAGTTTCGTACGTCATACAGGTAATATTTTATTAGATGTTTGATTCAGTTAATTTAATACAAAACGAATTAAGCGGAAGTAGTTGTTATTTTTCACTGAAAACTTAAATATGATAGTCTTGCTCACAAGTGATATACCTACTCACGCAGCACATCAAGTCAAAGACAGTGACTTGTTCATGTTTGATGCTCTTGGATTTTACTCATTATGAAACACGAGATAGCATTTCATATCAATTATTGCTTATCTGGATAAATATAATCCCTCGTATTCTGTAAAAAATAATTTAGATTCGCCCTGCATATAAAGCAGCATATCTGAAAAAATGTCAAATTTTTGTTTTGTAAAGTTATAATTTATAATATATCTTTCATGATAGTAAAAAAGAAAAAAAAACTTTAAAATTCAAGTAAATAAATTTTGAGACAACATTTTTTAAATTTTTATGTTAAATCCAATAAGTAGACCATAGTTTATTCGAAATATTCTGAAGATAAGCATATTTATACCAACAGTATTGAATTCTGACAAAAAAACTTTAAATTACTTGCACTTGAAATAACACTGAATTTGCATTAGCTAAAACAGAAATTCATACGCGTAATTCATCTCTACATGATACTCTTGAAAATATAAAATAAGCTTTATGCTATGTGTGTGTGTGTGTGAAAAAAAATTAAACAATTTTCTATAGCGTACTTACAAATTTAAACTTCCTCATAGGTATCTTGATTGCTTGAACGAGTTTACACCTTTCAGCCGCGAATTTCAATGTTCATTTGAATTTAATGCAACACTTTTTCATAAAATATGGCAGTGTCGAAATAAACAATTCATGTAATGGGAGAAAATTAAGTAAAATATAGAATTTCTTATATTAAATTTTATTAATGATGTGATAAGAATGCATGTTTAATTAGGTCAATGCATGGTATGTAACGATCAAGAAAAGATTTACACAACTTGGGTTTTGCGGAGTTATTTACCAGTTAAGAAAAGATGGATGACAACCAGAATCAACCAAGATACATTCTTCCGGGTGGATAGCTCTGCACACGAGGAATCGAATGATATAGTCCCCATCTTATCAGAGGACACTATCGTACAAGATGCTTCGGATTCTCTCTCAAATCGGGTAAGAATTTTGTATAAACATGTATCATTTTATAGTGTGACAAACCTAAACATGTTATGACGTATGATTAGTTTCTAAAATAAGAGAGAAACGTTAACGTTTGCAATTATCAATGAAAGATTAATTTCTTCTAATTGACAAAGAGATTTCACAATTTTCTACTATTTATGGAATGTCTCGATATTTGGAGTTAAAGTTAAATAGGATGTACGGCAACAATTATCTTGCATTCTGCTTTTATACTTTTAATTGACGGACAGCTGATATCAAACTTTAAAGATATTTTTTTTAGTTGTAGATTTGTAAAATATTATAAATTCAGAGCTACATCAATAAATTAGCAAAAATATTTATGTTCCTATATATTTTATGACAATTATTTCCAAGAAATTGGCGTATAATAAGGTTGTATAATACCTTTTATGAAATAAAGACACAGGGGATATAAACTTTTTCAAAAGTTGCAGATAAATGTGTTTAATATATTCCAGTTGCATTTACTTGATAGAAACACCAATCTATAAATAATGGTGCCAATATCCACTTCTATGAAATTTTTATTTGATAATTTTCCCTAAATTTTAAATTATAACTGTTTTAATTAAAAGTGTGAGTAAATTAGATGTCTGAATATTACTTTTCTATCGTGAAGACACACCAATTGAATATTCTGTTTAGCATATTCATAACAGCATACTATGTTTCTGTGTTTTGAATGTATAATTCTGAATGAAGAATTAAGTGAATTGCAAAATTGCAGCACACAAAAAAATTCTAACAATGTTGAGATTTTTTAGATTCTAGATTTAGATGTCTGCTAGATTAGGTCTGTATATTTTAGATGTCTGTATATCCCTAAACGTCAATATTTCATGTCCTAATCATAATAAAATTTTAAATGGCTAACAACAATTACAAAACTGTATCATAGGTAAATATTGAAAATAGGAGTCTAGAATGAATTATATTAAGGATAATCTAAAGAATGTATTATATATAAAAATCTCTACTAAATTCACACACACAATGGACATGGATAAAACCTAATCAGATTGGGCTTCTGGATTCTTTCTGCTATAAAATGTTTTTATATAGTGAATTAAACCCTTGCTGTTCCATTCATTGGAAGTTTCTTTATAATTTTGCACTTATGGCTTCGTAACTTAATCTGATGTTTGCTTTTTATACATAATATGTAATTATAATCAATTTTGGAGTGAGGCTAAAATAAGATTTCAAAAATTCTTGGCATAAAATGGTAATGTGGGAATTTGAAATAATGAAGCTATTCAATGATTAAACAATTGATAATGCGCTGTAATGATTTTCCACTTTTCATCATAAAAAAATCAGTTTTCGAAGTGTTTTTTTTTTAATGTTTGATTCTAAATATTTGACGTGCTAAAATTTTTTTGTATTTTACACCGAGTAGTTTCAAATAACTAGAATTGCAGATCTAAAAATGTAATAACAGGAAATAAACACAGAAAACATAACAACACAGTGTTGTTAAAAGTGAAAATTTTTGAATTTGAGCTTTGAAAATGAAAGGTAACGCCATATTATAAATAACCAGCTTAGTGGGCAGTTGAGTGTTCAGTGTCTGTCTTTCGATCGAACAATCTATGTATTAAAATCCTACCGCCTTTATAGATGTTGTAATAAATCGGAATATCCGCTTTGTTGAACTGCTATTTTGTCAAATGAGCTTTTGCAAGAATTGATCGAACAGCTATGAAGCAAACCAAGCTATAACAGCCAAAGTTCTTATTTCAAGATCATGTTAGATACTCGTCGTATTTAAGAGGAGTAATATTTATATTAAATTTTGAAATCGTAATAATTTTATATTCAAATTTGTCAGTAGGCGAACAAATAATACTAATATGTTGGCTTTGATTAAAACTCTTTCCTAGTTTTAAACTAGATTTAATTTTTAAGTGTGGATTATGACCGGAAATACACTAATTTTAAAACTTAAGTAATAAATAAAGCATTATGGTAGTGCTATATTTACTGTTCAAAATTAACTTACTGTTCATGTAACTAAATTGAAAACTTACACTATTTTATTTGGGCATTTATATATAATTTAAATTTTTTCAGGCACATCCAAACTCAGTGAGTAAAACTACGGAATCTATTTCAGGTTAGTTTTACACTTAAGAATAATTTTTAAGGGAAATATATTTACATAAAATTGGTCTTCAATAGCTTCGTAAACAAGTTTTCTTCAAAATGAGGCATATTTTTATTAGTTACATAAGCTTAAATGTGCATATAATGTTTGCTGAATTTATTTTCATTAGTAAAATTAAATAAACAATTATAACAAAATTTACTTTGCACAGAAGTAAATGCTTTAAGCATTTCTGACGAAACAATTAGTAAATTTAGATGCTGCGTTAGGAAATAATATTCTATGGGTGATTCTGTTAAAACTGAGTTGACTTTTTTTTTTAACTCATTTAATTGTAAAACGCAAAGTACATTTTTAAAATATCCTGGTTTTAAAATCTGAAAAAATTATGGTCATACCTGACAATATTAAATATATTTTCTAATTTAAACAGGAAATTCGTAACAAGTTCATTTTATCTTATAATTTAATATATAAATTATAAGATAAAATTGAATTGTATTGTGTGATATAACATTTAATCTCCAACGCATTAATTTAAAATATTTCTGTAACTTAACACTCTCCATTTAAGTATGTTTCATTTTTAATTATGTAGACACAAATTTTAATGACTGACCATATGAGGACTTTAATTCCTGAAGATTTTCCAATAATTTAGTCATTCTCGAGATGTGAATATATTCTTCAATTAGAAAGTATGTAGGTAGTCTAATCTTATATAGTTAACATAACTATAATATCTATGTAAATAAAATTCTGTTTGTCCACGGAATTTTTTTCAAGTTGCATTGAAAATGGCCGCACGGAATAATTCAGGAAGTGAAATAAACCATGGCCACCACCTTCAGTCAAAACTCAAATGCGTTTAATTGCGAAATTTTGATTACAGTATTTGTAATAAATTTCAAATTATTTATTACAACATCTAGTATAGAGCATAACACGAATAATTACAAAACGATACACAAAGGCAACACAATTAACATTTAGAATTATCCATTAAGTAACGGATAATTGTATTAAAATTAACTTTTGGTTATATCATTTTAGAACATGGCTTCATGGTAGCTTGAATTTGACCTTGCTTGAAAATTTTCTGCTGAATAACGTAGACTTGAACACCCTTTAAATTGCCTATACCGTAATACAATTTAAGCTATATACGGTCCATTCCGATATTATCTCTTAAGAATGGAAGCACTTCGTTCTTTACTCCATTTTAAAATTTAAATATAGAAAAATTCTAATCTTCTAAACCGCTGAGATAAAGAGAAATCCAGTCTTTTATTTTCCTTACAACATTTCCAAATGAAATTGCAAAAATGTATTGGTAATTCTTAGATTTTTGGAAAACGTAATTTAGAATCATTTATATGTTAGCTTTGAACAATACGGTAGTAATAGCAAATGGGTTAAAATACCGTTGAAAGAAGCCAGTCTTTAATAGCTTTGTTACTAAAAGGGAAGTTCTTAGAAACTACATACCACATTAGATTTGTATTTAGGTGGTCTAGACTTAAGATCATTTTTCAGTGCAAGAAATCGTCTTGAATAAAATTAATAATTGTTTTTCCAAATGGCAATATATTCCCCGAATGATATGTCTACGATTTTTTCTGAAAGCCACGGACCAACATTGCTCTGGAAGGTTTATACTACAAATTTTTCACAAAGTGTTAGTTTAGATTAAGCAGTGAAAATGAAATGCAAGTATCAGCGAATTAATTAAAAATAAGTTAGTATTAGCGGAAAAAATGAAAATTATACTAAATCTTTGACACTGATTATATTTCAGTATCATAATTTTTCTTAAATATTCTTTAAAATTTTTTCATTCTAAATATTTTGGTGGTGATAAATAATATACATAAAATCTATTGTATATATACATATATTTCTATTTTCTAGTTATTCCGAATTCAAATTAAAAAAATAATCGTTAATAGTCATTGGAACTGCACTTTTTGATGTCTTCTGGATGATTTCGAAACATTTTTCTTGCAGAATTTACTGAAATGAACTAATTGTTTTCATTTAGAAATGAAAATATTTTTACATAAAAATAAATTTTATTTACTATTTTGGTTTCTATAAATTTTTATAATCCAAGAAATGTTGAATAATAGTTGTTTCTATTCTTTCTCAACAGAAATAAATTTCTTAATGATTTTTGCGTTAAGTATATGAAAATTTCATTCCCTTAAAGAGACAATATCTAACTTAATAATTTGTGATCATAAAGGAGTGTATTTCTTAAGCTAAATCAATTGAACTAGATTTGATTAGAATTAGATTTTAATGGCTAATTGTGAACCCACAAAATTCTATCGGAACTGAAAGGTGAAGGCTGTAACTAATACTTTGATTTGTGAATAAGGTTGGTAACGGCGTAATTTACCTTCATATTAATATTTCAAAACTTTATTTTTAAATTTTTCTTAGCTAATGATAATATACAAAAAATATCACAAAAATTAGTCTCTGATAATGTTTAAATGTCTGCTAAAGATGTTTCAATATATTTTCCTGGAAAAGTAAGTTTAGATAATGCGAATGTCAAATAATGAAATGTTAAGAATATGGACTATAGCTCTAACACATAATCTATTAGAAGTTAGCAGATGGTAAAATATGTTCGTCAGGACTAACTTTGAAGCAACTCATTTTCTAATGCAATCCACTTTTTGGATTTATTTACAAATTGTAATAAAGTAGTGATGCAATATTTCGTTTTTTCACTTAATAAATACTTCACTTACTAAGTATAAATATTTGTCTTGCAATTAATATAGATCTTCATATATTGGAATTTAAACTAGTCTCGTTTTCATTTATAGATAGCTTAGTTTTTGGACAAATGATCAGCTTTCTGCATGTATTTTTGGACACTGGATTTTATTTAGTTGTGAGGTTTATTAGTATCTCAATAATCAGTTTTTCAACATATTATTTTCTGTTTGGAAGAGAAAGAGTAATGATTTTCCAGCAACCATGCAGGAAGATCCATATCTCAGTAAAATTATATTTTTCTGAGTCAGTTGATTTTTCTAGGAATTAAGAATAACTACCTTTTGTAGAAGTTCCATTCAAGGAATTTTTGAAATTCTTGTTATCCTATCGCGGAAACTGAATAAAATGTCAGAAAGAAGTATGGGCAATAAATGTTTCTATGACTTATCTGGGAATTAATCAAGATTTTGTTTTTATATAATTTTAAGCTGTATGAATGATATCCTTTTCCTCACCAAGGGAAAAACTTTCTACGAAAAAGAATGGGAAAAATTGATGTTTGACATTTGATATTTTTATATTCTGATCTTCAATACTTTTGTTTTATTTTTATTGCATCAACAAAATCATAAGATATTTTACTACATATACTCTATTTTTCAAAATTCAAGCAAGGAATAATTTTATTCGTTGTATTTTATATAACTGATTTTTATCAGAATCTTTGGTTGTCTTTTCATGTTTAAATAAAATATTTATAATAAATTGATATTCAATATATAATTTTTTTATAAATTTAAATTCATATAAAAAGTCGTAATAATAAATTACAGCTATAATTATCTAAACTTACAGTTGTGATATTTTTAATCTCTCACGCAAACAGGAATTACAGAAAACTAAGTTGACCTTGTATAAAAATTCTTTTGTGTGTATGAAACATGTTTAAAATTCTTTTGAATAATTTTTATTTTTACAGCTTTAGAAAACTTTATTTTAACCTAAATGTTTTGCTTTAACTATATTTTATTTTCTGGTCGAAAAATGTTTCTTGACGTATTGCAGGTATTCATGGAAGGTGGGTAGCTTCTTCCAGAGATTCATTTGAAGTAAAAGAAATTAAAGATCATGGAATTTTCAATGGTATGAAATCCTAAAAATTATCTTTTTAAACCTCGTTCTACTAGTATATTCAGCTCTTTTTATATTCCAGGAATACATCAGTCGCATGGCGAAAATGGAGGATTCTCTGTTGGTAGATTCGATGGCAATCAGGCTTATGCTGCTGTTGGCTTCATTGCAGCTCAACCCACTAAACTGAGAGGCTACACTGGTAAATGTTCTGAATCAGTTTAATCTATCGTTTAAATAGTGTTTGATGTAATCAAAGATGTATTCTGTTCTTAAAGAAATTTATTTTAGAATTGAAAATTTAAATATGACAGTCAATATATAATCACTTGGTAAATTGACTGTCTACTTTACTTGATAAAATATGGTAAATATTTTATATTGAAAGGTTTAATTTTGATTAATGAAATTGTTATCTGAAATTTATAAAGTTGTAAGCTATGCTGCATACATAGGAAAAGAGATTTACGAAATATATATATAATAAATTTAAACTCTGCTAATCAATTTAAGTTATTAACTTTACTCTCATTTGAGATTCCTAATACAACAAAAGATTGGAAAACTATTAAATCTTTGTTTTCTCTGTTTTCTCTCCACTCCTTCTATCTTTTTTATATTGAGCAAAATCTTGCGGAAGATTTGTCTATTAATGACGCTTATAATCACAAAATATTGTTAGTAATTAAACGTAAAGAAATTATTTTAGTGCTCTAATAAAATTCTTGATGAGGGAATTAAAGTAAGAGATATTAGTTCAAAATTGTTCAGAACTTAAACGTGTTATGAATAGTTAAATATTAACACCATGATGAAAGCAACTAAAATTCTTAAATTTCAATGTAAAGAATATGACTAATATATTAAGTATTTCGTATCTTAAATTCTTCAAAAGCTCAAATTTCTTAATATATTTCTTTTGTTCAAAATCTAAGAATTTGAAAATTTTAAATTATATGACTAATTTATTTTAAATTATTTACTCACTATTGCTTCATTTTTAATATTTTAGTGCAATTTTAGGAGTAAGTTTTAGGTTTTTTGTACCTGGATGCTTATTTTGTCCTGTCAAATCGATTTTTCTTTGGAGTTCTATAGAACGTTAAGCGGCCCAGTGATAGATTATCAATATTTCGTTATTTGCAATTGCTAATCGGCAAGCCAACGCTTTTTGTCTTTGTGACTTAACAGGTGTTTGCATCTTAACTTTTATCAATGTTTAAGGACGGTAGCGTTAATTTTTTTATTTTTTTTGCTGCATTACAAGAAATTAGTAATCGGATAAATTCAAGAAGTCGGCTAGTTTATGGGAATAGGGGAGATCCATTTTCTCTTCTGGATGAAGTTTTTATGTATTTTAGGTTAAAAAATATCTAGTTGAACTTTATATCGATTAATCTTCACTTCTCCACTGTCGAAGTATAATAGTAACCGCATTGTCAATTGATGTTAAAATAATTGATTAATTTTTTATTTTACCCGAAAAATGTAAAATAAGAGTCTATTTCTAGAACGGTATATTTTTTAAATATGATATTAACAGAAACTTTTGACAATTTTTATTGCTTTGTTAAAACTATGTTTTGTTATGTATGTCCTTTGTTAATACTATTAATTGTATTTGGTTACGTTTCACAATTCTTGTAGTTTTAACAAAAATGACCATGGGGCGTCTGCTCTTCCACCTGGATACCCATGACCTATTACCGAGAGAACAATACGGTTTCAGAAGAGGTCATAGCTCCACTGATCAATTAGTTTATCTCTGACAGAAGATTAGAGATGCCCAGAACATGCGACCTACCAACCATACTGTGGCTGCTTTTCTGGACTTATCAAAGGCATTTGACCATGTCTGGAAACAAACTTATTGTTAAATTCTATGAAGACTTTGGCATCAGGGGTAAAGCCTTGACCTGGATCGCAGATTTCTTGTTAAATTTACTGATAAAAGAGCTTATAATTCCACAATGTCAAACACCTTTAAACTGAGCCAAGGCATCCCCCAGGGTTCTATGTTGAGCCCAATTCTCTTCTGTCAATATTTGGCTGAGATTGAAAATATTAAATCAAGGAGATGTGTGATGTCTGTATCTTAGATATTGCCCTTTGGAGCTCTGCCCCAGATGTGAGTTCAGTTGAGACTAACATCAATTTTACTCTTGAATACAAGTGGAAATTCTCGAAAGAATCTAGTGTTAGTTTTTTACCACCAATAAGATTTATAATTATCATCCAAAGGTTTTTATGAGTAATGTACCTCTTACGTATGACAAACATCCCAAATATTTGAGCTTCGTTCTCGATCCAGAGATCGCTAGTAACAAAAATGTAGATGCCCTGGTTTTTAAAGGCAGAAAACGACTTGATCTTTTAAAATATGTCTCGTGATGTGATTGGGGAGCCGATGCTTGCAGTTTGAGAATACATATTTAGCTATCATACATCACATTTAGCTAACTACTTATTTAGCTATCATCTTGGAGTACGCTTTACCCGTTTACTGTTGTACCTCCTGCACCAATCTCCAGAAATTGGAAAGAGTCCAACTTAACGCTTCTCTTATTATAGCTGAATTGCGCAGTAGTTGTCCGAATAATATTGCGTTGTATAAAACAGACCTTCAACCCCTTAGTCTAAGAAGAAATGCAAGCCTTGTGAAATATTATAATATACTTTTCAGTTATGGCTCCCAAAATAGAACTTCAGAATTTCTGCAGTATTGGAGTAATAACCAAAGACTCAATTTGACTAAGTGGTCTATTTTTCTTGAGTATGCTATTTTAATTGACCGTAATTTTGAACAATATTCCTTGAAACAATGTTTAGATTCGTCTGAGGTACTCCCTAGTGTCGGGTTTCATACGGAACTTTCGTCTCGAGTTTCCAAGACAAGATATTCCGGCTCTGTTACGACAATCTGCCTTGGAAACTATGTACGCAATTCCCGCTGAAGCTACCCTTATTTATACTGATGGGAGTAAAAGCAAAGACTCTCATTCCGGTAGTGGTGTTGCCATTAAATGCACAAATAAAATTATCAAAATAAAGGAAATCTCGACTTCAGTTGGGTTTTCAAGAGTGAGCTTATAGCCATCGAAGAGGAGTAAGCGCTGTTTTGTCCTTTACAGATCTTAAGGATGTTTGGCTTTTGACTGACAATCGTAGCTCCATCCAATATCTTTCAAACTGGTGAAGAGTTGGTGATAGGGCCGGAATTGCAATTCTTACCAAACTTAAGCAGGTCTTGTCACTTTGTGGAATGCACCTTCAGTGGATTCCTTCCATGTTGAAATATGGGGGAATGAGATAGCAGACGATCTGGCGTAAGAGGGTTCTGAAGAACCATTATCAGCTACCAATTCACTGACATGTCTTGAACTGTATGCAAATTCGGCTCGTTCTCCCGAGTCATCCCTGGTATCAAGCAGGTTGTCTTGGAAGACCCCTTGTTTTTGATTGCGATAGATATGTTCAGACAACACTTTCCCGATTCTTCAGTGGAACCTGAAAGGACTTGCATTTGAGAGAGGTCTCAAGGTGCACCCGAATTGTCCTAAACATCAAAATGAACCGGCATCACCGGCACATATTAAGTGCCTGTGGTTGTCTCTTGAGGACCTATATAGGTCTCCTATGCTTGTTTTCGATTTTCTGAAAGTAAATGGACTCGCAGACCTCGTCTAGTATATTCCTAGACATGGAGATTAGAAAGAAGAGAAGACAATTTAATAAAATTCTTTAACAAAACGGCTAATTTTAAGTTTTTCAATTTTAGGTTAATTAGAAGTTTTACATCAAATATACTTAAAATAATGTAAGTTTTGAGATTTCTGCACATATGAAATCCTTCATTAGGTTGATATATAAAGGAATTATTAACTTTTATGTTTTTTTCCAATATTTATTTTATACGGTAACTTTTATTACAGTATATGTGCAATTTATAAGTATTAAACTTATAAAATTACATAAAGACATAAAATGCATTACTAAATAAATTTAATCCAATGACAAATACTTCTAAGAATATAGAAATTATTAAATAGTTTCTTCACATACAAACACATATAAAAAAAAAAATAAAAAAAAAATAAAAAAAAAAAACAGAATCGATTTCAAAATTGAATAACTCATGGCAGTTTATTTTTATCATATGTTGTTAACTTAAAATTTTTAGAAATGGATTGGTGAACTGCTATTTAAAACATCTTTCTCATTTTGAGAATATTTAGCTATAATTAACTTTCTAAATTTTCAGCAGAAAGTAAAGATCCTAAATTCATTTATTATGACTGAACGCCCTTTCACATTCTAATGCAGAATGTGGGAAAGTTAAAATTGAAAGCATAAATTGGGAAATACTGGAAAACATTTTTTGTTCAAACTTATTTTTCAGATTTCTAACAAGATGCCATTGTATATCTATTCTTGATGCATGTAGTATTTGAGAGGACAATACTGAATATTTAAGCTACAAACAACTCAATACATTTTTTCCGGAAAAATTTTGGCTGTTTTTAAGTTTTTCACTGATATTGCGAAATATCAATAGATTTTCATTCATTATCAGGAAATCGGGAGAAATGATGAAAAATTAGGAGTTTCATGAAAAAATCAGAGTTGTCAGCTATGCGTATGCATGATGTTTTAAGCATTTCTTAAGCATTCGATAGGATTACCTTTAAATAGCCTTTAAAATTTGAGCTTTTTACTTCTATTGCAAATATGCTTCTTTCTACGTACATGTATATTAGATTTATTTAACCAAAAATTTAATTTTCAGGTCACATTGATGACCCAGAAGTAACAGGACAAATCTTGGAAACTTCTTGGCTGGAGCATACATTTCATCACGATTGTTTGGCACCAAGAAAATTTGTCCGTTTTGGAATAGATAATTTTTCTAAAGTTGATCATGTAAGTTGGGTGTTTCCATATGCATAAAATTTTAAGTATTTACATTAAATGCATATTTGTCAGTTACTGCGTGGAACACTTATGTTCTACGCAATAATTGGTGCAGAATTGTTCACACACATTGACTTGCAAAGTTACAGTTGATTGGTTGATCATTTTACTTTCTCTTTTCAACAAGACTCAATTCAGTGTGGGTACATGGTTTGAAGTAGGTCCAACACAATTAAATGTTCACACAATTAAATTAGGATTAGAGAAGGAGTATATGTGTAACATTGAAATTTTTGTCACATGAGAATTGGTTAACTATGACTTCTGGAATCTTGTGCAGTTCATCAAATTTAAGTGAAAGGGGAAGATTAAATCTAAAGCTGTAAGACGCCTCGCTCTGTTGACTATGGAGTCAATTGCATTATATCTGATAGTTTGTCAGAAATATATTGCTTTATCTGTATCTAGGATATAATGAAGGATTATAATAGAGTACATTATCATTTTAATGAAGATCATCATTGAAAAGAGCTATAACGGTAAAAAAACTGGTTATTGCGTATGCTCCAATGTTCTTAGTTTACTCAGGAATATCTGACACGCCTTAACATATTCATAGTTTTGTCTATGTAAGAAACATCCTGATTATATTATTTCTATTAAGAGTCGAACTGTTTGCTAGAATATCTACGAAGTTTCGTGCTGTGTTTATTGCTTCATGCCTCTGGCAAGATGATTCTGGAGAATTTTAGAGGTTAAGGCAATTTCTAATATTTCTGACCCATTTGTAATCTTCTCATTTCATTAGTAATTCTCTGGCTATATTGTGTGAGCAATCAACACATCTATTTTTAGACTAATGTGACCCCAAAAAACGAGATGGTTTAAAATGGAATTACTGCTTGAGTTTCAATGAAGAATTTTAAATCCCTGAATAATTTGTTGCACAACATACATTTTTCATCTATGATTTTCCACATCTATGACAGTATTGGTGTTTATTTACAAAGTTTATTTCTAATAGCTCTTGAAGTGCCGTACTCACAGAATGTTGGCTGTTGTGCCTATGACAGATAGTTAAGAACTCTAACACTTAATGGTTATAAGAGATTTACATATTTGATTACAACAGATTACATACAAATTATTTTTCGTATAGTAAATGGCTTATCACAATCGTTATATACGAGTCAGCATAAATAGTAATTTGCTAAGTTTTGCCTACACAAATCGGAAATTAATCAGTATACCTCTTATTTCTGTTTCAATTCTTTATTGTACGGTGTTTTTTATAATAAACAAACGTAAAAACAGGTGGAATTTACCTAGTACGAAAATTTAAATGTCTGTTATAAAATATGAATATTCTGTTCACGAGAAAGCTATAAATATTTTTATTAGAGAAATTGTAAAATTAATAAATTCATTAATGTACTTTATGCTAATTTATATTTGCTGAATCTTTACGTTTAATTTTATATAGGAAGTTCAATAAAACTTCATTATTTTGAGTGTTAAAAATTTC
Source organism: Latrodectus hesperus (assembly GCA_037975125.1). Classification (NCBI taxonomy): domain Eukaryota; kingdom Metazoa; phylum Arthropoda; class Arachnida; order Araneae; family Theridiidae; genus Latrodectus; species Latrodectus hesperus. The sequence continues at coordinate 73,237,029 of CM075850.1, read as the reverse complement.
TTTTTATACTCATTCGATTAAAGGGCATCCTAAACTTCCCTTACATTCTTGAACAAAACTTCTTCAATTCAAATGTAAGTGTTCTAGATATAAATTTCGCATTCTTAGAAAGTAAGTTTGTTGTACATTGAAAATCTTGCACGTATAAAACAAACTATTGAAAAATTCTCGTTTTTAAAATTCTCAGAGGCTACTGGATAGTATAAAATAACATTTTCTTAAGATTACATCTAGTTTTTACGAATAATTCAATAAAATAATGAACCAAGTATTACATGCACCACAAAGCTGTTGAAGTGTTTAAAAAATGTTAAATTACGAGTGCGAGTAAATATTACATTACATGAAATTAGAAAGATTTCCATTTATTTTTTAAGTTATTTCAAGATTTCAATACTCTTCTCTCCGTTAAGAGTCGAATTTCAGAGAAAATTTCATTGTATTTGGCAAAGGTATTGGAGAATAGTACTTAATATTAATGACATTTTTTAGATATACCTTTTATGTACTATAATAAATCTAGTATTAAATTGTTTTTGGAGCAACGGAATAAATGTCGGTCTTGTCAATATGACGAGGCATGACCTAACACATGAGCGGCGGAACTGGCATAAATACAATGACCAATTTGTTCAAGTATTTATCAAAATTCTTTTATCTTTGATTCCTTCCTCCTTCCATTTTGATTCTATCTTAAAAACTAGTTGAAATTTAAATCCCATATCGACACAAATTAACCAGAGTCAAAAAAATCGTGGAACGGCAAACAAACTGAGTAGTTGAAACTGATATTGGTAGGACTTAAATATTCCGTCGAAAAAACAATGACAAATATTTATTTGAGCTCCATTGCTCGACGCTGAACGGACTATGACGCTACTATTACAATTCTGAATCAAATTTTTTCGGAGAGAAAGGCGTAGGAGGTTGTCATACTTGGCACACCGTATCGCCAGACGAACATTTTTTCAAGACGGCAACAGATATCTTAAAGTTTTAATAATTAAATTCTTGATTGGACCTCTTTAAAATATTCAGCTAAATCCCTATTTCTACAAGAAACTATAGTTTAAGATTTCTAAGGTATCAGTTATATATTGTAATAATATTTAGCAAATTAAAAAAAAATTCATGTTTTGAGTATATTGATTTCCTGCATTTTCAAATTATCTTTCGCTTTATGAAATATTTTTAAACATGCACGTACATTTTTGATGTTTACTTTATTTACAGGTCTAAGCAGGTGTTTATAGATATGCTGAAGTATTTGATTGTTATGCTGTTGAACTTTTTGTTTGTTTTTTTGAAATTGTATTAGAAAAATAAAATAATTACACAGGTTATTTTGTTTGTCTCTAACCTCATAAAAATGAATTTATATAATGCCAAATTATTTAGAGTTAACTCTGATAAATGGGTTTCTTAAGAAGTATGCATTAAGAATATATAATAAATGATGGCATTGGTTGGTCTCCCAATCTGCATTCATTTTTTAAATGAAAATATGACTAGTTCTATAAAATTTAATACATTCTAAGTCGCTATAAATATTCATAGCCTACTAAACTTAAGGCCTGAAGTAACTATATCCCAGCTCGGTTATATATAATAATGCGAGGCGAATATCAAAGATTTATTTTTGCTACAGGAATCTGAATTATAAAATCACAAATTAAAAAATTAATTTAGATGCATTATACTTTTAAGAAAGCGGAGCAAATGTAATTCATATTTCAAATCCGACTGACGCAAAGATTAGCAGAAAATAGAATTTTGTGCAATAGTTGGATCTTTTGTACTTGTTTTTTTATTTTTAAGATAAGTTATTGAAAACAACTAAAAGATATTTATCTAAAAAATTAAAGTAAATAACTAAAAGATAACTATCATAAAACAAGATTACTTTTATATGGAGTTTTTCCCATGAGAAAAAAATGTATGTGCAAATACTTCTTTCTCATACAATGTATGTGCAAATACTTCTTTCTCATGGAAGGGGACATTAAGAATTTTTCCATCTAAACATTTTTCCCAGATGAAAGAAATGTTTGCTCATATTTGTGTGATAAATATTTTATTAAGAACTAAAAGTTTAAATACAACAAAATACTTAGGATGGAATGCATATACAATTTTGATATTGTGTCGCGAATAGCTAAAATGTATTATAAGATTTGGCAACATCCGTCACTTCTATCAACTTATTTCGAAAAAGAGAATTCGAAAACTCAACATCACTTCCTCAAATGGAATTTACAAAACTATCATTTGATTCTCAAATTTAAGGAATAAACTTTCTCAAACCCACGACTATAAGCAAGTGTACTACAAGAAAGATTAGGTGCGTCCAGAAAAACTCAGTATTTAAAATTCCATCGTGATGCAAAAGGAAATAGGAAACGAACAGTATCCGTAACTTTTTTATGTAGATTTTCCCTAACTTCAATAAATATTCAGAACACTCCTAAAAATAATGAGCTGCACTTGATAATTGTTACAAAGGATGCTTATTGATAACTTATCTATTCAAAAATTACCATTTATCTCTGTTAACCTTTCACACAAATATTCAAGACAAGGAAACCTCAGCCTGAATGCACAAACAAAACTGTAAATATTTTCACTTACGAAGTATTTAAATACTTGAAATGATTGGCATCCTAGATTAAAACAGGGAACTCTTTTTTTCAAGGGAAAAATATTTATCAATTTGATTTACAAAAGTGTTTTTTTTAAATGAAGCTAAAAAGCATACTCTATAAAAAATTTACATTTTTAAGATAAAAGCTTTTTACTTCGTAACGTTTTCTTTATCTAAACGCATAATTTTAAGTTATATCCAATTACACTGTACAATTTCATTGTTACATCAACTTTTACATAATTCGCTCTCTCAAACAAAATGAATAAAAGTTTTAGTTAGGAAAAAGTTAAATCTTAACTATTTTTCTACATACAATTCTTACAAATACCTCTCGTTCAAGTACTTTTATTGGCTATTGTTGAAAACTTAGTTTACAATTACAAAATTTCAATTTTTAAGTCCGGTAGTCCGGCAAATCCAATAATAAAAGAGCTGTTTATTTAAAGTTATTCAAATATAATCCAAAATCAAACTGATAGGCAAAACGAATACTAAACTCAATATTGTTTAAATATTAACAAAAATCAAGTTCCCATTCATTTTGAAGTCCATTTTGTTTTCTAATATTTATGACCAATTAAAATGCCTTTTAAAATCGGATAAATGTGCTAAATTAATCTTACAGGTGTTTCTTATCTTGTACATACTAAAAATCATTTTCGAATCGCACTATTAATAAAGGGAAAAAGCAGTTTGTTTTTAAAATAATCTAAAATTTTTCTGTTTTGCGAATTATTTTACTGGTTCTTTGGCTATTACGAGCGTCATCTGTATCAAAAGAACTGTTTTCCAATAATCAATGTACTGAAAATAAACACGAGTTAATTAAAATTAGTTTGAAATTCTATACATTAGATATATTTTACAGATGCATTGAAGAACATAAAATAAAGGTTTTAACAATGGTGTAAATAGATGAGGTACATCTCTTAAAAACTGCTTATAAATTCCCTGTTTATTTAAAAGTTATGAATATCATATACAATGACTGATATTATAAAATCAGTTTCAAGCATCCACTGAGTAATGAGTTAAAGAAAATAGTTGCAAACTGAATTGCGTTAACCACTAAGAAATTAATAAATGACTAACATTTCACGATGGCTAAATATTGACTTTTCCATGGTATAGGGAGCAGATATATAAGGGTTAAAACTTTCGAAGACTTAAATACAAGAAATATTTTGTACAAACGAATGCTCTTAAATGCAGAACGCAAAAGAATTGCATTACAGCATAGATTTGCTATTGTTTCTAAAAAGACAGCAGAAAGCTGTTGAAAAATGTTTGCATGCATAAAGCCCGTCATTGCTTGTCTTTCTTTCCTCTTTCCATTGAAAGGATATAAAATACATTGAATATCATAGTATATTCATTGAATAGACAATTAGCCATGAGAACATTGAAAATCGATAAATATCTGCTGTGTCCCTGAATAAAAACCCATGAGCTTTACCGAATGATTATTGAGGTGTTTGATTTTGAAGAGACCGCAACACTCGATATCCGTTTAATGTACAAAAAGCATACATGCACTCAACATTTAAGTGGGCCAACTTACGCAACGTACTACCACATAGATCTCGAAGTGCTGAAAAGTATAAGGGAAACAGGGATATATATCATTACTTGTCCTTCGACGCTTTCAATGAGCGAATTTACAAGTGAGTAATGTTTCAACTCCCATTGCTCACCTCTACATACATTTTGAAGAAAAAATTATAGTTCACAGTCATTGTGCACTGAAACTTTTATCTCTTTGATTATGCATGTAACATTCTTGAGAAAAGTTAATGACTTAAAACTCCTCAATCCACTTTATGTAGGATTAAGACTGCTTTGCACAATCAAGAAGTTCCCACTATTGTCGCTTATTCACAATCTCACAACAGTATAACAGCATGAAATATTGACTTGAAGTTAATATTGCTATGAAGTTAAAAAATATTCATTATATTGTATTTAATTAGCATATTCGAAAATTTCATAGTTTTTTGTCATGCAGATTCTGTATGCAATATTCTACATAACTTTATCGTGTGCTTCAAAGAAGTAGTATAATATTATAACCACGTTTCGTCAAATTTGCTTGTATATTTTCAAGCTATCATCAGCTTCTCGTTTGTTATTTTTCTTTTTAGTAACTAAAGTATGTATAAAAATATGACTTCACTATTTACGGTTTAACGATCTTTTGAACTTATTAAAAACAAAGATGAAAATGGATTTTTATATGTTTTAAATTTAGAGCATATGGTTGGAATAATCGAAATAAAAAATTTCTTTCTTATATTCCAGTAATTTAACATTTTTTTAAAATAATATTTATGCGCATTCAAATTATTTTACAAATAGGATAACATTTCTGTTTCAAGTATACGAAACTCTGCTTAGTAAGCATGATGAAACTATTGTTACAAACACTCAAAGAAAATACTTTGTTTTTTAAACGTGTAAAAATTTAGTTTATAAGATCTGTTTGTATGTTATATTCGTCACAATCATTAAAAATGAAATTGAATATATAAAATAACATTTATAATCATTAAAATAATTTATGAAATTATAAACTTTATTTTTTTAAAATGAAAATAAACGCAAATAATTTAAATGAACTGCTTATTTATAAAGCAAAATTTAAATAAAATGGATTTAAATCATGTTTTTTAAACAAATATATAATTGAATTGTAACAAGCAAATAAATTTTTTTTGTGTTTAAAGCAGCATCAGACATTATACAATACATATAAATTTAATAGATATTTTTTCTATAATACAAGTATATTTTAATTATTATCTTACACATATGGATTCATATTTTTCTTATCATAAAACTCTTCTAAGGATCTCAAAATACAGTGCAGCTGTAATAAATGTTTTTATTACTGCGAAAATAAATATGTTCCAAATATATTTGTTTAATGAGATTAATAATACAAACAAACGGAAACGACATTTTTGTTTTATGATGATTAAAAATATAACTTATGAATTCTCTTATGGGATTAGTATAGAAATAAAAAAAGAGAGTGTATGAATCCCAGTAAATAAACATAAGCAATTATATTTATAAATATTTGTTCTGTTTTAGTAAAAAATACTAGTTAATAATAAATAGATAAATACTAATTAATTATAAATAGTTTATGTAAACACAAATTCAATAAATAATTTTAGAGAAATAGAATTGTAATTCTTGCGGTTTTTATAGCATTTTGCATGTAGTTATTTCTGAAGTGAATCCTAAAAAATTTAAGTGGCTTTATGGGTTGTTTATCGTTTTAGTTATTTTTTTGTATATGCTTGTGCTTTTGTTTACTTACTGGACATTGAAGACTATTTGCATGACTATTTGCAGAAGCATTTACATCTCATTGGAGTTAAGGATTCAGCTTGTTGCCCTTTGTGCCAACAGGGGTATATAGATGGTAACTGCCTCATGCATTGTCCCATTGTTTTAAATTTTCATGAAAACAACCCTACGGACACTAATTTTAATTCTTTTTAGATTTCATCATCTCTTCTTTGGGCTGCTTGACAACTGTCATCTAATGGCAGAAATGCCGAAGATGGGCGTAGGATAATAATTATTTCCTTATATGTAAATTCATGTTCTTCACATACAAAAATTTATCGAAGGCCTTTAGAACATAACAGCTGTAATAATTTTTATATGATCATCAAAATAGTTATTGTTGGTATATTTACATTACACATTACGCACTTAGTATACTATAATGTTCACTTCAACTAGAGGAATAACGATTCTTTCGTGATAAAATAATAGCTTAATTTGGGCATGAAAATAATCATTAAGAATCTGCAAAAAGTCATAAATAATATAACAAATAGAAATTTGATGAACAGATAATTAACTTACTAAGCTTGCATTCGTAAATAAATGAATAGTTATGAGCTGTGATGTCTCATAACTGTTCATTAGCAATTCTTTATTTACAACAGAAATCTAATGTGTCCTTGGATGTTCTGAAAATAAAGATCTCACTTAAAAAATGTCATTCCGTTGCAGCATATTTCCTGCCGACTTTATTTTCGAAATGATAAAAGTAAATGACCGATATCACGTGGACATATCATGCATCATTCGGAAGCAAGTTCAGAGTACTCGCGTGAAATTATCAAAAATATATGATTTCATGAAGCTGAAACTCGAAATATAAAAAAAATAGTTTTAAATCCTAATACTATTTTTTTTTACTAAATTGCTTTCTCATTATAAATAAAACAATAGAAAAAAATCATTTGGTATTCACCTTATGAGAAACAGGCAGATAAAATTGGCACTTAGAAACAATCCTTGTTCTTATTTTATTTATGAAAAATCAGGCAAAGTAATCATTTAAAAAAAAATTTTCTGAACGATTTTTTTCAAAACTACATTTTTAAGCGCATATTTTTCCATGTTTCATTCATCATTATTCTTAGTCATTTAAATACTTCTTATATACATATTACATCTAAATCTAGATATAAAAAGTCCTGGAGTAAAATTTCAACCAGAAATTTTTTTTATTTATTTTTTATCGAAATTCAAGTCATCTTAACTCAAGTGGTAAGGTCTTGACTGTCTTCACTTACGTTATTTTGTTTAATAAAGCCTGCATACCAAAATAATATCAACAAATATATTGTGCCTTGAATTAAATTTTAGCAAAAGTAGCTTACGATATTGCACTTGAAGTTACTGATTGTATTTTAATAAATGAATCGTAAGTTAGTTTAAATCCGAGAATTTTTTCCTCCCAAATTGCTTCCAAAATCAGATTTTTAATATCAACAGTGCAGGTAAGTATCGATAACTATAGGAATTTATGATTCGCCAATATAAACGTCGATCCGTGTCTCTCAATCATAAAAAAATTCAAAAAGAGCAAGTAAAATTTAATTACAATTTTCTTTTGTTGAAGCCCATAAATGAGTAACTTATCTTCATTCAAGATGTCCGATGAATAATCTAGGCTTTGTTCAGTTACAATAATTCAATTAATAAAACCTGCATGTCGAAATGACAGCGAAGTCATTTTTCTGGAATATCAGTCCAAATATAAATTGATAACTGATTTGCGCCCAGAATGCAAACTTCAAAAGTTAATATTTGCATTTAAGCTATTGGTTATACTTTGATAATTGGGGCTTAAGATGAGAGTAAGTTGAGGCAAGAGAAATATTTCACTTAAATTACTTTAAAAATCACAATTTCAAAATTTGGAGATCAAATAGTTATTTTCAATTCCAAGGATTTACGATTTCTCAATGAAAATTCTCAACTATAAAATACATTGAAAAAAGATCAGATCATAAATAGTAAAAGGTACCGGAAAATGCAGAGGATAAAGAGTTCTCATAAGCGATTTTTCAAAATTTTAGTTCGTAAATAGGAATTAAAACTCGTTGTCTCTATGTGATCCTGATAGGGTCCAACCATAAGTAAAATAGTGTGTGTTCGTAAATTAGAGGTTCTTAAAAACGAGCGTCTATTGTAGTAAATGTAGAGTCACAGTTGCTCAGAAGCCTCATGTCGCTTCTTGTAAGATCAGCAAAATGAAGCATCGCTTGCCGCTGGGAGTGTTAAGGGGGTGATCACATTCTTCTTCAATGAGTTCCTGGAGCTTGCTGGCGCTCCGTTGGTTAGATATGTCCAATCTCCTTTCAATGGTATGGCGTGTATGTGGAGAGAAGAGTGCCAGCTCAGGTGGGATTTCGTCCCTTGACTTTGGTTCAAAATTAAGAGGCACTCGGAAGAAGTTAGTACTCCAAACCGCCTAAAGCTATGTGTTGCGTAGTAACTGGAAATACTTTTCTCCTTAAAATTACCATAATAAAATAGATTTCTATATTTGTTTGTTATTACCATTTACTATTCTAACTCAACGTAAAGGTAAATGTAACATAAATAGCAAATGGAAATATATTTGAATCTTCTAGAGTTGCAAATTTGTAACAGTTCAGGGTGAACTGAGATATATTCGGTGATAACATCCATCTCGTAATTTTGAGTCATAGTCAAATGGTGAAATTGAAGCTTGAGTATGCATTCTTTCCAATATTCTACAATGTACTATCGAATGACATGAAGCAAACCATATGAATAAGACAATTTTGAGCTGGTTTAAAATCACTGTCGTTATTTTTTTATCACTGTTTTATGCAAGAGATCGATCACCACAAATAGCTTATGATTTAAAAATAGTCTTAAAGAAAATTCTTTTTAAATAATTTGATGAAAGTAAATGATATATCAAATTATCACTCATATCAAATTTATAAGTGATAATTTGATATATAATTTACATCAAATTATCACTTATATCAAATTTATAGTCGTTATATTTATTTGATAGTTAATTTCTTTTACATGTTACTGAAATTCTTTTACTGTTTTCATTTTGTTATTTGATATCGCTTTCTGCGGTCATTTTTAGCTCATAATTCAACTAGAATCAGTTGTTTAAATGGATTTTAAAGCATTTCAAGTTTCCTCAAATTAAGTGGGATTCAAACACTGAAAATTAGGGCACTTAACATTCAGCCATTGACTTGAATTTAATGCTTTTGTATTCGCATACTTTTTTTTTATAGAATAACTGCTAAATCAAAGAAGAAACTATAGCTACATTTATTGCTATGTTCACTTAAAATCAAAAAAATAACCAAATTTAATAATTAAATTTTTATCTTGTTTATTTTTTTTCATAAGTGAGCAAAGGAACGACTGAAGTATACGAAACTATCAGAAAATACTTTAGTTAACAAAAAATTATCTTCAGCATGGTTTTTATATTCATTTTGATATTTGTTAATATTTATTTTATCTTGAAATGAGTTTCACGTCTTATTATATCATGATGATACCTTCGATAAATGGCAAAATATAGTATAGTTAACATTTCATTATTTGAAATCCCTTCTACTTAATGCTTCTTGAAGAAAACTTATTTGTTCTTAAACATACGAAAACTACAGTTTGTTTCTCGGTCACTAATCTAAAATGAAATCCTAGCACTATTCAATGCTTAGGGCAGACAATCCGAAAACAAATTTATTACAGATACTATTTAGTGTATCTTCCAATTAACTCTAGTAATATGAATATATTTTCTACGAATTTCCTCCAAGAGATTTTATCAAAAACATCCAAAAGTTCTTCAAATTATATAAATATGAAATGTTTTATTTAATTTTTTATTATATTTTGGCTAGTTCACTAAAACATTGCTTAAATAACATGATGTTTTCATCAGAAATTAATCTCGAATTCCTTGAAAGCATTTCGATTGAGAATTTTAAGCCGTTTTTATCGTTCTCAGAAACCTTTTACAATGAATGGTAGAAATCGTAAAGATGAAATGATCACTTTATCATAAATAAGATGAGCATATTTTAGAATATAAATTGTTTTGAACGTAAAAAATATATGTATAATATAGTATACTTTAAAAAATATGTATATTGTATTATTTGAATATAGTAAAGTATTTTGCGTAGTTCTATCAATACAAATTATTTCAGAGCTTGGTATGACTTAAAATAATATTTCGGCAACAAAAATGCAAAACTAGATGGCTGGAGTAATAATTGTTTGAAATAAAATAAATTAAATTTCGATTGAGTTATTGTAACAATAGTGAAATAAGAATGGATTTCTTTTTAACTACTGATTTACAAAATCAAATAACTAAATAAAAGGGAGAATTGAATAATTAATTTTATTTATTTATTTACAAAGCCTGTCGTCTGGCCGCTAGGCCATTAGACAACGGGCTCTCCAATATCTTGCAACACGACAAGAAAAAACAGATAGTGCAGAGCACTCGTCCAAATGTGAAGCAGTCATAACATGTCCAGACATACAAAGAGGACACGCAGGGGAGTCCACAATGTTAAAACGGAAGAGATGGGCACGGAGACAGTCGTGGCCAGTCAGCATTCTAAATGTAGCAATTGCAGTCACTCGAGGGAGTCAGGAATAGTGTGTGGAGCAGAGAAGAATACAGTCCAAAGCTTGCCATTCGAAAGCTGTAAGGCAGTATCATGATAAAGCGCCTAGAGATTCTAGAAATTTCAAGTTTAGATTAATGGAATCTCAGTTTCGCAAGGGGTTTCTGCAGAATTAAGGCTGCCTTCTTGGCAAGGAGATCAGCTCTCTCGTTACCCTCAATGCCACAGCAAGCACCCGAATAATTTTGGGAGCGAGATCCGACTTTCTAATTTTCTGAGTAATATCGAACCTTACATCAAGATTCATGTAATGGAAGGGGCAAAGTAGGGTAACCAATTCAATCGGCAAATGATTAATAATTTGATAGCTTTCAATAGCACGGACACATTGAATAAAACCTCTCTGAATCTTTAAGTTGCGATTCAAATTAAAATCATTATCATGCCAAAAAGCATCGTTTGGGAGTCTAATTAGTTTATTATATAAAATAGTGGCGCTCTTTTGAATTACATTAATCATAGGCTCAGTAATAAATAATTTTATTAATTATCCACTTTTTCAGTTTTTCCCAGCTGGTCATTTTTAAGTTTGAATAAATAGTTCAAGATGCATTTGTATATTTCAAGCAGAAAAACATATGGTTTCCTAAAAGGCTTCCTTCCTTAATTAACAATTTTCTCGAGATTCTCCCAATTCCGTAATTAATTCATTTGTTATTTTGCAACATTTCCAAGCTATTGTTTGACTGTTCTTTAATTGGTATTTTATTAGATTCTCAAGATATTGTTTTAGAGAGATTGTTTTAATGCAGCTCTAGCAAACTGTCGTCTGTATTTTAAATGATGTTGCTTGGCAGCTGAGAAAATTTTCTGAAATCTTTATTCATACTTTAGTTTGTATGCAAACTAAGCTAAAGCAAACCATGCAAAGTACTGAAAAAGTTTTAAGAAAGAAAATATTTATTAAGTGCTCTTTTGTTCTTTAAAAGTCATTGAAGCATTGTTTATATCAAGAATCTACTGTGTTGAACATGGATTCAAAAATAATTCTGAATCAATAATTATTGAGAAGAAAGATAATCACAGATTCTATCACGAACATTCTAATTTTCGTTAAAAAATATAAAATGTAAGGAGAAAAAAATTAAGAACAGGATGTTTTTAGGACTTCCAAAATAAAAATTGTTGACTGGATTACAGAATATAATTTTGTGTCGATTTCTGTCGACTTACGTATAATTCAATTCTTGTAGAGAAAATATAAAAAATAGCTCACATTCTGGTATGCAAGAGAAATGACCCTGTGGTGTTATTTATTTAAGTAAAATTGGTTCTTTGAGATTCTGTTACCCATATACAGTATAATACAATTTTTCCAGAAATGATAATAAGAATTCAGGTCTTTTATTGATAGCGACAACAAGCAAACGAATATAAAATTAGACTCATCCTTCCACTACAATTTGTGGAATCGATTCCGTTTCAGATGTGCATGTTAACAGTGGTAGGTAATCTAATAATATTTAGGTGCCCACATATAAGCTTCGTCTATAATAAGCGACCATATATATAGCAACAAAACAAACTAAACTAATAAAATATGTAAGCAGTGTTGATTGTTTTTTGTTTACAATTTTTGTGCAATTTGACGGAGAAATATCGAATTATACATAAAATAACTTTAATATAAAAACTATCCCAGTAACATATTTTCTTATATCGGAAGAAATTTACACAAGAAATTAAATACGAGGAAAAAGTTGCTACAAGATAAGCACAACACATTTAATTTTTAATAAATTGATATATTTCAATTTTCTTAAAGTTAAAGTTTATGAAGCTTGTTTTCAACAAATTAATTTCGTAATATATTTATAAAAGCATTTAAGATATTTTCGAATCCCTTTTAAATCTCGCACTTCCTTTACTTTTAAATAATATTCCCCCTATTAATGTTGGATCCGACGCCCATTATTTTAGCAGGAATACAATATGCAATTCGGCAATTCGAAGAAATACTTTTCTGAACTATACTTCAGACTTAAATTTTTCACAAAGTAATAAAGCAATGAAAGTTGAGAAATTATTTAAAGAATATTATCTCTAAGATATTTTCTTCTTTCAACGTCAAAAAATTTTTACGGCTAGAATAAATGTTTTGAATCCAGAAAAAATGTTATATAAATGAAACTTATATACATTACTAATATACTAAAACCATTAATTATAATATTTTTGTAATTGTTTACCATAGTGAGGTAACAAAAAAAATACAAAATTTTCAATGCTTAAGAAAGGATTAACTTTTAAAATGTTTGCTCTGTATATATATATATATATATATATATATATATACTATATATACATATATATATATATATATATATATATATATATATATATATATATATATATATATATATATATATATATATATATATTTAGCTTTAAATCTGAGCATCGTATTTAGAATGTTTGGTTCCCAAGAATTTTTTTCTAGAAAAAGTTAACCTAAATTTACTTTAACAAGGAACATTATAGAGAAAAAACATTTCCGACTTACTTTCACTTTCATTTTCAACAAATAACAAGTACGAATCCAGAACGATAATAGTAAAATTCTCCCACGATGTTCTAAGATTTACAAGTCATTTCTCTTCTAGGTGGAAATTGGAATTTCCCAAAAAATGTTGCAATCACATTTGACGCCGCAGGGTGCATTGAAAATATTTTTTTTTATAAAACATTTGACACCCGAGTTATTTGTATAATGATAACTGACATTCAAATGTCATTTATGAGTACTTGTATGTCATTTATGTTTACTGTAACTGTGACGCAAATTTTTCAGGTCTATATAAGTAGTGAAAGTTTGTCTGCCACAGTTAATTTCCCTAAATAAGATAAAGATATTTGTTTTAAGAATGAAGCTAATTAGTGCTATTATCATATGTTTTTCTGTGTCTGTAGCTTATGGTAAGCATGTTAATTATACTAGAAAATAGTTTTATTTCATGCTCACAGTTTAATTTCTTGTTTTCAAATTTAATTTATTAGTTCGTAATTATAAAAGATGTTTGCGAAATTTAAAAATGGTAAAAATACATTCTATAACTAATAATATACATCAGTATATCTATATTTAATATTGTTTAACGTTATAAGGAAATTTACAGAAACAATTTTTTATTATAAATTTATCATGACTGAGTAAATTTGATTTCATCTATAAAAAATTCCAAAAAAAATTTACGATTCTGTTTCTTTCAAAAATATTCAGTTTATTTGAAAGAATACATACTCGATATTTTTTGTATATTCATAAAAATTATAATAATAATATATTGTAATTGCCTGAGTGACTTTTTGATTGTCTTATTATTTGACTAATATTTCATCGTATTATCCATTGTATCTGGAAATTACTTCACAGTTTTTTCTAAGAATATTATCTAGTGATTGATATAGGTAATTAAAGAATTTATTTATTCTTAAAGTAATTACATACATATATTTTAATAATTGTTTAAAAATTTAAAATTATTTGAGTGCAGTATAATACGAGTAGTATGTTTATGTCTCCGAGATCATATTTTATGTTACACTATATAAAATATTTTTTTCATTTACTTATTATCAAATATTACAATTATTCCCTAAAATTTAAAGGTATATTTTATTACAATATATTTGCAATTTAAAAATATATTTTCGTTCCATAAATTTAATTTATGAACATCCTTAACGTAAAAAGTAACCCTATTAAAAAGCTAAAATGTACAAAATAATACAAACTTTTGTAGTTTCAAACTTTTTTCTCATAATAATTGGATTAATTTGCTTATATATTTTTATTAAAATTTTACAGAATTAATATTTTTTAATACATAAATACTTAAAGGCTCATTTTTAGATAAATTATTGAATAAAAGTTAATAATTTTATAATTTTAAATTCAAAATACTATAATTTCTGGAAGGTACCCCACAGCAGCATAATAGTCTGCTGTTAAAAAATGAATAGCTAAAATTTAAAATGGTTTTAATACCAATGATACTCTAATGATGGTTTTTTAATGGTTAAAAAATTTAAAATTCCAATGATACACCGCGCCATTGTAACTCTATTTAAATTGCGAATGCTGTTGTAATTATCTTCACAGTCACCAAATCTTAAAACATATCCCTTCGCATAATATGTCAGTAAAAATTGTATTGAAAATGTTATTTAGAAATTAATTATTATAGAAAAATGTTGAAATTATATTCACAAAAAATTATGAATGTACTACTGATACTCACTTAAAGAAGTCTTAAGTGTATTGGAACTCATTCATATTTATGAAGAATAATAACCAGAACACCAAATTTGGAAGAAAAAAATTATATAATTTAATGTTAATAAACTCAGCTTATATAAAAATGATTTCTTAAAGCATGTGAATTGTATAACGCCTTCAAATTCTGTTTCCTTTCTATCAAAAATAATTATGTAGTAAATCTGAATCTAAATAGTCTAATTCTAAGAAAATTTTACTATACAATATCTTTATCGTTCGATATAATTTTAGAGCCTTTGAATCAATTATTGACGTTAGTTTGTGATTTTTATGCACTATCCATTTTGCAAACCATAATCTACTTTTATTTTATTTTATTCATTTTTAACAAAAATATAAATTAACTTTATAGTTAATGTAGATTAACTTTAAATATGTAATTATATTCTCGTCAATCACGTAACTTCTGTAAATTATAGTATTGATTCTTATATTGTAAAATACATTTAACTTATTTTCACACACACACACAATTATTGAAATTAATTATTATATATTAGACAAAATGATACCAAATAATAATAGCAAATGTTTATTTGAAGTATAAACACAGAAAACAATATTTCAAATACAAAGAAATTCCAAAACTTAACCAAAACCTTATGAATTTTGCCCTTGAAATATTATTTCAAAAGTGATATCTAATAATAAAATTGTTCGTTGAAATCATTCTATTCACAGTTTTCATAAACATTATTTCTTAAAGTTAGTAAAAATAATTTAAGATACTGATATCTAAGACCTTTTCCAGGCACCTTATGCACAGATTTAACAGGAACGTGGAGAAATCAGCTGAATTCCAATATGACCATTCAAAACATCGATGGGAACAGCTTTACCGGAATATATCACACAGCTGTTGAAAGTACTACTGGAGCTGCAAGAATTTCTTCGAAAATTTCTGGTGATTCAAACTTTTACTATTCATCTCCAATTTTAAGCAACTATTTTTCGTAAATAAAATATCTTATTTGTATGTATTATTATAGGCATGATACAAAGTACAGACAATGGTAAACTAATCGGATTTAATGTTCTTTGGAACAGAGGAGCCTCTTTGACTGCTTGGGTTGGTGAGTATAATATTTCATATAAAACATATTTGTAACTAATTAAAAATAGTTACACATGGCAATTTTTGAATATGTTAAGAGATAACTTTTAGTTTAAATTAATTTTGCGTCATTAGTGACAATTTGTGAAATTAATATCAAATGTATTATGATTAAATATGCCACGCTGTTGACACTGAATGTTTTAAATAATTTTTTCTATTTTAATCAACCTAATTATTAAAATCTTTTGAATATGTGATCGACAATAAAGAAGCGATTCCTTAATTTAAAACATATTTAAAAAATAATTTATTTTTGTTCTCCAAAGCAATTTAAGATAGTTTTATAATTTTTTATTGATTAAAAAATGTGCACCTTATAACTTTAGCCACAAAATTCTGTTTAAAACATGATGATATTATACATTTAGTTTCAATAAAATTCCTAACATTTTTTCTTGATTTGAAATTTTTCTATCGCTTACAGTTTAAGTAGAGAGAGGTGAATAGACAAAAGTGAATGTTCTAATTCATTATCTCTAGAATTGTTTCCAGATGTTGTGCGAAGAGCATGTTAATATGAAAGCTTAATGAGTTAAAGAAATCCTATTTATTAATTTGAATTTTGTTCTATAGAGAGAAATACTTTGTATTTGATTGGTTAGCTAAGTCTGAATAAGTCAACAATATTTTTTAAGCCATTATCAAAATTTGATTATAAATAATCCAATTCTAAATAAGTAATCTGCGTTAGCTTTTTTTATTTTTATAAAATATCGCGGTTTATGAAGTCAACCAACGGTATGAATGTTAATTAGATTTGACTGACATTCGAACTTCCAAAGAAAATAATTTATTTTCTAACATTATCGTTAATGATATAATTAAATTTGTGTGTGTGCTTAATTAGGTCAATGCATGGTATGTGATGGCCAAGAAAAGATCTATACAACTTGGGTTTTGCGAGCTTATTTGCCGGTTAAGAAAAGATGGATGACAACTAGAATCAACCAAGATACATTCTTTAGGGTGGACAGCTCCACACATGATCAATCGAATCAGGTATGGCTTATTATCACGTCGCTTATCATTTTATTTTAATCTCATTACTGTATATTTTTAATTATAACCTCTTTACAATATTGAAGGTAGCGTTTCTATAATAACGTAAAAAAGTGTTGTGGTTGCTGCTAATTATGAAAAAAATTGCTTTCATAGGTGATTAACTGTGTACCCTGTTATAAAGATGGAATTTTTAAATTGAAGTTGAATTTTCATGAGAAATAAAAGATTTTGGAATGTATCAGCTTTCATTCCACTTTAATTTATCCAATTGGATAATAATTGTTGAATCATTAAAAATAGCATGATTGAGATTAGAATTGTAGATATTACAATTTATTTTTGGTGAATCAGAAATAAAAATTGGAACATCAGAAATATTTTTTTAAAACTTACTGGTTTTTCAAATGATAGAAATTACCCTTTAAAAGTTCTGTCTATTGGTGATATTTTATATTGTAAACTTATTTAATGTAATTATAAGATAAAATTTTAAAATGTGAATAGAATTCTAAGGGATACATTAAGATGAAATCTAATTTACTTAAATTACAACCATTAAATATGGTTTCGTAATTTTTTACAGTAGTGTCTCATAATTCTTATTTTAATCAAATAAATGATCTACGACTAGTTTTGGGTTCACTTTAATTCGTTTTTGAATAACTATATTTTAAAAGTACAAAAATAAATCTAGCAGCTGAAAGCATTTTGGTTGCTGATCCTTTTTTAGTGATGAAGTAGAATATCGAGCTATGGTTTGCCAAGTTCATAATAACATCAAGTGTCCTATTGAAGATACAATTCTGGATGAATCAAATGTTTTGCATCGTAACATCATAAAGAAAAAAGCAACTGCGCGATTTTCCATTGTTAATCACAATGACCCTAAGAAATAGTGTCTTTATCGTGAGGAGAGAACTGCATAAATAAACTGATTTGCAACTATTATAAAAGTATTCTTTATTTCATTGAGTAATATGAAAGAAAGAGATCATGTTGATGTTGTTGATAAATCTTTATAATTTTCTAAGGAAAAATTTAAGTTGCATTCAGGCATACAGTTAATAGAAACACTAATCGATAAATGATGTCAATATTTGAAATATTATTAAATGCCTCTTTTTTAAAAGAAAACGGAGCTTAGTTTTAAGTTTATGACGCTATATTTTGTTTTTTATTTACTACATTTAAAAATAAAAGTGGCAGAACAAATTTGTCTCTTATGTAATCAGCGACTACAAATGAGAGAGAAATCAATAGAAAACTATTTAGTTTCATTTGTGATCGATAGTAAGAGAATAACATGAATTAGACACGTTCATAATAACATCCAATGCCATTCAATGTTTTATTGGAGTCAACACTGCGTTTGAAGAATCAAAAGCTTCGCAAAGTTGTAACTTATTAAAGAGAATTGCAGCTGTGAAACGGAATATTTTCTATTCTAAATATAAAATGTCTCTATAAATATCAGTATTGCTTCATATAGTGCGAAAAGAATTCCACAAATGGGTTTGCTGCCAAACAGAAATCAATTTCATTCTTTCAAAACTCTGAGTTCCATGGCTAAATAAGAAGGTAAAATTACAATTAGAACACTATCTATAATTCAAAAAATGAGTAGATTATTATTTTTCTCAATCGTAATATGAAGTATATAGAGTTCCTTCAGAATCGAGGTTCAAAATAGCTTCTTTTTATTGTGAAAATATGATATTCGATACTAATGCTATTAATCGGTTACTTCTTATAGTGAGATTCATTATTACTTTACATTTATGATCTGATAATTGATACCACGAAGTGTATCAAATATACTAATAAACTAAGGTTACTGCAAGGTACTGTTGCCCTTCGTCATGTGTTATAAAATTTTGAAAATTTTTTTACAATTTTCCTATTTTCCTATCACAAGGGTGGATATCTTAAAAGCCTTCCAAGTACCCACCTCAACAGATGAAGAAACACAGCACTCATCTTAAGCTGTTCTGTTAATCAGCCCTAATTCGTAAAAACGACCATAGACCATTTGGTTTTTGAACTAAACAATTCTTTGAAACTAACTACAATCAAATTATTCGTAGCTAAAACTGACTGGAGCTCTTATCTTATGATGGTAATGCTGCATTTCAAAATATGTATAAGATCAAGTGTTTTAATACTTAAATCTTGATTTATGCTTACTGATTATATTCTGTAATGAGATTCTATTATTTTAATCTGAATTCAAAATATGACATAAAGATATGTAGTTTGAAAAGTTTTAAATCCTACCGACTTGAGAAATTTTTTTTCGGGTGTTTCTTCGGATTTATATCAAACTGTTGTAAAAAAACTAGTTCTTTCAGTTTTAAAAGAAAGACATTATACTGTAAAATATACTATACTTTCATATTACTGAGTTATTGTGAAGATTGAATGTGAATTTAAATAATTTTTGAATTTCTAAAACAATAGAGAATAGACAACAATTATTTTTAAAAGAAATAAGAAATAAAATTTTTAAGTCTCTAAAACAATAAGAAATAATGTTGGAAAATATATATTCAGTTTTTCTCACACCCTACAAAGAATTGCTTGCGACAATTTTCATTAGTTTTAGGAGGAAATGAATACTCACAATGTATATTATGTGTTAGAAAAATATTTTTTCAAAATTGTCCTATTGTTTTAGATATCAACAAGTTTTTTTGCTTAGGTTATTATTTTTGAACTAATTAAAATTATATGATTGTGTCAATAAATAAATTGTTTTTTAATATTTAAATTAATCATTAAAATAAAATGATTAATTTAAATACTAAAAACAACTTTAATGATTAATGAATATAATTTGATTATACACTTATGAAGCAATTTAAATATTTCCTTGTGTTAGCTATGATGTATTTCCTTTTTAGATACTTTAAGACATTCAATAAAGAAAAGAGAAACATTACATTCATGACTAATCATGAGTTATTATAAATAGAAATGATGAAATTATTTTTTTTGCCAACATAAAATTTAAATTTATTTTTAAAGTAATGTTACATTTAAACAATCACATTTGAAAAATTTGCTTGTGTAATTTCATATATAATTCAAACTCATGTATATATTTCACAGGCTCTTCCAAGCTCGGTGAGTGAAAACGCACCATCAATTTCAGGTCAGTTTCATTAAAAAATATGGTTTGTAAATTCTAATTTTTTTTCTACTTCATTGAATAAAAGTTATTGAAAGCTATGAATGAAGTTCATTCAGAGGAAACGAACAAACTTCATAGCTTTCAATAACTTTTATCAATGAATCTTTAAAATGTGAAATTAATCTTAATGAATATAACAATATTTGTAATAATTAATTGTGTATGTTGGAAATTATACTGATTAAATTACACAGGTATTAGTAAAAAAATAAATAGTTATTTCAAGAATTGTAAAAAATAAAATATACAAAATTAAATGTAAATAAAGCAAATCATACCTTAACAATTGACTTGAGCATATGAAATGATAAATAGTAAGAGCATTTGTGTTTTAATATTGAGTTTAAAATCGGTAAGTTTGGCAATCAGTAT
The DNA here is from genome assembly GCA_037975125.1 of Latrodectus hesperus. NCBI lineage: Eukaryota > Metazoa > Arthropoda > Arachnida > Araneae > Theridiidae > Latrodectus > Latrodectus hesperus. The sequence goes on along the minus strand of CM075850.1, from coordinate 73,216,404 downwards.
TTAGAGCTAAACTTTACTTTTTCTTCACTTCAGTTCTTGTGATTAATGATGTTGTGGTCAGAAATCTTCATTTGAAATGTGTTAACTTTTTCATCAAATATTTTATTTAACTTTTAAAAAATTCTTCTTGGACAAAACTAATTTATATTATTAAACATGTTCTCTCTAACACTGAGTGTAATATTTGTGGTAATATAATTTTACGGTGTTATATTTATTGTGTTTATATATATATATATATATATATATATATATATATATATATATATATATATATATATATATATATATATATATATATATATATATATATATATATATATATGTATATATATATATATATATATATATATATATATATATATATATATATATATATATATATATATATATATATATATATATATATATATATATATATATATATATATATATATAGTATATATATATATGGTTGTAACTTAATTTTATCAGTACGGAATTCTTTTTCTTTTTAAATTGATCTTGTTTATAAATGAATGAACGTATAAGCCTTTTATAAGCGTGATATGAAAAATTAAGTAAAAATTTTTTTTTTGTAAATTCGCATTCTATTCTCTACAAGTCGCATTTATGGTTCACATAAGAAAATAAATTTAATTTTCTTTTTGAGATTAAATAGATATTTTATAGTGGTTTTGTTACCGTAAAAATAACTGTATAACATTGCAATTTAATATTTTGTTACATAAAATTACCTTATTAATTTCTTTCTAGCTCTGTTGAATATCTTTATTTTAAATTTGAAAAGAATAATAATTTATTGTTAGCATAAGAAGCAATTAAGGGGCGAAATCCGAATTTTCTCGATAGAGAAATCTTGTGTATTTCTGTTCTTTCACATTCCTAACATATCAGCAATATAAGGATGTAATGTAAAGATTTCAGTTAAAATAAAAAGTAAATTAGTCCTCAAATTCAGCAAAATTAATAGAAAATATATTGTTAAGATGTGACGTTGTATCCAATTATCTTCATTTGTTGTAATCAAAATAGAAGATAGTTTGATTTGTTTCACGATTTCAAAACAGTGTCACTATCAAGCATAAATTCGAATGGAAATTACGTAAATCTTTTAATCGATACTTTGAAATATTTTAAAATTAATTTTTAATAACTGATCATTGTGTAAATTAATCAATTTATTTAAAATTGTGTTAGAATGATAGAATGAAAGTACATTACACGTTTTAACACTTAATTTATTTAGATCAAAATAAAATTTTATAAAAATTTCAGTTAAAAAATTTGCAATTATATTTAAGGATTCACTTATCGCGATATAGTTTCTGTATTACAGATAAGAATTATATCGTTAACATAGAACACAGGCAGATATATATATATATGTATATATATATATATATATATATATATATATATATATATATATATATATATATATATATATATATATATATATATATATATATATATATATATATATATATATGTATATATATATATATATATATCGCCATATTTAATGAAATTAATTTAATAAAATATTAATCAAATTTATTTTCCTTGTTTTGTAAATAATTTTTTCATCTAGATTAGGCATTCAAATGGAAATTATAGTATAGACCATTTATGCAAATTGTAACCGTAAGTGATTCTCAAAAATAAAAAAATACCATTTAATGGATTTATAATGTATATCTACATGTGTGTGTGTGTGAAATATTCTTCAAAATAACTTTAATTTTTACTATAAGCCTTCACAATGAGTATAGCATACAAGCATGAATGGAAATCATCACTAGCTTTTGTATTTTGATGTTTTTGAGTTCCAAATCTTGAAACGGTTATGATCGTATTTTATAGTGTGATATCTCACACACACATAGTGAGACACAAATCTCTCAAACATTTTAGGTTACGTAATAATAGTTAACTATGATAAAATTATTTCGTTATAATTTGTAATATTATTAATTTTAAATTTTCTCTTTGCGATAAGTATTATGAGATAGCTAATTGAATAATAGCCACATTTTAAACTTGCCGCTCAATAATTTTTGTTTTTTTGTCAAATATCGGCAATCGTCCGCAGGGCATCATTTACGCAATTTTAATGACTTGACTCTGATAATTGCATATATTGAGAGGACAGTATTAAGTGGTGAAGACATCTCGTTTATAATTAAAAAATATTTGATTGATCTTTGACTATTCAATATTGTTACTTTGAGGCAATCTAGATATGAGTGGATAGATTTAAGTGTTCAAAGGTTTATTTTCGGATATTCTGTCTCAGCTTAAGGAAGAATACGTAGTGTAAATAGAATCTTGACATAGAAAAATGTTAAAAGAAATATTAACAAATCATCTGTTCTGTCAATATTTAAACACGCATTGAAAAAAAAATTTAGAAAAATATAACATATTCATTTACTATTTTTGTTTCATATTTTCTCAAGGTCGTGTTCTAAATTTGACATGCCTTATATAAGTGTATCTCTTAAAATGATAGAATTATTCATATAAATAAAGTAAGCAAAATCACTAATAAAAAAGGATAAACACCTGCCGTTCTATCTCATTTAAGCGAAAGCTTTATTAGAGAAAGCAGGTGTTGAGAAATGGTGTGTTCTCCAGTATTGACCTTGATGAAACTGCAGTGCTCTTTTCGGTTGCAAATCGGAGCTGCGTAAGATGTTTCGACATAATTGTTGTAAGCAATGCATTATTACAATTTTGTGCCACGTATAAATTAGGTGCGAATGTGCTGAAAAATCTCTTATCATACACTTTTCTTTAGTGCTCATGCATAATCGCAATGTTTCCTTTGTTAGCGTTAGACTGAATTACCAATTTTCATCCATTGTACAACCGTCTAATATCGCATAACTTTCTTCAAATGATTTCAGTAACAAAAATATAGAATAAATTTTTTCGCATATTCGATATCATCGTAAATAGAAAATTTTATATTGGAATTCAATGCACACACATCAATAGATATGAAACTAATTGAGCATTTTTAAAGAAATGAAAAGACAGAAAACATAAATTGCTTAACGTCTAATTAAAATATCAGACCGTTTATTGTCACTGTAAACTCAATAAGCACAAAAATACCTAAAATATATTCATACTTTTAATTTCTTCGTTTATTTTTTTAATGTTTTTAAGTTATCACATTTTTATTAAAGTTTTTAACTTTATTTTTAGTTGCACATCTAAATTAAGAATAGTAATATAATTATAGCTTTAATGTATATAAGTTTTTTAAAATAAGACTCTTTAAATTACGTTAAATAAATTGATAAGATGATGTGCAAGTAAATTATGGTTTTTAAATTCAAGTTTGTATAACATTTTTTGTTTCGCCTACATTGATTGCAATTACATGATTTTGACAGTCATCACAAATATGAGTTTTTTCATAATAATTAGTCTGATTATATTAATTATTCGCTTTAAATTTTATCAATGTTGGAAATTTGTTTAGTTTTATTCAGAAATAATTCTCTTTTGCTTTAACTAAATATTATTGATTAAACATAAATGGTGAAGAGGAAGTAATATTTTATTTATTATAGGTATTCGCGGAAGGTGGGTTGCACCGTCCAGAGATTCATTTGAAGTGAAAGAAGTCAAAGAGCAAGGTGCTTTCACTGGTATGGAATGCTTTAGACATATTTGTTCTTACTTTTAAGCTTATTCTGTTTTCAGTGTTTTAAGCTTCATAATTTTCCAGGAATACAACAATCTGATGGGGAAAATGGAGGCTTCGCAGTTGGTAGATACGATGGTAATCAGACTTATGCTGCTGTTGGTTTTGTTGCTGCCCAACCCACTAAAGTGAGAGGTTACACTGGTAAGGTTCTAATTCTTTTCATTAATCCTGTGAACAAAACGTTCTATTTCAATTAATGGAAGAGATTATCTAGATAGAAATGAAATCTTTGCATCAACATTTCAAATGTGGGCCTGACACTAAGCAAATAGCTTTATTTATAATTATTTCAAAATTCTATTCCCTTTAACAGAGAAATATTCTAGTAAAAGAAGGTTTAATTTCAGAAATTTAATCACAAAATGAAGTTACTAAAAATGTAAATTGTATGTTCATAGCAAGAAGTGTAGAAATGAGCTTATCAATTTTATTGACTCATATTTTACATTATTACTCTAGTATTTTACATTGTCTTATAATGATCAGTTTAGGAATGATAACATTACACTTATTAATTTTAAAATTTCTCATAATTTATAACTGTTTTATAACTGAATTATTACATTATGATCTTTGGTTCAACGGTCCGTGCATTCGAATCCCTCATCATTCAAACTTAGTTTGTATTGGCTTCCAATCAGTACTCATAACGAAGAGTAATCATAGAGCAAAAAGCCATATCAATCATAATCAATAATTGATATCACCATCTTTATATACATAATATCGCATTAAAGTTTCTCCTGATAAAACAAAATTTTGAATTAAAATGAAATGTTTAAGCAACAAAATCTTGCAGATATTATTATAAGCTATAGCTGTCAAAAATTGCAATCAATAATTTATAGTGAAACAGTCTTTGTGATTTGAAAAAATTCACACTAGTATTTGTATAATAAATATAATAATATGAAATTTGAACAATAAACATTTATTTATAGAATTCAGTAACAAAAATAAAGTATGTGTTTTCGATCAAATTAAAACGGTGGATTAAAATAGGGTAGATAAAGATAATGAAATTTTTGAATTCTTTTATCCCTAATATCAATATTTTCTTCTTTTTTTTGGAAATTTCAGAAAATTATCATCAAAATTTCTTAGCTAAAGTGAAAGATGATAGAAATATTTTTCGACTCATTGTTAGGAACTATTTCTTGCTGATGAATTTTAATGCAGTTGCTGGCATGATCTACTGAAAACGTTTCGTAATTGGTTTTTTCTTTTTAATAAAACCCTATAATAAAAGTTTCTGATAGGATTATTAGATTACAATTGGATAGTTATCATTTTATGGTTTCCTACTTTAATCTAAATCTAAATCAGATTAATAATGATGCTACTATTTAATCGATTACGGTTTTTGTCATATTATTGAGCATTTCATTTCGTGAATTGATAATTCGTATTTATAGGTAAATGCAAAAGATTGGATTAAGTATAGTTTTAAATTTTTGACATATTTCCGAATCCTCTGCGCCTTTTACGGATAGAATTATTCCAACTTAAAATTAATTTAATTACGATGATTTCATTTTAAGATAAGTATACTGTTTTCTTTCTACATGTGTATATATTCTGAACTTTTTTTTAATGAAATGGTTAAATTTTAGGTCACATTGACAATCCTGAAGCTCCTGGAAAAATTTTGGAAACATCTTGGTTGGAGCACACATATCACCAAGACTGTGCAGCTCCAAGAAAATTCGTCCGTTTTGGAATAGATAATTATTCCAAAATCAATCAGGTAACTCTTTACTTAAATTTTGAAAAAGTAAAAATTTTTTACGTGTACATATAATTAGATGAGTACATGGTGCAAAATAGTTTTAGTTATCTGTATATTACAGAGTAGCTTGCAATTTACTTGAACAAACTTTAAAAACCACAAAATTTGCAAATATCACGAGTTTAAAATTCCTGAAAATTATTAATTCATTAGAATCTTGTGCAAATTGAAAATTTGACATTTATCTTCAAAATATATTTAGATATTTGTGATTGAATGTTACAGTTATCCTACTTCTTAATACAATTAATGGCATCGAAAGCAAATAGCTTAGCTAATAAGATCATTTAGGAATTTTTACAATATTTATCCAGTAATTAGATTACATCACACAGCGAGGGTATAAAAATAACTTTTTTAGAATAAAATTATCATTATCATGAAACCTCAACAGCGAGGACAAGACCATATGCTAATCCTTGATTATCTTTGATTTGATTTTTCATCATTGATCATTAAATTTTAACCTGAAAAAAACAGTATTTCTTGCACTAGATTTTTCATTTTTTTTCAAGTGAAATGTGATTACATTAGAACATCTTTAATTATTTTAGGTGAGCATAAATAGTTTCATGTAGTTCTCACAGTATATGTACCTTATTATATTAGAAAGTACCAATCTGATTCTGGATGATTCATCATGAGCAGTAATTTCTGTAGTTCTACTCAGACAAAAATTTAAAAAAATGTTTTAATTGTTTAAGAAGAATTAAATTGATGTAAACTATGAGAGTTCCCTGCAAGATCAGACACCTCGGTTATAGTCTAGTAAAGTGTATTTGTTCCACTGTAATTCATAGCTGTTCGTTATAAGTGGCCGATGAAGATTTAATTTTGATAGATTAAGTTTAGCTCCGCACAGAGGAAAGAAGGTTTGAAAGGAATATCTGCTTAAAATTTTTAAATGACATGGAAAAAAGAATTGAGAATATTTTATTGTTTAAATTGTTTGAATTATCCAAAGATAGCATTATAGTTAATAGCATTTTTAAACAAATTATATTTTTGATTTAGGATATCTATTGAAATGAACAGAAATTTTGAATTAGAACTTACATAGAGTATTTAGTGTATGCATTTATGTATGTTAAATTAAAAGAGAACCACACATTTAAAATCCATAACAATATTTCTCGAATACCTTCTTCAGCATTAGTTCACATTGACTGCTTTTATGGTACAATGAATGAGCCAATTAATATTCAGTAATTTATAATAATGAATGACCTCTATTTACCTAGTTCATTTAGTAAAACAAGTTGTATCTGGGCTAATACGTCTAGCAAAATTTGCCACTAATTATAGCTTTATAATCTAATATAATTTTAATTCTAAATATTAGAAACTTCTTTGACTGAAACAATTTTTTTGCACTGATAAGATACAACTATTCTGCTGCTGCTCCCTAAATTGCAATCACATGACGAAAACAATCTAATCATGTAAAAATTTACATCACGCGTTTACAGCAATGAAAGATGTAAATCATTAATATAGCAGTGCATAAGCAACTCAAGGCCGACTGTAGTGCCACCTGTAAGTACTATATAAATGGAGATGAGTGCATTTGCTATATGAAGTACGGCTTTGCTATCGACATTGTTTAGTTGGAATGAAATGCCCGCAAGACATCTATTGTTTCGTTTACCTTTAACTCAAAGCCATAGACGTTTGGGCAGCAAATGTGCGATGAACGATGGACATGGATAAAGGAATTCAGTGACATGGTCTAAGCTGACAAATCTTTCTTCTCCCTCAAACACCAAGTTATTTGGATTCGATTCTGGAGACATCGGGGTTAGAAACTGCTGAACTATTTTGTTACCATCGGTACATTGGTCCTGCACCCAGTATTATGGTTTGAATGGAATGATATTGGATTTCACACCCGCTAATTCCAGTAGTTCACATTCCGGTGCTCTGAATAGGCAGAATGTCTCTGAGGTGTTAGAATCCATCGTCCGCCGATACCTTCAGCTTTTGCCATCAGCCCCATTACAACAGGGTAATCATTTGATTTTGTATATCACGTTATCAAACTGATATTTTTCTATGCCATCTCTATGCCATGTACTTCTAGAGGTTGCATTTTAGATAGTTTTGAGATTTTCGTAGATAAGTTCTCAATTATTTCAAACTATACTTTCATTTTAATGTTCATTCTATATTTTTGCATTAAAATTATATGTTAATTAAAAATTAATTGATTCGATTTTTTAATTTTCTAATTCATTTAATTATTTTTGATTTGTATCTTAATTAAAAGAAATCAAGTTTTTTGCGCTGTTAAGATGCATTTATGAAATATTATTAAAATATTATAAATTATTTTTAAAACACGCACCATTTTCTTTTACTTTAATCTTATTTTCAGGCTTAATTGATTTGGAAGAACAGGAAGAAGATTTGGAACACTTAATTACTGTATCTGAAAATGTTATGGAATTCTTTTGTGAAATTTAATTTTCAAATCAAATTTTTGTATAGAATATCGTTGAATAAATTTACATAAAATATCTTCCAGTGTAATTTCTTCTTTTTAATACAAAAGAAATGAATACTTTGGCTTTTTAATGTTAAAATTAAGTTCGATAGATATCACACAATTTGATCAAAGATTACATATATATTAAACATTCAAGTTCATAAGGTTGAATGATAATATTATTTTCATATAAAATATTATTTACATATAATTATTACCTTTAATAAAAAAAGCAATTAATTATTTTCAATTAAATATTTCTTTTCATATAATATTACTTTCAAGTAAAAGCGAGTTTATAAAAACGCTTTAAAATAAAAATTCTATTAAAGATTTATCAATTTATTTTCTTATATGACCACATATCTATTATCCGGTAGCGGTTTCACTACAACATGAAAATTAAGATTATCTTTTAATTTTGGACCTAGTGTTTTTAGGAAAGTTGGATATGTGTACTGTTTATCTTTGTTTTCCTGAAAAATATTTTCATAAAACCAGTTATCTGACTTGGAATCAAACTGTCATAACTAACTGTAATTGAACATAGTAAAATAACACTATGGATTTCTTCCTTAAAAATTGCTATTTTTACATCATTATAAATTACTAGGACTATACGAAATATTCAATGGATTAAATATCCCTATCTCACCAAACTACTCGCGGCTCTTCCTCTAAACGAACACTCTATCAAAGAAAGGCTTTAGACTTACTAAATGTCTTCTAAGTTGCCTAGCTTTAAGTAATGAAAAACCAAATGAGATTGATTTCTTTACTAATTAAATTTATACAGCTACAAGTCTAGCACAGTAAAGCAATATGTAGTCCCCTTCTCTCAAAAGAATTATTTAATTATACTTTCAAATCAGTGATACTTTACTTTGTTTAGAACGCAGAAATTTGACCGTGACAACAGTGTTCAAAATACAGCATCATATTTCAATTTCTGCAAAAAAAATCTCGATTTATACGGACAATATTCTTGAAGCAAGTCTTTTATTTTTGATCCTCGTAATCATTCATTGAAATGATAATTCCTATTTTTAAGCTTGTCACAATATTGAAACTATACTTATGAAATCATTTTATCGTGTTTATTTCTCAAATCAATATATATATAAATATATAAATTACTTGAATATACCATTTTCATTTCGAGGATTTGCTTCAAATACTAAAAGCTCTAACCAATTATTGTTTTGAATACAAATCAAAAGTTGTATTGTTTTTATGAAGTAAATAATAAACTAAATATTATATGCTAAGCTTTCTCTCTATTATATATATATATATATATATATATATATATATATATATATATATATATATATATATATATATATATATATATATATATATATATATATATATATATATATATATAAACACACTTTCTGTAGATATTTAGCACAGCGTGATAATGTGCCAAACCATAAAACACTTTCATCTTTTATCAAATAAACGTTTCTCAAAGATATGTGGACAAGACTTTTATAATTTAATGATTACGTTATATAACTTCGATATCAAATAAAAGTAGATAACTTATCTATTAGAGATTAATTTTTACTCCCAGTTGATAGTTAAAATTTTCATAGCAATCTGACTATATTATTAAGTGATAAAGTCCCTTTTAAGAGAAATTTCACTTTAACAGTGAATTATTTCATTTGATTAAAATTATAAAGTACATAACTTAATTCAAATTAAGTTTTACAAAATAGGAATTCATTTTTGAAGATGTAACTTTTAATTTATTCAAATTTAATTCCTTCTTTAGGAAATATTCAATTTAATATATTTAATATATGCATGATATTCCATTCCTTTTAATTTAATCGCACAGAGTTTTTCAACAATTTTTCACTTTGTTAATATTTTTAGTAATTTACTTTTATGTAGCTACATTACAAATAATTTTAATAGTAAAAAGTGTAATATACGCTTTTTAATTTAAGAAAAGTTATGATTTTCTTCTATATTGTAAGAAAATAATTAAGGAACTCATTATTTTAACATTATGAAGTTAAGATAGTAGAGCAATGAGAAAAAATATTTTACTTTTATTTATGAAATCTTGAACACAACAAAACAAAAATCAGAAGCATAGGAATGCTTGGCACATCATTAGCGAAACAAATCCATTGTTTTGGCATATGAAAATTATATTCCATTTTTAAATAAACAATCTTATGACTACAAAAATTCAGCCAACAGTCATATATAAAAATTTCCTTTTATTTGCTGCTTTTTTATACAACATTTCAAGAATTTTAAAGACAAAAAACTCTAAAGGAGTAATAAAACATTTTAACAAACAATAAAATGAGATTTATAAAAAATTAATCATGTTCAAAATTTACAAATAAACAAGTAAAATTATACACTTAAATCAAAAACTATACGTTATTAACCATTACACAAAATTCTATGAATACAATGCAAATAAACAATGGAACAATGTTTTTGAAACTTTTAAAAAGTATAAATTAAGAAAATTTATCATCATATTATTGAGTAACATTTTTAAGTACTAAAAATTATTTGATCACATGAATTAAGTCAACCTAATAAAATGAAGATAGAAAAATTTATTTTTAATTTCCTTTGAATTATTAAATGCCTGTATGTAATATTATATAATATGAAAACCTTATTATTTTCAAGAAACAGAAAATTAAGAGAAATATTTTCTGAGATTTTCTGTCAGATCTCACTCATTAAAGAATAGTTATAATTTCTTTAATATAATTTTCAAAGAATCCAAAATACAGGTTATAAAATTAAATAAAAATAAATTTATACATATTTTTAAAACTGTTTTTCAAAAAACATATAAAATTAAATCATATTTATTTATTTAAATGAATTAGTGATATTTAAAATAAACCAAATGAAAAAAAAATTGTATAGTTTAAGGCTAAATCTTCGAAATATTAAATTCTAAAATAACTTAAATTTTAAATTAAAATTAAAATTTCAGGACTTAGAAAATGAAAGGAATATTGAAAAAAGTAATTAATACCTAAAATATTTTAAATTTGTTCAAAGAAATGTATTTATACTTTAATTAAGCTGATTTTAAATTATCAGATAGTGAAATTTTGAATATAAAAAATATTATGTATATAAATAAATCATTAGTTCAGATTATTAGTTCAGACACAAAATTATTAGTTCAGACACAATGTTAAAGTTGTTCTAAACTCTGCTTGTAAGAATAAAAAGATAAGAAATTATTTTATATTTTATAAAACAGGAATTGAAGCTAATCTTGTTCTGGAATGTTCATTATTAAGAACACCTAAACAAACAATAGAATATAAAATTATGTGAAATTCAAGTAATAGAATATGAAGTATTGAACTCTAAAAATGATATTTTGATAAAATATAACACATAAAATCTATCATCGGGAATACACCGGTATTTATAAGGTAAAATAAGTCTTTTGCTGAACATTTGCAATGGAAATTTCTATAAACACAAGACTAGGCAGTTTGTTTTGTATAAAACAATTATCTCGATTGAGACATAAAATATGTATGAATATTCAAGTAATATAAATAAAAAAATCAAACACAACCATAAGTTTACCACAAAATAACTTTATAAAAAAGTTTTAGAAGCAAAACTGCTTCTTTTTTTTACCCAATTTAAACAACAAATGCACCATTAGAATAAATTTCCCCATTTTCAACATAAATATAGCAGTGATAACAATGAAATAATTACAATAAAAATGATATATCCACTACGAAATAATTCTTATAATAATCACGGTTCAAAATATACGATATAGGGTATTTACAACTCATTGAAATCATTTAATGATAACGAAGAAGTACATATATATACAAAAAAGTATTAAATGGAACAGTTCACTGAAAATTTTTGAGTTATTTCAGAAAACATGGAGCAAATGCAAATAAGAATACTCTGAAATGGATGACAATATATCTGTAGAATATGAAAATCAAATGATTTTTTTCCACTCAATGATATGAAATAACCTAAAACACAAGTTTGCGAAAAGCTTATCACAGTCTAAATAGTTCAATTTTCTAAAACTTTAGCAAAAACTGTAAGCGTGTAATAAATTTGTTTTCTGCAACATTTTGTTCCAATTTTAGAATCTGTCAATTATTAACATCATATAGACATAATATTTTTATTTAATATGAACCATGATAAAACGGACATAAATAACATGACAGGACTAGCCGCTAGGAAGCTACTCCAACTGAAGACTGGACAGTATGGACACTGATAGGATCCACATACTTGGCAGATACTGAGAACGAATAAATTGTACACATCGAACATGGTTTCATTAAATCGTTCTGGAATAAATTATAAAGAGTGAGAACTTAACAAAGCAAAAGTCACTTTAAAAAACTTTTTCTAAAATAATATGCCAAAAAAGTAAAATAAAATAAAATTAATAACGAGATAATACATGATATTATTATATTTTTTGGATGATAATAAAGTATACAAATATTATCAACAAATAAAGAAAACTTAAATTACGAAACATAAAAGGGATATTAATTTTAATTTCACATTATACTGGTTGAATAAGAAAACTTGCATAACAGATTTTAATGAAATATGTTCGTTTTCAAAAGTATGATTTTAAGGAGGTAAATGTATTTAAATGAAAAATTCCAAGTTTTCTGTTAAATGCTTTTTGAATATTTTCCTGAGAATATTAATATAAAAGTATTAAACAGAAATACCGACAAGCAATTAAATTCATGAAAAAATTGCTTTTCAATGAAGATATACCAGTTTTATCGCATCGAATAAAACTTAATTATTAAAGAAATTAATTAGAAAAAAAATTCAAAACGATATTTCAAAATTATATGATAAAAAATCATATAATAAGCCATCTGATTATACATAACATTTTTGGAATAAGTATTTCTTCAATATATTTCAAATAAAATTATACACTAAAAACAATATTTTAAAAAAATAAAATTTTATTTAGACTTTTTCCAAAACTTCTATGCTATGAAATTAAAAGTTTTATTTTTCAAGAAAAATAAGATTATTCGAATCCAATTCTTCTATAATCCACTTCAGGATAAAATAAAAGATGGTTCAATATTTTTTTAACTATGTAAGAAAGAATAACTCCAATATTGTGATTGAAATATGGATCATATTTATATAATTAGTTTTATATAAATAAAAATATATAAGCTTTAAATACATTTAAATAGTAACTAGCAAAGTAATTAATTTTATATGAATAAGCAGTTAAAAACTTTGAGAAATATTATATAGTTAATCAATATATTTTGAGGAGAAGAACTAACATATAGAAATGATAATACCAACCTGGAGCATAGTAATCATACACTCTCACAGGCAACCATCTTGTCATATTTGCAACTGGATACCATCTTTGAATTTTAAATGAGACGCAAGTGCTGTGTTGATCAAGCTTTAGGGAAAATAATTAAAGACATATTTAATAAGCAAATTAAAATCTGTTTTTGTTATAAACATTATTTCAGTTTGTTACATTTTAACTCTTACACTTGCAATTTATGTATAAAAAGCAATCAGTCATAATAAATATTACTTACATAAGTGAAATAAAACGAAACTTTCCTTTCATCAGATCGAGCTTCCCTAAGATTTCTCACTCTGCCAGTCTGAACGTAAGAATCAAGGTCTTGCTGTTGAATGACGTATCCAGTTGGAATATCCACTTCTAAAACTGCCATCCCACTTTTTTCGCTTTCTTCTAATAAAGTCCATCTACACAGATGCAGAAATTCAATAAAATATTCATTGTATAAATCAAAAACAAATTCCGAGTTTATAAAAATTTTCGTGTTTATCACAATCATATAAAAAAATACGGTAGAAATTTCTTAATTTGAGTTTATTTGAAAAAATTATTTTTAATGAGATGTATCGACTTAATTCTTTTAAAAATGAATTCATTTGGAGGTAATATTTAAATTGATATTTTAAGATGTGATATGAAAAACATTTAAAAAATTTTTTGTGGGAATAGAAATATGTGTATATATTTTATATATATTGTGCATACATTATAGAATACTTAATATAAATATACGATGAACACAAAATGTATCAAAATAAACACAACGTAAATAAATAAAAAAACAATAATTTCTACAAATAGTTATTCTACTCACAATATGAAACACAGAGAAAATAAATCTATTGAATACGCACTAATATAATTGAATATGTATTGTTTTAAATAACTTTAAAGATGTTTAAATGAGAAATTTTATAAATCTGTGAATATAACTATTAAAGATATTTCAATTAATTAATTGACCTACAAGTCATTTAGTAGTTGTGTGTGAAATATAATGCACATTAGATTATTATTAGATATGTGATAACTGATATACTTGCTCTTGATTAAAAATTTAGTTTGATATCTTGTCAATAAAATTTTATTAACTATACATGATAGCTCTCAAGCATATTTCACGTAGAAGAAATCTCATTTATGAAAGAACTTTATAAATGTTATCCATACTGATTCTTTATCTTGAGTTATGATGTTATTATCGTGACACACACAATATGTTAACATAAAAATGTTTTCTACAATATATCATATGTAATCTGGATTTGAATCGAATTGATGTTTACTACTCCAGAGAGCTGAACATTATAAATACAGGAATTCAATATTGAATCTGCTTAAAGTATTATCAAATTTAAAAATGTCTCGAGCAATTTGGAAAGAATAGTACAAATCAAGAAAGTTTCATTGCAAACCGATGATAGTGACTTTTCAACGGTGCTAGTGAATTAAAAATTTAAGCAATCTGCCACTTTAAGCAATTAACATGCAATAAAAATGATTTTATAAATTTTCCAAAAAAAAAAAAAAATGATTCGTTTATTTTTCCTAAATATAAGAGTAATTAATTTCTTTAATAAAACAGTTCGATTAAATATTTAAAAATAATTAGAATCTTAAATTCATATTATCTTAATATTCCTATGATTAAAGTATTGAAAAATTCTGAAGTTTCTTTAAATACAAATAAATTAAATATTTACAAGAGACTATATTTACAAAATAATATCAAATATATAAAGATCATAGAAACTGTTTCTAAACAGCTTATTTGAAATACATATAATAGATAAACATATGGAGGCATACTTTTGACAAGAGCTAATTTCAATGTGGGAGCTGTTTCGTCCATAGTAATAGCCTTTAACATGGAGGGAGAAGGCTTCGACTGGGGGAGCAGTCTGTCGATGAGGCCAATCGACATTATATTGGATAGAGAGCTGAACTAATGCTATACCAGAGCCCTGAGCTCGGACTAAAACCACACCCCACGCATCGTCAATCTAAAATAATACATATCATTTAAGAAAAATAACCGTTAAATGAAAATTAAAAGTTATATTGGCCATTAAACGAAAGAGATTTTTATCATAAATGAAAATGCAGCTTAACTCAGTTTAAACTGTGAAATTCAGATTGAATAATATTATCTTATATTAGAAAACATTGAATTAGTGTAACAGAAAATATAAAGTAAATACAATTATGATACATAATTTTTATTATTTCATGTTTACAATAATCTATACCTTCAATAAATCTTCTAGCTTTAATCAAATAATTGAACATTTACAGCTCATCAATTAGAAAATGTATGTATAGATAAAAAAGTAAATAAACAAATACCTCAAATGCTTGCTGTTTCGATAAATTTTCTTCTCCTATATGTATTTGCTTCACAAAACCGGGAATAGATGGCACTTCAATGGTGACAGTGACATCAATTACATCTCTTACACGAGATTGAATAGCATGAGCAATTAAGGCTTCCATTGCAACGATTGAATCCTGCAAAATAATAAAATCAAGTTGATTTTAAAGAAGTTTTTATAAGTATTTGCTGTCTTGATAAAATTCACTTGGTATGATTTGAAACATTCGCATAACACTTTATCCTTTTTGCGATGTTCTTACATATACATTTCTTTTAGATAAATATTATCTTAATAAAAGTTATACACATGTGTTTAAATAGCAGGCGAAGCTCCCAAGCCTTTGCGGACCATAATTTCTATTGGAAAATTGTACCAATTTTTAAGAAAAATTGCCATTTGTAAAAATAACGATATTTACGATTTTTTAAATGTATTTACTTAGCTTTGTTCAAAATGCTGTTAAGTACAATGGCATGAGGGCTCGTGTGCAGATCTGCGAAAAACAGAATAAATGAGATACATAACGCTTGAAAATTTTATTTAGTTACGAAGTCATTTCATATTGAAGTCGGAAATCTTTTATCTATATTCTAATGTGTTTCTAATCTTGGTTCATTGAAAAAAGCGTAAATACGTTCGCTGCAGTGAGAAACAAAACAAACATCGAAAGAAGTAGTGAATACCGTTATTTTTTATACTACACTGTAAAACGTGAATTTTATATTGCACGACAGAAGAGAAAATCTGGTGCAATATATATTTACTCAGAGGTTGAAATAGATTGAAAACTTTAAAAAGGGCAATGAATCACAAGTCTTAATTCTTGAGACGAGCAGTTTTTGAATGGTATTAGATCGCTTATGTCAATTACATCGAAATAGAAGCAAGTTTACAGTAAGTTCAAATAAGTATTAACTCCGATTTAAATTAATTAATTATCAGGATTTCGAAGTGAAATATCATCTGTATTTTAAATTAGTCAGAAGTCAGCAACTTTGTGTAAGTTTCATTCTATTTCGTGCAACTGTTCTTACTTTAATCCCAGACATAAACACGAAGGATAAGGAAAATAAAGGTTTTATTTGCATAGATGTTGTAACTCTACTAAGCATTATTAAAGTTTAAAAAAATAAAAATATATGCATAAAGTGATTTTTAATAATAAATAATTGATGGTAATATGCAATATTTCTGTCACTTTGAACTTTTAAGTAAATAATTTTAAAGTTGAATAAGGACTGCATTTATAAATTTAAGAATTGTTTGTACAGAACAAAATTTTAATGAACAAATAAATTTAAGTAAAACGTTTCATAAATGAATTAGGATACCTGAGTTGAAGCCCATCCACCATAAGTCAACCTTTGAGAATTTAACCACTCAACAATTTCCCTTTGTATAACAGCATTACGCTCTACGTGGACAAGGAGCCCATAAGCTGTGGCTTCAATATTTGATGCATCGTACCTGTCTGGAAGACGGGAGACAATATATGGGCGTGTGTTTTCTATTTTAGTGGTAGGTCCTTTTACTCGATGTCGAGACCAATATCTCATACCACCTGCGAAAAATTCAACATAAATAAGCATGCAAATGTGATACATAAATTTAAATTTAAATTTTTTATTGGGTTAAATTTCTCTAGTCATGAAATATAGCAAAAATTTGAAAACAGAAGGACTTAATTCGATTTCGTTAAATGAATGAAGAAATTATTAATCATGTGTGGGAGTTAAGTAAAATATACGGTTATATGTGTAATACATAATAGCTTGTAACATTATAACTAGTTTTGAAGTTAATACTAAGATTATTTTTTAATAATCTAAAAATTTACTAACATCTTTATATTTCAAATTTATAATGAATTTAACGTATATAATATATAAAAAATAGTAGTTTTGAAATGTTCTTTTTCTTTAACAAAAATTCTTTTGACAAAACTTTTCACAAGATGTCGAATTTTTGAATCACACGTCAAAAAATTAAATATCATAATTAAAAAGAGTTTTTATCAGACAAATTTTACACATTTTAACAGACAAATTTTAAACACACATTTGCGCATTTTAAGAAACAAATATTACACATTATTTTTAATCGCTGTCGAAAAATATAAGTTGAAATAAATGAAACACAATATACTTTCATTATAATATATTACTAACTCTTGCTATAATTTTTTTCGTATTTTATTTATAGTTTGATCAAAAAAACTAATTCGACTGAAACCTAAAACGAATTTGTAGTTGACAGAAACTTATCCACCCTGGTAACAGATTAGACAACTCAATTCTTACAATACAAGGAAGTTATTATTTATAATTACGAAAGTAATGGATTAAATGATCTTTTCAATGAGTATGTTAGAATATTACTGTTAACATATGTAAAGAAAATGACTGATAAAGCATGAAAAAGTGAACAAAAAGCAATAAACATACTTTCTTCTCTCATTCGAGCATCAAGGTAATTTAAAGCTTCATTTGCGTCAGGACTTCTGGCCATCGTTAAGGCATAGGTTGTAATTGCTAGTTCAAAAGGATCCTCTAAGTCTCGCACGATATGAAGCGCCCTCTCAAGGTATTTTTGAGCTTGCCTTCTGGCAGTTGATATTCTAGAGCCAACATCCTAAGATAAGATTCATATTTATAATTATTAATATTATATTATTAACATAATTAATATTATTATGAATAAAATAATGAGAAAATGCAGTAAAATGAGGAAATTTTATAATTTTTTTTTAAAATGGGGAAATTTTATTATTATTAGTAATATTTTACACTCACGGAAAAATTTGGCTAAATTTATAAATAATTAACTATGAGACTTGAAATTACATTAATTTTATGCAAAAGGCTGCATTCAGTTTTATGAAATTTTGATGGGTATAAATACTGCAACAAATTGGGAAGATATTCAACAATAATTTTGTTATAGATTTCTGATTTTGGAGGCGATAGTGCTAGTGGAGTTCTTTGAGAATCAGGCGTTCTTTATAGTACTATCCAGAAATGCTTCATACATAATGCATGTTCTCTGGACACAGACCCCTTTCACTTAACAAATAATGACAAGTAGAAATCCCAATACCTTATATTCGCAACTCATTTTCTTAAAACAAATGTTCTTGCTACCATAGACGATGAATATCTTGTGATCCAGCAATCTCATATCCATTTGAACGTGAAAGACATCGCTTAGAATTATCGCATTTTGGAAAAGGAAAATTGGTGCACGACAAAATCTTCCTACATTATTCAAAATTCTAAAGAATATTATTCCACAATAAGCATTCATTGCATCATTCATTCATGGCTCGTTTATTCATTCAGGAAACAGAAACTAGATCTTCAGCTTTATATTCTGTTACACATTATTGGTGTCAAGACATGAGACTGATTTATTTTATGCCACTATTACACTTAAAAAATGCTTTGCATCAAATGTTTTTAAAAGTAAGATAGTTCATTTATAATTCCGCAATTAATAAAACTAAAAATACAGGACGAATGTGTCTACAATGATTCTCGAATGAGCCTATTATTAGTTGCATCATTTATAACCACTAGCCATTTTGTGTATCATATAAAACTCCTTAAGATTTCTGGTCATAAACTTAAAAAAGACTCGATTATTGTTTAAAGGAAGTGATATTAATAGACTT
This sequence comes from Latrodectus hesperus, assembly GCA_037975125.1. Classification (NCBI taxonomy): domain Eukaryota; kingdom Metazoa; phylum Arthropoda; class Arachnida; order Araneae; family Theridiidae; genus Latrodectus; species Latrodectus hesperus. The sequence goes on along the minus strand of CM075850.1, from coordinate 73,196,987 downwards.
GAGGAACTCCATTATGGCCCATGTATAATGGAGTTCCAAACAACATGACAAGTTACCATCACTTTGAAAGTTTCAAGGAGCACGGTCAGTTGATTGATTTGTAACTCAATATTCATTATTCACCCGTGAGATCGATATAGGCTAGGATTTACAAACTAAAGTTGATTCTGAGCTACAACAAGCATCCATATCCAAAGTCAAAATCGAACTCACAATTTGTTGAACTGTAGTTTCAAGCGCAAAGTATTTGGTTGCCAACTTGGCTTTCAAGAAGCATGATGGAAAATAAACAACTTTTATTATTAAATTGGCTCAGAGATGATATTCACTTCAACATAATGCAATTTTAGAAAATAAACAATTTTTTCATTCACTTGCTATTGTTAACGTTCTCTCTTTCATTCAATGTTATTCATTATTTAATTTTCTCAATGCAAAATGTTCGAAACTTGAAATAGTATATATTTATTTCTTTATGTACTTCAAGAAGGCTATATTTTTAAATTGGCTGCTTTTATGCATTAAACTAATAATTGTTTTTTAACAAAAACTTTTTTTATGAATTTTTTTGATTTTATTATATACAACTAAATGAAACCATGTATTAAATTTCTATGTGATCCATACTTATAATACAAGAAAAATACTGAAAATGTTATGAGTCCATTAAATAAAGATACATTTTAAATAACCATATCCAATTTGAGTATTTTATATAAATAACATATAAAAGTATTTTAACAAATTTTGTTTTATTATAAAATAGCGAAATTAATTTTATCATGTAGTGAAAAATAAACATTCTATTAATAAGAGACTTATTTTTCTGTAACACGATATTTTTTAAGATTTTGCAATTTAAAATTTTAATTTGCAAATGACATTACTGTTATTTAAAAATCTAATTTTATAGAAAAAGATAATCACCCCTTGTAAGTCCTTCAGTTCAGATAAAGTAATGAGTACATGAGCAGTTAAAGATATATTTCGATATCTAGGACCACCATATGCAGAATCCATCTAAAATATAAAAAAAAAGACATTTTTTGAAAAATTGCACAATATAAATCAATAAATTTAATATTAAACTTAACTCATAACTAAAAAATCCATGACAACATTTCACTATTTAGCTGCTAATTATTAAAATATCAAAAGAAAAAAAATCTAGTATCATAAAACCTTTTTTATAAAATAATAATCTTAAATAATAAAATAAATTTTGGATTAAAAAATAATTAATTAAAAATACACAGTTCTTTACATATATGTCGTCTATGACTTGATATAGTGTAGCTATAACTAGTTTTACAATAAATTCATTCAAAAAAACGCAAGAGCCTTACTGATGATTCCATCTTCCGATCTAATGGCTCTAGCGTAGTTTCATAAAATGCTCCTTCAGGAGTTTGGTAATCGAGCAGCCAGCTCATGGCTCGAGATATGACTTCTGGATCAATGTACAAGAAATGTTCCCATTCCTGAAAAGTGGCTTTATGAAACACCCTGGCACAAAATGCTGTCAACCTGCAAAAATATAATATTTTAAGTAAAGAATATTAAATGAATGTTTTATAAATATTAGAAAAATGAATAATTAAGCAGTATTTTGAACATAAATTAAAATAAACGTCTAACTTACATAATTATGTTACTAATTACGAAAAATGATTATTGATATGATATTTATCGCACATAAAATTTAAATTTAAATTTGGAGATAAATTATAGAACAAAGTAGGGAATAAGTGTAGACATAAACAAATTTCCAGGCAGTTGAATATTTTTTCTGCTTCCAAAATTATTTGTGAATAAAAGTGTAATTCACATAAGTGATGAGAGTTTCGAAACTGCCACCTGCACCAACAACTTGCATTGGCTATCTGGTAAAACTCGTGGCAAGAAATTTATGTTTTTACTTACTTTGTATTTTAAAGGTATTTTTAGTAATTTGTTTTTAAAACACTCATTTTTAATGAACGTAAAAAATATTTATTTCGGGAAAGAACAGTTTATGATTAAAAAATTCACATACTGAAAAAGAAATCATACTGTTGTATATCTCTGAATAAAGCGTGAAATAAAAAGCTGAAAATGTTTACTTAAATAAACTAGATATTCAAATGAAATTTTATTAATATACAGAGAATTTGTTAGAATAATCAAAGAATCACGAGAAGAAAATATTGCAGATAATTATATTACGATCCAAAATTTTCTAAATCGAAAGTTTTTTTAGAAAGGGAAATCCTTAAGAAATAATTTTCATTAATATTAAAAAATCAGAAAATTTAACACTTTGTTATGCTATGTAAGAACTGGGTATCCAGAACTTAAGGCTCTAAATCTTCATGCAACATAAAAAAGGTAAAATTAGCGGAATGATTTCTCCTTATTTATATTTATACATATTGTTCTATGAGCAAAATTATGACTACGAACATAAAATTCCAGAAAAGTCAATTTTCATGTGGCTCAAAATTTTTCTTAAATGGTCGTTATTTAAAAAAATTTATATGTATTCCATTATAATTGAACCAAGTACAAAACTTACTTTAACAATTATGATGTATAAATACAATCCAGATCTATACACTTACAGACAAATTAATTTACATCACCTAAAAAGAAGGACCAGAAATGCTACTTACCACACACTTGGTCTGGAATTCCATCGGAAAGGGACAAAGGAACCATCACTTAATTGATAACTTAATTGCCTTTGATAACCTAAAATTACAACAGAATGAGAAATTTTAAATTGAAAATTAAATTATAAGCTATTTTGACATGTAAATTCTCATGAAAATATAATACAACTTGCCTTTGAAGCTACTTTAAATGTACTATAACATACATAAGAACAATGAAACGGAAATGAAATTTCATTAAAAACAAACAAAAGATTATGAACATCATATAATAAACATTCAATTTTATATAAAATAAATATATTTTTAAAATGTTCTAATAAATGAATTGTGTCTATTAAAATTTCAACATAATTTTCAGATTCAGATGATCGTTATTAGTATAATAACTAAAATAACATGTATACAAACATATAATGATAAAATAATAATATATTTCACAAATAACTCTTTGAAATAAATGTAAAAATTTGTAAGAAATTTAAAACTAATTAAGATTTTAAAACCAACTTATGAACATATATAATTTAAAAGAAACTCTATTTCTCTTATGAAAATTACATGCATTATAATTTTAAAAGAAACTCTATTTCTCTTTTTAAAATTACACGCATTAGAATTTTAAAAGAAACTCTAATGTTTTCATTGAACGTGATAGTAAGAAAGATACATAATGTTTAAATCTTTCCAAAATATAAATTAATTGATGAAATTAACTATCTATGCATTTTCTAAACCTACGGTAGCCATATTGTCAGAAAATTAAATTATTTTAAAATAGTTTAGATCAATAAAACATAAATTTGTATGTCCATTTAAAAAATCTTTAATACTAATAAATTTTAAAAAATAAAAAAGACTGAAAATTTTATTTCATTTTATATATTCAGATAACTTGACTCGAGCTCTGCACTTGTGTATTTAAACTGTACAGTTCAGAAGTATTGGAAGGCTAGAGAAATAATGGCATAATAGCCAAATTTCTGGGCATTTGTAATAAATATATATATCCAGATCAACATAATGTAGTATAAATCATTATATATATATATATATATATATATATATATATATATATATATATATATATATATATATATATATATATATATATTACATAAAAAATTTAATGAAACTATATACTAAGGACATATAATATTTTACAGCATGTTAATTAGGAAAAAATTTATTAAGAAATTATTTAATAAAGAAAACTAAAATAAAACAATGAAATTCCAAATGTATATTATATTATAATGAATACATTTTCTGCATAAATAAAAACAATGATTTCCCTTATTTTGCAAAGCTGAAATGTATGCCATTCACATATTTCCAATACACATTGGGATAGAAAAATTAAGGATAGCATAAAATGAAGTTAAAATAATATAACAAGATATCTAGTACTTTTAAGTTATTAATATCAAAAAATTAATATTTTTATGAGAGTATAAAACATGAAATTCTTTTGTAACCAAATCTAAGTAAATATGAAGGAATGACGTAAAATTTTCAAAAATATTACATTCTTTTAAATAATTTCGTTTTGCCACTTTTGAAAGTCGATTCATTTCTTAATATACCATATCTTTAATATACATTTTTCATTAGAATGTACAAATTTACCCTTTGCTTCTTTAAAATGTAAAAATTTTACTGTACATCACACATCAGATAATACGAAAAAATATTTTAAGAAATTCAGAAAATTTTTATAAGCAAAAGTTTGCCCTAAAATTTTCTTTATTTAAATTAGCTTATAAATTCTGAAAGATATGAATAAATTCTTCTAATGTTGACTTCTGTTTAGACAGACAAAAAGTAGAATTTATGATGTTTGTATTAATGAGTAGATATTTAGATATTTTAACGATATGTAATAGATATATTACGATATATTCGCAATGTAACAGAAAAGATTTTAACATATTGCCCAGCTGAAATTAGTAGGTGAATTTGGAACGAAGTCTGTCCTTTGCCTTTGGGTGCTCCACATCTACTGACGACAACAACCTTTAACATTCTCCTTTTCCCATGAACCAATTGGTGACAGAGTTTCGATCTCTGTCCAAGTTCTGTTGCAGAGGTTCTCATCTTACCATAACGTACACCTACAGTAGATTCTTTCATACGCTAATTTAAAGAGAAATGAAGTAGCTGATACTTTGGCAAAGGAGAAAATATTAATGGCCTTAACATCTCGTACACTGACATTTTTGGAGATCTGCTCAGTTGGCAAATCTACCATTGCTTCATTTTGGTGTTCTTTCCCCGATTCATGACTGGTATGGTGGTAAGTAACCAGGAGGTACTGTCACTTTTAGGATAGTATGTGCAGCACACAGTTTTATCAAGACTCATAAATGGGCACGTGAAGTGTCTTGCACTTGTTCAAGGAAACAAGATCTATCCCGCTTGTAGGAAATGTAATATCACACATGTTAGCCTTGATCAACTGCTTTCCTGCTTAGGAACTGAAAAAGAGGTCTTGTTTCGATGTCCTCTTCTTGTTTTAAAATTTTTTTATCAGTTCATAGTTTCATGGATCTGGCTTAGCCTAGTGACTTACTAGATAGGATAAGAAACAGCGAAAAGAAATATTTAAACTTTAAATATGTTCATATAAGAATCATTTAGAAACGTAATAACTTACATTTTCCAGAGGTCAGAATACCCATAATACGCGAAAATAAAATTCAATGGGTTACATTACTTTATATATTTTTATTTTTGACTTACCCATATTGAGGTGCCTAAATGCTTGCTTTTCTATTTCCGGTTGTCGCTGTCCAGTTAATCTTAAATACAAAAGTGTATATAAATTTGCTGCGAAGTTAAACATATTTTGTTCCCCACACCAGTAAGGTTTGCGGAGTAAGGTGCTTGCATTTACAGGCATAGTTGGAAACGCAGGACCAACAACATCACCTAAAAATTGAAAAGTATCTTGTTAACATAAGAAAAAACAAAGAACATTAATTTTATTAATACGATTCATTAAAACCTGTTTAGAATACAAAACTGAAAAATTAATATTGAATTACGAGCAAAACAGCAACGTTGATAAAAAAATTAAAAATAATTAATATTATAACAAATACCTAAAATTTTAATGCTTTTCTTCAAGTTCTGCTATTGGAAATTAATAGTTAATTCTATCAGTTATACAGCTAAAATTTTTTAATTAATATTAATTTTATAATTATTTTTATTATTAATTAATACAATTGTAATTAGAACTCAACTTCAATTAATGTGAGATACTTAGGTTTATTTTTGGTTAATATCTTTTGCCAATATATTTATTAAAGTACTCATAACTATTAATACAAACGGTTTCTTAGTGCATAAGGACAGTTTGTATGTGCATATTAAATAACATTAAAGTGGATCCGTATACTCTGATAGATGTGTATGAAAATAAATATAAACGTGTACAAACCAACGACAGAAACTTGAGCTTTGTTAGAGCCAAACATGTAGAGCCTATCAAGTCTGTATTGAACAATAGGTGTCTCGGTGATGTTTGTATCCAAGTATTTGATCAAATATGCTCCTTGACTTAGATCCAACTGAACTGTTGTGTGCCGATACTGCGGAATGCCGTCTGCCTGAAAAAGAAAAAATTTAATCTAAAGAGAATCTAAATTTTTTTAAAGAGAAAAAATTTAATAAAACGCTTATAATTCGTTAATGAAGCATTTATCCAAAATAATTTTTTAAAGGTTAATGTGTGGTGAAATATAGTAATTGGTATAAAAGAGTATAATTTAAAATGGTTAAACAATATTTGATTAAAATGAATTTTATGATGAAATGAGGACATAATTTTAAAAACTTGAAAGTAATGTATAAAGGAATTCATACAAAATATTTTTATGCTGTTTCTTACATAGCTAAAAAGAGAAAAGAGAGTTCTCTTTGCTATTTACATAAAATTATTTAAACCATAAATTTCTACACATAGTGGTAAGCATTTACAGAAGTACGCTCTAGTGCTGTAAATAATTCGTACGATCATTCGATAATATTGACAAAAGTCAGACTCTTAGATGCAATACTGTCCAAATAATTTTTTATAAATATATTATTATAAATTTTATACAGGTATTTAATATACTAAAATTAAATCGTAATGAATTTACACAGCAAATCCTTATAGTAACAATAAATGTGTAACTTTACTTAATTCTAGCTGTAAAAGTTAACATGTAAGTGAAAAATATATTTATACAGAATAGGGCACGTAAAGCTAGCCCATCGTAACATTATAGAATATTGCGTTTTTTAAAATTATTTGTTTATATTCGTGCTTTACGTTTTTAGCAATAATATCTCTTTGTGTGTAGCCCATGTTCCTTGAGATGACGATGAAGAATGAATTCGATTTGGAAATCCTACAAGTGTTTTATTCAAACATTCCAGAAGAGAAGCTTCAGTTATAGTCTTTTCAGTAGGACAGTGCAAAACATGCCACAGATGAGATCCTTATTGTCTTGTGTACATGGGGTGTTTATACCAGAAAAGACTATAAGAAAAAATTTGAGGTCTCCTCGGTTACTTGATCTGTCCACTTGTAATTTTGACTTTTGTGGACTATTAAAGGGAAGAGTGTGCAAAACAAATCCAGACATAATTGAAGAACTCAATATCAGGATCTGTTATGTCTTCAGTATCATTATAGCACAAGAACTGACAAAGATATATGCAAATCTCCTCGAGTGTACTGGCATGTGTGGTATTGCCGGTGATGAGTACTTTCAACACCTACAGTGAAATAGATCAAATCCTATATAATAAATTACATTTTATTTTATGCGTTGATTTCAAGGACTAGTTTTACGTACCGCTCTCTGTATCTAACACACAGCTATCAATGTGAAATCAAAGAAAATAAATGTATCATACCTAATCACTTTACATGTAGACACTGATATATATTTTTATACACTTAATAAATAAAATCTAAAAATTGCATAAGATACATATTCATTATTAATTATATTATTGAAAGCAGCGCAAATTTGCTGATCACTTCATACTTCTACGTGCAATTTTCGAGTGATTATTTCTTTTGCTACTTGAGATTTTGTCATAATCGTTACTTCAATATCTCCCAGACGCGTGGGAACGATTGGCATGTACACCTCAACAGATTTTCCAGGTTTTATCTATATAAAATATAAAAATAATAAAAACAATTTAGGCTTTGATTTAATAAGCAAATTAACAAACATCGTGTTTATTTGAAAAACGATAAAAAATCACAAAAGGAATAAAACAAACGAATTGCTTGAATTTAACTAAATTTCATTAAATTCTTACTTTAATCAATAATATTAATTAAATGATTACATTTAGTTAAAATTAATTACCCAAATTAAATGTTGATGCTCTCCATATGTTGTCCTTGGACTGTAAGAATCAACCCTTCCAAATGATTCAACATGCACAAATTTGTAGTCAGGAGAGTTTGCGACTACAATGAGAGCCTTCGAAACAAAATAAAATGAATGTAATGAGTCAATCTTTTATAAATGAATAGTAGAGCTAACTTTGAGTATAATATTGTATATAAAAATATATAATGCATTTTTCATTCTTATCACAAAAAGATAAATATGATAAAATTATTTTAATTTGAAGGAAATTAGTCTATAACAGAGAATATAAACTTATGAAGTGTAATATAACTGCACAATATTTAAGGCCAATTGATTTAGGGATTTAATTTGTTTTTAATCTACCTATATATGATTTTCATGGTCCCTCAGAGAACAATTTTTGTAGACGAAGGCTAACTTGACCGGGACCTACGTTTCAATGTTGATTCCAAATTATATATATTACAAACATCTAAGCCCAAGATAGTATTCGAACCTACGAACTGTTTCACAGAAGGAAAGAGCGCTAACTATTCGGTGACCAGCTCAGCCCATCTACATATGATTGAGTGATTGGTAAAAGTGAAAAAATAGTATATAATTAAAATTTCCTAATAAAGAAAATTGAAGCATCTATATGAAAATAGTTTTAAAACAAATGATCATATCAAAGAACTGATTCAATTCATATAGCAATCAAAATTAAGTTTTTCTTTTAGTTTCAAAATCAATTCTGCTCTATATATAAATGGGTCCAAAAATAACAACTCTAATGAATTTGTTAGATTATTTAAACCAGTTAATTTTAAGCGTTTGCCGCCCACCCTGTCTAGTGGTCAGAATGCTTGACTGAGGATAGAAAGGTCTTGGGTTCGAGTCCCAGTTCGGGGATGGATGTACTTTCTCTTTTTATTTATCATGTCTTTGTCCTTTCCCTTGTATGAATGGGTTGTGAATGGTTGACTACCCTATAAACGGGTACCTATAGCATGTGTGCACTGAGGAAGTCGGACTCCACACCAAAATATGGTTCAGTTTTAAAAGTGGAGCAGCACAACCCATGTTGCTAGCCTATCTGGCACAAGAACAACCAATCAACAACAATTTTTAATCGTTTCAAATAAACTCAACAGCTCATTATCATATTCTTAGATAATTATTTTAATAAATTAATTACATTGCATCATATATTAAATAATGATAGAAAAATGTATTTGCGTTAACTTAACAATTTTTTTCTTAAATTTAACAGTTTGATTAAATTTGTTACTTTTTACTGAACCATAAAAAATGTCAGTAAATTAGTTAAAATTATGTCATGTGTCTAAAATATTTAGGTAAGATGAACCTAACTTTGACTAAATCATTCATTAAATTTGTTACACAAAACAAAAGAGAAGAAAAGAAAGTAAAAACAATAATCTTTTTCTTTAAATAAAATAAAAATTTTATTATGAGATGATTTAACAATTACTTCATCATTTTCAATATGATACTATGAATCGGTAATAATTCTAATCACTAAATTCATCTTTTATACCAAATTCTTAATTAATTATTTTACTAATTCAAATAATTAATCAAGAATATAAAACGCACTAAGTAGAAACTTACCTCAATTTCATAGTGCATGTAATTGAAAACGCTTACGCGGATTCCAATTTGTTCTCCTTGCATACTCTTTGTAGGCATCTCCACATTCATATAAAAGGGCTTCACACTAGAAAACTTGAAAAAAAGAAATACTCATTTTCCCCATCTTGGCAATATTTTAATAAAGAGGTACAGGAGCAAATTTAAATACAAAATATTGATCATAATTATTATTTTTATGCTATCGGTATTTAAATTACTACACCATTGAAAATAACATGCGAAAAATGTCAAATTAATATGTTAGACGTTAAACATATCAAAATAATTCGTTTCATATAAAATTGGCATATACATAAGGGATAGCCAATGCCATCAGTATTGAGTAAAATAGAAAGAAAAATTGTAGGTAGGTTTCTCATCCAGTAATTGCATTGAAACATAAGATGTTTAGCTCGCCATACCCAAGAGGAAAGAACGAAAAGTCGTTTGTTCGAGCTCAGCCACAGTTGAATAAAGGAGATTGATACTGCGTTTCTGTTAATCTAGATACATTATATCGGCAAATACTTTTATAAATAATCCGGTGTTTTGAACTTCTATAGGTAATTATTGCTAATTTCCAGATTTTACTGTAAAAGTTTAGTAAAAGTCTTGGTAAAAGTAAGAAATGGAATCACATTAAAGCATAAATCAGACTTTTACCAAGCCATATAAGTAAAAGCTATGTTTTACCAATAAGTATTTATTAGTTTTCGGGATTTTATATACTAACATATATACATTATATTTCCCACAAATATATAAATTCGTCATATCTCTCTCATACTAACTACATAATTACAAGAAATAATATTCGATTTTGCCTTCTCTTCTTCAATAACTATTTCAATAATAAGTGATTTATTTAGCTTGGCATATTTCAATAATTAATTTATATATTAAAAAAAGACTAATGAAATTGAGTTCTTACTTCAAGAGGCTTGACTTGAATTCCAAACCCATCAATGTTATTCATTCCAAAAGCACTAACCATCCATCGAGTAGGAATTTCAGGTACTGGTACATTAAAAATGTAATATCCCAGCGGCCTAAATTAATTTAAAAATGTTGAAGCATTAATCATTTTTATCAAATAAAAGAATTAATTCTAAATAACGAGTAATAAAATAGGAACAATCTTTCCCTGTCAACGCGAAGGAAAATATTGATATAGTCTTTCAAAAAATAGAAAAGTAGCTTTTATTTTATAAAATTTATAAGGATATAATTTGTCTTATATCAAATTATTGGATTAGTATGTGTAAATAAGTCAATTTATATAAATTACACAAAAGAAAGAAAGATGAATGTTGTATCTAAACTTTTCAATAAACGCAAAAACGAATGACTAAGGATGAAGAGATAAATATTATAAAATAAAAATAAGAATTTGATATGTGTTTGATAGCGCATGCATTATAAATAAAATATAAAATTAATTGATAAAATATAACAAAGCTAGTTAAATACTTAAATCTTAAAATTTAATTGCCTCAAATAAAATGTAAGGGATAATTGAGTCTAATAAAACGTTTAAAAGAAAACAGAATTTCATACCCGATGTTAAAATCATGCCATAACCAGGCATTGTCATAAAGTCTCTGAATGCGATTGATCCTATGCATCTTGAAATGTTTTAACTTAAGTTCATCTCTCTCTGGGCCTAATAAAATTAATGATGTCACATATTCATTTAGTTAATAAATCCTCAGTTAGTTATTTAGTGATCATTATTTTTATAACTTACATCCAGATTCATCACTGCCATCAGGACAATCTTTATAGCCGTCACATTTCTTTTCAACCCTGTAACACGTGCCTTCAAGGCAAGTTAGATGTCCTGAAGATTCATTACAGAAGTCTGAAAAGAGTTGTTTGAATGCTTTAATAACAGAAAAAAATAAGGGAATATAAATTAAACGTTATGCATCTGGAAATATAAAGAAAATAACTAAGTATAATGGGAGTTAATTTAAACTGAGGTAAAAAAAATTCGAAATGAAATATTTATTTACAAAATAAATATGAAATAAAAAATCTTTAAAAATTACCATATCTTCTTGTAATATTTGCATCAGTAAATACTATTAGACCAGCATACTGTAAAATAAACAAACTTCATAAGGAACTGCATTATATGCAACGAATAATAAAAGCAAAGATTTCACAAATAACTCTTTGAAATAAATGTAAAAATTTGTAAGAATTTTTAAAATCTACTTATGAACAAATATAATTAAAAAAGAAACAGTTTCTTTTCTTAAATTACACACGTTAGAATTTTAAAATAAACTCTAATGTTTTCATTCAACGTCATAGTAAGAAAGATACATTGCTTAAATCTTTCCAAAATATAAATTAAATGAAGAAATAAATTACTATATATTTTCTAGACCAACTGTAACATATATTGTCAGAAAATCAAATTATTTTAAAATAGTATATATCAATAAAGCATAAATTTGTATGTCCATTTAAAAATTCTTAAATATTATAAATTTTAAAAAATAAAAAAAAGACTGAAAATTTTATTTCATTTTATATATTCAGATAACTTGACTCGTGCTCTGCACTTGTGTTTTTTAAACTGTAGAAGGTCAGAAGTTTTGGAAGGCTAGAGAAATAATGGCATAATAGCCAAATTTCTGGGCATTTGTAATAAATAAATATATCCAGATCAATATACTGTGGTATAAAATCATTATACATACATACATATATATGTATACATATATATATATATATATATATATATATATATATATATATATATATATATATATATATATATATATATTATAAATAAGTTACAATTTTCAATTTTTTGTTAAGTACCACTGGCCAAAATGGTGTTAATATAGTGGTCGGGAACATTCAAGAGCAAAGGAATTTTTTTCAAAGAATAGTAAAAAGCTATTAATGTTTGAGTGTTGAAGGCATAAAAATATTCTCAAAAAGAATATTTTGAATGAATGTTTGGTAAAGATGGAAACATTAGCAGAATAGAATTTGCTTTCTCTGATTTTATTCTTTTTCTAACATATATCTATTACTTTAAAAATATTTGCTTAAGCAATAGATACCATTACCTTTGAGCAAAATTTAACTTTAATGCTTCTCCAAATTAAAGCAACTTAGGAAACAATTTCCTAAGTATGAAATGCTGAAATTAGAATTTAATATTTAATATATATTTATCAATATTTAATTAAAGGATGTAAAACCAAATTATGTAAAAGCTCTCAAGAATTCCAGTGTTAGGTTTACACATTATTAGATAAAAGATGAATGATTTATTTCTTAGACAAGCCTTTAAATGTTGAGTCTGTCTACCGAAATGGCGAGATAAAATATAAACCATTCAATACATGTGTAACATTTTATTTTTATGTTATACGTTATCCCTTTTTTGAGTCATCAGAGAGAGATGCTCAAAATAATTTTAAATTAAATATTTACTTTATCAGCTGTATTAAAATAATTAATCTGAGATAATCATTAATTTTTATACTAAGAGCCAAAAGGTGTTATAGAAATAAAATCAGATTATAACAAGAAAAAAATTGCAATTACAGGTATATGTTAAAATCAAAATCAAGGTATTAATGATAGTAAAAATAATTTTACTTTTAATGTTGTATAGGCATCGATTCCATACGTGGCTGCTGGATATTGTACAATTTTGTCCAAATTACCTTCCTTTGACATCCACTCATGAGTCAAAGTTCCATTTTGCCCTTCATCAAAAAGACTCATCTTTTTTAAGACCTGAAATAAAATATAAATTGGTGAAAAGCATGTATTATTATGTGCTGGGATATGTATTATTATGTGCTGGGTGTGTATTATTATGTGTGCAATGTATTATTATGTGCTGGGATATCATGTTATTAAGTGCTGGGATATCAACACTTAATTTATCAATGCAAAAGATTTTTAGAAAATATTAAACAATGCACATTAGCTATATATTATTTCATAATTAGTACCAACTCTAATTGTTATTTGTATATCGTGCCTATTCAAAACATTAAATAATATTATGTTAGGTGAACATAACTTTGATAAACAAATCAGATATTGCACACAATCAAATATAACTTTTATTACATTAAATTCTCTTAATGTTTTCTCACTAGTAAAGTTTCATTACAATTAACTTTTTAGTTTGCTTTTTTCCATAGAAAAAAATTTGGAATTACTTTTTAAGCTGCATAATCAACTAATGGTATACTTTGATTGTAATCACAATAATCTTTTTCAAACAGTTAAAATATCATGAATTTGATAGTGAATGTTCAAGAAATGAAATAAAGGAAACAACTCTTCAACGAATTTAAAATCATCAAAAAGAGAATTGAGCTTCATATTAAGTAATAAATCTTAATGAGTGTAAATAGGCTAATGTGGTTGCAATAAATTAGATAACTCTTTCATTTCACATTATATAAAAAGTTTTTAATATGAAAAATTACAGAGAGCAGAACAGTTGTATAGTTATCAAAATAAAAATTTTGATCCAAGAAGCTTTTAGAGCTTACAGCAGCATTCCTCAAAATCCTCAATCGACTGTGATATGGAATAAAATGTAAAATTTTGTTCCAAAACTTAGATACCATTAATGTTTGAAACAAAGATTTTTAATAGTGTTTTGACAATAAAGAATGAAGACATTACCACAATTTCCCCTCTGCCAATAAAGCAAATTTGTTGTATAAGTGATGCAAGACCACTTTCCCATAATTCACTGCATCTTTAGAAGATTATCTAATTCCCTTGATTTCAATTCAATAGATTGCAGCCTATGGTCCATTTTAGTGACCACTAAATGCTGAAAGTTTCACAATAAATTGGAATGGCTGAAACAATCCTGTTGTAGATATTTGAGCAGTTTATTGCATTGCGAATTGCAGAAAAATTTTCATGGATATCTAGGATTTTGAACGGCTATAAAATTCGAATGCGTTATTTTAAGAGGGTATTGTTACTGTTATTCTTATTCTTACTGTAAGTATTTTTTAATTTAATATAAAATAAAATACCAGCTAATAAATCAGCTGTTATAATTTTGTTTACTTTGTAATTATCATGATATAAGATAAAATACATATTTAAGTAATAATAAAAGTAAATTTAATACTGAAAATGAAATAGTCTATTAGGTTATAATGAAATTTCTTTATATTCTTACCTCAGCAGGACTGAACTCATTTCCTCCCTTCATGTCATGGAGGGCTTTATCGATTGCAGATAATCCCACATAAGAAGCAGGTCTTCCGAACACCACTACTTCAACAGTATTCAACGATTTATCTTTCAGATTATTCAGAGTAACTGTAAACTGAAATTCAAGGATTTCATGAGATAAACTAAATAAAAACGAAACTAATTTAAATTTATAATTGATAATTCAAAAATAAATTTGTTGTCCAACACAAATTTATGTAACTAACCGATTGTAGCAAGTATAATTCTGAACATATAAATACTTACTTAATAAATCGAAAATTATAAAACAGTAAAAAACTGATAAAATCATGAACAAAAATGTATTGATTTATGAAAACGTTATAATTATTTAAGTATAAAAATAAGAAATGAAAGTAACAAAAAATATTTACACTGAAGTATAATAAAAAATAGTAACCGTAGCTCCTAAAATACCCTTGTAATACAATTAATCAGTGTAAAGATATATTGGTATTGCACGAATATAGGAATGGTAAGAAAGATTTGCCATATTTTTAAAAAATCCAACATAACTCATTCAATGAGTATAAAGGTATATTGGGGTATTATAACAATTAACAGATCTATAAGAAAATACTAATGTTTATTTGAGGGGAAAAAACAGAAAAAGGCGTATTTACAGATTAAAAATCTGTTAGTATATTGTTGTTGTGGCTTATCCTCTTTAAAGATCTGACATTAGTCAGATCAACTCCAATAAATTGTTGACAGTCAGAAAGTCGATGACTAGCAGGTGATCTGAGGATAAATCCTTTCGGGAAAGTCCGATGCAATCCAGAATATGTTTCGGTGAGGCTGGATGATCACAGCATTTTTCACAAGTGGGATATTATTTTGTACCATGTTCAAACGATAAACATTTTAGATCTCTACATCTTCCATGGAGGAGGTAGTGTGCATCTTCTTTTGGACCGAAGTCTGAAGCACCCTTGAACAAGTCCAAAGGTAGAAGTCTATCTGTTAGTATACTATATTATTTTAATATACAGGAAGACAACCTTTTTTAGATTAAAAAAAGTTTAAAACAATAACAATGAATTTTCTATTTGTCCAACTACGTAGATTTCATTTCTGAAAATCTCTGTATAAGTTATTAATTAAGATTATATTCATTGATTGAGACATTTAAATTTTTTGAAAATATTTTTTATGCCATATAAAAGGTACCCTGCTCAACTTGATGAAAAATTTTACTATTTTTTGAAACATTTTGATTATTATCATACGATATATATCATTTTATAAAATTGAAATTAAAAACTAATTAATTACATTATTTCGAGAGATTCCATCAACAGGGAATGTCAAACTGTCAACTACAACCTCCCCTTCTCTAGCAACACTGTAAATAACAATTGTGGATGTTGGAGCCATTTCAGGTGACAGAGAAATTGCAAACGTCTTGATGCTTGACGTCATAGCCTCCTGACCAGCAAGTAGAATAATGCCTTTTGATACCACCTAGGGGAATATTTATAATAAAGCTGAATTTAAAAATAATTAGAATAAATACTCTGAATGTAGAGAAATATTTGTTTATATATTATATTGTTTGGATATCTTTAACATAAAATGAATAGACAAGTTTTTTTTTAGCATATGTATCAAATAAAAAGTTACTGGTCAACCTAATTTTAAATCAAGATCTATAAAAAAATCAGAGAATGTTGTTAAAAATATAAAAGTTTGTGATATTTTAATTACTTTGTTCATTAGATTGTGAAAAATTTTAAAATCTGCATGTAATCATTATATTAAATTATAAATCAAGCGAACAATATTTGTTTAAAAACTGATTCTTCTGAATGTACTTTTGAAGTCATCATCTACATTATAATTATAATAAAAGTCAAATTGCATCTTGTGTTTTGTTTTTTTAAAAATAAATTCATAGTAAAATATTTAGTTAATTTCCCTCATTTCCTTAGCAGAAAATTTCATACTTAAAAATAAAAATAAAAAAAACTAGTTAACTAAACTTTATATTTTCTCATAAATAATAATATACATAACGTCTTTGTGTTAAGCGTTTTATAACCATACAGCAAGACCGTGAAAATCAGATTGAAATAAATTGTAAATATCTGATTTTATATCATTACATCTTGAAAAAATTATCATTAAACATGACATTTCAATAATTTGCTAGTTCTTACTTTTGTGTGCGAATTTGCAGACATTTATTATTGGCAATGTAAGCAATGTTTCTTTTCTTCAGATTGTTGATGTTATCCTTTATGTTATCCGACAGCGATTAAATATTTAGTAATATAAAAAGCATGATATCATTCCGTACTTAAGAATATGATTTTTACATTTAATTGAATGCCAATAGAATTTTAGTACTAACATTTGATGCTCGCGTTAAGTTGCATTTTAGTAAGATTCTAAAATAAAATGTACGAAAATAGTTTGTACTTACAACATATGAAAATGTTTCAACAAAATAATTTGCCCTAACGTGGAAAATTATATATTCGCCTACCTAAAAAAGAAAAATAATTAAAAAAAATAACAACATGAAATAAAGTTTACAGACGGTGTGCTGAATATATAACTTATCAATTAACTTACTTTTGGAGATCGAGTGCTGGTTGTTACACGTAAATGCCTGTAAGTTTGAGAGTAAGATGCATAAACTTTAAGCTGTGCTTTTGCTTGTTCAGAAGTTAAATCATCAAAAAAGTAAGCCTATATAACATAAAAATAGTTTTTTTTAGACAACAAAGTATGAAAATCTTTGAAAATATTTTAGGGATTTAAACTGTTCATTTTTACCTCTAAAACCATCAATCTAATATTTTTGATATCATCTTTGGACAAAAATTCATTTTCCAAGTCGATCGCAACTTCCCAAACCCCTGGATGCAAGGAGGACATTTTTTCAAAACGAGTATTGAGACGACGCGATCCCCCAGTAAAAAATTCAATTGTAGGAGTTATTTGCATTCTTTGCTTAGATAGACGTTCAGCAGGAATGGCTGACCCATCTTGATAGAAAGCAGCCACCTTAAAAAAGTGAATTTCAATTTAAAATTAAAAGAAATGCATAGGGCCTAGATAATTTAGAAGTTTTAGAAGTTCTAAAACAAAAAAATATGACTGCTGTTATTTTTCACAAAACTTATGCTCATGTGAATTATTAATTTTTAAAGTGAATTAACAAATTTAAAAGTGATATTTAAAATATTAATAAAATATTGCAATTAAAATAGTTAAATTAATATTTAACTATTTTGATAAAAATATTAATTTTAATGTAACAATTAATAAAATAGTTAATCATATAATTAAAAAAGTACTTACATAAACTTTGAATGGCATTCCTGGTTTGAAAATTTGAGGATCAGAACCAAGAAATTGTACTTTAATGCGTGAATTAAATATAACTGCCTCTGCAAAACCTTTCTCAATGAGATCCAGGTACCTTTCACCAACATGAGCAGTGATGGTGATTTTTGATTTATCCAACTGCGGCATTAAGTCAGCAAACTCTTGCATATGGAATTTGAAGTTTAAACTCCCCTCAAACTAATTCAAAAAACAATTAGCTTTATAAAAAATGGCATTGAATATAGATTTCTATGACTAAAACATTTATGAAATAAAAATGAATAAAACTTAAAAATATTCAAGGATACAAATAAAGGAAAATTAAATCATCAATGATACAAATTAAATTAAATTTTCTGTGCTCAAATAATATAAAAGCATAGATTCTTTTAAAAGTGGACACATTAAATTCTAATGTAGTTGATTATATTCTTGCTTTTTATGTCAAAAATTAAAAACACATCAAAGGATTAACATAAGGATATCTTATCAATTCTTTTTTAAGCTCAGTTTAATTTAGTTAATATAAAGAATATGATAAATAAACAATTTCGGTACATTAAAATATAGTATACACAAATGTACAAAAGCTAAATAAAATTCTTTCCCTTAATATTAAAAACATGCAGAATTTGATGTAATTTTTTAATACTTACAAGTTTATAATATTGCCGTATTGCTGAATTACTAATTTTATTAGGATTTCTCAGTGACTGAATAGAAGCTACTAAAGTCAGGTTGCCAACAACTGGTACACCACTTGTATAACTAAAATTGAGACATACTTTTAAAACATAATTTTAATGTACATAATTTAAATTCAAAATATTTGTATTTCATATATAAATTATTTCGCAATAAAAATTAAAATACATTTTATATTGCGAAATGATTTCTGAAAAATATTTCATTGGAATAATCATTGTAAAACATGTCAAGGGGAAATATTTGTTTATTGACTTTAAGTTAATCAGTAAGTTTCAGTACTAAACTCTTAAATAGGAAATAAACTTTATTCTTGTAAATTTTTATGCATTTATCCCTTTATTAATAAGGAAAATTCAGGAATAATTTAATTGTAAATAAGACTGAGGTGTTATTAAAATAAAATACTTTTATCTTAAAAATAAATGTCTATTGTAGGCGCATATCAATACATATTTATATAAATAACTAAAAATATCATTTAATTTAATGCTTTCTAGAAATAACTGCAAATATATTGATAATTCTTTAAAAAATTTTATCATTAAACATGCTTAAATTTGCTCTTCTGAAATTTATGTTTGCGGAAGAATGTACATAAAAACATAGTAACTATAAAATAACTAATATAAGTAAATAAATATATTTTTGGTATTTATTATGTAGGTTTTAAGTTGTTATGTTAATAAAACAAAATACTAACTTAAGTAAAAAATTTAAAGATTTTAAAACTTACTTTGCTTCAATTGTTCCGTAGACATATTTTTCAGTATCAGTAAAAAAGGAAGGCATAGTGACATTAACTTCAAATCTGGTTTGATCTATAATGCAAAAAAGCAGACAAGAATAAACTATGTATTTTAAAGAATTACATAATAATTAATGATCATAAACTTGTAAATAAATTATAATAGAATAATTTTTCTCCAAATGAAATTAAAGGTATTTTAATTAAAAAAATTATGTGAAAAATATAAATATTTATCAATCCTTAGTAAAATAAGAAAACTCACAGTATTCTTCAACCAAGAAATTATGTTCTTCAACTTGACCCTATTAAAATAAAGAAAGCATTTCAGATTGCTATATGCAACAAAAAAAGCATGAATAATTTTTACACAAGTACACTGTTAACATTTTAAAATCTTACTTGAGCAATCACTTGCAGAGTCCATTTACCATAAACTGGTTGCTGCGACAAAGGATATTCTAAACTAACGGCACCTAATAGATATAAAATTTGTTACTCGTATTTGTACATAATGGATGATTAAAATACACTCTAATATATTTATTCATATAATACAGATAAGAAGCTTGTGTTAAGTAATACATTATTTTTAGTTTAAAGAAACATCTATATCATTTAAAAAATAATTTATTAAAATATTTTCTATTCGCTTGAAAAAAGAAAAAAATTGTATTTTGTATTTAACATTTTGAGAAATTTTTAAAAAGTTCCTTTTGCAAAAAAATTAAAAAAAACATAATTGATGGATACCATAAATATAAATGTTAGCTTTTCTCTGATATAATGTAATCATCTATAACATTCATTGATGCCACATTTGACATCTTGTATTTAAAATTTTAAATAAGTTTTCGGCATCAAAGGCTTTTATTTGAAATTCCTCCAGCTATTAAGGAAAATTCTCAAAGACAGTAAAAATTTCAATTTTACATTTTTAAATTTCAACAAAGATGAAATCTACAAGATTTTTAGCGGACGAATAAAGGCATTTATTCACCTACAAGTGTGTATATGTTAAAATATTTATTTAAACGCCATTTTCATAATTACATGTTTAAAACAATATCCTCCTATTTCAATAAATTTCGCATGAAATATCACGAATAAATTTATTGAAAAAGAAAAAATTTATTTATTGAAAAAGAAAAAATTTATTTCTGTTATTACTAATATTAAATTTAAATTTAATAAATAATATTATCGGACACAATAGATTTTTTTTAGTAATCAGAAGCCCCTTTAATTAATTTTTTTAAGTTATTTCTTTTCCATTTTTATGTACTCTATATTTTATTTCATTTTTAACAAATTTTGAACAATGTTATTAAAACTAATACAGTTTTCATGTGCAAATCATTTTTAAGCTAATTAATTTGTTTGATGTTCAGATATATTAAACATATAGACATTGCAAATCCTAAAAATACAACAAGCTTTTTACCTAAATTGGTTTGCCTAGATAGCCAACGGCGAACAACAGTTTTTCTAGGATCTAACATCTTTAAATCGACAGCATCAGGAAAAGCTTTTAAATCTGTTGTGATAGGCAGAGCTCTAAAACGAACTGAAAAGATATGGTTATTTTACACGTATTATAAGCACAAATATCATTTTCCGGAATAAAATATTCTGAACCAATTTCAGAAAAATAATATAATAATTTATATACTAATTAATAATAATTATACAATACTTCAGAATATTTAAATTTAATAAAAAAATATGCTAAACTGTATATCAATTGACATATTACCTATTTGACCTTGTTTGTAAACTGGACGATCTGTTTGAATAAATATGGTCATAGATCTTTGCGAAAATGTTAATTTTGTTTCATTTATAAATGCTGTTCCCCCAAGGACCCCATTTACATTTCCTTCAACTCGAAGATTATAAGAACCGGGAACACTTGTAGTAGGAACCTGCAAATGTATTCATGGAAATTTATGAAAAAAATATTAGTTTCTGAAATGCTTATTATTCAATGAAATGAGACATAGCAATTTCTTTCTAAAAATATATTTAGAGGATAATAAGATTCGATTTAATGAGAAATTGTCATCATGGTTTCTAAAATTTATTAAAATTAGTATATAATAACATACGAATTTATAGATAATCTTTTAGAAATAGTCAAATAAAATTATTTCTTTCTTCGATTTAGAATTTTTCTAAAAAGTTTAAGCAAGTAGTATCCTTGAAGAACTCGGAACTATTTTCGGGAAAATGTCTCTTTCCTTCAACAATATTTTATTAGCGAATTACATTTGATACAATGGAATAAGAAGTTATCATGTCATTGTAAGCATTTGAGTCACACAAATTAAATTTGTGAAAAAGACCATAGTTAAAATTCGCAGTATAAACTTTCTACTTCGACTTCATTGCATTAAATTAAATTTGAATGAAATAAAATAAAAATCAATAAAATGTTTGAAAAATTCGTTTAGAGATCAGTCATTCAAAACATTGACAATCTGCAAGTCACAGCTTTAAAATATTTTAATGAAGGTCGCTAGTTGTATCGCATAGTGCAGTAAAACATTTATGTCGGCTTCTGAATTACATTAAAAACCGGTAACGCACTAAAGAACGTTTTTCACGAGGACAACCCAGAAGCTCTTTCATTATTAAAAAAAAGAACAAAGTTCAATCCTACTTTTTCACGGTTATTTTGACAAATAACAAATAAAAATCTTGAATTTCTTTCATGAAAACAAAATTCACTTCCTGAATCTCATTTTTTATTTTAATTTTAACTTTTGATTTTTTAAATGTTTCCTCTACAATAATTTTTTGGAATAAACTATTTTAGATATTTTTCAATACATACACAATAATAATTAAAAAAATTATAAAAATTTATAAAATTTAAAAAAAATAAAAACAATGTATAAAAAATAATAATAAGCGATAACAAAAATTAAAATAATCAATAACCAGATAATTTTGAAAAATGAAAAAATGTGATAAATCAATATTATTCAATTTCTCAAGTAAAATATAACGTATATCCACGCTTCTAAAAATGTTATTTGTTTCTACTCATGTGACAAAAATATTTTACCATTTCTGTATCTACTATCATTCCTGCAAATGTATATTTTAACTACACATCTCTCTAGTTAAAAAAATGTTAGAGATCATCACATGAATCTTAAAAGACATATACCAGCAAAAACTCGTGGATAATGTTTTGATATAAATGAAATAAAATCTACTTACTTTTAATAAAAGCGTTTCTGGAATGTCTTGCTTTACTTCCTGCAGAGCGGTAGCAAGTTCGACTCCGTCTCTCTGAATGGACGCCCTCACCGTTATGGGATACATTGTGCGGAAAACTTTGACTGTAACCCTGTACACTTGCCCTGGACGTATCATTTTTGAAGCCATCACAAAATAAGTCCTATAAAGTAAAAATCAAATATGGAAGAAATGAAGAGATAAAGGGCAATACGTTAATGAAAGCAGTTTTCGCGTATAATGAAAGAAAAGTGAAAAGAATCATAACAATTTCTAATAAATAAGGAAGACGTTTTAAAGTAGTAGTATATACTTTAAAACGTAGTGAAACATTGAAAGTTAAAAATTATTACAATTATCGTTTATCTGACTAAATTTAATTCATTATTCACAACACTGATACTGGAACACCAAGATGGAAATCATAAAGTTATGCAAAATGCATAGATTGTACATCGAGTTAAAATATTAAGCAAATAAATTCTTCCCAAGCTAGTAACCTCATGGAAGGAATGGAGGCGATATAAATCTGAAAGATTTTTATATCGCGTAAGAGGCAGCCTGACGACCTAATACTCCGGAAGAACTTTCCATAGATGGTGAATCGCATTTACATCTCGCAAGGGAGGAAACCCGAAAAACTCCCAAGCACCCACCCTCGACACTCAACAGTTGTCCATGCAGAAGACAATCACAACAACCTCTTCCGTTTTTCAACCAATAGCTGAGAATGAACTCGGGACCTTTCACACTGAAGAGTAAACTTTATGGTTTGATTATATTCCGAAACATTATAAGCTCCTATGCTTGAAATAGAAATGGAATTTACATTCTAATGTGTTGATTTTTCGGATACAAGCTGAATTCGAGTTTTTTAGCTCAAAAAAAGGTAAACACAGTTTAATAAGAAAATCAAATAAATATTACACACCAAATCATATTTTAAAATTTCTTTTAATAATTTTAATTGCTCTCAGTATAATTAGTTTTCTATCGATAAAAACTTGGTTATGCTAATGTGTGTGTGTCTGAGAGAGAAGATAGAGGAATCATAAAACATATGATAATTCTAAACACAAATAGATATAGATAAAACTCTATAGCTATTTGTGACTAGTTATATCATATTAGAAATCTATACAAATTCAATCTTTAATAATTTACATAAAGTCAGACAAAAATACATTGTTATGTGATGAATTTGCCATAGTAAATGATAGTAATATTTTCGGTATCCTTAGAATTCGAATATTTGAAAAAGTATTTCATTCTGTATATGACAGATATAATTTTTTTTCAAACTCTCAAGAACGTAATATATTATGAAATTCAAATATTATATTTATATTCGATTTCATATATTGTGCTTATTTTATAGGGCAAGGGAAAGATATAAAGTAATCTGACTTCTTTGTATATAGAAGTTAGCTTTTTAAAAGTCTGGTGATAAAAATAACTTTTTTCCATTGTGTAATACATTAAATCTTCATGCCAGTTCAAGCTGGATCAATCGATCTAGTATAAACAAAATAATGTTCTTGCATCAGTAATATCTTTCATATATTTTCGTTTCAATGTTACTAATACAAATTAGAAATTATGTGACAAAATTGATTCTATCTAATTAAAAAGCATTCTCATTCTTGATTTCAAGTTCTATAGCTCTCTAAGTATGAACACAAAACTTCAAAATTTCTGTTAGCATAAACTTGTTTATTTCGCTCGTGAATATGTTAAAATATTGTTGAGCACCATTCAAAGGAAATCCGATGCATCCAGCAATCTGGAAGTTACATAAGTTTTCCGAATTCCCGAGTAAATTAATAAAATCACAATGTTTATAATCAAATTTTTTTCATTATCAAATTTATAATAAGTTCATTCTAATTGGTTTTGATTCTGTTATTATAAACAGCAGAAGAAAGACTGATGAAAAAATAAACTTAATACATTCCAACATTCCAAGAGAAGTTAAGTCTAAAGAAAATATATCTTTTAAAATCATGCCCAAAAAATAGGTAACTTAATTGATAAAAAATGTATACATAAAATCTTGAAGTAAAATATTCCCCAATAAATTTTTACATAGAAAAATAAACAGCTTTCCATAAATATTTTTGTAAAGACATATTTAACGCAATCATATAATAATCAATATTACATCATATTTTATTAAAATCATGAGTCTGTTTACTTACGGTTCATTTTTTATATGGCTAGCTCGAAATTCCCCAGGGAATTGTGGGTAAAGGTCATAAGAAGATTGGGATGAAACTGATGAGAGTAGAAAGATAAGAAATGCGAAGATTTCTGGAAGCATGGTTATCTGAAAAAAAATATGGAAAGGTTTAGTATTCTGCAACAATACATTATCTTCTATTATAATGCAATTTATATACGTCTTTGCTTATATTGATTGAATGGATGAAATATTAAAAGCTAGGATTAGTTTCAACGCATGAACTAAATAAAGATTTTTGAATAAGATTAAATTATATTTCTAGTTTTTATGAAGAAAATGTGAATAGATTTTAACGTATAAATAGAAATCTATTTTAAGCATCAAATACTTATTTATTCTTATTAATTAATTGTTAAATACAACAACACAAAGGTGTAGAATTAATATTAGTAGGTTAAAACTATTTATAATGTTTAAGCACATTTTGTAAAAAAATATTTTTGAGCTATGTATATTAGATGTGAATAATTGAAAATCAATTCGAATTTTATTTAAATATTGTATAATTTGCAGTATGTTTGGTTATAATCTACCCAAAAATTAAATACCTACTTAAGACTTTCAATTTAAATTTGCAAAACTCCGAAAAATTGAAATAGTTATTTTAATTTTATCATCGAATGGAATTAAAGTTTCAGGGAACCTAATGAAACAAAATAAAATCTTCCGTAATCAATTTCAAGTCAAATTTAAACAGAAGTTGGAGAAAACATTTTAACCAGGATATTTTCTCAGAAACATCCTGGTTAGAATATAATATAATTTAGGTAAAAATATAAATATTCAACAATGCTTAGCAGAATTTAAAAATAAAAAAATTCCTAATGTCTCAACAAAAACATTCAAATGTAATGTGAAATCAATACCAAATTTATCCTGAATATTTTTACTGAAAAAAAATTCGCATTACAAGGAGCTTTGAGATTAATAATAGAATTTTGAAATGAAACTCATATGCAGTATTGGCTTGTTATAATTGAATATTTTCATGTTGTTGTAATTGTTGGCTTATCCTCTTTAAAGATCTGACATTTGTCAGATCAACTCCATTAAATTGTTGACAGTTAGAAAGTCAATGACTAGCAAGGGATTTGAGGATAAATCCTCCCGGGAAAGTCCGACGCAATCCAGAATATGATTCGGTGAGGCTGGATGTTCACAGCATTTTTTACAAGTGGGATAGATTTTTGTACCACGTTCAAACGATAAACATTTTAGATGTCCACTTGAGAATCTGGCCAAGGCAGTCTGAGATATTCGGTCACATTTTGTATCCATAAAAGTTCCAGGAGATGTTCCAGAGTACCATTGGTGTGTGGGTGGAATTTGCCAGATTGAATTAAGTTTAGATTTTTCATTAGAGTAAAGTTCCTGATATGTAAGTGTTGAATCAGTGGGCGTATCTTCCTCACTGCCCTCTTTGGCCAATCGATCCGCAGTCTCATTGCCACTAATATTTACATGGGATGAAATCCATTGGAGATGTACAACATGTTCTTGGGAGATCATTTTCAATTTCAGGAGGTTAGATAGACTTGTTTCATCCTTTATAGAGGACCAGTCACTGAGATGTTGCAGTGCACTGCGGCTGTCTGACAAAATCCAAAGTTCTCCAAAATCACAGTTGCTAGAAATGATAGCAGCAAGTCCCACTTTAATCGCTATTAACTCACTTCTGAAGACTGAACACGTGTCAGGGTTACGATGCTTTAGCGTGATTTCAGACTGAGGGGTTCTAATATAGACTCCGATCACAGTACGGACTTTTGTACGAATATTTTCATACATAAGTGTGACAAATATGCGACTTTCAATAATATCAAACACTAATATTTTTAAAAATAAAAATTATGAAAGGCAAAATAAATTCTTATTCCAATTTTTTATTTAGTTATAAAGCACTTCGATATAGATTTTTATTATTATGTAAACGAAAATTAAATTTGGTAGTTTTAAATATTTTAAAATCAATCAAAGCTATTGAAAAAATTAAGAAGTTTTCGACTGAGCAAAACCTTTTAAACCTAGTTATGATATAAATTATTATTTATATTTAATTAGGTTTTTTAAAAACGCAAATCCAAAATACCTGTCTATTCCATTGATTCACATACGTGATAGTACTGTTTTGAATGAAATTTCTTTTATCCGAAAACATGAAATAAATCAGTAAATATCACTTTACTAACAAAATATCATGGTTAAGGCATGACAACATATAATTAGCTACATCAAAATGCATACATATAATTTTATTTATGTGATTATGGAAATCAATATTCACAAAAAAAGAAAAAACAATAATCATTAGATAGAGATTTATAAATCCAAAATATTCATAGATTTAGAAATGTCAGACTTTATCTCCAACAGTACTGCCATGCAAATTTAATTTACTAATACCTGATTGTTTCAATGAAAGCGCAAGAATAACTGATAATGTTATCGCAAAATTCAAATACATAAAAAAATGCATTATTCATTTCAATATCATTCTGCAATTGTCGGTCATTGTGTAAAATATAAATTAGATGTGAATTTCCAGTTTAGGAAGAATGCTTCGTTCCACATGAACTAGTACAGATTCCAGTGGGAAACTAGACGAGTTTAGATGCTTCTAAACTAGTCTTTTTTTTCAAACTCACTGATTTTGGGTGTATCTTAAATTTTATATAGTACATTAGTACACAATTAAAACTGAAATATAAGTAAACTAAATACAACAGTTTAATAACAAAATATAATTTCAAAAAATAAAAAAATGTGTTTAATTTCATAATTTATGTATATAATGACTTAAATAACATTAATAAGTTTACCCAAATTTTGATATTTCAATGAATTTATGTAAATTTAAATTACTTATTAATATTTTATTCACCTGAATTTAGAAACTAAAAACAAAATTGGAATACTTAATAATTATTTCGCTTTAAATATACTTATTTTATTAATTTATCGATTATTATTTTAATTCTTTAAAACTATAAGAAAACGCATTAATATTTAAAAATAAATTATATACTTTAAATAATAAATAATTTTACATAAATGATGTATAAATTTAAAGAATTATTATTATTTATAACAATAATTAATTTGTAACAATAAGATGATTTTAATTCATGAAATTAATTTAAATTTATGTAAATTTAAATTACTTATTAATATTTTATTCACCTGAATTTAGAAACTAATAACAAAATTGGAATACTTATTAATTATTTCACTTTAAATATATTTATTTTATTAGCTTATCGATTATTATTTTAATTTCTTAAAACTACAAGAAAAAGCATTAATTTTTTAAAAATTAATTATATACTTTAAATAATAAATAATTTTACATAAATGATGTATAAATTTAAAGAATAGAATTATTCATAACAATAATTTATTTGTAACACTCAAATGATTTTAAAATATTATATTTATATATTAATAATCGTTTTAAGTAAATAAAAAAATAAGAAATAATTTTTAACTTTTTGAAATTCATATTATGTAGTAACAAACCCAAAATTAATATAAAGTGAAATAATAAAGAAAAATTAAATGTTAACTATTTATTGCACTTATAACTATTAATAATTTATTATATTATTGTGAAGCTGTTAATTGTATATATATATATATATATATATATATATATATATATATATATATATATATATATATATATATATATATATATATATATATATATATATATATATATTCTTAAAACACTTACTTTATGTATCTTCTCAAGGACGAAATTATGGCATATGATTTTAAAAGCGAATTTAAAAATCACAGAAATTCATTCCGGTCTAAATAAATCAGAGAAGCTTTGATGGGAAATTATAGATTTTAAGAAACTTGACCATAGCAGTGGAATATAACTTTGCATAGGATAAGGAGATATCGCATCAAAGCCCCTACATAATTTTAGAACGCTTACTAAATCGCCAAGAAAGTATGTGAAAATATTTATTTATGCAGACACGTATTTGCACACATCATATTTTTAAAGCTAAGAATATAAAAATTTTAATATGATGAATAGTTACATATATAAGGCAATTTTTAGAATACTGTCATATTGAATTTTCTTCAGAAAAAAGTAAAATTATTCATACTATATTTACTTATATACTAGTTACCTCAATACTATACATATAATACATAAGTAAATATAGTAATTTAAATTTTTTTGAAACAATTGCAACATGAAGTACCGACCTAAGCTACTGACTTCAATTGAGGACATATTTGTTAAAAACCTTATTAAACACAAAATAACTCTGAAGAAAAATAAAAAAAACTTTTTCCATTTCGTCAAAATAATTGTTTCTCTGTGTGACATCAGTACTAACCATGATGCTCAATTTTACCTGTTGCGTTGAGCCTTTCGGTCCAACCCTAAAAGATTATTCAACAGGCTGGCGACTCGATAAATCATTTGAACGATTCAAACCTGAAGTATTTACAAGCTGTAATTCCGCATTTATATAGAATTAAGTAGAGTAGTAATAGCTGATCAGTGCTCAAGTCATTCGAATTGACTCAGTAAAATGAATTCGAGGAAGACGGTTGTAAGATAAGGACTACACCCCATTCCTACCATAACTGATGTTGAGCCAAGTGATTAATCGTTAGTCAATAACGATTGGTCATTTTTTTTCGTGAACTTGAAATTGGAATGTACTAATAACATGTTTTTCACTGTCAGGAAAGTTTGATTTAATAAAGTAGTTTTTAAATTAAGTAAGTAAAACGCAAGCTGTGTGTGTGAATTTGGAGCACCAAAGAAAATTAAAATATAAATCATAATTATTTATTACAGTACTTAATTTTTAAATTCATAATATAAAATGAAATATAAGGTAGTGATACAAAGCATAAATTAATTTTAATTTTTATGAAATAAAACTTGATTTTTATTAACATTAGTTACCTATTTAAATGCTAATAAAGAAGCAGAGCACTATTTTATAAATGCATTGATTATTAATTAATTTTAAAAATTAAGTTCTTTTTATTATTAATTAACTAAGTCTTGAATCTAAAGTGTGTTTTCATTATAGAAGAATATCTTCATAATAAAATAAAAGTAATTTCGCTACAAATCTAAGCCTTTCATTTATCAATGCCTTCAAAAGTTTTAATTTTTTAATCTTTATTTTAATCAATTCACACCGATAAAAATATTAGTTATGCAGAATAATCACAACGTGCATAAATAAAAGATTTAAAAATATTAATACACCAAATTGCGCCAAATTATACATTTTCTTATTTCCCAATGTTTAGAATATCGGTTTATCTTTTGAATGTAAATGATGCTCCTTTTCTCTGAACATAAATGTCAATTTAGTGTAAAATTTGTTTTGTTAGTTCACCTTCACAGAAGCACAAAAGGAGGCAAAAGATTAAAGATTCGATTGAATGGGGCGAAGAATGGGAATTGGCGAAAATAGAACGAAATGCTCACCCGCTCCGTAACTTAAAATCTTATTTGGAGATTAATGCTTCAAGCGCGTGAGATAAGGTCTCTCATCCATCAGAACTTTCATTTAGAGTCTCAATTCAAAGTAATTTACTCGTTTTCCAAAAGGCTTTTCTAAATAAAAGGGTAGCAACATTGTGGGTTGAAATATTTGACAGCTCGTGAGCTTAATCAGTTAGTCCATGAAACGACGGTTAAAATAGAATTTCGAAAGAATTGTTGATGGAAGAAATAGAATTCTCTTACTTTTTTTGACACTGAATGATTGAGTTTGAGAATATTTATTTTCTTATCAAAACAAATCTGTTTCTTTATTAGAATAGGAAATTATAGTTTTTATTGAATTAATATTACAATATTATGTAAATTATTCTGCTTTGCTTGCTTCACGGGCTTAAGATTAAGCAGTTATTATTTTTTTTAAATTCATAAATCTTAAATTTTAAGAATATAAATTTAACTCTAATAAGTTTCTGATAATTCAGTTTATTGATTATTTAATAAACTGATTCAATTTTATAATTTAGTTAAAAGTCCATTAAATAATTTAGCTAAATCTTAAGTTTAAATAATGCGTAACCGTAAAATTTAGATTTATTAACTTTAGATTTTTTATAGTTTTACTTTATTATATATTTAATAACAAGTATAGATATTTCATATCTAACAGCATTGGCGCGCTATGAAAAATACTTACTTAGGACAATAAAAATTTTAAATTGGATTTTAGCTGATATTCAGCATTTGTAATGAAGTATATCCCTGAGTTTTATCACTGAATTTCTCATAAACTCTTTCCTGGACCATGTTCAGATTACTTGAAAGTTGATTTCAAAACAATTTTCATGATTAATTAGAACTTGAATCAAATGATTAAGAGTTCAAATAATTGCAGATTAAAAGCTCAATAATCATAGTACATCTAATTTAATATAGTAATTCAAATTAATCACTTTATATCATTTGATTCAAATAACTTTGATAAAATAACTGAGAGATAACTTATACTGCTAAGGGAAAACTTAGATCATAGAGATTTATGCAGAAATATGTTTTTACGTCAAAAATATTTTTCTGTAAACATTAGTTAATTTTCATAAAACATTTTGTCACTTATATTCAAAATTAAGCCCGGTGGCGTTGTAGTATCGCTTCAAACTTCCAAGACACAGAGATTCATCAACCAGGCTGGGCAAGGTCGATTCAGCCTTTCATTCCTTCAGTGGGTCGATTTAACTGAATATCAAGTATGCTTGGGAACAAAACACTAGGGGTTCAGCATTAGGTTGACTACCAATCAGGACATATGCTTCAAATAGAATGGCCTTCGGACACAAAAATAGAGATGGACACTGCAGGCTTTTTTCTCACGTGTTATCGTGCCATTGAATTTAAAATTATATTCTAATGGTTTTTAACAACATACAAGACCCTATTCTCCTTAAAGCAAACTTCATCATTATAATTTATACTTTTTTTTTGAACTTGTAAAAGATCTATATTAACTTTACTGACAAGAGATGGCGATATTGCCCAATAGAGAGAATTTACAAAATATTCAATATCCAATAAGAAATAGAGATAGATGATATAGAGGGGAGATGTGAGTAATGGAAGGCGAACCATCCGGTTCATAAATAACTTTGTTTATTATTTGTAATGTACCTTCTAACCTTATATATAACCTTGTTTATAATTATTAAGTATTTTCTTTTGTAACTGTTTTAATCATGTGTAATGTCGTAGTAAATGTTTTGTTTTGTATTATTCTAACTTCCATTTTCTTACGTCCCTACAAACTCATATATTGATTTTACGTATTTTTCATCAAACTCTCATTATAGAGAATTAGTTTCAAGAATATTTGGATCTCTCCAAGCGCAATAAACTGCCTCCGTGATGTTTTGATCTGAATCCCATCAAAAAGATAAAGAATGTATTGGAGACATCAACAAAAGATGTGATCTTGATAATTCCGATGTTTACAAAAACTACTTTTCCACAAGAGCAGATAATTCTTTGAGACATAAGGTTTAAAATAGATTCTGAGGCAAAGCTAGAAATGGAGATTGAACCAATGAATTGATGAATTGACGATCAAAAAGATGACAATTTAACAATGTATTGAAATATCAGTTGCGGAAGAAAAACAAAATACTCTTGTTGCTTTTGAAAGATGCTGAGATATTATATAATTTCACAATCTGTAATTGATAACCTAACAAAGGCTATTGTAAAATATTTTGAATTCAGCACGTATGATCTCCTTCAAGTAAGATTTTTAATAGGAAATGAATTACTTTCCTGTGTAACCCAAAAAATCCACAAGTACTTATTCTAACTGATACACACGGTGAAAGCAGAAAACCTACTGCTTTCATCATTTATCAACGGTTAAGATCAAATATTGACCTTCTACTCCGTAGAACATGATTCTACTACTAAATTATGAAGGGATCCTATTACTTAATTACTTACCATTAATATGCAATTTGATTTAATCATCTCTTTTATACTAGCAAAGTTTGAATATAAATTGCACACACAACATAACTATATAAAGAATAATAACTTAATGAAAAAACATAAGATTTTAGGCGACACCCTTTTAAAATTTAATTAATAATATGAAGATTATTTTGATTTATAAATTTGATTAATATAATATTATTAGCCAGCTCACACTGTAAAATATAGTTAAAATTTTATATTAAAATTAAGAAATTTCACCAATATTTGAAATACAGAATTAATAAACAAATAATAACAAAACTGCACACGAATGTTTAATTAATGAAAATACTGAAAATGAATTATTAAAATTCATGTTATATATCTATGCATGGTTACTAACGAAAGTACCTGAGTTGTTGCAAAAATCGTACGAAAAAAAAAAAAAAGAGAAAAGAAAGGGGAAAAAAGGAGTGGAAGCTTAATTAATGTGCATCACGATATCGACAGTGTAGAGTTGCTTCCCTTAATACCAATCGATTTGAAGTTCAAGAACATACTAAATATGTCCCATTAATGCACAGACAGCATAATTCTGAAAAATTATTCCGTTTCTGTTCAGAAAGAAAACCATGGAGATCAAATATTTGATCTGCGCAATATTTTCGGACGCTGATCGCACACGCAATCGGGATCAATGACTCGTTAATAAGAGTATTTTCTCTGAAACTTATCAAAGTATAAGATGAATGTGCTTCAGTTCATTTTCATATAAATTTCACATTTAAATGGCAAATTAAAAAATATTGTTATTCAAAGATTACGTATATAATAAGTTAAATAAGAAAATTAAACACAAAAATTTTAAATATTGAACAGAACATAGAGGAAATACTAATAATGTTCGCATAAATACATTATTCATTCACAATGGATTATATAGGCAAGATAACCAATATACACATGCATGTACACATACAGATATACATTAGATGATTATTATTCTATTTTAAATTTAGAAATGTTCTTTCAATAACTGTAAAACACCATTGTGTACGCACAATTCAATTGCTTAAACTTTTAAAAACGATTTTGCTTGCTCGTGCATAAAATTGAATAATCTTTTATTTAGTATTCAAAGTATATTCAATGATAATTCTTTTAAAAAAAATTTTTTTATCATTTTTTTGTATTTATATACACATACTTCATTCCTCCAAGAGCACATGTCCAATCTCACAGATTTCAATTAACTTAGAATTTGTAGAGCATCAAAGTGCTCTTCCGCATATAACATATAAAACGTCAGTATTAATTTTTTATAGAAAGTTGTTTTCTATCTTACAAAAAATTTGTCATTAACATTCATCTTTAAACATTTGATATTTTATGCGAAAACACTAAAGAAGAGATTTTTAGTAAAATACCTTAATTATGAAAAAGATTTCGGTGATCTTAGAAGGAAATTAATGAGTCTGGATATCCTGACTAATTGTCAAGAATACGATTCAGATTAGTTTAGAATTTGTAAACATCCTTCACCAGTAAGAATTGTAAGTTATGTGAGCGTTTACTTTAAACTACATTTTCTAATAGTATAAATATACAATTTTAATTTTAAAATTGAATATACAATTACAAAAAAATGCGTTGCATGTAATCAATGCTTTAAGCAAAGGCGACTACTTCTTACTCAAAAATAATTCTTATTGACGGAGATATTTAATGGGGAAATAATTATTAAATGTTTTAATTATAAAAACTTTATCTATCTCAAAAGAATAAAACGAAATACTTCATTCTTGGTAAAATTATTAATCGTAGTATAATTTACAAAACAGACTTTCTAAAGCTTTTAACTTAAGAGAGAAACCTTTAATTTACAATCGACTGTTTTACAATCATTTATTTAAAAAAAATATGTGAGATAAGGAGAAATATACATAATTTGTCGATTTAGTTTTTCCCCTTAAGATAATGAATCTGCTTGAAACTTTAACCCCTTAATTATTCACTTTTTTTTACCAGAAATGTTTACAAAAAAGTATATTTTTGATTGTATACCACTGGACTTTTTTGCAATCACAGTAACAAAAGAAAACAATCGGATGAGACTTTATTTGAGAAAAAAGAATAGGAATGTGTAATGCCTATTGCTCCAGTGCTGATCAGTTTCTTTATAAATTCCCTGAAAGTAGGGCACAAAATAGGGCATACAATATATGCATTTCTCCCAGAGTCGTTCCTTCCCAAAAATTACTTCTTGAGAATTTTCCAGCACTGCTTAATTGGATGCACTGTTTCGCATATCCTCACAGTTTTATTCATCAGAAAGAATTAATAAACATTCCATAAAACTAGTTCATTAGAAATATCATCCACTTGTATATTTACGGCTGGCAGACCGATAAAATTAAACCGGAAACCCGAAGAATATGGATATTCATATCAATTTCGATAAAAAATTTCTAGCAGAAATCAAATTTTCATCGGAGAAAAGTTCACTACTCGAATATTCAGAAGAACAATCCAGAACATTTCAAGACAACTATAAATTCGTATCAGAATCATTAGAAACATTTAACAATAAATTATTATCATCAATTATATCATCCATAACTAAGGCCCTTTGAATCCCCCTACAAACCCTACAAACCCCTCCACAACTACAAAACCGTACAACAAAAATATCAAAAACAAAGAATGTCAAATATCTCAGTTTTCTGATAACAAAGGAAAAAGCCCTTTCAAATATTTTTCAATGACATAAAGAAGTTGCGCGATCTTTTGAAATATGATACTAAAGATATTGATTTAAATACTAAAAATTATTTCAATCATTTCAAAATATAGGCAAATCAATACAGGAAAGAAGAAAATATCAATGCCAGCACGCCATGCCGTACAAACAAATTAAAACAGTTTAGACAGAGAGCAATTTAATAATATAAATTATTTTACATTTGTTATTTCATCTTTGCCAACAAATTATAATTAAACAGCTGAAAGGAAAATATTAAGAAAAATGCAATTCCCTTTAAATATTAAAAATGATTTTCTATTAATCTATTTTCTTCGTGCAAAAATATATTTCAACAACGAACTGCTTTTAAAATATAGGAAGACTTTTAAAAATGAATAGTTTAATCATATATATTAACAATAAAACATTAAAAAATATTTATAAGTTACACAAATAGCACAATTAAACCTTTTAAAAAATAATAAATATTTCATGATTTTTTAATCAAAATTAATCGATTTAAATTATTTTTAAAATATATACTATGATGAACAAAGTTTTTAGAACATTTTGTTTTATATAATCAAATCACATACTCAAATATAAAATCCCAATACTTATAATTCAAATTGAAATTATAGCATTCTCCTGTTTCTTGTGGTGATAAAAGAAAAAAGTCAATGACTTGGGAAAATTTGTTGCATTTAAATTGAAAATGAACGGCGAATATATTATGCGCTTGGGTAACTGTCACACAAGCTAGGTCTCATTTGTTCTTTCATACTTATTCTTTCAATTTTTTACGCCAAGATATTAACTTCAGAGAACACCATAAAATGTGAGTAATGCAACAATTTGAATCGTATACATAATTTTTTCAGGGAAAATAATCTATTACTATATTACTCATATGAAAGTAACTGCCACAGTTAGAAATAAAGTCTTTTCCCAGTTGTTCGTCGTAAATGCTGCATTTTTAGGAAAATGAAAGTGAAAATTGTTTTAAAGCTTAATTTTTCTTCGAATTTATGAATTTTTAATGCAGTTTAATTCAATACAGTAAAAATTTTCAAACCTACCAAGATATTTCGTATTTATTAAATTGTACACAGTTGAACTTCGAGAACAATATTTGTTAACATAAAAATCAGTTGGATAAAAGGCGCTTTCTATTATCATACATATTCTTGTCTCTTCTATACATATTCATACATATACTTCCGTACGTATATATATACTCTTATAAATTCTGTACAATTACACAGAATTTGAGGGTACAGATTTAAACAATTTCATAGCATAAGTTGAAATAAAATAAAACAGAGAACAATTTAAATTAGTGTATGGTTGTTATTCTATACACGAATTCTAAATGATAATATAAAATTTGATTTTATTCTAAAAATATTAGTAAAATGTATTCTAATAAAGCATTTAGAAATGTTCAATTCATGAAAAAATAGCTAAGCCATATTAGTAAAAAATCTTGTATCTTAGAATGGAAATCGTATTGTAAATATAATTACACATTAATATACGCATAAGGTAACTTTTACTGGAAAATGTTAAGTTTAAACAATGAAATTTCAGCCTTAGCACCATCAATTTTTCCCCTTGATTTATCAGTTATAGTTAGGAAATGCTTATAAAATTGTGAGCTTTTTTGTAATAAATTATTAAATTTAATAAAAATTATATAATAATAATAATATGATGTGTGTGACATCTCAAGGATACATATCACATTGAACAATATCCTATCAAATGAGGTCTAGGTCATTCTTTCGAGCATTTCAGCAGAAATTACTTCTCTCAGAAATATTATTTGTAAATACAAACTTTTCTCTTCTTTCAATAATTTTTGATTGGTTATGACAAATGACATGCGCTAACAGCTCAATTTGTTATCATATAAATTATAGCAATATATTTACAAAGCAACAGAACTGACTTTCCTTATATTAATAACAGAGACCAATTCTCTTCAGTATACCTCCAATAGTAATATTGTAAGATACCATCCGTCCAACAACCTCATCATTAACTTATTACTACCGTAACATTAAAGCATTAAAAACAGCAAGGAAAAACACGTAATTTATTAGAGACTCGACCATTTAATAATGAGCCGCATAGTTCTTAATATCAGGTGGTTCAATCTAAGATATGTGATGATCATATTCACAGCATGGTCATGGGTAGAAAGCTTCTTACAATTAAGGAGCCAACACGTAAAACAGACAAACCGTCAATCAATCGGAACAGACAATTAAGTCCTCGGCTAGCAAGAGATGATATCTCATCAGGACTAAATAAATAAGCTAGGCATCTATAAAATCATAAATTTGGGGTCATCAACAGCTACCTATAAAATGGTAGTAAAAAATGCTATTTCATTTTGCCCAAGACACGCCCAGAATGTGCAAGCTCAGAGTCATCGAGTCACGAAAATATTCCTTTAATAATTAAGTTTCGAGAAAGTCACGAAGGTAGGCACTTCATACTTTCTAAGTCAGGATTCATTAAGGAGTTTTCCTAAGGAATTTATGTTTAGTATTGAAAATAAATGCTTCGAAATAATTCAAATAAGAAAAGAAAATGTTTTGTGTTGATTTAATTTTAATATCATGCCAAAGAAAGCAGTTTATATTCTTTAAATCAAATAAATTTGCAATCAAATTTAACAGAACTCGTATAAATATTTTGTGCTTGTTTACTCTCATTTTTTCAACATCTCCATTTTCTTTTTTTAAGTTCACAATTTTTTATTTTGATATGAATCTATTAATAATATATTTCAGAGAATTATCTCTCTTTTGATAACGTTTTCCAAGAATAAAAGATAAATCAAATCTGTCTGAATATTATTTTTCAATAAAATACTATTATGTTAATTGAGAAAAAAAATTTAAACATCACAAAGGGGTTTTCTTTTCTGAATGAGAGAATTCTCTGATTCAGTTTTCATTAGTGGTTACATACCGGTTTTAAACACCCTATACTGTTATTAATCACAGTGTCAGCAGGTCTGTAGTAAAAATAGGAAAAATAAAAAACATATATAAACTATTCATTAAAACTTATATTTATAAAATATGTTATGAAATGTTATTATATGTTATGAAAATATTATGTTTATAAAAATATTATGAATAATAATTTTTGAAAAGTATTATATCGCAATATATTAGTATATCACGCAGCATAGATCAAAAGACATTCTAGTAAAGATGAATAATTGTTTATTGTAATAAACAGCTAATTATGAGAGCGACACGCTATTTAATTGATTAATTGACAGCCTTAAATATTCATAAAACAGTTAACAACTTATTAATTGATTAAGATAATTTGTTAAAACATGTTTTTTAAACTTTACGATCACATCAACAATTTAACAAGTAAGTCAATTTTAATAAAGTGCATCTTTGGATTTAATATGATGTTAATTTTGCGCTAAAATCGTTAATTTTGGGATTGACACTATAGATTATATCTCTATCAATGAATGGAAAATATAATCTATAACGTCAATCCCAAAATTAACGATTTTAGCGATTATGGGTGTACATATAATGTTATTAATAAAATTTCTCTCACACACATTTTTCTGTTCTTTTTAAAAATTTGCTTTTACAAGGTCAAAAATATGTCTCAATAGTTTTTAAACCATTAATCCATAACTCAGATATTCACTATTTGTAATTTAATTTTGCACACAAAACTTATTGCATTCATATTATTAATATATTCTGAAGGAAATATTATAGAAAAAATAAATGATTTGAAAAAAGTTTAAGCAAAGCTGGAAGATGAAAGGAAACTTTCACTTATGAAATATAAAATTTTTCTGTAATTCTATATTGTGGAGCGTTTATTCTATATGAAAAAAGATATTTCATTTAAACTAACGAAAAATAATGTAGAAGGTAATAATATGAAATATTCCCTGTATGAAATATGC
This sequence comes from Latrodectus hesperus, assembly GCA_037975125.1. Lineage (NCBI taxonomy): Eukaryota > Metazoa > Arthropoda > Arachnida > Araneae > Theridiidae > Latrodectus > Latrodectus hesperus. Next base: position 73,157,141 of record CM075850.1, on the reverse strand, counting down.
ACGCTTAAATAATTTATTTAAATAATTTGAAAGATACATTTTATCATCAACAAACTATCTAATAAAGATATTAAGAGTCATTCTTAAGTTCTTAAGATTATAAATGTAAAGGTATTACAGAAGGTCGTGAATGTAAACTAAAATTGATTGTTTTCTATGAAAGAAATATAAAAAAATAAGCTTGCCAGTCAAGATAGATTCCTTTCTGTTGCTAAACAAGCACGAACATAAAATTCCAAGCTTCAGTGATCTTGTTATAAAAAAATGGCTATAAAATAAAATTCATAGAAATCTCGAAGTGAATGTTTAAAGTTTATTGTACGCGTACTTTCCAATAGTTTCGATAAAAGAAATACATTATGGAGCGATTTTATAAGGTTTTCTTATGTTTAAAAATCTATTCTTAACAGAAAATATCCTTGTCGAGTCATATCTTTCCTATTCGAGAAATTTTCTACAATTTCAATCCTAAAAATTTATCAGGAACCTATTAGCATAGTTTTTTTTAATTTTCTTAAGAATAATATAAAAAGAAAACTATAAATCAATATTTAATTGGTTAATATTCAAAGCTCTTAATTGAAATAAAGAAAATTAAAGTTTGCGTGTGTCTAGTGGGAAAACATATGTAAAATGCAGTTTTTGAAGGCACCATTTTAAAGTATTTAATAGAAATTCAGTAATTCGTCACTGCAATTTAAGACAAAAGATTAATTTATCCTCATGCTTAATATTTGCATGCATTATATTATTAAAATGCATAAATTAAAATGCATGCCTTATGCATACATTATATTATTTAAAAACATTTAGCTGTATTTTCAAAACCATTTCTTTGTTTACACTAAAATATACTAAATACACTAAAAAGTGAATTTAGTATATTATGAATACACTAAAAAGTATTATTTAGTTGATAATTTGAAAGGTTACAATTAACGAAAAACATTTGAAGACTTACATATTTCTTACTATTCCCTTGATTTGTACATTCTAATAGTTTCTATTTTTCTACTTGTGAGGAAAAAAAGTCTAAACTTAAGTCTAAACTAAAAAAAAAAAAGTAAAAAAGTCTAAACTAAAAAAAAAAAAAAGTCTTTGCAAGTCTAAACTTATTAACCACATAAGTAGAGGTCCTTTGTTCGTGACTATAACATACCTTTTCATGAATCAGAACAAAGAATAGGTGACTTTTTCATCTGTCCGATACAACTTGGATAAATCTCATGCAAATTGCAAGGCGTCATAGTTTTCACTGATGTTACGGTACTCGTTGTAGGAAAAATTACATGAGATGATCATAATAATTTTACTGAGGACTATATTATTCTTTTAATGATTGTGTCCTTGACAGCCATTACAGTTCACAAATTAAAGAAAGAACATGACACATTTTAATAAAATAATGCAGTCATGATCCTCCATTAGGCCTATTGGGAAGCTTCGCTGAACGTTGAACACTTTATTTCAAATGCAGTGTACATTTTACAAAATAGAATAACTTAAGGAATGCGTTTTGTGCATAAAAAAGAAAATGGAAAATAGCTTATGCGTAAAATTTATAAACCACCCAATAAAATTTTATAATATTCAGTTTTTTCCATGAAGGTGGAACTACTGGAGTCTAAAATGAATTCCATAATGATGACAATCCATAGAAAAAGGCAACAATAGCTAAACTTTTTTTCTTGAGAACATATTTTTTTTATAAAATGAAAAGCTTTGAGTGTGAAAGCCAAATGTTAAGATCTTAGAAGAGAAACAGAAAGAAAGCATGAAAAAAATTACAATAGGAAAAAGATTGCAGTATTATTATACACCAATTTTCATGACATCTTTTTATACCATTATTTTTTCATTCTTAGCTATAAAAATTATACATGATATAATTTTGGCGGAACTGCTATTCTCGAAAAAAAGTAGATTGCTATACAAGGTAATGCAGGTGTAGTTCACTTACAAAGGATATAAAAAGTATTCCTATAACGTTTATTTGAAATGTACTGACTTGAACCTAAATAGATTTAAAGAAAAGTTTATTTCTCGTGAACTGTTGAGACAGAATAATATACAGACAAATACATTATAATTATAAATTACATTATAGCATACACATAAAAATAAAAATTTCTTTAAAAATAAAACTGAATTTAAAAATATTAAAATAAATACTTTTGTGAAAATTACTATTGCTAATAGTAAGCAAAAGTAAATTCAATTAATTTATTATAATAAAATTAATATATTGTTTGCATGCATTTATCATACCTAGATGCGAATATTTGATCACAATATCAAACAATTAGAAGACAAATTCATCTATTTATAGTTATAATAAACTATAATTATACTTTTTGACATTTAAAAAATACAGTATGTTAATTAAAAAAACTGCAAAAAAATAATAATTTATTTTTGCAGTTTTTGTTAAAGTACTCAGAATATGGCGCCATTTCTTCCATAAATCTTTAATCTTTGCAATCCGAGAAATCAATACTATTCACTAGACAGTGCCATCAAGCCTATTTGATATATAAAATAAAACTTGAGGACTGGTTATAAAAAAAGATCATGAAAGGAAACATGAGCCTATAAAAGAAAATGGAGAATCAGCTATTTATTCACTATCGTCTTAAATATCAAAGTATTATCATGCATAAAAAACAATAAAAATTCAGGTATAAGTTTTTTTATAAAATTTTGAATGTATTCTTCTCAAGAATTATTGAATTAAAAATAGTATCATGGCGAAATTCTGCTGGCAAGCTTTAATAAAATAGATTTTGATACTTATAGATCGTTTATATCATAGATGTCAAGAAATATTTTTACAATTAGCTTAATTATTTGCATGGCATTTTTTGACTGCATAAATTTTGAGAAAGATTATAGTAAATTTCTCTATATTCCACTCTTCCTCTTTTATGAAAATTTAGATTCATCTATAAAAAAATCTAAACTTTTTTTAGATTTACTGCGTTTCTTAGAAGTTAAGAATTTACTTTTCAAATTTTCCAATTTTTAAACCATTATTTTCAGTCAATAAACCAAGTAATCATGAATTTACTTTTTATATATATAAATTAATTTTTAAAATGAAGACTCAACGTATAACTTTTCACCTTGAATTACCTTTAAACTGACAAAATCTATTAACAGAAATTTTCACTTTTAAACTGACAGAAGCATTTTTCATTATATATCACACCAACACTTAATAAAATTTAAAAAACAGCTGAAATGTACATTTGACTAATCATTCTTGAGCAGTTTGTGAAAAATTGATGTAACATTTGAAATCATGGAACAAATTTTATTTAAAAAAATAACCAGGTTTGTTTTTATTTTAGAAATGCCTTCTGATTATGATAATCTGACGTGTGTTCAATTTAAAAAGGCTGATAGTAAAGTCCCTGAAGCAGAACTATGGCTACCGCATAAGATAACCATGATCTGGGACGTGAAATAATTTTGTTTACGAATGGGCATAAAATACCTTTGAATAAAACGATTTAAATCGAACTGCTGAATGTTGAAGTAGAAATCCTTCAAGTTCAAAATTCTTAAAAACTAAGAGTGAATCATATATCTCTATGTATTAAAATATACAATGATACTTCTTTAAAAAGAACGTAAATATGATGTTTTGCCAAACAAACACATTACTGTTAAACATAATTACACACAAATAATAAATACTTTATTAAATACGAATACACTTAATTCGAATTGCACTGTGAATCTATTTTTTACTTTTTAGATAGTACGTCAATATAATTATGCTGTTTAGATGTATAAATGTAAATATGGGATTAAATTTCAGCGTCAAATGATATAAATACCAAGCTGATTCTAGGCAGTGAAGTTGATTATCACTGATTTATTCACGTATAAATATATTTGAGAATAACTATCCCATTTTTCAAAACTCGATCATGACAAACTTCATGGCAGGGAAAGATTATAAACTCCAGAGCTTAGGCGTGAACACATCGTTTCACGCCTTTTGTTCATCCGTACCACCAAGAATCGAACAGAGAGGACATCGCTTCACAAAACAAACCACAAAGAGACGCTTGCATTTCCTTCTGCATCCAATAGACTATGAAGGAAACGCGCACCAGCGAACAAGGACTTTGTTTCCGGAGGGAGATGCCGCTTTAAAAATTACATTAATCCCCATTACAGCGTGATCACGCTACATTACGCTAGAAATTGGCATCCTATCTTCACCGACAAAAATAAATAAATAATCTGGAAAGAAATGGTCCGCTTCCCGGAATAGGCGGGATCTTTCTGATTTGCGTGATGTCGATTGAAAAGAGTTATGTATTAATAAGGGAATACGGTTTTTTCGGTAAATATAAGGTGTTTCTAAATGATTTTATAAAGGTACAGCGAGAAGTTAAAAGCATTTAATACAATATATTTTATTTTGAAAGATAAAAATAATATGCACTTTTTCTTAACTGATCATGTAAATTTAATAGGTTTTCGTGGTTGTAAAATTTATGTTAACTGAATACATCAACAATTAATATGATAATTAGACCTCATTTTTTAAGGATGTAAATAGAAAAATTGTAATATCAGTGATTTTAAGTCTACTGGTAATGAAAGATATCAATATATTTAAAATCTTTAGAAGATTTGAATGCATACTTTTGAAAATCAAAGTGATCATCTATATATAATTTTAATGGAAGAATTTTAATAGAGTGAATTTCATCAAGAATTTCTCTTCATTCAAGTACTAGAGTATTAAAAGTATTTTCAATTTAGGTAGTAGAGTATTAAAAGTATATTCAATTCAGGTAGTAGAGTATTAAAAGTATATTCAATTCAGGTAGTAAAGTATTAAAAGTATTTTTACTTAAGTTACTTATAAAAAGCTGAGCAATGAAATTTCATATCACAGACTTAATAATAACAGCATTTCTCAATGTTCTTTAAAAACACCTTTTCTAAATTACTTTGTTTTCTTTTTTCATTCATTTTTAATATTTTTGTGGTAAAGAATGAAAAGCATTTTATCCTCTGATTGGTGATGAGATAAATGGTATGACTCTGTTATAATGCCCATTAAGTTGCTTCCTCAGAAGTGATGTCAAGTTTATAAACAACGGTGTCAACTCAAGTTTTGACTTCACATTTTATTTAATGATGGATGAAACATGATACTGAATTTGTCTTAACATACTGAAATTTTGTCAACACATTGATATGTCACATTTATTTAATAATGGATCCATAAATTATGAGGCATACTTCTGAATTTGCTTTAGTATGTGGACCGAAACTCTTTCTGCGTACTAATTATTAATATTTTATTAAAATTCTAATCCCAAGTAAATTAATAAATATTCTAACTTATAACCCAATTTATTTGCGAGATTTACAAAAATTATGTTTCAAATAGTCAAGTATTTTTAGAAATAAAAGTTGGATTGATAAAGTGATATTTTATTAGCATTATCCCTAAAATTATGTCGTTCATATGTTTAATATGTACACATGATTTCTGTTCATATTGACAGCTGTTTCTATTCGTATTTTCTTAAAAATGTGTGTGAAACTTTTAACTGATTTTATAATACGTACTATAGTTATAAGTTGTTACATTGGCTGAGCATTTGTGTACATTTTATTTTTAGATTATATTTATGTGTGCTGAAAAAATGGAACATATTTTACTCGAAAATATCTGATATAAGAACCATATACAATTTTGTTTTTAGTTTAAGAAACCAACTTAAAAAAATTTATCATGGTAAACAGTTTAAATTGGTAATAGTAGTTGGGAAACTGTATTTTTTCTATTATTAGCCAACAATACATCGCATGAAATCGTTGTCAAATTTTGCGTCATAGTAAAAGGATCGAAATTAACACAAATATAGGCCAAGAAATAAGTTACCTGAAAGCTAATACAATATCCATATATAGTAATTTTGAAATCGTTTTTGACCTATTTTAAACACTAATAAGATTTTTTTCGTTATTTATAAAATTGCATAACCTTTCTTACAAAATTTGAAAACCCTTTTAAAAGAAAACGATACTTAAGTAATTTTTAAAATCAAGCATTTTGAAATATTAATTTTTTTAACAAAAACAATTTTTAACATTGAAGCTGTTCTTAAGTCATTTACTTGATACAGCGAAAACAGTTCGCTAAATACTCATAACATAAAAAAAGAATACCTAAAAAACTCGGTCGAATTCTCACAGTTGTATAGAATAAGCACATCACTAACATGTCTTGTTTCTGTACTTTGTCAGGAAGACGTTTTAGGGGGACACAGAAACGAAATGAAATGGGAGAAGAATTACAGCACCCCAAATCTATTCCAAAAAATTAATCAAAAAGTTCACCAATATCGATAAGTGGGACAAAGAGCACTGAAATAAATCTAAGCAGCTGAAAAAACAAAAAAGTCGATAATTTCAGGACTACTACTTTGTCTTCGGAGCTGGTCCGTAGTTTTTTCGAAGATGTTAAAAATAAAAATGGAAAATGAAAAGGACAAATGGAAGAAAAGTCATGGAAAAGAATTCGAGATAATGCATTTATTTTGTTAGAAAGATTCATCGATTGCACTTGAAAAGCAAAAAGCTGCTGTTCATTTTCTATTGAATGCTTGTTACTCTTTCAAATTAAGACTATAACTTATGTCTGTGACAGATTCATAAGAAATATGTTTTTGATATTCGACAATTTGTCATAATAAATAATACAGAGATGTTGTACTTGACAATACGGAGAAGCTAAACGCTACTATTATCTGAAACTACTTCTACTTTTTAAGAAAATGGTGCAGCCATTAAAAAAACCTACAAATTCAAAAAAAAAATTAATTTCTAATTAATTTAAATCAAATTTTCATACTAGTAATAAAAGATCTATAAAAATTTCAATGGACTCTTAATAATAGTTAACATATCAAAAAATATGCATTAACAAACTTCAGGAAGACTCAACTTCAAAGGGCCGAACTCTTCATTACTATTATGAAGAATTCGGCCTTTTGAGCTAGGAGGTAAAATAGAAATAAATATTTCACGTAATTATTACATTAAAAATTTTGAAAAATGAAATTACATGAATAAAGGAAATATGTGTTACACTGACGTGCAACATTATTGATAAAAAATACTGAAATGTATCTACAACTTTATTCATACAGATATATTTGCATTAAAAAAAGTTTGAAAATCTGCCAAATATTTTTAAACAAAATCTTTTGTTTTGAAATTTCAGTACTCAAATATAAGAAGTATTTATAACCACATATCATCTAAATGGATAAATAGATTAGCTAGATTATTTTGATGAATCGGATGAATAAAATTAGTAGTTAAAAAGATAAACATGTTTTGATTATGTTCTGTTTTGAAGTGCATTTAAAAATATTTCATAAAAAGCGATTTAAGGCGTTCGAGAGCACACATAAGAAACTTAGAAAAGGCTGCTCAGTTTTTTTTTTCTTTTTAACATAGAATTAAATTTTTTATCTTTGCATAATCTTATTTTTTCATTTTACTTTTCCTAATTTGTTGTATATTTCAGTTTATTTATTCTTCATATATTTATAGCAATAAATGCAGTAATTTTTAATATATGTATATGTACATAATTTTTATATTCGTTTGATAGTCAAATCCTAATGATTAAACGCATTTTTTTCAGAATTTATAACTATAAGCAATTATAATACAAAATGAATTATCTTAGAAATTGGATTCAAAACTTATAATCACAATTTTGGGTTATGCTCCTGATTAAAAAGTTTGTTCGGCGGGCGAATAAGCGAGGAATATGATTTTCGATTTTAATTTTCATGTAATATTTGTTGAATCTATTATAATTACAAGAATATTGAATCTATTATAATATCAAATTTGTACAAATTTGATATTCAGAAACGAAAAATTTAGATCCAAATTTGAAATTTTGAATAAGATTATTTCTGATATAATAATCATTATCATATATCAGAAATAAATAAATTACAAAATTATTTCGGATGTGATGATAAAGGTAAATCATAATATGGAAAATATATAAAGAAATGTTCAGCTCCTTTCTATCCCTTAAGGTAGATCCATCCGGAATTGAATCCAAGGGTCACTAGGCTAAAGTGGATGACCATTAGTCTACTTCTAGAGATTGTACTTACCATTGTCTGTGGATATGTTTTTTAGAATCTCACGCCAAGCCATTGCATTTTCTACGGCATTATATAGTTAACTTAATTTTCTGATCAGAAATAAACGTTATTATTTCCCACATATCCAGAACTAAGATAAATATTAACGATTTTATTTTATCTTAGATTAATGATAGATAACTTTCGCCTATGTGATCATGTATTACACACATAAACATATATCAGCTACATGAACACATATTTATGAATATACATTAGGAATTTTTTTAACAATATTAAAATCAATTTATATTTATATAAAAGCATTTTATCCACCTTTTCAAATTTTGCTTTCCAATTTATTGGAAAAATATATTACGTCACGATTGTTTTATTACAAGAGTATTCAGAATTTATAAGAGTGTTTTCTAGGAACAAGGGAAACGCCTTATGAACACTTTAATTAAATATGACATAATAGTATTTTAACTGTAATGTTTGTAGTACATGTGATATTACAATATGAAAGATATAATTTCTAGGAAATTTCAGTTTCCTATTGAGAGATTGGAAATGTAAAAGAATGTTTTTTATCATTCTTAACTTTGTACTTAAATGAAAATAATACTAGCTAATGAATAATACCATTTTATTTTGGCAAAAATGTTTTGCTCTTGAAATTCTATAGAGTTCTCTAAAATGATAATGAAAATAAGATACTGAATTAGTGTCCCAACGGAGAAACTTTCACTTTTAACACATGTGTGAAAAGTATTAGCAATATCTTTTTAACCATGCGTAGAAGAAAATAATAAATCCAATTAAAATATTTAAAAATAATATACACATAACATAAATGTTACTTTCGGAAACTTATTTATTACGTTTGTAAAGTAGGCAATATCTATTTGCTTTTGTTGATAGATATTAATGTTAAAAGAAAAAAATATAGAGGGAAAAGATATACTATACAGAAAAGCTACTCAATTTCCCATCAAAAACATCTAAAATAAGTTTACCAAAAAAGTTTTTTAAACATACTAATTATAAATTTGACTTCAAATTAAAAAGGCAGATCAGTTTTTCTGTTCTATATAACATCTTTATTTCTTTAACCATTTAAGCACTTTCAATAATATGAAACACTAAAACGATACTTTTGTAATACATTTTACGTGCAAAAATTAAAATGACAACTATAACAACTACTCACTTAAGCAATGACATGAAATCAAGAAGAAATTCGCCCAAACAACACTCTACAGTATACCCGGAAATTAGAGAGATACTTTCTTCAGTTAGGAATCATAGATTAAACTCGTGCTACCATGCTGTTCCATCAATATTACTACTAAAATTAGCCAGTGAAACTGCACGCAATAGTTACTTGGCTAAATTAAATGACGCTTTGTTCGGAAGTCGCTCGATGATGAATTATGCCATTGTAATCTGAACTAAGCATCACAGTTAAAATGATGATGAATTGCTTATCTCTTGATAAGCAAAGGGCAGTTTAGGTGAAAGAGAATGCAACTGTGACAAATATTTCACAGACGAGTACAAAAATAAACTTTTGTCCCTTACATAGGAGATAGTTCCTGTAATTAATAAAAAGACGTAACGCTTAAATTCTTGATAATAATTTTTCATTCATAGGACAGACCATCCTGCCTCTGTGTTCTTTTTACTCACAGCAATTATCTTCATTAATCATTGAAGCATCTTTCATATTCACAGTGAAAACAATGACTAACAGTGTTTAAAAAAATACAAAATATATATTTCCGGGTATTCTTAATAATAAAATCAGTCGAATAATTTTTAAATTTTAAAAGAAAATAAATCGAAATTTGTTAACGCAGGTATATTCAGTTTACATAATAAAATGAATATTAAATGCACTTGAGACCATTAAAATTAAAATACCAGAAAGAAATGCAAAATAGCATTAATTAGAAATATATATTATGTTGGGAATAACAAGTGATAAAATTTTTAAAGAAACTGGATAAGGAATCTGTATCTAAAACAAATACCTCTAATCACAATAACAGTACTTACACTACTGGGATATGAGTCAAGTAAAGAGTGGATAATAGCATGTACAGGTTATACTGTTCATACAACTGCAACACAATGGCATAGCATATCAACCGTAGTATCTGGCGTATGATGAAATGACAGGGATCATCTGGTAAACCATCACTCGACAACCATTGACAAACGTTTCCTATTGGTGAAAGATCCGGAGAATGTGCTGGCTTGCGTAGCAACCGAACACTATTTGTATCAAAAACGCACCATTGCAAGGATTGGCAATATTCGGGAGGGCATTATCCTGCTGAAACGTAGTGTCGGTTGTAAGACTATCCACAACGCGACATCAAAACATTTTCGGTCAGCATTATCCATATGCACCCGTTAATTTGATACAATAATTATATCCAATTATTTTAACCAGTTAAAATAAAAGAATATTTGCTATCTCAAAAAATTTTCTATTTTTAAACTGTTTTATCGTTTTTAAACTGTCTATTTTAATAAACTGTCTTATGTGTCGAATAAAATTATCATTAAGCCTATATGCGGGCTAGTGTTTTACCATATTCTCCAGAGTCTAGGTTTGAATCCTCGTCATAATCAGTAGTATTGTTCTTCGAATTACTCTGAAAAATTTCTTTTAAAAGATTGCACTCCAGATTAATGACTATCAATAGCTTGTAAGCAAATACGGAGATCATTCAGTTAATTCTATATATGCAGTGACATTTGTTTCGAAATCAGAACATGTTGGATCGATATTTTTGGCTCATAAACAGAAATTCCTATATACAACTCATCTTCAAAGATTTTTTTCTAAAATGCTGTGAAAGCTCAAACTTGCTTGTATAAATATAATAGATATATAAGCACTATTATATATTTATACATATGTCAAATCAGTAAATGATAATTAATATTTAATAATTCTAATAATAATTAATGTTTAATAATTAATATTTTAATAATTATTAATACCTACTCAAAGTTTTAAAAAAATTAAAAACAGCAACTATTTTTAAGAATGTGTTTTCACTTAGACCGCAGAAAATGTTCGTTGTGATTTACGAGTTTAAAAGTCTATGTCAACATATTGAAATTGAATAAAAATTAATAGTAAGGCCGTTTCTCACGCGCAAATAAGCATTAAAAATTATAAACTCTACATTCATCTTTATTTTAATCCATCTATTTTGATGAATTCTTTCCACAATTTAAAGGAAAATGTGCTCTAAAATTTAACATTTTTAAAAATAAATTCGTACACGTATTTAAGATATCTTACATATTTTCACAATGTACTCCTGTTTGGAAAATTATATAATTTTAGCATTTTAGGCTTATTATTTCATAGAATAAATAAAATGTACTCATTTCTTTTAAATTACCTTAATTATTTAAAGAATGGTATCTGGCTTTAATTACTTAAAGAATATAATGATATTGTTGCTATATAAAATAAATTTTTGATGAAGCTTTTCTTTTTTCTAAAATTCGAATCTAACTGATTTAAACATGAATTTTTTAAACAAGTAATAAGCTGTTGTTTTTAATTTATCTGAGTTTTATACCTATTATATTAATGAACCGAGCTTATTAAAATTATAAAATAGGAAAGTATTTATGAGGGAATGGGTTTGAAATATAAAAAACTCATAAATACACTTTTTTTTAAAAAAAGAATCCATTTGTGCTTTCTTAACAATTCATTTTCTTCATAAATCGTTGAACCTAATCTTGATAAAATTTAATAAATATTTATACAGCTGTATAAAGATTTTGTAACTCTCATCATAGCAAAATCTGGAAAAAAATTGCGATTTTCGACTTCCGCTTAAATTATAACTAGCATAATATTTCATTTGCTTATTCCAAAAGGAATTATTTGGGTCACGAACTTTATATATTTAATTTTAATTTACACCATTCTGACAAACTAGTAGAAGAAACGAAGTCATTGTTTTTCGCAACTGTAATATTTATTAGGTTTATATAACGCATTTATCACAACTAACGAAGAAATATAAGTAACAATATACTTTCGTTTGTGTTTCCGTTTAGATTTGGAATTTCTCTTTATTGCAAGGCAATTATTTTCTAAAGGTTTTTCTTGGCTAAGCTATCAAGCGTCAAATTATGTCAAATCAAAGTCTTAAATCCTTTTAACTTTTCTTTTAATTTCTATACCATACAAATGGATGAAGATTAATAATTTAATGTAATAAATTATCATTTTTAAAAATCAAATATTTTAATGAGAATAGCTCTCATCATGACATAATTGGATCGATAGTTCCCAATCTGTTATTAGTAGAAAGTTTCAGCATGGAGAACTTTAATTTCGCAAAAATCGACTTCTTTATTTTAAAATTGTTACAGTATTTTCTAACGAAAATAAAGATCGATCTCTAATATCACGGCCCAGAAGCAGGGCAATTCTCTTTAGAGTAAAATTTCTGTCAAATTTAATCCTAACTACTGCTGAAAAGGTAAGAATATGTATCTAATTATTGCTATCTGCTTACGTATCTATTGGAGGGTGTTTTAGAATTTTCTGAGTTTTTCCTTACTAGATATGTATCTACAAAAGATCACTCAAAGTACTATGACGTACAAACGCCTTATAACCATTTTCAGCTGTTAGCTTATCTATTATGTATGGTGTCAAAGCTCTGGTTATTATTAATCGTTGATCAAGAACACTTCAATTAACCACTACATGTTTTTACCGTTAAATAAATTATAACAATCGACATCTACTACTTAGCAGAATGTGGAATCATCACTCCTAAAAGATATATACTATTATTTTCCTTTTAATTTTCTTTACTCTTTAAATATATTTCACATATTTTTTTTTTATTCATATTATAGTAGCGAGCTCCTTTAGTGTAAATTCTTAAAACTTGCGTAAATATAAATCAAATTTTTAATAATAACTTTTAACCTTTTATTGTCACTGAAAATTTCAGTATTTGTCAGTTTCATTTGCTTAATATGTTAATTTAAGGTAAATTAATTAGTAGGATAGGGAAAAGTACAACAGTATGACTCAACACTCTTCCACCTGCATAGTCGGCGCGTGGCTCTAAATTGAAAATTCTGTGTGGGTTTAACTTCGAGCCAAATAGAAGCCCTACGCAATGCGAAATCAGAAAGTAATCTTACTCTGAGTGAAACGAGAACCCTTATGGGAGCCGTGAGGGGGCAGCACAAAGTGAGTGGCGTGTAGGCCACCTGGCTCTCAGGCGCCACTCCATCGGACAGGGCATGGAAATGCAGGCAACTCGATGGCTTGGTGTTTGACAGGCGGTGCAGATTAGATTTTGTTTGAACAGAGAGATGTGTGTTGGCTGGAGCAGATTGGGAAACCAGAGAGAAAAAAAACTCAATTGGTTATATGTGGTTATAAAGTTTAGTAGGAGGTTTTGAATCGAAGGTTATTTCAATCAAAGAATTGACATGGTTAAAATACAATTTTATTTAAATTGTTTTATAAAAATTGTGCATTTTCTATTTAGTGTTACTTCAATATAAGGCCAATACAAATCATCTCACAATATAGCACAAAAGTTAAAAATTTATTTATTTCAGCATTTATGTCCCAATAAAGATGTCTGTCAAATTAATAGAGAAAGTCTGAATCATATATATATATATATATATATATATATATATATATATATATATATATATATATATATATATATATATATATATATATATATATATATATATATATATATATATAAAGCGTGATTAGAAGTATCATCATAGGCGAAAATTAAAAAATAAAAGAATAGATATAACTCGTATGTTTATATATATAGCAATACATTCAACGCAAAAGCAGCTTAAATAGAATTACTAAAATATAATTAATAGTAAATTCTTTTAAAATTAATCAAAAACCAAATGGAGAATAATAATCAAATACTAGATGGAGAATAATACATTGAAAATACGAAATCAATAGATAGTTTAAAATTTCAAATTCTAAGAAATTGAAAATTATAAAATCATTAATATATCTGTATGCAAAAGGCATCTGTATAATAAAAGATTTTTCATAGTAATGTAAAAATAAATTTGCTAATAAACTTGAGAATTTAGAACTTTGAGGGATACCATTGACTTGTTGGTAAGTTTTTTCTCCATAAAAAATATAGTTATTGTAAATGCAAAATGTACTGAGATCTTTCCAAAAATTTAAATCCATATTTAATACTGAACTAAAACAATAAAAATAAAATATAATAACATCAAAAAATTTATCGAGTGAAATATTAATGAATAAGTCATTAATATCATGAGAGGAAAGTACATTAATATTATGATCAGAAATAAATTCAATAATAGGTTTATTATTTTTAATTATCCATGTCAATGTGAATCAATAATATTATTTAAAATAATGTTTAAATAATAAGAAAATAAATTTCCAAATTTATCTGCATAAGTGTTATATCCACATGTAATAAACCAAAATTTAACTGGATTTTTATGGAATTTGGGATAAACTGTAGTATATGGAACAGTAAAATTTATATATTTTTAACTTTGAGTTTTTTAGCAAAGGCAAGAACTTTTTTAAAATATTGTTGCTTTGTTTGAATAAATGATTTTGTAGGTTGTTGAATTAGATATTTCTCCCTTTAATTATCGGTATATATTTTTAATGCTTATTTTATGTTCAAATGACTTAAAGCAACCATCAGTTTTTAATTTGTCTTCTTTGTGGATCGTAAATTAATTTCTTTTAAAATATTTGCACATGTATTTCTAATATGATAATTCAACAATCTGAGTTTTTGAGCTGTTATTACAATAGGAATAATTTAAAAGTTTTTCATCAAACAACGAAAACGAACGAAATTAGTTTCGAATTTCTCCATAATAACTCTTTAACAATTTTATTTAAATGCTGAGGCAGTTTGTTCCTCTTAGACTTTGGACCGTAAAACTTAACAAAGCAACCAACCCCAATATTTTATAGTAAAATTGTTCTTAATTTTACCAAAGCAATCATTTTTATATTATGTTACTTCAGAAATACATATATGTGGTATACACCACATTTTTCATAAATATATTCCTAAAGTAAGAAGCTTTTTGCAAGTCTACGGCCAAGTCAAATTTACTTATTCAAAGAAATTTGGAAAAATATTTGATCTTATTTTTTTCTACTGGTTTTAATTGATTACTTATACTTTCCCAGCAACGTTTGTATCAATATGAATGCTAGAACTGTTGCTGAAACAATTTTTTATTTTTCGTAAATTAGCTCTTATATTTTATTTAGTTTGTAACAAGTTGTTTTGCTATTCTTCAGCATCATTCGTTCCTCATTTTCTCAAAAAATAGCAAAAACAGAACATGATTCGAAAGAGAGGGAAAATGGGTCACATGAGAATATTAGTTCAACTGATATGGATTTTAGCATTTCAGCTGCAGAATATTAAAATTGTACATTCATGTGTACAGTTAACAATATATTTTTATATGTAAAATAACTTATCTATAGAGAAAGAAATTTTAAGAAGCATTTTTTCAAAAATATTTTCAAAAAGTATTTTTAAATGTATTTATAACGAAATTAGTTCGTCTTAAGCACGGAATCGGAAAAAAAGTTATGAATCAACTTAGTAACTTTGCTACAAAGTAAACATAGTAAGAATGTTTTCCCTGATGAGGTTAAAACATAACAATGCATTACGTCAAAATATATCTAAATTTGAAGACTTACTTTTAAAATACTAGGAAGAGGATAATATGAAACAATGAAAACTGGACAGGACGCTGCATCTAAACAACCATAAGTAAAGAATTTAAGAAAGTTGAAAAATTTCTCACTTAAAATTTTTAATAATAAAAATATCAATAATAACATTTAAAGATGAATATTTCTTTGATTTTAATTATTTAAAACATTAAAGAACATTTCATATGAAATTTTAAGTGAAAAAATTCTTAACAAATTAAATCAGCTTAACACTAAATAAGCTTAAATTAATTAAGTCAATAAATACCTAAACATATTTTAATAGTATTCTCGACATCAAATTCTAAAAAGTATAAATATTTAGGTAGGTTAATTCATACAACAAATACAGGTAAATAGTGAAATAATTTTAATTATCTCAAATACACTAAAATTTTAAAAAATTGTTGAGATTCAAAAATATGTTTAGTATTGTGTAGTTTATTCTTTTTTTCTGTGATATATAATTGAACTAAATATAAAATTAGTACTTTTATGATGAATTTATTTTTCTTCTTATTCCAGTGTCACCATCTCAAAAAACCGTAGAAAATGTGTTCGCGGTCATTTTAAAAGCTCCTATTTGGAACCTCTTTAACTTCTATTCAGAACTCTCCCTTCCAAGTTCAACAAGATAGTTCAGCCAATTACAGCTAGTTGGCGTAAGATCAAAAGGTGTCGATGGTACAAATCCATTAATCGAGAACAAAAACTGCAGCAATTAGTCCCTGTATTATCCAGAGCATCCGTGACTAATCAGGTGACTGAGTTTCACAGAAACTTGGGAACCACCCAGGGAATCTGAGAGGCCCATAACTGCCATAAATTTAATTACGGAGTGCAGAATCAATCTTTTTATTTCTAGAATCTTCAAAGGTGACTTTGGGCATGTAGTTCAAGAATTTTTTGGTATTAAGATGAAGAAATCCTATTCGGAAAGTTAATTATTTTGAAATTAAGAGGAATTCTTATAGTTTTTTTAACAGCGTTTTAACTAATGACTGAATATAGTAGCTCTTATATTTCTTTTCCAATATAGATCTGAATAAAAATCTAAAAAACTAAAATATGGATATTGATTAACATTATTGTTTCAGTGGGTTATTTTTTTATTTATTTCTATACACTCGTAAATGGTTTTGTTTTCGTCCTGTGCTGCATATTTAATTCCAAAATACTTCCATGTACATCAGTAAAAAATCAGTGTCCTTTTTTTCTTTCATATTATTCCTTGAGCATCGACGATAGATCTTTGAGGCACCTATTTCTATCTTTATTTTTAATTTCCATATTATAAGAAATTACTTTGGGTAGAGATCTCCCTAAAAACAGTTAAAGTCTCTTAAATAAATTTAATGCTCAGTTACATTCATATTTTATTGTCTATTCCATTGGAGCTATGCACTAGGCTATTTAAAAAACCAAATATGTATCGCAAGAATCGTCTCAGGAATAATGATTTTGAATATATTCATCGATTTTTTCTAATTTAGATATGGCTTTGATGAACAGGTTCTTTAACTTTCCTGTAATTTGATCTCACATTTTAGTAGCTTTTTGTATAAAAAGAACATATCCAAAATATTGACTTTTAAAGGCTTTGAAGGATGCATAACATTTAAATCCGCTACAACAAAAAAACGTTTAATTCCAATTTAATTTCCGCTTTAAAAAAAAACACGTAAGTGCCGATCTTTCAAAGCCACACAGTGAGTCTCTTAAATAAATAATCCTCAGCTTAATACTGTTTTATTGCACTAAACCTATGAATTGGGCTATTTAAAAAGATCCAGCATGTGTCGTAAAAATCGTCCAAGGAATAATTAGTTTAGATTGTTCCTTGATATTTAGGATTTTGGATATAGTTTTAAAAGACAAAGGCTCATTAACTATTTTATATTTTAACCTTAAATTTTCAGTGAGTTCACTTTGTTTTTGAGCATAAGGAGAATGTCCAAACTACTGACTTTTAAAATTATCGGAGAATTCCTAACATTTATATAAATCCATTATAGTATAAAGTTTGATTCCTACTAAGATTTTCAAGAGAAACTTTTTCTTGTATATTTCTTTGTGTAACAGTATCTATATTTATACTTTAATAAGAGAGTTTAAAAGTAAATATGTTTGTAAGAAAGAATTTGTCTTGCTTACATTAATATAGAAAAAAATGCAGCTAATTATTAAAGTTATTGTCAAAAATTTTAAAATAATTTTGTATGAAATTGAATAATAATTAATTAAAATAGATTGTTAATTTGGTAGATGAATATTTCAATAACATCAGAAAGTTTTTAGAGACATTTTTGATTGGACAGGAAGGAGTGCAATAATTTAGGGGCAAAGTTCTGTCTTGTGTAATTAGTTTACCGCTTTCTATGATCATTTTTTACACACACATAATAATTAGCTTTGGACAAATGTAGTTTTTTAAGATATACTTAAATTAATAATTTTGATTAAAATAATATATTGCAAGCATTTTTCTGAAACATCTCTTATGTACGTACGAAAAAACTGTACTTGGTTGGAGACACAGTTATTAAAATATGCAGGATACTTTAAAGTTTTTTTATACTTGTATATTAACGTTATAATAGACCTACAAAATACACAATTGGTAGCAATACAAGATGAAATTACATCAAGAGTCAAAGTAAAAAATACAATTGTTTTTTTTAAAGTGGTTCCTTTAGATATAGATTCGGTCCTAAGCTGATCGTAAACAAAAGCAGAACGATAACCATTATATCACATTAGTGAATCATGGTTCTCCTATACTAATAGTTAAGGAACTAGATTCAAAAAGGATGGAACTGAAAGCGTTGATCAAGTGTACTAGTGCCAGATATTGATATACATGAGTCAAATTTACAGAAATTTATAATTTAGATCAAAGTTTTTTAAATTGTATATCACGGGATCTGCAGCTACAGTCACCAAACATTTTTAAAAATTTGAAATTTCTTTAAATTATCATTGACGAAAGATTCTTAACGATTTTTGAAATTGCATTAAATATTTTTAAAACTTTTTCTGCTACATGTTCATGGACGGAGACATTTTCGACTTTAACCACTGTAAAATCAAAATATTGATGAATTCTAAAGCATATATTGAAGCGTTTCCCCTTGCAGTGTCGACATTTCTTTTTGCAAAGATTTGATAATATAATTAAAAAACAGACAAAATTTTTTAATTAATACTTAATAATCAGAAAAACGTATTTCCTTACTTAGAAGTAAGTAGATTTTGTCAATAATGAACTGTCAAATAGTTACCCTTAATAAACAGAATAAAGTTAATGTTTAAATTTATCAAAGTTATTGAATTTTTATTATTTTGCTATATTTTTTAAATTCTATTACGTCTAAACTATTCGCATTGTTTTTTTCTTCCATGTCTTAAAATTAAAATTAATGACCAAGAATTAAAATAGTGAATTACAGTACAAGAGAAAAACTAAGAACACGCACATAAGATATGCACAATGCTTATAGGGTCTTATATTTATTTTAAATATTATGGTGTCTCCACACATTAAAATTTAAGAAACTAATTTAGACATAATCGATAGAAATGTAACATTCACTAAAGTCTATGCAGGTAAGTAAAGATTTAATCTCACGCCGACTATATATCAGATCTAAAAGTTAGCCATTACATGGGATTGATCTTTCGTAGTTATAATTCAGTGATAATTAATGATTATATAATTTGTAAAACAAGAAACTAAAATAACTCAAACAAAACTAAAACACTGATATTTAGTGAATTCAGAACCATATTTAAATATAAGCTAAAGAAGAAGAAAAAGACCGTTTTTTTTCCGTTTTAAGTTACTTTTATAATAAATTCAACACAAAAATGAAGATTCACAGCTAAACATTTGAAGAGGCACAGTAACTTCAATCGTTTAGAGTTTCAAGAAATCGGAGTCTGGTCTGGCACCGCGCTGGTCGTAGTACTTAATTCATTAACACTGTATTGCAACCAGTATAAGGGTCTAGGTATAATCTAAAATTAATTTCTAAAAAACATCTTGCAACAGTATGCATTCAAGATTGGATGAAGCTGTATAATAAATTTATATTTAAATTATGGAAACATTGAGTGTGAAAATGAAACTTAAGTATTTCTAGATATCAATCCCAATGGCACTGAATGCATCATCTGGGTCAGCTTTAAAGAGTGGCGAACTAAGAATGCTTCAAAGGATAGAATCGTAATTTGAAATGTAAGGGCAAACAAAAAAATCTCTTGTCTCGGACGGTAAAGTAGCAGGAATCAGTTGTGGTATCTTAAGGGATATTTGAAAATTATTAATAATTCCTTGTCTTCAAAAAATAAAAAAAAAAACTTTTTAAGACAATTGCTTAAGCAATTTAAAAAATCAAAAGATATTCTTTAGTTAATCAAAGAAGGCATTCTTAGATTAAAATTAATTACGCCGGATACCATTTAAAGAATGAAAGAGAACATTCAGAGAAACAAAGACGAATGACTACTCATTAATAATATATTACTGACAAATAAAAAGTTTCATTTGTGACTATCCATCCAATCGTG
Source organism: Latrodectus hesperus (assembly GCA_037975125.1). NCBI lineage: Eukaryota > Metazoa > Arthropoda > Arachnida > Araneae > Theridiidae > Latrodectus > Latrodectus hesperus. Next base: position 73,136,621 of record CM075850.1, on the reverse strand, counting down.
CACGACAAAAGTAAGATTGAACCACTTGTCCCGGTTCAAGGCCATGATGCGCGTGGGTCATATGTACCCCGGGGGAATTGTTGCATAGGTTGATTACATCTGTCAAGTCTTTGCTTTCTAATCCATATCGCCCCAGGAGACTAAGTTAACGAGGCACGCGATATCTATTCTCTTTCTACTTAATTCGGGTTACGATAAAACAGCACGTGCCTGGAAAATATGCGGTATGTACACCGCCTGAACAAGAGTGCAATAAAATCCAAAAACTTGATCATCCTGTTTTAGAACGAGAGGGAATGCATTGCGAAATCGGTTCTATTTCCGTTCTAGAAAAAAAAATGATTTTAAAGAAATTATGGGAAAAATAATGTCACAAGTGAAACTTGGTTTTTAAAGGTTTTTGTGTTTAAGATAATATTTCCGAGGTGTTTTCATTTATTCTGTAATTGTAGATATGTAATTACTTAATATGCCCTTTTTTATAAAGTGCATTTTATTAAATTATACACACCTTAGAATCATAAAATAAATAACACATACAAGTTTAAAAATAAAATTTATAAAAATTGAAAAATAAAAACAAAAAGTCAGCTAAAGTTTAAATGTTCTCTTTCACCAAAAATTTGAATTTAATTTTTACATAGTTTACAAATTTTAATTTGATTACATTACATTTTTGATTACCTATTTCTGCCAAATAATAAATACAAACAATAATTACATGATCAATAGACAAAACTGAGGCATCCATGCTACAATCTTTCACTCAAACTTCCATACTACAAAAGCAGAAAAAAGTTAGATAACTTTAATTTTAAATTTTTTTTGACTCAATGAGTGTCACGATCGACCCCTTTCTTAATACGAGAAGAATGTTTTCTTCCACCACATGTTACGGATGCTCTTCTGTTATATAAAATCAAACTAAATAAATCAAAGTTTTATTGCCCATTTCCAAAATCTATGACTACTTGGATTATAAGTAGATTCATTATTAAAGAAATGAATTTTGTTAAGCAGTGTTTTTTAATATTTCCCAATTTTTCTGCATGTATTGATAATTCTCAATATTTAAGGATGAATTTAAATATATAATAATAAGCGAAATATGAATATTTGTATTTCCGTGACTATTACATTAGAATTTCACAATGGATTATATATAGGAAGTAATCCAATACCCATAGCGAGAGTCGAGTTTCATTTATATGCATATACTTACAGCGTACTAGAATTAAAAGTTACATAATGAGATATTCGTGATGACATAGAATGCATCTTTTAATCCCCTTTGCATAGTGCATGAGATACGGATTAGTATCTGATCGCTAAATTAAACCGCATTGCATTTTTTAAGCAATATGTTGTAATAACTTTGATAATATAAAAAATCTTAATTCATGTATTGGACTGCCAATCCAACAAATTGATTAGAGTTTCATATTTCAATTCAGATATTCTTAATTGAATGATTAATAAGAAAACCTGAATGTTTTACACCATATACAGTGGTTCGAATAAGATAAAATCGCATATGTAAGTGATTATAAAATACACTGATATATCCTTTCTCGTGAGTTTTTAAATATAACTGTACTTTTCCTTCACAAGAAAAGAAATAGAATAAGCTTCTAAGCATACAGATGCAGTACCAGATTAAGTTTTATATTTGAAGAAAAGATAAATCAAACATCTATCTCGAATCGTTTAACAATGGCTGGATCGAACCTCTGACTTTCTATTTCGAAGTACACTGTGTAATAAGACAAAGATACACCAAATAAAAATGTTTTTCGATTGCGTTAATAGTCATTTACAAAAAGTGTTTTATGTTATTAGAAATTTCTGATGATTAAATCATCGTCGTATCTTTAATGCATAAGAGTATAAAAGGTGGCGTGATAAAAGAAAATAGTGGTTTTATTGACTCTCTATGATCATTTTTGCACACAAGGGCAAATTACCCTCAGGCCTAGAATTTGAAGTGGGATTTTAACCACTACGAGCATCCACACTCGAGATGGGAATCGAACCCGAAACGTTGAACGAAAAACCAGAGGGTAGAATTAACAGAGCTGCCAGTTAGCAAACAAATGAAAGAGAGAAAATTATATTTTAAGAGGATCAGTTAACAATTTCATAGCTGATTTTCCTAAGAAAAAAGTCAGAAAATTATCAGGGACATTTTTTTTTTGAATAATAAATGAGAATATAAAAATAATGAAAACGATAGAATCATCTTTTGAATGATTAATAATTATAGTTAGTCAATAATGATTATAATTATACTTAGTTAATCAGTTACTTACGAATTTGAATATTTATGAAAACTTAAAGAGCATAATATACCATCTCTTATATCAGATATAAATAAAAAAGCACTCTTAGGTAATGTAATATGTAAAAAAAGAGCTACCATTTAGCACATCTTGATTAGAAATTACTACTGCCCTTATACTAGTCAGAGCATCACTTTTATTTTCTGACGCCAAAAAGGTCCATTACGAACACAAAAGAGTGTAATTTGCTAACATCTAAAAGATTAGAGACATTTTTTTTCATTTTTTTCAAAAGTGTTTGCGAAATATTCTGTAAGAAAGTGAATGTCAGTATCTAATAACAGATTGGCAGCTGAAAACATGCTTATTATATGGAAGAAAATATCCACTTAATGGATTTCGTGTCAATACCCTATTGTTACAGATTGATGAAGAGTGTCGGCGATGATACTTAAGCAATTTTTTTGCAGGAATTAATCACGAAGGAAGGGTTCGATTGAAATTATTGAAACATTTATCCATAATGATTTGCATGTTGCTTATTTTATTCGGATTAACAACACACAGACAAATCTACGTGCTTGGAGAAGAAACTCTGTCATATTTCTTTATTATGATGTAGAGTCTTCTAAATGTACAGCTCATCAGATATGATGCTGTCTAAATGTGGACAAGAAAAAACCTGATAATCCAATTAAGATAACTTTGATATATGACAATGTTATTATTATCATTGATTAACTAATTTAAATGAATACATAGAAATTTTCCTCGAAAAACATAGCTAGAAATTATTAAAAAACTAAAAAGAAATTTATAATATAAATAAATAAATAAATAAATATATATATATATATATATATATATATATATATATATATATATATATATATATATATATATATATATATATATATATATATATATATATAAAGAAAGCTTTAAAACATTTAACACGGATTTATAAATTTTAAAAGAAAATGTTAAAAAAAATAATCATCTTAAGAACTACAATTTAAATCTACTAATGCGATGTTAATTGCGATGATGGATGTATAATGTTTAGATTACTAGATGAATATAGGCTCCAATCCCATGGAAAATGAATGTATATCCATTGATATTGTACTTCTGTTGATGGAGTAAGAAAAATGTTTTTAAGATATTATTTTTATAGATTTTATTTAAAATGTAACCTACAGAGTATTTTTCATTGTATAATAATCAAGCATTTCGATTTTGTAGTTTTAAAATTGTTATGGAAAAAAATAAGTATGTTATATTAAAATTAAATTAAAATGTTGTAAAAAAATTTAAAGGGTAAAAGTTAGAATATATTTGTGCTTCTAAGTAACATTATACAGCTTCAGGTAAATAAGCACTTGGTGATTCCATTTACGTATATGTATGTGTAACTCAGAGTGACCATTATAAGTAATTATAATTCATTAGCACACTTGATTATCGTCTTCATTCCATTCCCATGTGTTTCTTTTAGCACTGCATATACAATATGAAATAAATTAATTTTGTGAACATTAGTTTTTTATCATGGTCATGCGAAAGTACAATAACACAACATTGAGATTAATAACACTACAATTACAGCTTCTATCCCTCATCAGCAAACAAAAATCTTTAGTGGATAGTTAATTTACAGACGTCAACACAATTATGTCTTTTGTCTAATTTAATCAAGAATATAATCCTTATAAATCAAGGTATGAAAGCTTTCAATGGGAGAAAAATATAATTATGTAAATGAAGTATGACGTTATATATGTTCAGCTTCATATAAAAAAAATTATCGTTAAATATAATTATCCACAAAAATTGTTAAAAATCTTTTTAAATTTTTTTAACTATGATAAATAATAATCTGACTAAATGAATGAAATACTTTCTTATAAATACATAATATAAAATGTTACACAAAGTAAAAAGATTTACGTGTGTACAGGTAAATATATATATATATATATATATATATATATATATATATATATATATATATATATATATATATATAACAATAATCACATAAGGAAGGTAATAAATAAAGCATATGTTTTACATAAGATAATTATTTCCTTAATATTTTCAGCATGGTTTTTGATCAATTTTAAGGATATTAGTAATCATGCTGAAAAAAAAAGAAAAGAAGCATATATTTTTCATAAGACAGTTTCTTTTTAATATTTGCAATACATGATTTTTGGACATTTAGAAGATATTAGTGATAATGTAGAAAAATAATTTATTTATTGTTCGTGCTTGTGAAGAAGAATCTTGTTTTAAATTTTATTTTAATAACAAAGCAATTATTTTTAAATATAATCTTAGAAATCAAGTTGTTTTTTTATATAAATGTGCGCAAAAAAAAGTGAAAAAAAAACAGATCTTATGCGATTGTGAAAAATAATATACCGTATTCTAAACATTGTGCATGGTTCAAATTGTAAGAATATGCAGATATTCAGTAAATTTCTCAAATTGTTCACTAATATGAATAATTATATTATTTAAATTAATGAAACATACATGTAAAAATAATTATTTCTTACACAGATGGTAATTATTTCTTACAGAAGTGATGCATAATATATGCAATCTTTATCTTAAAGTCAAAGTTAATGAGCTGTTCAAAATTAATAACTTGCCAAATTTTAAAGCATTGAATAACTGTGGGAACAATTTTAACAATAATTCTAAATAGGACGTATTCAGAGATAAAGAGAGAGAATTATATTTACTCTTGTACGCAAGCATACATCTGAAAACATGCTCATTAATATCACCTACAAAAAATAGATATAGCAAGAACATTTAGTTTCCAAAACAAAATAAATATTAAGTTAAGAGTTCATCATTACTGTCATTTTCATAAATTTCACATAGCATCTACAATTCAATCACATTCCGTGTACACGAATTGAAGATCAATGAAAGGACATCAAACAATTCCTCCAAGGTGTTCCAAAAGAAAAAAATAGTTATAATGACATAGATTAGTTTCATATCGCCAACTTATACCATCAAGAAGACATAACGATGGCTAAGAGCAACTCTTCATTACCCCCCACTTAGTAACGCACAATCAGATGTTATATGTCAAAGCGGTACATCAAAGGGAATAATGCCCGATGGAGACATCCAAATGGTAGGATTCAGAAGGCAGGTATGCAATTAATTGCGGAAATTAAGATGTCTCCTTTGTAATTAAATGTCAGAAATCGTTTCACAAAGCATCAATCAGAAACTGAAGGTAATGAAAGGATATTTATCAGATTTTGGTTTCTACGATTCTAACTCAACCAAGAGGAACAAAATGTAAGACAAGCAAGTTTTGTCATTTCTTGCGATATCAGATCGAAAGATCAAATAACCAGTCTTAATGCGGATTAATTGGAAGATTTGTCTGTAAGTATCTAGAGCTTTTCACATCAGATCTCTTCATTTATATAAATGTTTTATGTATCAGAAATTAAAACACAAATATTGTCTCGAATAAGTTATTGAGAGTATATATATATATATATATATATATATATATATATATATATATATATATATATATATATATATATATATATATATATATATATATATATATATATATATATATATATATATATATATATATATATATATATATATATATATATATATATATATATATACACAATTTAGAACTGACCCTTAACACTAGCAGGCAAAGTTAATTATAAAAAAATTGTCATATGACAATATAACAATTATCTAAATAAATCTGTACTAATAATATGTTTACTATTAAATAAAATATATACATTAATTATAATACATAGTCATTAAACTTTAATTTAAAAGAGTTAAAATTTTAAAAAATAGATTTTAAATTATTTTTGGAAGAAAAGTTTTAAAAAATCAAATTTAATTACAGTGTCAGCAATATTAAAAAATTGGAACCTAACACTAACCCTTTTTATTGGAAAGTGCTGTAAACATATATAATTAATAAGTAAGATTTAATTAAAGAGAGAGAAATTAATTTGTAGAAAAAATAAAATATTTTAAAATGAAACAAAAAAAGTTGAATAAAATTTAAAAAAGAATATAGACAATATTTCTGAGAAAACATAAAGTTAATATGAATTATTATAAACAATTCATATTTTTAAAAAATAATATTTTTGTTAAAGATAATACTGAATAAACGTTTAAAGGACACAAATTTATGAAATAAATAATTTAATAACTCAAATTTAATAAGTATTTTTTGAAAATAAAAGAGATTATTTTATTTTAAAAAATGTTAAAACAATAAAATAAATTCATTACTTAATTTTACATAGAATAAATGAACGATATCGGAATCTGCCAAATTATTTTTAAAATAACTAATATTTAAGAAAATCTAATCACATTAAAAATATTAAATGAATTTTAAGAAAATAAAAATTTTTAAAGCAATATTTTTAATGGAAATGCTATTTAAAAAATGTTAAAATATATCAAAAAATAAATTGGTAGTTCTATTAAGCATATATAGATATGTGGCTATCAGTCTATTCTGGTTTCGGGGCGTTGTTCTATATATTTTCTTAAAAATCTATTTTAGAAAATATTACTCTTTTCAAAATTAAAAGATAATTTTATAATCAGATGCTACAAATGCATAAGTAACACGATATTCTTAAATTTACAGTATTTATAACATTATTTAAGAATATATACTGACGTTTTTAAAAAAAACATAATTTAATTTTGTAATCTTAATCTAGATTACAATATTGTTCTTTTAATATCTTCAGCAGATCTATGTGTATAAATATGTCGATAAATCAACGTGTACAGTTAACTCAACTCAGGGCCAAATAACGGTGTCACCTGAAAGAATTTTATTGGCTCCTTTAGAAGCCATAAAAAAAAGAACATGTACACCATGCGCGCCGACTTCTGAACGGCAGGAAGCATAGATATAATAGAGACCTACATTAATCGTGTAACTTACGATCAAATTGTTGACCATCCACAGAGCTGTAATGTCTTCGCCACAAAGATATCTCCCGATCCATTGGAGAGAAATTGGCGGGCATTGTTCTCTCGAACACACAGATGGGGAGAAAATAAAAAATAATAATAATCATTTCCTTACGCCTCCACGTGCACGTAGGTGTCACAAGCAAACGGCGGCATATTAAGTGTTTGTTTGAATTTTAGCCGGCTGGTCAGATTCTTCGAGGTGACACATTTGCTTTGCGTTCGGAAAATAACGAGTTTGGGTGGTGCCGTTTAACCGCGTTTGTCAAAAAATGGCGACAGGTAATTTGAAGTAGTCTTCAAAAGATTTGACTCTGAAGAACATTTAAAATATTAGCTTGTTGTCAGGGAAATAACTCTTGTATTGTTGTTATTTTAACAGCTAAGAATTTGTTTTCTATTGTAAGGTAAATTTGTTTCCTATCGTTAATATGTTTAGAAATGTAATATTTGTTTCTTATTCATAGCATTTTTTTATTAATATTCATAAGAACATTGTAATTTAGGATTTTCAAAACTTAAAATTGAGAAGGAAAACAGTATTTTCATAAGATTGATTTTATTAAATAGGCATCTTGATTTTAGTAAAACACGTATCTTGATTGCCCTATAATAAAAATATTTAGAAATCAGATTTTAACTGACATAGAATTAAAAATCGGTTAAAAACATAAACCAGAATCTTTTACTGAAATCGTGAAGCACATTTAATACTTTAGTTATGAAAGTTCTTGTTATTGTAATGCTTTTCACTTCATTTTATTTAAAGATTGATTGAATGAAAGCGTTTTTCCCAAGGTGCATTTATAGGTGAGAATTTTTATATATCTAAATTAATTAGTGACTAACAACTAATTAAATGCTTTGGCATTAAGCATTTTTTCAATAATATTCACTAAATTTGTTTGAATAAGATTTTTATATTGCAATGTTTTCTTGAAACCGTATTTTTTCCATTGTATGCCATGGTTTTAATCTTAATCATATAGTTGTTTTCTTTAAAAAATGCCATTTTTTTTTTAAGAAAAAGGCTTTTTTATTCTTAGGTTGGATTTTTCGGTTTGTTTTCCATTTTATATTTTCCTTCTATTAAAACTAATTTGACAAAGGCTTAGAGTAAATTTTAAACCACTATAAACATAGCTTTCTGAAATAGAAATCGAACTTATGAACGGTTTAATTGTAGGCCAAATCGTGTATCATTCAACTGCCAATTTAGTCTCTTCATTCTTAGAAGTTGCAAAAGACAGACTTCTGGTTTAAATCAATAACTTCAACTAATATTACAAATAATATATATGTATATATATATATATATATATATATATATATATATATATATATATATATATATATATATATATATATATATATATATATATATATATATATATATATATATGTATATTTGAAAAATTGCTTGAAATAATATAATATTTATAATCTAAAATTATAACAGAAAAAATTCAAATGCATGCAAGCCTCTTTTAGTATATTCAGAGCATTATAACTCATCATTTTTACTATTATCAATGCAATCATATCACTAAAGCCTTGGATAAGAATTTCTCTTCATTCTTTGGTATAAATTTTATTTTTGCCCTGATAATATTCATTAAAAATAATACGAAAATATATTTTCCTTGTATAAATGTATTTACCTAAATCAAGCAATATTACAAATATTAAGTAAATGTAATACTATGCTAAAACATTTACAGAAAATAAATCTAATTTCAAAGATGAATTTCACAATTAAATTATTTTATGACTTCTAACATTAATTTAATATCTTTATTTCTAAAAAGGTACATTCAGTTGAAGGAAAATTGAATACCAACTTATGAATGATGTTGTATGGCTTACACAACCAGATATTTCAAGTAAATGTATCTTTAACAAAAAAATTAAATTTCTAGCAAAAGTTTCATAAAAAAATAATAAACACCATTGTAATAAACTACTTTTGTTAAAAGTTTACATATTTCATAAAACCAGACCAAAAACAAAATACGGAAAGAAATGCCTTAAAAAACTTATTTCCATTAATGGAAAAGGTTTTGTGAAGAGTGATATCATCAACACCGAAAGGTTTTTCCGATAGCCTTATCTAACAATTACTTAGGAGAGGGGACTATAATCCTTAATGATATTCATTGAATACGAAATGGAAATCATTTTCAGCTTTATGACTAAAAAGAAATGCGAATTTATATTCAATGGTTTCTCTGATGCTACAAATGCATTTATATAGTATTATGCGGTACGGAAAACGTGAGGTTCAAATAAAACGTGACAAAATAGTTCGCTTAAAGAAATAAGGCTTTTGACAAGGAATCATAAAAGGCTTCCATTCAAGATGTTGCATTTAGTTCAATTAGAAAATTTATTTATATTCGGAAAAGATCTCTGGGAAATACCAGTTTCAATAGACATTTATGATAACTAATGATTTTATTGTGTTTTCATCAGTTATGTTTTTGAAAAAGGAGTTAAAAAGAGCAAAAATAATTTTCAATTAGCTTTATTTTTTTATTTGAAAAGTAACCGGTTTCAAGTAATAAATTGGAAATTGATTTAATATGGAAACCACTTTAAATTGTAGTCCTAGTAAATTATATCTTGTGCACAAAAAATGATCGTAAAACTATAAACCATATTCAATTAATATATGAGTATGTTATATATAGCTAAGCCTGAAGTTCATCTTTTTGCTTTATGAAAAGTTAACTATTAAAAAAATCTTAAAATCGAGTATTTAATAAATACCTATTCAGTGGAAATAGGAAACAGCACGATTTTGCATCTAAATGGGTTGAAAATGTTTAAAAAGCTTAAATTATAGTATAAATATGAATAAAAAGGCAAAACAAATTACAATGTTTTGCCTCTTTCTTAAAATGAAAATCTAAAAAGAAAATTTCAAAAAATGCCAATAATGCTTGTCAAAAATCTTTGGCCGACAGTAAATTTTAAACTTCATAACAGTAAATACTTTTATTTTTCCTAAACAGTTGTTGATGCTACATGGACCGAAAGGAAGGCAAAATCAGGTTATAAGATTCATAAAAGTGATAACATAGTTAAGTGTTAAAAGCTTCTCTCGGATATTATAAAAACACATCAATTATCGAATTTTATTTGCACTAAATTCTCAGACACTTCGAACATAGTTATTTAATATGTAAATTTTTCTAAGTCATCATGAGGAAAATAGAAATTGAAAAGATTATTCGCATTATCTTTTGAAATAGTTTTAATAATTAACATTTTACTAATAACATATGATATATATACATACACATAAATATATGCATATATATATTTCGAGTGATAAAATTAGTGAAACCACACATCCTATGTGCAATAAACAGCAAACGTAAACCAATATAAAACACATAGTGATTCAGTCCTAGAATTCTTAACAAGAATTAAACAGCTATAACAAAGATCGAATTTGGCTCTTGATTACTTCGTGAAGTGAGAATTATCTTTCTTGTTACACAAGTACTTATGAGAAATTAAATTTTTAAAGATGTTTAAATATAATTTCGTTTAACTTATAATACTTTGATCAAATAAGCATATTATTTTCGATTAAAATAAACTGTGTTGACCTGAAACGTCAGTATCTGTTGAAAGTAACATCATATAATTATCTCAAAATTTTAAACTCAAATTTCCCATCATCTTTAAGGTATGTCCTAATGGATGCAATTCTAAACCGATTGACATCTACTGAATTAAATTTTCCTTGAAAATTCTTCGAATAACGAATATTAGTTTATTTGATCCTGATATTCACTTTTTTTGTATTAGATGTTAATTACAAAAAGAAAGCATTTTTATTTAGATTGATTTCAGTATTATCAGAAGATAAATAAAATTGATCAAGCATTAAAATTATTTCTTGAGAGAGTGTTATAGGGCTTCTCTTGATCCTTTACGTCAAGTGAATTAAAAGAGCGTTTGATCTCAGCTCCGAACTAGTTATTTGACTCCAAGGTTAAATAAAATATGAGGAAAAAAGTCTGAATTGATTAGTTGTTGAAATAGAGAACGAAAATGTAAGAAATTGATTAACATATCGATTACAATTCCTTTACTGTCAACCCACACAATCCACAAAAAAAATTACTGTGAATAACAAAACCGAATAACATACCTTTGACGTTTGTTTCGCTTTTGATGTTAATTAAAAAAAACTAAAATCTAAAATGATAGATTATTAAATTACCACTGCTTTCTTGCTTTTTTAAACTGAAATTTTATTTTATGTGTAATTTAATCTAAACCACACGAATTGAGTTTTTAGCTAAGACATTAATGTAAATTAATAAATTAATTAAGGTAAAAAGAAATTTTTAAACAATAAAATATTAGAATAAATCAATAAATCGCTGATATTATTTTAGTGTTTGAAGGATTTATCCACCGGAGCTCATAAAATTATATGTAGAAAATATGTTTCTCTATTTACCGGAAGTTTATTATTATATAATTGGTTGCAGTCCCCTAAATAATCATATGACAATAAATGAACAACGTCATTTATTCATAAATGAAAACATTATAACTTTTACTCCGATTTTAAGTAATTTTCAAAAATGATTATTATGACCATATAATCTCAAGCAAACAAATATATGTGTACCAAAAAGTATACATGTATATAATGTACCAAAAGTATCAATGCAAAAGAAATATTGAAATTTTAATAAACTAAATCATGCACTTCTATTCCAAACTCATGAAAATTTAATAAGATTACGAATTCACCTTTAACTATTAGAGCTGCAAAAGAAAAATTACTAAAAAGTAAAATTATTTAATGAAATGAATTATTAACGATTTCAAATCCTTGAAAGCTTCATAATGAACCCATCTTCATAGCACTTTTAATAGTGAAAGTACATAAAAAAATATGAATAAATTAAAATCCATCTCATTCAGCCACATAAGGTAAGACAGATTATGTCGAGTGGAATTCAAATTGCATCAATTAAACTTTTGTTTTTACTGCATTCCTTCTATTTCGTATTTTTGTTGTGTTTATTAAATATGCATGTTTTGCACGTGAAACCAGTTTGGTGAATAATATGCCTGGAAAGCTTGTGAATGAAACTTCTTTTTGTTCAATCTACTCTCTCCATTTTATTTTGTTTATAACGCAACATCTAAAATGATTGCGAATAGAATAAAATGTATTGCTTAAAAACTTATCAACATAAGTAAATATCAAAACAATGCTAAAGATACAATTATATAAAACAGTATTGAATAAATATTTTTTTATAAATTACGCTAAATAATTTACAGTAATTTTTCCCATACATCGAAGAAAATCAACTCCTACACTTTATTTTAATTTCCAACATAAAAATGTAAGTTTTAAAAATAAAATGTAATGTTTTAAACATAAAAATGCACATGTAAAACTAAAAAACACTGAACTAATGTATTTTAAATTATGTAATTTACACAGTAATTATTCCAATTCATTTTGAAAAAAATTATCTCATACATTATGTTTTAATTTTAAATACAAAAATGCAAAATTTTCCTTAAAACCCCTTAAAAATTTATGGACTTAATTGAAATTTTAGAATCGTTTAAACAAAATCATTTAAAATATAAATAATCCTTAATTTAAATGGGAATAAGAAGTTAAATTAGCTGTGAGGATACACATCTTTCAAAAATATCTTGTGAATTTACTATAATGATATAAAATGAAATTTACAGTTACGGTTACAAATTATTTCATTAATGGACTATATTTGATTAGTGGGAAAAGTGGAGTGATTTTATCCTAATGTTTTTTTTTCTTTTATGATTGGGCAATTCGAACACATTTAAAAATATTAATCATTAAATTTTTTAGGAAAGGATAGACATTAATTGCAGGCACATTTTTAAACTCATATGCTTACACTACGCCACATACATACACTAATCATTTTAAATTAGATTTAACGACTTAAGTTGCAGTTAATAAATATTATCTCATTTCAAATATCCTGCTTTCATTAATAATTTTGTTAAGCGTCTGTAAAACATTCCGCATTAAAATATTTAAGTTAAAACAATCTTAATTTATTTTAACTGAAAGTTAAAAGCAATAATCATAATAAAAAAATGGACACTAGGTTTCGAGTTTCTAGATAATAGGAAAACACATACAGCTATTTAACATAATTTGAGAATTTCGGTTATTAATATTTAAAAATAATTTTTGAATTAATGCTTCTTATTTCAAATTGGGCTCATACCTTTCAATATAGACAGTATACCTGGGCATCAGTATAGGATTATTTTACCTGTCGTTAACAAACTCTATTCATTCAAAGCAGTTCTTAATATGAAATTTTGAAACTAAAATATTTTTCATGAAAATAGTTCAGTTAACAACTTTTCCACTATTTTGGCAAAATATCTATTTTAAAAATTTAAAAGATAAAATTTTATAATTTTTAGGTATTATTTATATTTATTTTTGAAATTATGTCACAAATATTTTTACTGTAGAATTCAAATTATGGATACATTATTTCATATGTTATTCTATAGATTAATTTTTTATTTAACGCTGAAAATTGATATCTTAATCATCGAAAATATTTTTAAACATTATAAAATACTAATATAATCATCATTAATAAAATAGATCGCCTTAATACCGTTTAGCTTTCACAGTTTTATTATATCTTACGATATTTTAATACTCTATAATTTTTGAAGAAATGTATTATATCATAGAGTGAAAGAGAAAGAAAAGTACACCATACATCGCTAAATTGTAATTTAAATTGTTCATTTAAATTTTTTTCGTTTTGCATCATAAAAACGCCGAGTGTAGAACTATTTTTATTTAAAATAGTTTAGCTATTATACATAATGTTTGCTTTTCTTTTTAACGCATATTATTTTAAGAAATATTATTGTGAGGAATTACCGAAGTAGCCTTCCTGTAAGTTTGTTTCGTCTAACGACTTGGTGAAACGAAAATAATTGAGTCTCGTAATGCTTATTTTATGAGAAACCTAGGAAAAATATTAAAAATGACACAGGACTGCCATATTTGGAATTAAATAACTTTGGAATTAAAAAAACTTTTAGCAACATAGTGTAAAGATCTTCAGCTCTAGTGTATATTTCAAAATTTTTAAACATGGCCAAATGTGGCAACCCTGTTATTTCCAGCTTCCGCTAGGATTGCAGTATACTAAACATCAAATGGTTCAATAACTACCCGTTTCGTAGTCTTGCGAGAAAGCAAAAATGGAAGGTTTTTCCGAGATTTCGTAATACTATATAGTCATCTTTTAAAATTTGTTTCTCATATTTTGTCTCCATTGAAACCTATTTTTAATAAGAAATGTTATAATTCTCATTGCAATTCAAAATATAAATATGTTTATTTTGAATACAAATTAAATGTTTTTCACATCACTTTCTATTCCTATCACGCTTATGAAAAAAATTCAAAATATCTACAGAAATTCTCAAAACTCGGATTCGAATTAAGAAAAATTTAGAATTCGTTTTACTTATTATATAATTAAAGTGAAATAATAAAATATATACTCAGAGTGTTTGATCATAACATTCTCCTTTTTTTACTTGCATCCACAGTTATAATTATTATCTTTCAACTTAAACAAGACAAAAATGATTCAAACCTAACAATTATGACAATTACTACGCTTACTTTTATTTGACATAATTGTGTCCCTTACATGCATGCTATACAAGGCCTACATCGCGTTCTCGTCAGAAACGAAAAATGCATTTCCATTCTAAACATTCACATTTCCATCCTGGCGATTACAAAAGAAAAGGAGGGAAAAAAAGGGAAAAAAGGAGTGATCTCTTCTTGTGTATGTCGCATTTCTAGTCAAGATGACTCAGAGCTCACTCAATCCTTAACTTCATGGAATCACGCGATTTTATGTGAGTAACGGTTGGGAAAACCTCAAATTTAATGATTGGTCACAATTTACTGCATCTGAGTTCCCCAACAATTTCATTTTTTGGAAATACGGGACAGTTTAATCTAACAACTGTTTTCAATAAATTTTATGTAAACAATAAGCCTTCTTTTTTTCAGCAAGTTTTTCAATAGATGAAAAAATTTTTAAAAATAATTATACTTTAATAAAGAAAGGCGGAATCTTCAAATTTTTGGAATCATAAAATGTTCTCAATGTTTGAAAATCCCTTTATGGAACAGGAATATTAAAAAAACTACACTATTAATAATAAATAAAAGTAGTAGTATTATAGTGTAGTTTTTTTTATTTATAACTATGTAAATTATTATTCTAAATTGCTTCAAGTGAAAAAATATTTGCAATATTCAAAATTTCAACTAAAGCTGTAAATAAAACTTTTCGTATCCCACATAAATATCGTTATATGTTATACATTCAGCACATAAATCTCGAATTTTATTTAGGCGAAAAATATTTGCTATAGGACTTCTAATTTTGCATATTTTCTGTTTTATGTTTCTATTCAATAATACTAAAATAACCAGGAAAATTCAGTTGTTAGTTTTGAGAATTTATAACAGAATAATACACCTGAAATTTTACAGAATCATGCAACTATTACAACATACAGGGATTTATTATTAAAATTACATGAATTATAACAAGTCACATAAATTAAACTGAAATTTTAAGTCTATAAATAAGTCAAAAAGATTAAACATATTTTTAATAATTAATGCTAAATGAATATTTTTATTATTTCTATTAACTTATCTTTAGTAATATTTTTAGTTAAAATGATTTAACACAGAACAATTACAGCTAAAAATTAATATAAAGATTTTTCACATCCAAAATGAACTGTTTTGAAACGAAAGATTTTTAAAGCCATTGAGAAATATTTAATATATTATAGAGGAAAAGAAATTCCGAAAAATCTTAAGCACTCACCCCGACAGATGTGCTGGTAGAATTGAGCATAACATTATTAATATCCATGCAAGTATGAAACAAATTTCTTTTTTTTTTAAGTTTCAAATTTTCAAAAAAGAAAAATCCAAAAGAATCGTTTCTTTTTAGTAATTTTGTTGCCCATAATACAAATAAGAAAAGTGTTCAATGTGTTTGAATACAACTTTGGACCTATACCATTCTAAAGAATTGGTCCCAATTACAATCATTTGTGCAAAGTAAATTTTAAGTTACCATCTTTAGCAAATTTTTTAATTTAGAGTTCAAAAGATATAGATTAAGAGAAATTTAGTAAGATTTGTGCCCTCGAATATTCTACAAGTGAATCCGAAATTTCGAGCCGTGTCAAATTCCAACGATGTTTAATCCCTAAGCTTTCACGATGAAATAGAGCTACAATAGATTCAGGGTTATCCGAGTGCCTTTTAACTGGAATAGTCTTTTTCAGTCCAACAATTGCAATTTCAAATGAAATAATCCCAAAAGTATCTTATTCTGGTTATTAAGAGCCCACGCAGTCGATTTTTTTTCTCTTCCTTAGATTAAGTGAATCCACATCATAACATCAAAGATATTTCTGGGAGAAATGACTGATCTAACTATTTGCATGTGTGTTTACAAATTAAAAGTTGTTTAACATTAAACTGAAAATAAAGATTTTACTTAGTTTTTTTATTTACGATCACTGGATTCACCAAATGAACTTTGGATTCTGCAAAATAATCGTGGTTAACATTACTTAAGAAAATGTTAGGTTCTCCTAAATTAATTATATTAATTAAAGTTGATTATATCATCATAAATATGGTTTCATAAACTCAAAAATCCGTAGCTTACATATACTCTACATTGGTATCCAAAACATATTCACCATTCTAGTAATGAATAAATTTCAAAAAGTAAAAACACAGCATCCACCCGAAACACGCACATCAATCTAGATTACACAAGCACTCGAAACATGTTCTCCAGTTAATAATGAATGAACTTGAATGAATAATAATATCTGAAGTCCAATAATGAATAGAAAAGCAAAAACACTACATCCATCATCAATGGCGGAATTCGAACTTACAGCCTTGCATTCCAAAGAATGCATAAAATTATTAGACAATATTAAGATTATCATGTTAAAACCACAACATTAAACAACAATAATCCGTATTCATGAATTCTCAACCTAGCAAATAAGTTAGCCTAACAGTAGAAAATTAAAGTCATTGTAACATTGCTTTAAGCTTGTGTATTGTTAAATCATTTAAGCTTGTACTTTTGTGTATTCAACTTCCGGAAAGTCCTTTCATACAAAGTAGGGTGCATGTACCTTCAAACAGTTAGAAACCCTGAAAATACCCAAACATTCACTCAAAAAGGCATACATGCAGAAGGCAGGTGCGTAATAGCGGTTTCTCATTGTTCAATAATGATTGGAATCGAACTTGAACCTTTCATTGGGAAGAGCGTAATACCAGCAATCTAAATTACATTTTAGATAAACTATAACTGCCATTATACTTTCGATATTTCTGATCTTTACTTAGATATTGCAACATATTTTATAAATATCTAAAATGTCTTGATAGTATCCATTCAATACAATATTTTGCACTTTGAAACTTACTTAAAAATCCAGGAAAAAAATTAAAATACCAAGTTAAAAACTCCAAAATGAAACATAGCAATTTATCGTGGCCTATTTTTATCCTTTTAATTTCATTTACACTGCAAATATTTTATATATTAATGGGTTATTTTATAATAAAATACGTAAATTAGTACAGAAAATTATATTATTAACATTATAGATGATAAATGAAAATTGTTATTTGAAATGCATACCAGAGAAGTTTATGAATTTTTTTATCTTATCTTATATAAACACAAATATAAAATCTTTTAAAAAAGCTCATTGGATCGTGTGAAAAGAACACAATTAATAATTTCAGATTTTTTATTTATTATTTTTTTTTATTTTTTGGAAGCACCCACTCTATAAAAAACAAATTTCAAAAATTTTTTTCAGAAAAAGGATGTGGCTAACATATTTTTTTTCATGCCACTTTTCAAATAACTATCGACTGTTTTTTTTTTTTATTTAGGGTTTGATTTGATTTGATTTGATTTTAAAGTTTGTAATTACTTTAACATATTTAGTGTTTAATTTCACATAAATTTTTCCAATATCTTGATGCATAATACTTGTATATGTATGCTCTTTAAATCATAGTAAAATATAAATCATTTGTATTTTTGATCTTTTTTGTGAATCTGAAGCCATTGATATCTTTATTTTCTAATCAGCAATGCAATCCATGTTACCGCGTAATAGATGTTATCCATTACGCGGTATCTACCTTTGCAAGCCTACATAAACAAATAACAAAGTACAGTTAGAAACAATTCCAATTATGTGTCATGGAAATTTCCAAAGTTATTAATAAAATCCTAAAAATTAAAATTAACTTTAAATAATAATAATAACTAATCAATCCAATGAATTATTAGTGGATTGATTGGTGAAAACTTTAATTATTAATAGCTTTTTACTGATTTATAATACTGTTGCGAAATCATTTTTAATTTTTACACAGAACATCAAAAAATTCATTTATACAATTACTTTTTTTATTGTTTGTTTTAAAATAAATTTATTTTAGTTTTACAATTCAATTAAACTTACTGGGAATAGTCATTAAAATATTTAAAAGAAAAATAGATTAGCTCAAAAAAACAATACTCGGTGATTCTTAAATTGAGGCCAGGTCAAGGTTGGTAAACAAGTTGAGATGTAATAGCGGTTTCATTGGACCGAAAAAGAGACATTTAACATCTGCTGATGGCATTATTATGCGTCACAGCAGTTATACAAACAAAAAACCAGGAATCTAATGAGATATTAGTGAATATTTTCCCGTAATAAACTGTTTACATAAGGTAAAATTTTGATTTAAGCATTAACCATAAGTAAATTTTTAATTGCGTGAAAACAGAAAATTGTGAAAAAATTCAACATTTTACAGAATACATTGTAATGATTCAGAAAAAATATTATAAAACTGGAATTATAATATTTAAAGGTTGAAATATAAATTCCTTTAAACATTCATCTAATGACTATCACAATGTTTCCTAGGAAAGCAATATAGAAAAGGGAATTTGTGATAGTGATTTTTTTGATGAATAAAACATGGTAAAATAGCAGATTTTAATGTGTGGAGACAAAAACAATATGACATTAATTATGTATCTAATTCTTCAATCATTTCTTTTTGAAAAATGAGAAACTAATAAATTATTTAAATGTTGACAACATTCACAAATTTTGTAAATAAAATTTCGTTAAATGAGAATTTTGTACTTCAACATGTACTAATTTGTTGGCTTATTTACATGAATGTAAACAAATAATAACGCATAGAAAGGCAACAATATGGTCTAAATATTTTGCAGAAAAATAATGAATTATTTTTCTTATCAGTTCAACTAGCTCATATTTTTTGTGACAATACTATGACTAAGAATTCGACGTGCCAATTTTTTTTTTCTTTTAGTTGCTTTCTTCAGAAAGAAACAATATGTCTGATTATTAATCCGGCAAATATTTTAATCAAGCAAACATGTAAAAAATATCGAGAAAATAAACTATTGCTATCAATATCTTCATCAGAACTTTTGCTTATCATGAATAAATATTCTGAATTTATTAACAAAATAAAAACAAGAAAATAATCAATAAGCATAAAAGCAAATTGCGATGTCTTTGTGAAGCGTAAGTCTTTTTTCTTATATGCAAATTTCGTGTAATTCTAATAAATTGTGATACACATAAAAATTGAAAATGCACTTTTCCAAAAAAAGAAATCAAATACCAAATGAACGCGATTCAAAATCACCGAAGACCTCGATATTTTATCAGAAACTGGTATTCTAATAAACAAAAAAAATTCAATTAAACTGCACTTATTGTTAGCCAAAATGGTACCAAAAAAGTGTAAACAATATCTAGCCCCTTAATTTTGCGAAACTGTAAACAATAAATTAAGGGTAACGCCTGGTATGAAATTGCTTAAAAATGCGTGGGAATCACCGAAAATTTTCTCTCCACAATTTTAAACAAGCAAGCTGATTTCATATTAGAACGCAATTAGTTACGAAAATGCATCACTATTTTAGAGCAATTGGCATCTTCATGTGGCACTCCCCTTATGATAATGGTTCATGAAACGTGATTAGCATGCATTTTAGGGGTTTCCTTTTTCTTATCCATGGTATTATCGATAGACTTAAAACTGCGTCAATAAAATGGGACAGCGATAAGCAAGACAGGTACTAAATCTTTATTTCACTTCTAGAAAGCGAATCTCTCTTGAATATTAATCAGCAGCTATAATTCCTTATTTCAAGATTTTTCAAAACATAAAAGAAACGCAAAATTGAAACAAATAGTTTACATTGCTTCTATAATCAATCTCTTCTAATTTTTGAATGTTTCAACATTAGAAGCACAGAGATATGAACAGGAATGTCATTAAATATGCTTTAAAAAAAACTTGGTATTAAGCAAAAATAATGCTTTTGAAAATCGCATATAATAACATCAATTTGTTGAAAATTTATTTTTTCAATAGATGACATCACTTACATAAGAATCACACACATACACAAAAAAGTACACTTTTAATATTTATTGAATAAGTCATATAATTTTTTAAAATAATTAATTTTTTCCAAATTTAAATTTACAAAAATAAAAAATATATATTTTGTATGTCTCGATACTTAAAATATTAAATATAGAAATTATTTAGGCGAACTTATATTAATTTACTGCCTATATATATTTCCAGTGAAACAGTTATATTTTTTGATGAATTTATCTCAATAAGAAAAAATAAACTTTAAATTACAGTTCACATATGTCCAAAGTCTAGAAAATTATAGCTGACTACTTGAGTAAAATTGCAGTCTTCCAAGGTAGTTGAAATTGTGAATGATTGGCTTGGGTTGGCAGTTTGCTTATATAAAAAATATGTCACGCCCAATCCGGATTCTATTTAACTCACATAATGTTTCTGGGCATGAAAAATCATTTCTGAAAAACTTAAAGAGTAGTTAAAAATAGCTTAAAAAGAATGCATGATTGGTTTGGTTTGCTTGTTGCTCGATGGTATTTTTTGCACATGAAGACTAATCATAGCCGGGAAGTAAGAATCATAAATGCATTTATCATAATCATAATTATAAATTCAATCATTCAATTACGATTTCTATGATTAGATAGTTTTAAATATTTCAATCATAATGTTTTATTTTTTCAAATTGATTTAGGCGAAAATATCGAATGAGAAAAAATAAGTAAAGAATAATTTGAAATAGAACTCCCAACAAATTTCGGGGATTCCGAAAAATATACCTATTGGATTGGTGTTGCCCTATTTTTCTTCCGTAAATAATTGTTATAGTATATATTTTTAATCACTAGGCTTTCAGATGTGAAAAAAACTCTAAGTTTTCCCACTAGCTACACATTTTTAATTAATATAATTTTCATCTGAGTAAGTTTAATTTCAATAATCAATTTTAAGAAATTGGCACAACAGCTCATGATTTTATGAGTTAGTTAAAAAAAAACTTGTTGAGGACCTTCATACTTTTTAGAATATTATAAACCCAACTATACAAACAATCATTTATCTATTTATCCTCCTCTGAGTTCACCATGACCTACAGGTAGAACTGTTCTCTTCGCAGTGGAAAGCCTTAGGTTTTATCATACTCACTAATAAACAACTGGTGAGATAAATATGTTTCTGCTATTTGCATGCACACCCATCGTTTTTTGGTGCTTGGGAGTTTTCCCAGTCTCCTCCCAAGCTATTCAAGGAGAGAAAAAATGCACTATTCATTAAAACTTTTTTTAAAAAAACAAAACGTGTAAATTTAACGATAATAGTTTTCTGCTTTGTTTAAGTTATCTCTAGGAGTGTCAAATAAATCCTCATTGACATTTTCTAGGTATATCTTGTCTATTAAATTTCAGCATCTTCTAAAATAGTTGAAAGATCATAAGCAAGTCCTATAACATATTTTTCATTAAATCTTAAAAAAGGAACTCCCCCTTTTTTTTTAAAAAAAATTTTCATTATTGATATTAATAGTTACTAAAATTATATGAAAATAGTTAAAGCTTAAAAATTTGTAATCAAACAACTCGAAATTAAAATTTATAATTAATAAAATTGATTTTAAGAATTTTTATATTAATATTAGATGCAATTTGGATGGTTTGAATACATGTATACATATTATTGAAAAACTGTATTTTTTTTCTTTCATTTTCGCATAAAGAATTCCAATTTTTCAATATTCGAGAAATATTTAAATTTGAGAATCTTTTATGAGTCGATTTTGAATTCGGGACAATTTTTAATACTTTTAACTTCGTTGAATATAAAATTTTTTAGCTCCCGAGCAAAATGATAATTTCCCAGTTTAATCAAACAATTCTATAGATTTTGCATTTTATGATGATGTGGTTTTTATCATCAAGTAAAAACATTCTATCTCAATATATTTTTATTTGGGGAGGTTGTTTCAATTCTTCTTGCAAAATTATATTTATAATAAAACATTATTCTCTGTAATACAGTCAGTCTATTGATAGGATTGCTCTCTTTGGAGAGAAAGCTCCCTACATCGGTCCCAGCAATATTTGCATAACAGAAAACGGTTGTCACGTTTTTGTTTTCAATAGAGCCTATCTATGCTCAGCTTTTCCAAAAGATAATAAATTGAAAATATTAAGAAATTTAAATAATTTTAAACTTTTAGGCTCTCCAATTAAGCGACAGTACATAACGTCTTATTAAGAAGCATTCATGTTTATACCATGAATTTAAAAGTTAATTTGCAAAATTCTAATACTTTTTAAAGTAATTATTATAAAAGTGTCTCATAAAAATTAATCTTAAATAGATAAATAAAATAAAAATTAAACTTTAAAAAATCAAAAAAAATATTACTAAACAATATTTACAGAAAATAGGTTGGAATTATGGGGCTATAACTATTTTTTTTAAACTCCAATGAGATTTTAAAAAGAAAAGGTTTTGAAGTAACTATTCTTTCTAAAACTTTTTTTTCCAACAGTTAAACTAAAGAAAAAAAGAATGGAGAGGAAAAGACAATAACATCTAAAAAGATTGATATTCATAACATTTCAAGATTGTAGTTGTAAAATAAAAACATCCATTTGTTATTTTTTTTACAATTTGATTTATTTATATTCACAATACTTTTTTTTTTTTCAAAAGAGATTGAGTATCACTTCCAAGGTGATTCAGGAAATTCAAAACAGTATTTTAAAAACTGAATTTTGAAGAAAAAATATATTGAAGAAAACTGTAATGTAGCCTTCCTTAAAATTTTCAAATTCTCTCTTCCATTAAAATTTTTCCAATTAATATTTAGTTACAATTTCTTGGCATTAACATGAAATATTAGTTTTAAAAAATAAATAAATAAATAAATTTATACTTCAAATAAGAACATTTAGAAGGTAATGATAGACAAAAACACATTTACAGGTGATTCTTTACACCATTTAACATATTATGCCTTCTCGCAAATATTTTCAGCATATATAAAGTATGTATTATTCACAAAATTGGGGATTTAAAATCGTTTTAGAAATGAGAAGTTTTTTCTATTAGATATAATTTGCAAAATATTCCGTTCTGCTATTAGTTTTATCTTTACATTGAATTAAATTTGCAAGAGAAGTAGATTATCACATGTTTATTGAAACTGCTTAAATGAATAATTCGTATAAGGGAAATTTTACAATAATCTTGCATTAATAAAGAGGCGCTATACTATAATAAAAATTATAATATTTTTATTTTATAAATTAATGATGATATTTTTTATCGGAAATGGTACACTATTATATATAAAATATTGTAAGTTTTTTTTCTTAAAAAGTATTTAGTAAAAGTAAGTTTACTCGTATATGTGATTCATGTATTTAAATAATAAATTTTCTTCCATAAAATAAAATATAACGAATATTCGGTATCAATATTTAAACTAACATTTAAGCTGCAAATTTACTTAATATCCTTGCTGAAGGAAGAAACTTTTGTCTCGATATTTCTCGAGGCAAATATTTTATTGAAGCATTATTTCTCAATCGTATGGCGCAACAAACAATTGTTTTGCGGGCGTGCCTCAGGTGTGTCACTAACAAATGCGATGATTTCTTAAGATTAAAACGATAAGTGATAAGAAATTTTATCTTTCTAATATACGATTATTCTTAGGTTAAAATAGATGTATTAATTATTTGAAAGCAACACATTCAATTTAAGTATTGAAAAACATTGTATGTAACACGGACATATAAATGATAAAAAAATTAATATTTAGTTTTATACTAAATCGAAAAAATTTATTAGTTTCAAATATGTTGCATCTAGGACTTATATTGTACTTAAAAATAACTATGCACAGTTTAGACACCTTTACACAACTTAAGTGTAATTTTTATGATGTATATTTATGTGAAAATAAATATATTTTTGGAGTAAAAGGTAGCTATAAGAAATAATTTTAAATTAAAAAAATTTGTACACGAATCCTTAAATTTAAAACGACATTTCAAATAACAGTATTAATCAAAAAAATTAAGGGTCCCTCTTTTACTAATTTTCATTTCAGAAATAATTTTGTGTACAAATTTACAATACTTAATCATATTTAAATAATTTATTATATTCAATTTTTATATTGCAATAAAATGAAAGTAAAATATTTACACTGTTAAAAATAATTCTGAATTAGAACAATAATAAATTCAGATTTATTAATGTAGATTTATACAGTTGCTCGATAATTTTTGTTGTTATAAAATATTTTAAGCCAAGAGATATTGTTCCTCTTTGAAAAATATATGATTGCAATTTTAAATAATTTAGAAATATGGAAACACAAAAATGATTTCATATTGTTCTTTTTTCGATTCTGCATTAATTTTTATCAATAATAAAAACAAGTATGAAAAACTTTAAAAATATAAATTAATTTTATTGTATTTACATCTGAAAATAAAAAATAAAGTAATGTGAAATTAATATTTGCATTGAAATTATATAAAATGTGGTTTATCAATTTTCCGACACAAATATTAAAAAAATATGTTATTAAAATATTTATTTTTCATGAATATAAATGAAGAAATTTTTCATCTTAAAAATTTGCCATAATTTAAGAAAATCATTAGTCTTCAAAAAAATCTTATTTTTAAAAAAGTGAAGAAATTATTATATATATCTCGAAAAAAGTAATATAAATTTAATTTAA
This sequence comes from Latrodectus hesperus, assembly GCA_037975125.1. Lineage (NCBI taxonomy): Eukaryota > Metazoa > Arthropoda > Arachnida > Araneae > Theridiidae > Latrodectus > Latrodectus hesperus. Next base: position 73,110,994 of record CM075850.1, on the reverse strand, counting down.
TTTCCTACATTTTAATTTATTACAAAATATGATAACTAATATAGTATGTTTGGCATCCTAATAGAATATTATTCTGATAATTAAAAAAAAACATCTCTTTTTATAAGACATTCAGAGACAGGAATAACACAGGCACAGAAGAAAACTTTACGCGCAGCGGCACCGCCCAGGTAGATTGCCGCACAATTTAAAAACATAACAACTTTCCGAAACTAAGTATACATTAAGTATTAATCACAGATAAATAGAAAAAAAAATGCTTTGCCCAGTCTTTAAGCTTAATCATTAATTTGGAACAAATTTTTTAGAAAATTTTTTCAAGTTTAAAGCAACAGAATTTGGGAAATAAAATCAAGTTGATTTACTCACCTGAAACAAGTCCAACGTACCAGGTAGATTGTGTTTAGACAGCGTAAAAGTAAGGAATTCTACGTTATTCGCGGGTTTCGCCCCAACATAGCCCGAGGCTAGACGCTTTCAATCATAAGAAGAAAAAAAAGATCAGATTGTTAAATGTTGTTTTTTATAACATGATTAAAGTATATAAATTGTCCTTTTTTCCACTTGCGTAAAAGGTAATGGGTAACAAGTGTCCGGCTGTTTGAAATGACCACGGTCAAAAACCAGGCGAGTCAACGCTCCTCACCGCAACAGTGATTCCTGCCGCGTTTTTCGTTTTTCCACAAACTTGCGCGTGGAATATTTATTGTTTTAAGCGATCGTAGCGACCTCACTTGATGGAAAAATGAAGTTATCGTAGAACATAATCCAATGAAAATTAGAAATTTAGCGGGAGTTTTAATTTAGAAAAAAAATTATTTTAATTTACTGTGAGAAAATACTTTTTCGTTTCAAAACTCAACCGTAATTTTTTGCGGGCAAACATAGTACATTTTGAAAAATAATATAATTTTCAAAAAAATTGTAAAAAAAAAGTCATTTGTTTTTCATAGCACATGCTTTTGCATGTCCTATGAAAAATTTTTACATAATAAATTAACAAATAATTATTAAAGGCATATACAAGTTAAATAAATAAAATAAAAAATTAAAATGTGCTTATAATCAAAAGCGAATTATTTCTCAGGACAAATCATTAAAATTTGTAAGATTTTAAGCGATTAACACCACAATATGAATATTTCCATCATGTAAAATGTATTATAAATTTCATTCAATGTTTGAAATGAATAATGTATTCTAATAAAAATATTTTAAATTATAAGTGTTTAAAAGCACTTATTAGAATTCGTTGATATTTCTTATTTGCATACGCTATAAGATTTATTAACGGAAGCTGGTGCACTCAAGTTACCTCAAACTAATTCGTAAAAAAAATTATAAGTGTTTCAAACAGTTACTATATAGCTAATAATTTAAAAAAATTATTCTTTTAATGTATATAAATATTTATTTTCAAAGCATTTTAGAAAAGATAATGTTGTGAGAATATGATGTATAATATATTATATAGATAATATAAGTAATACATATTTTCAGAACAAACGTTTATCGAATTCTGTAATCAAAAAATAGCTCGAAAAAAATAAATTGTACAATGATTTAAATTAAAAACAGAAAATTGAGATAATAGCCTTCAAGTACGGTATTAAGATGCTTTCATAAGAATTTTTTATAATAAAATCTCTAGCTTCGCAGAACTATGATTTTCTAAACAAATAATTTCTAAATTTTAAAAAGAGATTTGTTATGAGTGCCAGACATGTTTAGTGAAGGAAATATCAACTTTGTTTAAGAATGTACTTTAAGATAGTATTGTAATGCAATTGAAATTTAAGTTCCATTTAATTTAAAAAAACGTTAATCAATTAAAATGTTTAATTAACCAAATAAAAATTTTAATGAGGTCCATAGTTTCAGTTTAGTTAATTATAGAATATAAATATAAAAGCTTTATTATAACTTATTTATAAAAAAATTTTTGTTGCTTATTTTTAATATATATAAGTAGGAAAAAATGCTTATTGTTTTCATAGTTTAATTAACCCAATTGCTTAAGTATAAGATCTTAAAAAAAGTACGAATAAACATTATAAGAATATAAGAAAAGGCTAAAGGAAAATACATCTTGTTCATATTTTTAGATATGAAAAATGAAACAAAAACAATGAAAACAATGAGAAATGAAATAAAAACATACATATGATTAAAGTAACTTGAAATGATTCCTTTATACATTTTGTTCCTTCCAAAAATATGAGCAACTTTGTCATACTTTGTTTTTCATATTTTTCTCGTAAACTATGGATCGTACAGGAACGCTTCTTTGGGCAGTTTTTATGTACTCCCAACGTGAAATCTAGCTGTACAGAGTTCATGCGGTCGTTTTGGGACACCCTGTATATGTATAAAATGATTCATGAATAGATTATTGTATAATAAATGATTTAAATTATAACTATTACATAGTACGTAATTTTACTTCAACTATTACTTAAAACATAAATTGCTATAATTTTTTTAAAAAAAACTGATCAGCTAAACTTTCTCTGTACTTCTCCCCCATGATCCTTCCTTTTAGGGTAAAGATTCTTCTAGCGAAAAACCATGATATGGTTGCTCATATCATAACAGATCCACTTCCATACTTGACAAATGGAAGGAGACTCACTATCATATGCTTGTGCAACTGTCCCCCAAACATGCACTGTCCTGTTTTAGTAAAAATTGTGAAAGACAATTCGTTAGACAAGTTATTTTCCTTCAATTGCCAACTGACCTAGTTTTGTGAATGTGACACAACTGTAGATGCTCCCTACTTATGTGTCATCAACATCTGTGACATAAGACTTGCAAATTGCCGCTTTGTAGTCAAAGTTCTGTTCATTAAGATCCCCTCTAATCATAATCCTTAATATTAGAGAATCTAGGTGCTGATAGAGTTTTGCAGTCACTTTTGTTACAGTAGTCTGTTTTTAAGATATTACAATCAGCTTCAATATCCATTAGTCTTTTTCACTGAGCATCTGTTTGAAAGCACTATTTCGCTTTGCCGAGCTTGTCTTGTCACACTGTCTGTATGCTGTTATAACATTGGATACCGTACCTCTAGAAACGTAAATCGAGTTGTTTGGATCACACTTGCTTCTGCTCTTGGGGCTCTTTAAAATTTTTAAAAATCCGACATTTTACTTTTTTTTGAAAAAAAAGTAACTTGTTATAACTTCTCAATAAAGATACGGCATAATAATAGTATACATAAATTTTTATTCGCATGAAAAATGGATAACTATTATAGTTTTACATTCAATGTGATATAAAGCAATCTTCTTGCAATATTGAATTATTACTAGGTAATAAAAATTTAATATCATAAGGGAATGTATTACTAAAATATTTGAATAAAAACTCACATGAAAATTAAAAATATATTTTGTATAATTATTTTATTTGCTGAAGTTCAAAATTTTGTGTTTTAAATTTAATAAGAATTAAGCAAATTACAAGGTAATCAAGAAAATTTCTTGCCGTTTTTAATAATCTAAAAGCGTATGAGGCAGAAAGGGTTGCCTATTGTTAGTCCTCGAGGCAATCATTATCGGCATCCAGCACCTTCTGCCAATCTGTCTCCAGCTGACCAATCCCCTTGCGGTAAAACGCTAGGTTTTAGACTCAAAGAAGTCCATGAGTGCTTGGCGCAAGTTTGCTTCATTGGTGAAGGATTTTCCATGAAGATATTTGTTCAGGGAAATGAAAAAGTGGAATCTGATGGTGCAATGTCAGGAGAATAAGAAGGATGGCGAAAATCTCCCAACCAAGTCGATGTATGGTAATCCTGCACATCTGAGTGACATGCGGCCTTGCGTTATTGTTATTTAATTTCTGCGAGTCTATGTCCACAGTGACCGTTTGGTCTGTTGGTAGCAGCTCATAGTGAATCACTTCACGACTAGTACACCTGACACCAACTTCATCACAGACGGACAAATATCCCGACCTGAATTTGTGAAACCAATGTCTTACTGTACGTTTACTTTCCTCAAACGTTTGACATATTCAGCAGCAGCCCACTTTGAAATAGTAAAACAAACAATACCGAACAAGCTCGGTCGACACGCCCATTTCTCTTCGCTACTGTACAATGTTACGATTGATGAATATGCGCGGTGGGTCTCCTTTTATAACTACTGATATTGCTACTTTCGACTGACCGGTGTCTCAACTACGTCACATACTAATTTGCATGCTTATTTGCATATTTCAGAGGCAACGCGAAAACACAAGAACTTTCCTGTTTACTTTATACATTTCAAATCAAAAACCTGTTGCAATTTTCTTTGCCAAATAAAATTTTAATAATATTATCTCATTATTTTTCTTATTTTTAGAATTTATCTTAGTTAAAAATAATTCTGTTTTAATTAGATTTCATTATATTAAAATTAAATTCCAATTAATACAATCAAAATGCTACATAATTATTTGTCTCTTTATTAGCATTATTTTTCAAGAATTTTTCATTTTTTCCATAAAAAAATTATTTACCTCAAATTTAACTTTTTTCTGATAATCAATGATTATTCATCTTATATATCACGCGATTTACATTACGAAGACTGGAAAAACCTAATTTAATCCTGGAAATAGATTGGGTTTTTCCAGGAGGTATGTATTTTGTATTTTGAATATTCCTGTGACCTGTAAAACGTTAATGAGTTATCAAAAAGTAACAAATATATAGCATTAATTTTTTTGATAATTTATTAGCATTATCCAAAAATTGTTGAATTTTCTTTCGATAATCAGCAAAAAATTTTAAACATAAAATAAATAGTTTTCATTATTTTTTATACCTATTTAAATTTTTCACATTATAACGAAAAAATATGTGGAAAAATACAAAGTAAAGAGAACTTGTCATACTTCTTTTAATTTAATTTAAATTGCTGAAGTAGACATATTTTATACATTCATTTATCTCATTCTCATCTTATATTTTAACTCTTCCAAATATTATTTTAACATAAAATCATAAAATAATTTATAGGAGTTATGTGTTTGAAATTCTGCTTGTTTTGTGGGAAAAAGATTTTTAAGTGCTTTAAATATTTTTTATGGGATTCGCTGTAGTGACTGAATGTAAATTCGCTATAAGATTGCTATAAGTTTAAAAATACAGATTAAATGAATGGTCTTTTTACGCACGCAAATTTAATGATTAACTGGAAAACAAGGTGTTATTTAAACTTTAGTGTTTGTGTTTAATTTTTAAAAATCGGAAACCTATGAGATTGAATACAATTAGTCTTTTTAATAATACCTGCTACTAAATGTAAAGGCATTTATAAATTTCATGTCATTTATATTTTGAAATCGATAAAGATGTTTATTTTTTCAAATCTTAAGAGAAAATTCGCTCTGTTGTACTCTACCATTGAACATAATTCTTTAATTCCTGTATAATATCGAATTACACTACATTTTGACACTGAAATGCAATTGGATCAGTATAATATATGAGACATGAAATTCTATTATTTTATATAAAAAACAGTTGCCTGTTTTTTAAGTAACTAATTTTCATTATATGCCACTATTATTACTTTTTTTTGGCTTATTTGATTAATATGTCAGATTATTTAGATCAATCCCATCAGAATGAAAATTCCCATATTCGAACTTATCCGCTGCTGAAGTAGGGGAGATAGATGTTGCCTTTTTGTTCTTAGTATGCACAATTAAAGAAGTTCTGAATTAATTTCTTGCTGTATAAAAATTGATCTGATATGGATGAGAAGTCGTTTGTAGAGACAATGGGTTATGGATATTCAAAAACACTTTACAACAAATGTCAAATGTTGGTTTATACGTTAAGCGGTGTTCATATACATTCTTCTAAACTGACATATATTTTGAAAAAATTTATTCATATTTAAGATGACTTAGCATAAAACAAAAGCAGATTTCAGTTTTGCTGATTACTTTTGAAAACTAAATTTGAATATTTATTTATCATCACAAAAATATCTTCCAATTCACAAATTAAATAAACTTGAAGTATTTGCCTTCAGGGTCAAAAATTTATTATTCTTAAATTGAGGGATAAGTTCGAATAGTTTAACCATTGTCTAATAGATTAAAAATGCGATTTCATTGTAGAAAAGTTTGACATTGTAAATGAAGGAAGTCATACAAAAGGACTACGAAAACAGGATACTAATTTAGTGCCTAATGTAGATATTCGGTTTCACAATGAACGAAGTAAGCTAAATGTATAATCTTAAGTGAAAAATATTAAGGAAGTTAGCAATAAACATAAGAAATGTAGTGCATACTTTTTTTAATTGCTATTTATGGAAAAATAAACTTATACCTATTGATCTAGCAAACTTTAGAAAAATATTTTTATAAAATCCTAAAGTAATTGCTTGAAAATTAGAGCAAAGCGTATTGAAATCGCTTGAGAGAGAAAAAAAATTTAACTACAAAAAATGTTCAAAAATACGTATGCAGAATATGTGAATATTTATGGAGAACAACAAAAAAGATCGTTTTCAGTATGGCAAATAAGTTGTACTTCCTGTTCTATTTTCTTTTTAATTTTAAAATCTTTGTAAAACAATTGTATTTGAATTCTTAAAAGACAACTGTTGGTCTGTAACTTCTACGTTTTTATCAAAAATTTTTTTTTTTTCATTTTATATAAATCACAAAGGAAAATTAGTATTTAAAAGATTATAATTAAAACCACAATTAAATTATATGATTTTTCTATACGTTTATGAAAATTCAAACTTAATTATGTTTGTTTTACTTTTGTTAGGCAAATTGCTCCACAAAAGATCAGAAGTTACAGCAAAAAATTATTATTATTTAGCTGTATAAATTACAGGAAACCATTCTATATAAATATGTCTATAAAAACCCTATACAAACTTGAAAATGTTTACATAAAATTTGCATGAATCTGAAATTCATTCAATTTTAATCATTAGAAATGTGGTTAAAAAAACATTTGCAAATTTTTAAAAAGGAAAACAAAAGAAGAAAATAATGGTTAATCAAACTCTATATTTAATTTAAGCTGTTATTAAATCCGACTTGAATTTACTTTTATTTTACTTTTCCCATCATAATACCGTCAGGAAATTCTGCTTGTTTTGAGAACGAAGAAATGTCATTTTGCATGCCTTTCTTAAATGTAATCTATGCATAAGTTATGAGGGTAAAAAATATTTTGACGTCCTATCCTTCCTTCTTTCTAGAAAATATATGTAAATTTACAAAATAATAATAATATTTATTCGACTTTTTTTTTAAAAAAAAAAAGTTTGCTTTTACTCGCTGCAGCGAACATGTTTACGTTTTTCCCAATACATCAGCAATCGGAAAGGAATTGAAAAACGTATAGAAGTTGATATGATTAGAACACTTAATGATTTAATAACTGAAGACTATTTTCAAGCTTTCCACACTTTATTAGATTTGTTTCCAGCTATACATACGTAAGACCTATCACATCAACATACGTCTGTAATATGAGAGATCTCATTTCGCGGGGCAAAGTAAATTTTTGAATAAAGCTAATTAACTGTCGTTAAAGGAAATAGTAAAGATCGTTGTTCTTATCAAATCGCATTTTTATCTCAAAAGTTAAATACACGTTTTTAAAGCTAAATCTCAGGAAAGTTTGCAAGCCTAGTTCGCTACTTGATTAGTACTGATGAGCGATATATAGCAGGATATTTTAAACATTTAAAAATTAAATATATTTTGTTTCTCAATTCGAAAATCAATTTCGAAGGCACTCCTTAAGTCAGATTGGTATAGAATGTTCACTCAAAAGAAATATTTGTCACTGAAATTAAAAATTCAAATATTCTTACATGCTAATGTATCACAATTCTTTTTCTCTCATTTGATATATGTAGTTACTTTTACAAAAATAACATGTATGGTAGCATGTATGGTGAAAGAAAATATTAATATTTGATGAAAATGCTCATAGAAATTAGGAGAAGAATTTGGATAAAAATAGTAAAATAATATATGTTCTCACCGATTTATATAAACATATTTAAAATAATTAGTTGATTTAAAAAAATTAGCTTGTTCAGTTTTCTTATAAGTAAAGAATTTTAAAAGTGGTAGATAATGATTACTAAAATTCAAAGTCAATATTTCTTTTTAATCTTGACTGATCAAAATTTCTGTTATATGAAATCATATTTTAAATAAGTGTAAAATAATTATTTAAATTAGAGTAACGTACAATCAATCATTCCGTTTTTTTTTCTTTCTAAATTTCTTTCTTATTTTTACTTTTTTTAATGTCACACATTTTTACTTTATATTGCATATCTCTGTAATATTCAAGTACATTTTTAATAGCTTCTGATTTTTTTATTTTTTTATAATTTTTAAAAATTGTTATTAGCTTCCTAAATTTAATATAACTATAATATTTTGCAGCGTTTTATTGATAATCTTAAGATATTTGGTTTTTAATTTAATTTCTGTTATACCACTAAACAATGTCTCAAAAAAATTCTTCCAGAATATGTTTTGCGTTTAATCTATCAGGAAAAACACTATTTTAATTATTTACATTGATATTAATACTTTTTTATATAATAAAAAAATTCTTGATAAAGAATTTTTTCAAAAGAATTTCTTAATAAAGAATTTTTTATAATATTAAAAAAAGAATTAAAATCTGTATTATTTGAAATTTTTTGAGGCATGAATTTTCGATTTAATTTCTTTGTAATTAATATTCGTTTACTTCCTTATGGGTTTTGCTTAACATTTAGACGACATTTACTCTACTGTATAATCATTCAGAAAAAATATATTTATTAATTTTTTTAAAGCGAAAAATAAGAGTCAATGACTATTTAAAAACTACATGACTTTTATTAATTATAAAAATTTACATGAAAGCGTAAAATAATTTTATATGTTAAATTTATGTTGTAAAAATTAATTACAAAAACAGTTTTTTTTTTTAATCTCATTCAAAGGATTTCTGAAAAATCTTATGTTTTGACTCAGATACGCATAAATTTATCTAAATTTTGTTTTCAATTATCTGTGGAAAAATTCCGTCACTGAATTTATTTAATCGTAAATTATTTCCATATATAAACAGTAATTTAATTTAAAGTTTTTGTATTTGTGTTCATATTTCCTGAATTAAAACATTTGTAACACTTATACATGTTTATAAAATAGAGAATGTGATAAATTGTTCTAAAGGTAAAAAGCAGTATACTTATATACATAAGCATGAGGAAAGAAAAAAATAATAAGGCATTTATATATTTTACTATTATGCTTGTCAAATTTATCATTATTGCAGTGGTGCCATCTGTTGAATTATCACGGAACTTTTATTTTTAGATGGTTTTATTTTTATTGCATTCGTTTATTATTTATTAAGTTGATAAAAATGCTAGCGTTCTTGTTTCATTTCTTGCAATTCTATAATGTGGTACGCTGTTACATGAATGTCTTGTAAATTAGTAAAGACAAATAAAGATAAAAATTTTAATAAACTAGCAAATAATTTTCAGAAATATAAGAAATTAATTACTTTTTGGAAATCTATGGTAATGCCTCAGCCATTGCTAATTCTATTTTATTGTTTAATTTTTAAATTATGGAAACAATGATTGTTTAAAATTTTTCGTGTGAATATATGAAATCTTTATTTTATTTATTAAGAAAATGACAATAAGATACATTTAAATATTTTAAATTTACTTTACATAAATCATTTGTTAATTAATTCAGTATTTCATATAATAATATAAACTACACAATTTCTTCGTGTAAAATTTTTGATAACTTATCTAACCCATTATTACATTATATTAAATTATTGAATTACATTATTAAAATATTGAATCCCATTATTGTTGTTGTTGTTACTTATAACACTTGGACAAGCCAAGCTCACTATGCATTTGGTTAAGCGAATTGAAGTAAATCCCATTTTTTATGGATTCAATAATTCAACAAACAATTCGTTTACCTGATTATTATTTTAATAGTAGCAGGCATATATGTGTGTAGATATGATTAAGTTTATTCTTAATGCATTTATAAGTTTTTTTTTATATAAGAATAAAATAAAATGTATATAAATTATTTAAAAATTATAAAGCAAAAAAATATTTATATATAATGAAAGTAAAAGTAACTTCAAGAACATTTTCGAAAAAAATATGAAAAAAAAAATAATGAAAAATATTCTCGATTTTCAATACTTAAGATATTTTTATATCGATAAAATATCATGATGGATCTTTACTATTCTTCAACAGTATGATTTGGAAAAAAAAGATTGTTAGGGGATATTATAATAAGTTTTATATATTTTTTATCACCCATAATTAATTAAACGTTTTTAATTCTGTACATCTGTTTCATTTCAACCCATGGAATCAGTACATTTAATGAACGCATCGCAGAATGAATTGAGTCAACACCCCCTAGATACAACCTGCGCGCTGATTTTGTGACGTCAGAGTAGTAGTTGAGGGGAATAGTGAAACTAGTTTAAGACAGCAGATACATTGAGGGATTGTAAAGTGAACTTTGTGAAATATATTTTGTTTTTTTAACTCTGAGAGCTATATTTATTAAGAATTCTTCAAATACCAGGTCTAAATTTTGTTTCATGTATTAGATTTTCATTAAAACAAATATGCGATTTATAGATAAATGCATATATATACAACTTAAGTTTCCTTACATAAACTTTTCATTTCAATACTACTATTATTGGCTTACATTATGCCATTAAATTATAATATGTGCAACAAAATAGAGTAAAAATTGCACCCTTTTAATGTTTTATTATAACTTTTACACATTAAAAAATTCATTAAATTATTTTAATTCTTGTTTTATAGATTGAGAAATGCAACAGATATAGTAGTTTCAATAATTTTTATTATACATTTATATTTAATTTTCTAATAAAAGTTATTCAATAAGGGAAAATTATAATTTTAGTATTTACATATAATATATACTTAGAAGTTTGAAATAATACATGCACTAGAGTGTAATAATGAAAAATAATGTAATTAAGTTAATTTCATAAGTTGTGATAAACCATGAAATGGAAAATGAAGACAACACTGTTGAACCAAAAATTTTTATTATTAATATATACATAATAAAATATAAATAAATAATTTTTAAAAATTTTTTTCAAATTTAAATAAGACTTTTGAAGATAAATTTATTTAATAACATGCTCATAATTGACAAATACCAAATATCAATATTTTCAAATAGAAAATAATATATCTTTCTGTTCTGGTATATGAAGGAAAATAAGCATTATAAAAACTTCAATATTCATTACACATGGTAACAATATAAAATTTAAAAATGTATAATAAACTACTACATATTTTTATTCTGTCTAGTAATTTATTAAAAAACTGAAGTATAATAACTCAATTGAAAGTTTTAACTAACATTAGAAAAATCTTCCTTGATATTTAAAGCATTTTATTCAATAACAATAATATTTGATGTCAAATTAATTATAATGTTTGATGTGAAATAATTTTTATATTAATTATAAGGTCCTTTGAATTTAAGCTTTGGTTCAAGAAAAATGAAATTGCTAAAACTAATCAAAAAATGGCTCAAAAATTACCAGTGATATATAGAGAATGTAAGATTTTTTAAATGTGCTCTTTATCAGATTTTAAAATTAGCATACCATCATATAGTTGGGATATATTTTTTTATAAATAATATATAATGTGAGCATATAAATGCAAACATTACTTTTCAACCCCAGCTAAGATTTTAACACCAATGCAGAGAATTGAATACATATATTCACACAGTTAGTAACTTGCAATTAATTTCAACATGACAGAGGAGTATGCGAATATAAATTTTCTTAAAAAACAACCATCGTCACATGTTTAGTTCAAGAAAAAGTAAATCTTTAAAACTCATTAGAAAATGAATATGATAAATTAATTAAAATCACAAGTGATATAGCAAATGAGAGTTTTTTTTAACAGTTTAACTTCATTTAATTTTAAACACAAGTGAGCATTTTATAAACAAACATTGCCTTGCTAGGATTTTAACCCCAAAGTAGAAGGCAAACATGCACACAAAAACCAATTTTTTTATGGCATTTTGAAATACGAAAGGGTCTATAAAAATTTCACACACACACAATCATTATCTTCTATTAATTTGAACATGAAAAAGAAATATGAATGTAAGTTTACTTTACAAAATATTAAATAAATAGAATGTTAATTTCAAAGATTCTCTATTTAAAAAGCCTTATTATTAAATCAATTTAATAATTTTGATTCACTTTCTCAATTTAAAACTTTAATACTACATCAATTTAGTAATATTGATTCATAATTTGAATTTATAGAGAAAAAAGTATCATTAGAAAATGTATTCTAGAGGGTGTTGATTGAACAAGCGTCTCGAGACAGGGCCCGGAACGTCGGCTCCAAATGGGAATTCTAACGCATGCGCACTTGAAGAGAGTAGTTGCAATAATTTGGCGGTGTAAAATGTGACTATTGTTCAGACTTAATATTAGTAACCCTATGTTTTCTTATTCCCCGGTCTGATTTGAAACGAGGTTCGTGTTAGTCGATTTGTTTATATATGTTTGCAAGTTTTAATATTTTTTCGAAATATGAAGGAAAGGCGGAATCGTTTGCTTATATCTTAGCACCATATTTAAAATAGAAATAGATAACAACTTTATTTGTATTTTATATGGTGCTGAAGACATTTATTTTTTCGCAGATAAGGTGGATGTGATAATATGAAAGTAACAAAGAAATGTGAATTGCATTATCACGTTTCCTTCTTATTTCTGTATTCCCATGATAAAATTAATTTGACTAAATTGTTTTTGACACTATCATGCTTTAATTATAAATTAGCATCTCAAGTTTTGTTTTTCCAAAGCCAAAATTAAAATATCTGTTAATTCAAAATAAAAATTGTTTAAAGCATTTTTGGCACACATGATTTGTTTTAATAAACTTTGTATGTAATATAAATTTCAATAAAAAACCACTGAATAAAAAATATTTTGCTATTTAGTGTGTAGATTGTCAATTTTTTAAATTAAAAATTCAAAATAAGATATATCACAAGTTGTAAATATTGAACATCTGTAGTTCAATTTAAGAATGCGACTCATTTATTTGAAATACAAAAAGATTCATATTCTTTAAAAACGGGAAAATTTATAAATATCATTTATATGGATAAAAAGACACTCAGTATAACATTTCATTCTGATTTTTGTGTTTTAATAAAGATATTATAAATATAAATGGGAATAAAATATCGTATGTAAAAAACTGAGGGTGAAGCTAAATAAATTTTTTCACTAAATTTCTCAGAATTCGTATAACATTGGGATGACTCCGTGCCCAAAGCCACAAATATTGTTTCAAAACTTTTTTCATAAGCAGCTCAATTTTGAGCTCCAGATTATTTTCCTATTCTTGTTAGCCGTTTTACTTCTAAAGAATAGTGTACAAACATAAAATTAACTGAAAATGAAAGAGATGAGTTCTCGAAGAAAACTATTTCCGCGGAAGGTACCCAATGAGGAAGTACTTGATGAAAAAATATACTGTTCTCATGATGGTGATGAATTTGAACAGTGATTAAAATAAAGAATCTGAATTAGGAGAAATATTTTTGTAAAGAAACAATGAATCATACAATATTAACTACAATTCTTCTCTTCCTTTAGATAAATCAAAATATCAAGCTAAATAAATTTCAAAAAATAAAATTCTTTCTTAAGTAGAAACTTCGTATAAAATATTTTTCAGCTACTTTGTTAGCAATAATGTCAAAAGGGTTTATGCATAATCTGTTTAATAAACATAACAACTTACATATTTATAAACAGTAGTAAATTATTTATGAATAAATAATTAATAGTTCTAATAATGCATAGACATTATATTCACAATGAATTAATAAACAAATTCTTTCTTATTTTTACGAAAATATAACAATACTAAGTCGTTTAATCTTTAGAGAGGAAAAGATCATGTAAAGACAATACACACACATCCATTGTTTTTATAATACAAAGAAATTATATTCCCGATGAATTAATTAACTAATAATTTGTTATATTTATAAAAATATAACAATACTAAATCGATACATTTTTCTGAAGGAAAACGGAAAGCGAAGCTGTGAAATCCGCCATGTTTAACAATGAGATAAACTTCCTAGCCAGAGAAACTTATCGCTTTCTTTACATCGCCAAGTCACTGAATCATAGCCAAAATCTTCTGGGAGCCGAGGCTCCGGGCTCTGGCTCGAGACGCTTGTGTTGATTGAGTCCACATGTAATATTTACTGATGCCACTGAATTAAATCTGATAGAAATGCCACAATTTTATCGTAATAACTGATTTACCACAAGGTTAAATATTGGGTACCAGTTCTACAGAACCGGTACCCAATATTTAATCGTCGCGGACGGGCTGGATACTAATCACAACTGCACATATGTTGAAAATACCTCCTATTTAAATTTAATTAAACTAAACTTGATAAGTTTTTCATAAATAAAGGAAAAGCTTTTTTCTCTAAATCAGTTATTAAAAGTAAAACTAATATCATTTATTAAAATATGTTTATCATGAATCTTGAATCCTTCTGTAGCATACTTATTATCAATGAAATACATTAATACTTCAGATATTATGTTTCAGAAAATATTTAGACATTTCTCAAGAGAAAAAAATCTGAATGATGAAGTTATCATAAGTAGGAAACATAACTCCGTAACACCTGTTAGAGAACAAATTGAATTTTTATGAGCTTTTGACTTGCTTGTTTCAAATTTAGTTTCTCCTAAGTTTCTCAATTTTTTATTTAGCTTCATGAAGAGATAAATTGTTGGTATTATTTCTTTAATATCAATTTGCACATCACAAGACATTGTAGTGATTTTGTGTTATAAAAAAATAATGTATTACAATCTATTTCTTTTTTCGTGATTAGCATTTTATATACATATTATTCCCATTATTCGTGATTTCGCTTACTAAAATTTGCGTTTGAATATCAAAATCTTTACTTTTCTAATTGTTTGTTAAAATTTCTACAGTTTCACATCTTTAACACGCACACACACGCACAGAGAGAGATTGTATATTTAAAATCTTTATTTAAGTGTGTCACTGGTAACATTAAAATATTTTAGTAATCGTAAGAACTAATTTAATTATAATTTGATACACACCAAAAAAATATTCACAAATACTGCCATCCTTAAACTTTCTGAAATTCTTTTGCAGAAATCAATTTTAAATACTAAATGAAAAACCTCGCAATTTGTTCTAGCATATTAAAAATTAGCATTTTGATTTCTTTTGAATAACTTAATCACAGAAATCAAACTCTGTAAACATTGATAATACAAGTTGATATGAAAAAGAAATGCTTTCTTAGCCAGAATAAATAGTTATTTCTCTTTAGAACATCATTTGAAGTGTCAAAAAAACTTATGTTTTTATAAATAGATGCTGTGGCATCGAGTGACCGTAATTGGTTTTAGTGGATTAAAGTATTTCCTGGTAGGTTTCTTGAATTTTTGGATGATCCGGATCCAAACTGCAAATTCTATATAAAAAACGATGTATTTTCCTATTTTCGACATGAATAATAGAGAATTTTTTTTATTGTATCATTTAACTAAAATTTTTCATCCCTTCAAAAGTTTAAAATAAAATTTCATTTTATAATTAATAAAAATACATTATTAAACAAATTGATAAGAAAAATTAATTTATTAATCAAATATTATTAATATATGAATGAAAATCTTTATTAAAATTTTTTTATTATTTTACACTTCTGTTGAGATAAGAGAATTACATACATATGTCTTTGAAATTATATGTATTTGAAAAGCATTAAAATCTGTTAAAATTCATGAAAGATATAAATCTTGCCATGTACCTCTAAATATTCTCTAATAAAGAAGTGAAACTATACTTCTTGCGCATACATGTTTACTATATCCACTGTAACTTTTTAATTGCAGCAAAAAAAAAAAAAAAAAAAAAAAAAAAAAAACTGATTAATCTTGTTACCGTATACATACAGGTTCAAATGTTTCCGTGAAGGTTTCATTAATGCCAGTGACTTTTGTTGTGCCAGCATGCTTCTCTGAACCAAACCCTGAGTTATAATTTTTCACCCCTTTTAAAATCCAATTGCACTTTTCACCCTTTTTAAAATCAACACATTGCAATAGTGTTGAATAATATTAAAACAAATATACTATTATATAGCTTGATTATATATACAACATATAAGCGAATTGGCTCTCCTCTTCATAATTCTTTTCTCTCCCTCTGATTTGTTACTAAAATAGGCAATATTAAAATTAAAATAATGGGATATTTTAGACTATACAAATAGGTAACTCCACATTTTCTTTAAACATTCATTTATTATCAAGGGGGTGTGTATCTGTAAATTAAATCTATGAATCAAGAGAAAATATCTTTGGTAAAATTGATGTACGCTTGGTTATTAATAACCAAGCCTTCCTATTTATATAATTGATTTTGTAGGTGATAACATATAAGATCGAACTTACATCCGTGAAAAACTTAAATCATCATGCTCAAATTAAACAAATTAACAATTACAAATTAAATAAAATTAATGCAGATGCTTGTCCAATTTTTGGAAGCAATCTAATAACGACGACTAGAATAAAATTCCTATTAATTCAGTAACACTAAATAAATTCCCTCCTCGCGATTACCTAATGCAATACAAAAAACTGATCACGAACAAGCAAAAAAATGTTTAAAAGATAATATTATTAATGATAGTTCTTTAGACTACGTAGTTCCAGTGATTCTGTGGAAAAAGAAGAATAATAAATGCAGTTTATAGAGAAATTGCAGACAGCATAAACAAAGAAGAATATGGGAAAGAAGTCTGAAAAAACATTCTCAAACTACAATAACAAAACCAATATCAATTTAAACAAAAGAGAAACTTTCCCTAGAACTGAAATAAAAAAGTGATTTTTTTTTCAACTGAAGACACTCTTTTCAGAAATTGGATCTGGGGATATTTGGATATTCGTGGCTGCTTCATCAAACACTCACAACATTCCGTAGTCTTCTTCGCCAAATCTACGCGATTATAACCACAGTATGTAACCAAGTTAACGGGACAGTGTCGTCTATGTGTTGTATAACAAACAGTAGAAATCATAAAACGAGTAGAATTTTATTTATTTATAGAAATATCTGGTTAAAAATACTTCAAAAATTTCTAAATCATCTAAGACATTTTAAAACTCTCGAGGATTTTAAAAATTCTAGGGAATTTTAAAATTTCCAAGGGAAAAAACGGGTTCATTCTCAGAAATAAAGCTGGTTTTTAACTCCTTCACAACACTACTGGTAAATGAATATATAGCATAACACTTCAGAGGAATATACTATAACAATTTCCATTTCCGCATTTCTTGCACATCAGGTAATAATAATAATAAGCATGGCACAATTTACGCATGAATTTAGTAACATCTTTGCAGGAGTTGTAGAACAACTCAAATGCTCAGTCTGCTTTTTGTTTATTTTCATTATTGGGAAAACGTGATGCGATTCATATATCAAAATTAAATAATATAAGAAATTAATAAAGAATTAAATTGTAAGTTGAAAAATATGGAAGAAACATATGACGCCGAGGAAAACCCATGCAGTTTCCGAGATTTTGGATTAGATGATCGTATTTTAGAAGCAATTGCCGTACTCAAGTGGAAAGAACCAACTTTAATTCAAGAAAAATCTATTCCTCTGGCTCTTGAAGGTAAAGATATTCTTGCTCGTGCTCGAACTGGTTCTGGTAAAACTGGCGCCTTTGTTATTCCTATTTTGCAACAACTGCTGCAAAGAAAACGATCTAATTATGTACAAGAAACAACTGTTCTTATAATAGCTCCCAGCAAAGAACTCTGTACGCAAATTTTTAACAACATTCAAGAGCTCACACGTTTCTGTTCTCAAGATGTGACTTATTTTGATGTCTCTCCTCAAGTTGATCTTTCAGCTCAACGTCCATTACTTCTTGAAAAGCCAGATATTGTCATTGGTACACCTATGCGAATTTTGGCTCATTTGCAAGAAAATAATTTGAAGATACAACATTCGTTGCGTACTTTAGTTATTGATGAAGCAGATTTATTATTCTCCTTTGGATGTGGAAATGATATATCAAAAATTTTGAATTCTCCAAATAAACCTTATTTACCACCAATTTATCAAGTCTTTTTGATGTCTGCTACTCTCTCTCAAGATTTAGGAGATTTGAAGAAACTTGTAAATCTACACAATCCAGTTATATTGAAGTTGAAGGAACCAGAACTTCCAGAAAGCGACAGACTCACCCAATACCATATTAAATGTGAAGAAGAAGATAAGTTTGTTCTGATTTATGCTTTGTTAAAGTTAAATCTTATCCAAGGAAAATCGTTAATTTTTGTTAAATCTGTTGATCGTTGCTACCGTTTAAAATTATATTTGGAACAGTTTGGAATTAGGAGTTGTATTTTGAATTCTGAACTTCCTGCATCTTGCCGTATTCATGCTGTCAACCAGTTCAATATGGGCATTTATAACATAATCATTGCTTCTGATGAGCGTGTAGCTGATGAGCCAAGTAGTGCTCCTGTCCGAAAAAAGAGAAAAAAAGATTCGGAATATGGTGTTTCACGTGGCATTGATTTTCAGTTTGTCTCTAATGTTATCAATTTTGATTTTCCAGAAACTGTTGAAGCATATGTTCACCGTGTTGGTCGTACTGCTCGTGGCAATGCTGATGGTACAGCCCTGTCATTTGTAAGTGTAAAAGAAATGGGGTTGTTAAAGAAAGTAGAAGAATTCTTTTCTGATGATTCAGGTGAAACTAAAGCCCAATTTAAACCATATCTTTTTAAAATGGAAGAATTAGAAGGTTTCAAGTACAGAGCTAGAGACGCCTATAGAGCTGTTACCAAAATTGCAATACGAGAAGCAAGGTTAAAAGAAATTAAAATAGAAATTCTTAATTCCCAAAACTTAAAGCCATATTTTGAGGATAATCCTCGAGACTTACAAATTCTTCGACATGATAGGTCTCTTCATACTGTTAAATTAGATTCCCATTTAAAAGATGTTCCAGATTATATTGTCCCATCTACATTAAAGAATTTTGTCTCATTAGATGGTAAAAAGAAAAAACATTCAAAAAATAAATCTGGAAGTGGATCTTCTAAAGAAGGAAAAGCCAGAAAAAAGTTTAAGAAAAATCAAAAGGACCCATTAAAAAGCTTTCAATTTGCTGGTTTAACTGAGCTTGAAAGTAGAAAATACAAGAAAAAGAAAAATATGTAAAATAAAATTTATTTTGGTTAACTTTTTGATTGTTATTCTTTATAATATTTTAGTGTTTATAGAAGTATATGCTTAAAGATTAATCACTATATTAGCTGAAAAATTTATGATTCATATATCATTAAAGAAACTAATTATAATTAACAAACATTGCCGAAATGAGTAATTTAAATATCAAAATATCTAACTTTAAAACAAATTCAGTATTTTCGTGTTATTTGCTTGTTTAAAATTATTTACTTAAGATCCCATCAAATATACAACCTTATTAAAAATATTAATTTTTTTTAAAAATAAAAAATGAACTGTGAATGATGTGTGATTAAGACAAAAGTAACAAAATCTCTTATTAATCTTTATATTTGATTTTTATGAAAAAAATTTTAAATTAACATTTTCATATTCGACTTTATACTTGATTACTTATATTAGAAAATATTATTGTTAAAGTACCAGTTTCACTTTGTGCTTACAATATTTGATGTATTATTATAAAGTAAGTTAAAAATTACGAAAAAAAGACAATTAATAACTTGTTTGGATCAGTAATGTTCCTTATTTTTTAAATTTATTTAATAATCCTGTTGTTGGACTGAACAAAAGAGGAATAAAATATGATGATTTTACAAAGTGTAATATTTAGCAATGGGAACTAAAAGTATATTTAATATTTTCTTATATCTGTTTACAAGCTAAAAATTATTAATAAATTTTATATTAATTTAATTTATTAAATGTGTACACATAGATTTCGTTCCTATTTACTCAACTGTTATGAAAATAATTTTTTTAAATATTTTATGTGGTATGATTTTATCTATAATATTTGAGTTTTTATATCTAGAAATTGATTCAAAAATTTATATTTATAATTTTACTAAAAATAGTTTCCATTCACTTTTTAATTCTTAACATCTTTAAATTTATGAAAAACAGCAAAAATATGTTTTTATTAACTAATTATAAAAGATAAATAAAAAAATTCTTAAGGACTTTGGTTTTTTCAATTGGAAAAATATTGCTATGCACAATAATCAGTTTTTCTCATTTTACCTTCTTCATTACAACTTTTTTTTTTGAAACTGAATTTATAGCATTCATTTATGATTACTATTTTTGATAAACAATTAAATATTTGTGTCTTACTGTCAGAATTTTTTAAGCAGTTTTATTTCAAATTTGTATACTATTTGGAAAAATATTAGAAAAATTTTTGAAATTAGGATACTTTTCTGTTTTGCCGGCGTAGATGATAAAGTCGCCAAAAATGATACAACCGGCGCTAGAGGGAGTCTCCGCTGGTAACCTTTTACTGCTATGTTTCCAAAACATGTGATGGCCTTTTACTGTCAACGACTTTATTTCCACTCTTTTTTTTTTCTATTTCATAATTTTATGCTATGTTGCTATATATACAAATTTAATAATTTCATAAAATCTCTCTTGAAAAATCGGATTTTAAAAATATATCTTAAAAAATAATAATCGTAACAAATTCACATAAAAAATATTAAAAAAAAAAGATTTTAAAATATGCATCACCCGATAAATTGTAATCTAATACAATAAGTAAATAATTTGAGGCTCTGCAACCAATCATTCCACGCATAGCGTGAAAACGAGAACAACAATTAAATAAATTAAAAAATTTTTTATGTGTATACTGTGTGTTGTTGCCAATTGATGATTTAATTTTCGCTTGGTGAGATTTGTGCTGGCGAAACAGAAAAGTACCGAAATTAGATTTACCAGTTATTTTTAATTGCTTATGTTGGAATTATTTACATGTATCATTATAAATTTATCAAATAAAGATTACATTTATTTTAAAAATATCACTCAGTTTCATTGAATTGAATAAATCAATGAATTCAGTTGTTGATGCAGAATTAATGAAAATATGTTGACAGGCTCTTAGTATTTAATACATTAAAGTAAAAAATTCAATAAAAATACTGAGAAATAAATAAATTTTCGATTTATACAATTATAATATCAAAATCAAGGAGAAATTGCATCCAATATTTTCTATATTGAGTTTGGTATTGTCAAAAATTTTTTTATCTCAAAAGTTTTGTAAATTTTTTATAACACCCAGTTAGTAGTATGTTTCACCTTTTCAGCACAAGGAATGGAAAGGGTGGCACGTTATTCAGGCATCCCAGTGTGCCATCGCAGCCCTTGTGGGTGGGTCTTCCTAATTTTGTAACAGAAGATCCCAGACTTGGTCTGTCACTTTTATTAAAGTAATCATGTCCCCTAAAGTGTCACATGGAGAACAATGAAACCACAACACAGCCCCAGCCATCATTAGTGAACATGATGAATTTTTGATTGGGTTAGGATTCACAATACAACAAAATTCCAATAGTGAAAATAAGGATTCTAACTAACCAGGCTACACTTACCACACATTATAAATATATTTCCTTATTGTACTTTTTCTAAAACCATATGCTGTTCTGATTATTAAGATATTAAAAAATGGACCTAACTATATTCTGATATGTGTAAATTGGATGGTTAGTTTCCCTCGTGTATTGAAATCAAATTTTTCCCTCTTGTTGAACCCATTCTGAAAGATGGAAATAAATTTTAGCTTCTGATTCAAAATAAAAAGTTTTTTTTTGAAAAATTTTTTCTTCTGATTTTTTATCAGAAAAAAAACTTTTAATTCTTACTGCAGAAAATGTAAATTTATTTCACTATTCTCTAGCTTTTTACATTAATTTATCAACTCCATATATTTCTTTTATTTGAACTATAATCTTTTAAGAAAGCTGTTTCTGAATTCTTATTTTTTAAAAAAAAAATTATTGTTTTGTTTGTTTGAGAAATATAGTGTAATTGCCAAATTTCTGGGCATTTGTAATAAATGTTTTGTTTGTGTCTATTTTAAAATAAAAAGTAATTAATTTGTTAAAATTAACAACAGTCAATCAGAAAAATAAGCAAAGTTTAATTTTCTTTATCAATTTTACAGAAAATTTTATATTTGTACAAAAAATATAAGAAATAATATTCATATCTCATAAATTCCAAAGCTAAATTTGAGATAAATATATTTATAACATTTGAAATTTGTTTTTGGTTTGAAATGTAGAATTTAAAACCAAATTAAAATAAAATTTTAATTTGGTTTGAAATGTAGAAAATGTAGAATTTCAACTGGATCTATAAAGGATCCAGTTGAAAAGTTTGTGTAATTGTAGTTATATATTACACATATCAATTACATTATTTCTTATATGTAGACAAATATAACATTTAATCATACTGAATTATTTGTTGAATGTTTATAAATAGTTTTATTAAATTTGTTCCTTATCTTGATGTTACTAAACATTTGAAAAAATTAATATGCTAAATATAAGTCTAATGTTAGATTCATTCATTCATTGTCGTGTGCCAGCTAGGCTGGCAACATAGGGTGCACTGCTCCACTTTTCCAACTGAACTTTATTTTGATGTGGAGTCCAACTTCCTCTATACACACATGCCATAGGAACAGTTTATAGGGTAGGCAATCATCGACACCTCATTTATACAAGGAAAGGACAAAGACAGGATAAGTAGAGAGAGAAAGTACATCCATGCCCGAACCGGGATTCGAACTCAGGACCTCCTTATCCGTAGTCAGGCACGCTGACCACTAGACAAGTTGGTCGGCCTAATTTTAGATGAAATCACAATATGACAGTAAAATTTAGAATCAATCATTTAAAGATTCCTTGTTTACCTAGTTGGAAAGTTAA
This sequence comes from Latrodectus hesperus, assembly GCA_037975125.1. Taxonomy (NCBI): domain Eukaryota; kingdom Metazoa; phylum Arthropoda; class Arachnida; order Araneae; family Theridiidae; genus Latrodectus; species Latrodectus hesperus. The sequence goes on along the minus strand of CM075850.1, from coordinate 73,087,815 downwards.
CCTAAAATAGCAAAATAACAATAGTGAAGGAGGAACTGAGATAGGATTGCAGTCTATCACAGTTTCTCCTTCACTATTGAGCAATATGAAATATACATTGTAGTTATGTTTTTGTTACATCATACAGGGTGTATACCCGAAAGTTTTCTCCCTTATAAAATGTAAAAATGGATCATTATCTGAAAAAATTCTTCCCAGAAAACAATGTCACACGTTCAAAGTCTTCATAATGACCTACTTCTACTATCCAAGTAAATCTATTGTAGTCTCAAGTAAATCTGTTGTATAAGAGAATCCTGAAATATAAAAACAAGGATAAATACGCAAATGCTTTATAGGAGTAATTAGCTACCTGCTATGCAGTGTCAAATACTGAAGGGCCATAAGCTCACCCTATTCAAATGATTGAACATAGTTGAATAAAGGGAGTTATTCCAGTCCTGCATGTAGGTCTCTAACGTGGCTGCTTGAAAGTTTTCCAAGTTGTACTCCCCTATGTTAGGTAAATATGCCCAACTATCTATTAAAAGGTGTCTCAAAAAATAAAAATGCTAGACATTTAGATGTCTTAGGTTTATTAAGTTGTCTGTTAAATGATATCAAATAGTGAATGGGAAAAATGATCAAGACTCATCACAGCATAATGATAGGACAGTAAGCTTCAGAGTAAAGTCTCTAATGTAATTTTAGCTACTGTTGAAAAACTGATCTTTTATTTAAAAATAGATCTTTTATTCCTATCTGCATTTTTCAGGATTAGAGCTTGGGAAATCCTTTATAAAATAGAATGACTTGCTTGGAGTCATTCTATTTTATAATGAATTTTTCTATGAAGAGCCATTCCTAAAGACAATATGCAATAATATATTGTGCTCTTAGGAGTAGGTTCTGAATTTGAATTTGATTATAATGGATGCTTAAGAATTCCTAAGATTTTTTCCTTTGCAATACTTGAATGAGACATTGTTTATAAAAATACTCTAGGAAAGCATGATGTGAGAAATATTTCTCGTACAACAACCTTTAGCTGACTCAAAGTATCAAATATGCTTGAATGTCTAAATCCTTACTAGATTTTAACAGTAAGGTTCTCTACTAGAAACTATGATAGAGTGAATGATGAGCACTAGCATAATTCAATGGTAAATATGTTCTCTCGGAGTACAAATAATTTCAAATCTTTGAATTTTGATTTTTTTTTTAATTTTGAAAATACCAGCTAAAAGGAAATATTTAATATATCATGAACATTTGTACTAAAACTGGAAAAATCATTCAAAGTAAAATTTACTCCTATTTAATATGATTCCAAAAATCTATCAATTATAGGAAATTTGTTTTAAGTCATAATTAATTAATATAATAATAGTTTACAATTCATATACTGAATTGTATTTACATCTTAATTTTTGAATTGCATAGTGAGATGTATATTAGTGAAAAATTATGATATAACACAGTCAAAATCATTAACACCTGAAGTATGCTGATCTCCAATATAATATTTGAATAGCTCTTTTTTCTTTTAAATTTGAATTTTTTAGACAAAAGAAAACAAACTCGATTCTTATTCATTTATTGTGTGAGAGCTTAAGTCTTATTCATTAGAAAAATTTATGTTGAATTGAAAATCAAATGGTTAGCATTATGGCACTCATTTCAGCAGTTTAGATTTGATTTCTATTCAGCAGTTGAATTTTTGTAATAGTTCAGAATGCACTTTAAACTGAAGGTCCTATTGTAATTAGCCCCTCATATACAAGAAATAACAATTGAGCAACAAATCAAACGATCAATAAAAAAAACAGATTTTTATGAAAAGAATTTGAAATTTCATTATTGATGAATATGTAAAGATTTATTAACTTCATTCAGTCCCTTTAATGACTCGATATATTTATGAAATATACTTTGCTCGTATTTTTGGAAAACATAATAGGACAATAAAAACAGTAAAAGAATGATTATCCTTCAAAGAAAAGTAAAAAGATATATTATTAAAATATGTATTTGGAAATCAGTTTTGTTTATTGTTCTACATGCACTTTGTACATGAGAGCTAATTCAATCAGAACTTATGATTTACAATGGATTTCGAACCACTGCAAACATTGAAGACAAGGATGTTAAATCCATTAACTGTTTATAAGTATTTAAAGCTAACTTACACAATGTGAGTATAATCTTTTGCCCATCACATCAAAGATGTTTTGGAATGGCATAAATTTTAAACTAAAAAATGATTTGAATTTAGTATTAAATATATAAAAATACTTTAAAATCAATGCAAATTTATGGAACAATTATTCTAAACTAATAATCATTATCATATAAAGTTTACAAAGTAATCTCATATTTATTTAAAGAACTGAAATATTTTTGTAAATTTATATTTTGATAAAAAGCCTATTTTTTGGAGGAAAAATAGAACTATAAACTGGAATTACTCTTTATGAATCATATATAACGAGTTCCTTTTGATATTTTACAGATTCCAAAAATGTTGGTACATTGTCCAATTATTTTTTTAAAACTGTAAGATTATAAGGAAAAATTGGATTCAATTATATTGGTAATATTCTGCTTATTTTATGCTATACAGTTCACTAAATTGTAATAGGTTTAAATTAAATCATAACAATAAAAATGAAACATACAAGTAAATTTTTAATAAGCAATTATAATACATTAAGTATATCTGACTGCATCCAATAATTAAACTTGTAACTATAATTTTTTTAGGATTTCTGGAATTAGTTTAAAGTAATATTAATTTTAAAAGATGCAAATCCAATAAAAATTGAAAAACCAGAAGAAAAAGAATCATCAGATTTTTCATTCATTATTGATGCATTTAAAATATAAATAAATAAAAAACATTGCATATTATATGAATGCATTTTTTTTCTTGCAAATTTTGCAAAAGTAGCTAATTTAAAAATTTTAAGGTACCCTTTTTATATTTTTTAATTTTCTGTGAGTAAATGTTTTGTTGAAGCAAGATTTAAGAAAAAATTATTTTCCATTTATTTTAAAAGATATCTTTTAATTCTTTATCTTACTATAAATCAAGTGCATGACATAAAAATTATTGAACATTTATTTATGAAAAAAAATGCATAATAGTAGATGTGTTAAATATGAAAATTACTTGCCTGATTACTAATAAATCCAGTTTCAACATGTGATTTAAGACATGAATGCATCTTATATTACAAAGTTTTTCCTTTGATAAAATTAAAAATGGATATATTTTTCTTGATAAAAGGAATATATATATATATTATTTAATGCATTTGTCAAATTGTTACACTTGAGCTGTTATAACAAGATTAAAATTTTTTCAGTATGATAGTAAAACTGATAATTAATATCATATAACATGAATGTATTGTCATATTTAATTGGTTTAGTTGTACTATGTTTTTCACTAGGAACACATAATTTGATTGTGACATGTTTAAAATAACAATGTGTCAAAAATGCTCTTAACTTTTTTACTGTGTATACTTTGCTTATAGCATTTAATCACATGCCTCAATAAAAAAACTATTAAGTACAATGTTTTAATTCTCTTGCCATTAATAACAAATTGTATCACAAACTGTATGATTTTTTACTATATATAATATCTATATTAAAAAAAAACATAAATTGTTGTAATGGATAAATTAAGAATAGTGAATGAATTTCATTACACATTTTATATACAAGAGAATTTTAATACTCCTTATATGTGTGGGTATGGCATATAAAACTTTTCAGAATATATTTATGTGTATAGTTGGATTTTATAAATTTGAATTGCATTAAACAATATATTTAAAATTTATTGAAGAATTAGTTACTAAATTAATTTTTATGAGAAAATGATAAGCAATTACTTTGAAACGTTTAATCATGACAAAATAAAATTGTTCTACAAACAGTACTCTGATCAATTAAAAGCAATGGAACTAAAAAAAAATTATGGCAGCAGAAACATAAATATTTTATCCAATTATGAAATATAATTTATATTTTCTCAGAACCAAAGATTCCTGATTTTAAGAGAACCAGAGATAAAATATTTGTTTGTAACTTTCAGCATGGAATAAGAACTTCACAATATTTATTAAGAAATGAATCATAGAAAATTCTTATATTTTTTTAGTAATCATTTTTAACCTTTCATTATGAATATATTGTTATAAATAGATCAAAATATATGCATGCAACACATATTTATATAATTACTACCTTTTACTTTTATTTTTCACAGATAAGTTTCATGCTTGATAACAGTGCCTAATTTTATAGAAACTATTCAGAATACACAGATGTGTTAATTTTTAAAGTTAATCAAGAATTACTATTATTTAAATTTCAAATCGAAAATGTATGTAATCATACATTAATTTAAAAAAATATAAATTTCCAGTTTATAAATTTAGATTTTGATTATAGAACTGTAGGACACAAATATGACATGTAATTAGCTTTATTCCACAAATTTGTAGCATCTTGTATGCTATTAGTTTGCATAAACGACCAATACTAAATTGAAAGATATTAGCTTAAGCTATTAATAATTGATCCTTCATTTTTTACTTCAAATCAGCGATTATTTTTATGCTTTGCAATTACTAATAAAATATTGTGTGCATTTTAAAAATAGATTTTCTTTTTAGAAATCTATATATGAGATGCTAATTTACTTAACAATTATAAAACATAAGAAATGAGATATTCAATTTTACTTGATACAAAGTTGTTACTTCAAAATATGCATCTACTGGAGCATTTACTGTAAGAGTTATTGCCTGGCAGTTAGATAGACTTTTAAAAAATAAATACAGGATTATTAACTTTTATACTTTAGAATTAGACTTCAATATTTTTAGTTTCATGCATCACAATTTTACATTACTTATTAGAAATAATATTCAATAAATTTTGATTAATTAATAAATATATTTTGTTTTATTGGTGCATCAAAAATATAGATCATTTTTCCTTATATAGTTAAAAATTCATTTTTTGAAACTAAATTAAGCTACACAAACAAAAATTAATGAATGTCTGGCAATTATCACAAGATTTTTATTCACAAGTCATTTACATTATTGTTAAAAGGCAAAATGTTTGATCACTGTGTATTCAAATTTATATCCTGAATCTGTTAAATTCAATTTTGAAAAATATTCAGAAAAAATTAATATGAGTAAATAAATAATGAAGAATTTTTTTCTTGGCATAATTATTCCTAGCAAAATATTTTGATATTTCAAATCAGTCTGGTAGTTGATAAATAAACAAACCAAAAAAAGTTTATTTAAGATAAATTTTATAGATAGCTTGTCAGTGTCAGTTCATCTTGCAGAAAAAACTTTGTTTCATATATTGTTTCATTTCAGCCAGCAAAACTTTTAAAGTTTAGCAGACTGTTCAATATATCTTCAACAGGATTTATGAAAAGAACAAAACCTTAAAGTCATAATCGTTTGAAGTTGAATTCCCGTAAAAGTACTTTCATTATAAAGAATAAGAATGGAAAATAATCAGAGGAAGAATTATCATTTTAGTGCATTTTTTTTTTGCTAACTTCAATCTATTCTTGGAAAAACTACACTTTCTGTTGATATTATTAAAAATTTAATTTGTATTAAGCATTTATATCCAAGAGAATTGGAAAAAACAACTTCCTTTATATAAAATTTACTTTTGGATTTCAATTTTTTGTAAACAAGTATATTATAGGAATAAACAATTCAGTACAAAAAAAACATGAATTAATAATGAAAAAAATTTTTTCTTTTGTACAAGCATTCTTATGGAAGTATTTGATTATTCAAAATTATATGTAAATCTGGTAATTAATTACTAATCCTTTACAAACAAATATATTTATTTTGGAACTTAAGAAATATCACAGTTTATTATTCATTATACAAAATAAAATATTCTGAAATATTTTTGAAATCAAAAAATAATTATTAAAATAAAGATATAAAATATTGCAATAATGTTAAAAATAAAAGATTAAAATAAATTGTACAATTTTAAATTTATATATATATGAGAGAAAAATCTTAATTTTTCATTTTAAGTTTGATTTGTTGATTTGTCTTTATATTTATGATTGATGTCAAATAGATAAATGTATTAAATTTTCGTAAACTTTTTGATGATTTGATAAAGATTGATTTCCTTTGTTCCTTAAATTGACATATTTAATACTGCAAAAGAGAAAAGACTGGAGCCTCGACTTTTTCTTTTCCTTTAAGCTCACTCAATTCCATAACAACCAAACAATATTCAACAATTCCACCTATACTTTTTATTAACTTCACAGAAGCTTCCATTGAACCTATAAAAAATTGTAATGTAATAAATAAAAATATATTAAAGTAGTATTAAAGGATATAATATTTTCATAGAATATGATTTTTTAATTAAACTTTATAGTAATTTTTAACATTCCCATTGTAGTGAGATTATGAAAAATATCTCTATTCTTGCATCATAAATAACGAATTGAAGAAGGAATTTGTATAGCTAAGGTATCAATTTAGTTAATCTTTGTCGCTGATGTGTAAATTAGATTGATATACAATGCCACTAAAATAAGATTAATGTCTATTTAATGAGATTCTAAATATTAATGAAATAGTATGAGCTACTTTAAATTTAATGATACACTTCAATAATTGTAATTTTTCACTTTCAATAACAAAGGATGATTTTGTATCAATTGACAAATTCTCAATGAATTTGAAATGTCTTTTCATACTGTATCATTCGATAAATTTCTATTTGATGTAATTTTTTCATTTAAGTTAATATTTTAAACCATATAAAGGAACATTGGAAAATTTTTGTAGACAAACTACACAATTCAAAATTTATTTTTATGTAAATTTCTATACACAACTACTCAAATTTTCTTATTTCCTTATAGAATTAACTAAGAAAAAGGAGGTTAAGTGTTTTTTTTTTTGAAATACTTAATTTAATGCTTTCAAAATCTTAATATATACTGATTTATATTTAAAACATTAAAATTTTTTAAATTTCTAACCAAAATTCTAGCATTTTACAAATTCTTTGTAAAATTTATAACACAATGTATAGCTCAAAATTACTCATTATCTTCACATTATTATCATGCTCGTTTTTATTATTGAAATAAAGTTCTGTAAAAATAATGTTTCTACATCATGTAAACAAATATAATTTACTAAGAGATATTAATAAATTTTAATTGTATGATAGTAATTATGATTTTTGCAACCATTCTGATTAGACTTTTCAAATTTCTAATCAAAATTAATTTTTCCTCTATAGCAAAATTTTTATAAATAATTTTTTTTTTATTAATTATGTGTCCACTTTAAAGTATGAAAATTTTAAAAAGTTCTTTTTGCAAAATTTTTCCAAGCATTATCAAAACAAGAATACGTATTTGTAAGACATAATTGTTCCTCCATTTCCTGAATTAGCTGCAAAATTATATATATATTGGATTTTTCAAAAAGTACCTTAGTTAACTTTTTTTTAAAATAAATGAAAAAGGAAAATGTTTTCCTTATAGCAAATAAAAATTTTATTGAATCATATATACTGTCCATTCTGGCCCAATAACTTTTCAATCTTCTTTCTGGCAGTAATATTATTCCAGACTCATAATATGTTTGGTTTTGCTGGCAAAAAATCTAATCTAGGATTTTAACCTCTTTATTGAACTAACTTTACCCTTTAAAAGATTTTGTAAAGACTCCAACGAAACAAATAATTAAAAGTACTAGATCTATAGAATATGATGGGTGTGGCAGTATATCCCATTCAATGTTTTAACAAGTTAATGAATTTTGCATAAAGTCTTACCTATCTTGGATAATCATTACACCTTTTTTATTGCTTGATTCTGAGCTCTTCTGTTTTTTGTTTAAGTGAATAATTTGATTCAAGCTGATGACAGTACGCTTCAGAATTGATTGCTATGTTGTCTGGTAGAAACTCAGAAAATGTAAATTGCACTAAATAGCACCATCCTTTACTGATGAATATAAGTTTTTGAAGTGATTTGAGCCATTTTATTTTTTTATTCTATAATCTTTTGAATTTAACATTGTTTTACACAATTCATATTTTGTTTCAATAATGAATGATCAAATTCAATAAATTTAATCTCAGCGATTTCACAAGTTGTTATTCACCGATTTGCATTATTTAGTGCCTTTACTGTGTCTTCAACTTTAACTGGCCTAGAACACAGAGAATTTTTGGCAGCAAAATGGCCAGATCAAAATTTCTAAAATCAGTTTGGTCACTAGTGTTTTTTCAATACATCTTCTTCATACACATTAACTTTTGTTAGATAACTTTTTCCTTGCTTGAACAGCATTTTGATATAAAAGTATGTCAAAAATGCTGCTTTTTGTTTTCCATATTTAAAAGGGCACCAATCGCAAGCTACTACATAGAACCTATCAAATTTTTTCACAAACATGCCTTGCTAGATCAGCTGTCAAAACATATAATGAACATTAAGTAAGAAGATGGCTGGGAAGAAATATAATTAATTAAAGTGTTGAAAAAATGAAATTACTCTGAACAATCCATATATATATATATATATATATATATATATATATATATATATATATATATATATATATATATATATATATATGAGAGTGGCAGAAATTTTTTTTAACTACTAATTATTTATTTCATTTAGATTGGAGAAATGATATTGCATATGGGCTTTTTGTACATGCTGATATATGGAGCAAGTATCCACTAATAGGAAAATATTTTTGCTTTTTATGGTAATCTTATATCTTATTTCTTTTATTCAGTTACTAAAATGCCAAGTATCATTCAGCTTTGCAACTTAATAATTAAATAAAATTATTTATTTTTTATATTCTTTAATCAACTAAATATACATTATACATTTACCTAATAATCACTTTCTAAACATTTTCAGACAATAATAAGTATTTTTGTTACAAAATTCTTATTTTTATGAATTTTAAGTAACTGATACTGTCTCAATAAGTTTAAGACAATAAATAATAACTTTATAATAATTAAAAAATTTAAACAGTAATAAATTCTTCAAAATTTTTTTACCTTTTTTTCTCTGGAAAAAAGGGGGAAAATGAGCATTCCCCCCTCTCCGAATTTAAAATAGAGATGTTAAAAAAAAAGTGAATTGGAGAATAGATAATACACGTTCTTAACTATCTCTTAGTACATTAAATGAAATAAAATGTTTGGAAAATATTAAACAATAATATCTTTTAGTTGAAATAAGCTATTTTTTAAAATATACTCAATCAATGCTTTCATTTGATCAATCATTTGAATAGAATGCATAAATTTTTAATTATAAAAAACTTATGCATTAAAATTTGCAGTGTTTTTTTAATTATTAGAAAGGATTAGATTTTATATTATTTAAATAAAATTTAATGAAAATTATGATAGTAATTAAGCTAAATTGACATTTTTAAATGCATGTAAATAATTTTGTTAAACAGTTCATTTTTTAAAAGTAATATTGCAATGAATAAATCTGAATCATTTCCCAAATTTTCTTGAAGCTACTCACTTAGATGATTAATAATTTATCTTTTCATATTTGGTTTCAGGAAACATTAAGCACATGCATCATACAGTTCCAAATAATCTTTGCACAACTGATTTAAAATCTTTTTATTATATGTATATATATACAGGGTGATTATAAAAAAACTTTGCCAACATCTGCACTTCTAGCGTCCATTCTATTTAACCGATCAAGATGATACTTCAAATATAGTTCTTTTGAGATATGCGCTCGAGATTCTGTGAATGGCAACACAGTGGCCCTCGCGGTTACAGTTATAGTGACAGAAACTCGAAATTTTCGAATGGCAACGCCTACTTTTTACCATCGCAAAATGTTCAGCACATGCGAAAACCCTAAATAGCGTTGAAACGGTACCGATATGTCCGAAAACCGACGTGTTATACACATACAAACAGTTCTTCAAGGCGCACGGAGGAATAATGCATACGACAGAGACAAGACACTGCTCAATGATGAGAACACATAGAGAAAAAAATCTTTATTAATTTCAAACATTTTCGACATGAGTGCCATCACAGGCAATAACGCATTGCATGCGGGAGACGGTGGACAATGTCGCTGCACGCAACATGGCACGAGGGATGTTTCCAATCTCACGCCGTATAGAATCCTTTAAGTCCGACAATGTTTGAGGATTGCACAGATAAACTCTGGATTTGAGATAGCCCCAAAACCAGAAATCCATAGGCGTCAGATCTGGGGATCGCGCAGGCCACGGAAAAGGATAATAGCGTGAGATGATGCGATCACCAAAATGCTGATCCAGGAGCCTTTTAACTGACCTCGCTATATGTGGAGGTGCGCCATCTTGCATCCAAACAATGTCATTGAGTGCATTCAGCCAACGCAACTCCGGTAAGACATAATTTTTCAGCATGGCTGCATACCGAGGGCCCGTTACAGAACATGTTGCAGGGCTAGTCGGGGTCGTTTCCTCAAGGAAGAACGGGCCCAGAACAAATGTAGCTGTAATGCCGCACCACGCAGTCACTTTGGTGTCAAATAATGGTATTGGCGCCACAGCATGAGGATTCGTCTCTCCCCAGTGCACACAATTCTTTGTGTTAATGCTGCCATTTAAGGTGAAATGCGCCTCGTCCGTCCATAGTATGCGAAGTGGCCAGTCGTTATCCGCATCATATCGTAACAAAAATGCATTTGCGAAGTCCAGACGTTGTTGTGGGTCACCCGGCTCCAACATCTGGACGCGCTGGAACCGATAGGGAAACATGTGAAGTACCGAGCGCAAGAGCTTGCGGACCGTTGAGTTCGGAATATCCAACACACGCGCTATGCCTCTTGCGGTTTCTGTGTGTCCTGCAGTCACTGTATGGTGCACTTTCATGACAACGTCCTCAGAAACAGTTGGCCGTCCGGAGCGCTGTTTGTCACAGGTGCAGCCTGTATCTTTGAATTTCCGCACTAAATCACGCAGAGCTTGCAGAGTACATGGGCCGCGTCGTTGTCGATGATTGCGGCGATACACACGCAAGGCTTCCGCAGCGTTCATCCCATTTTGGTAATAGAGTTTGATCAATTCACCACGAACTTTCCTAGGAAGACTCATATCGTCGGCATGTGCGAGTTCCCGAATGACGACTTCGCATACCCGCTTGGTATTTTATAGGTTTCCTACGCTGAATATCTGGCCACCGGCGTTCTGTGATTGGTTTCTTGACTCTGTCACATGCAAATTTATTGCGTGCGCCTAGATCGTGTTTTATTGGCCGGTTTTCAGAACTCTTTTTTGTGTTTGCAGAACACGTCCGTTTTTAGACATATCGGTACCGTTTCAACGCTATTTAGGGTTTTCGCATGTGCTGAGCATTTTGCGATGGTAAAAAGTAGACGTTGCCATTCGAAAATTTCGAGTTTCTGTCACTATAACTGTAACCGCGAGGGCCACTGTGTTGCCATTCACAGAATCTCGAGCGCATATCTCAAAAGAACTATATTTGAAATATCATCTTGATCGGTTAAATAGAATGGATGCTAGAAGTGCAGATGTTGGCAAAGTTTTTTTATAATCACCCTGTATATATATAGCTTTATATACACTAAAAACGTCATTTCCATTACATCCACATACGAATACTTGCAAATTTTTGTTCACTTTCTATATTACAACTCTATATTACATTTCTATATTAACACACTAGTGTAAGGGCAGCAATAGACAAGTGATTAGGGCACAGGCTTACTGCTTGGAATGACTTGGTTCAATTCCTAATGCCGCTAAAGACCAACCAACTACATACGATATACATGCTAATTAAATCCATGAAATCGAAAGTCCTGTGGTTGATTGTTGAGCAGTTGCCATGGGTGGAATGATCTGGAGAAAATTTTCTCCTCCTACAGATCAAAATCAAAATTGAGAGAGTGGATCCTCTGATGGTACCATCTATTCGAGGAGTTTTAGAGAAGATGTACTCTCACCTATGTGGTACTCTGATTAAATGAAAGATGCACCCTTCTGATTTAATTTCACATAACTGTCAGCTGGCAAGCATTTCAATTTTAATACAGACAAATTAATTTGAAAGTTTATTTTTATTTTGGCTCTTAATAACACAATAGAGCATTACAGAACAACTTTTTCAGGATGTTTTCCAATTTTTTTATAAATGCAACTTATTCTGAGGGGCAGTCTTTTTCTTGTACAGTAGTTAATTTATATTTTCATAATATTAATTTTGTTTCCAACAATAAGTAACATATTTTTTTTTACATGTGCATGAATCCATTCTCCTTTTCATAATAAACTTTTCATTTATACAAAAATAAATGCTTTTTATTATGCATGTCATAATATAGCAACAATTGTTAATCTGTATATAATGATTTTATGGACCATAAATAAGTGAGAAGAAAGTATGCTTTGTTTGTTGCTCTAAGGTCATTTTTTGAACAAAAGTAATAGAAAGTATGATATAATTTAATTGTGTGAATTGGTTTTATCCCTTTATGAATAATGTCCAAAAAGCAAGATGACCCATAAACAAATTCTGCTTGCTACTCAAAATAATCCTTTTTTCCTTGTGTTCATACTATATAAATTGTAACTTCACAAGAATTTTTAATTTATAGTAATTTTTGACAGCATGAATGTCTAAGCTGAAAAATTTAAAAGGGCTTCTTACAAAAATTAATTACCATGAACAAGAACAGTAAAAGGGAAACAAAGAATATTAAAGGAAAAAATGGTTAATTTAGTACTTTAAATTATTAACCAAGCCTTTTTACTTTGATTATTTCAATTTAAACTTGAAATTTTTAACATCCCGTATTATGTGAATTACTCTATCAATGATAACATATATTTCAATATTACCTCCTGTAGCTAGAAGGTCATCAACAATCACAACTTTTTGGTTTTCTTTGATTGCATCACACTGGATTTCAAATGCATCCTATGTATAAATAAGTCTTTAAAATATTTCATAAAAAATACAAATATTAAATATATAAATAGGTATAGCTGATGAATTTAATAAAGTACATAGTTTAATTCAGAATTGAAGTACTTACATATTAATAAATAATTTCATTTTGGGATATTTTGCATTAATTATAATGTTGAAATAAAATCAAAGTTTTAATAGTAGATAACCTTTTGTAATTATTTAAATGGCAATATTATCTATGCTTTTTATGTTATTACATAATAGACTAATAAAGGATAAAAAATCAATTTAAACTATTGCACAAATGAAGAATAAATTTATATTTTAAAAATCAATAGTAACAGGTAAAGGTTATAAAATTTAAAATTGATTAATACATTATAAACAGCTATTTAATGTATCATAGTTTTTGAAGTTTTTAATACAATATTTTAAATACAGTTACTTTTTATAGTTTACATTTTTTTGCAATTATTGATATTATTTTTTAATTTAAAATAATTTAATACAGTTGTAAGCACAATTGTTAATAAATATTTTCCTAAATAATTAAAAAGAAGTTCAGTAAAACACAGAAAATAAACTATTGCATGATACTGAAATAAATTTTTGTATAAAAAATTAAGCATGCTTTCAACAGGATATATATATATATGATGTTTTCTACAACATAACTTTGATTCCACTTCAAGCAAAATGTAATATAATTAATTCTTGTTTTGTCAAAAATTGATAACTACATTTGTAGGATATTTTTTAAAAAATTTTCTATATATTAAATACAAAATATGTTTATTATTAAGCTTTTATTGTGATTATTCTTGTTATCACTCCTTTAGTCTCTAATAAAAAGTAAGTATAAAAATCTTTAGAATATAGATAAGAATTAAAATAATAGGTTTGAAATTATGTATATATAAAATGCTGATTCAGGCTTTCTCTTAATATACAATAGATTTTTAAAAAAATTAAGAAATCTATAAAAGCATTTTTAAAAAATTAAAAATAATTTTATTTAATTGTTTGAAATTTTCTAGTATTTTATCTTACATCATTTTTTAATAAGAGAACATTCAAAACTTTTAGTAGTGTCTCACACTTATACACAGCAGCTTTGATCAAATAAAAAATTTTTTAAAACAAATTTTATCTTTTTTATTTTTTAGACATATAATAAATAATTTTTTATAGATATATATATATAATTACAAAATAATTTTAAAATATTTGGTTTTTAATAATGTGTGTGTGATATAAATTTTTTTCTCTTTAAAATTATAATTTTATTAAGAAATAAACTTATGAGAAAATTATATACTCTGTAATTGTTTTCTTCTTAAGTTCTCTTTCTCCCTTTCAATTTTTGTGTTATTGCTGTAATTTACAATTCTATAATAATAAAAGAAAGGTTAAGTTCATTTGTACAAATATGAGAATTTTCCTGCACATTTTTTACACCTTTTCTTAACAAAAATTTTATTAAAAGTTTGGAAGTAAATGTGAATTTTTTTAAAGTATAAGAAAAGTTAACTTAACTTCCAATTCTTTAAAAGAGCTAACAAATTATCAATTTCATAAAAGTCTCTTTAGTTAACAGGATTTATTGATTGTTTTAAAATTTTATAAATAAACACATTTTATTAAATTTTAAATATTTAAGTATTTCAGTTACAAACAATTATACCTAAAGTTATTTTTAAATTTTCTCCTTTAATTTTCATCTTAAAAACAATCTATTTCTGCAAAATATTTATGATAATTCCTAAAAAATACAATCATTGAAAATATGTGTTTTTATTAAAAAATGAAAATGGACGCACATTGTTGAACATAATAGCATCTTGTGTGTACACCTATTATACTAAAGGTACTTTTCCATTTCGCCGGCGCAAATCTCGCCAAGCGAAAATTAAGTTGCCAATTGGCGACAACACTCAGTATACACATAAAAATTTTTTAAATGTTGTTGTTTTACATAACATTTTTTAAATTTATTTATTTAATTGTTGTTCTTGTGTTCACATTATGCGTGGAATGATGTGTGCCAGAGCCTCAATTTATTTACTTATTATATTAGATTATAACTTATAGGGTTACGCATATTTTAAAATATTATTTTATGTGAATTTGTTACGATTATTATTTTTTAAGATATATTTTTAAAATCCAATTTTTTCTAGAGAGATTTTATGAAATTATTAAATTTGTATATATAGCAACATAGCATAAAATTATGAAATGGAAAAAAATAGGAGTCGAAATAAAGTCGTTGACAATGGAAGGCCACATGTTTTGTAAACGCAGCAGTAAAAGGTTACCAGTGGAGATATTCCCTCTAGCGCCGGTTGTATCATTTTTGGCGACTTTATCGCCTGCGCCGGCAAAATGGAAAAGTACCAAACTAAATTGTAGCAGACAAAATATTAATATGCATTCAAAAAATAATTACTTTAAAAGTGTTTATTTAGCTATCAAATAATCAAGATCAAAATAAAGGAAATTGAAAATAAATGTTCTATTTAAAATTTAAATTGCTTGGAAACAAATTTATATTGAAATAAGAAATTCAATGTAGTTTGAGAAAATATTTCTCCTAATATTCTAATGTCTTTAAAATTATAGAAACTTTATTGAAATGTAAATTATTGCTAATTTTTATTCATTCTATTTAATTATTCTACAAAACTAGTATTGAATTAGTTAAGATAAGTTATATTGTTAATAAAATGATATTTTTAAAAATAAATATATATTATTTATTCAGATATGAATAAACCTGATAATTTTAAGTAATATTAGGTACTTTAAAAGCAATTACAGTTTTTAATATATATTAATATTTGAATAAAAGAAAATCTCTTACAGATCCATATTCTAGAGAATATGACTCCTTTTTCACAATTCCCGGCAATTTTCCAGGCTTGCGTATTGGAATAAATGGAACATTTAATCTGAGAGCTAAAGGAGGACCAATTAAAAATCCACGTGATTCTAAACCAGCAATGCAATTTAATTCAGGTACGTTTTGTTTTATAAAACTTTGGAAAGATATGAGCATCTCTTCAAACAGACTTGGGTTCTGAAGAATTGGTAAAAAATCCCTGAAAATAAATTTGATCATAAAGTATAAAGAAATGGAATAATCTGGTGTTTAAATGCAAAATTTACTAATAAAATTAAAAGCAAATTAAAACATTTTCTAGGATAAATCAAGTAGCAAAATCATAGAATAGACTTGATTATAAATGGAGTGACAATATTACAAATCAACGCAAGTCAAAATATTTACTTTAAATTGCATTCTGATGCTGAATAATTCTCAAATTAACAAATGCAAACTAACATTATTAGGAATCAAATTTTGCTTCTTTATGAATAAAAGACAGCACTATATCAATGAGTCACTGTTAATCATAAATTAATATATAAAATTAATAGTATTTAAAAATTTTATTCATAATATTTAAAATCCTGAGTAAAAATATATTAAGAAAAATGTATTTGTTTTAAAATTTAAATTTAAGTTAAATTTAGCCATTTAGAAATGAAATATCTTATTTACTTTACATAAAATAGTTGTTTATATGGTTGAAGCCTTAGTGACTTAAATTAACCTAAAAAATGAATAAGCAGATATGATTTCTCACCATTTTTAAGGATACAGAAATTAAATAATTTTTTTAACAATTGAAAGAACTTTAAATATGGAGAATAGATAGGAGATGTTCAAAATATTAAAAAGATATTTATAAGAATATTAAATACTATAAATATATAATTATATATACACATACAAACAAACAAAATTTTTGACACATACAATCTGAATTGACTTTATAATTTTAAATTGATGACTTTATATTTTTAGAGTTAAATTTAATTATTATATCCCTTTGAAAAAGTATGCAAGATAAATTTTGAGCTGAAATCATTGCTTAAAAACACACCATAAAAAATATTACATGCTTCTTAAAATAATCTGGAATTGCTCTCATAATTTGGAGAAGAGAAAAAGGATAAAGTTCACATGATGTTATTTTGAATGCAAGAAAGGTTCTTAGTTTAAAAAGAGAAAAATAAGTTTGTAGAATGTATTATGATTATTATATTGTGGTTTAAAAGATGTAGCAATGAATTTGTGATAAAAGTAAACAAAATATAGTTAATTGGTATAAGTTTTATAAGTAGATATTTCATGACAGAAATAGAAAAAAATGAAAAAAACACAAAAATGAAAACAACATATTTATAACAATTGTTGAAATGGATGAGAATGTTTTTGAAAAGGAAGTAAAAAAGAGAAAAGCTATTGAAAGCTAAGTGTTTGGTGAAACTGAAAAGAGTATGAAGTGATGACATTTTCACAAACATAAATTTGGCAGATTAATAATTTTTTAATTTTTCTTCAAACATAAGAATGAAGTTAGTATCACAATCTTGATTCTTTAGATTTATTAAATTTAAAAGATTAGAAGCCAAAGAATAGATTATTACAAATTAGCTCTAGTTATAACAAAATTATTATTTTAATTAATTTCAATACACACAATTAATAAAAGTTCGATATTAGATTTCTGAGATTAAAAATTCATAAATAAGCTAAGAAACTTATAAAATATTTTTAAGAGATCTATCTCAATACCAATCATGAATAAGCTGAGAAATTTATTAATCATTTTTAAATCTTATCTTTTATCTCAATTATGCTTCTTTCTAATAGAAATGAGAAAATTTAAAGTAAACACTCATAGTTCATTTTGAAGTTTGTCACAATGAATTATCTTAAAAATTTAATAAATACTATTCATAAAAAAATGACAGTGAATTAAAATTAATTTTTTTCAAAACTTCATTTTAATTTATTTTTTATCATTCTTACTGAACAATTATTATTACATTTATAATTTTTATTTTATCAATTTTACATCAAAATATTATTCTTGTCATAAAATTGTTGAATTGTGAAGCTAAAATACTTAAATACACTAGTCAAAACAGTACCTAAAAATTATCCCCTTCTTTGGAAAGTCAGGATAGTCTCTGACTGCACTTTTTAATTCTTGTAATAGGGATTTAGAAGACATGTTGTAATGTACAATTGTTAAAAATAAGATATTGACACGGTTTCATAAATTAGTTACTAAATCAACTAATTTTCAACATAACAATTTTTTGAACTTCGGACTTTCTCACTTTTTTGGTATAAATATTTGCTGATTATATATAAGGAGCTACACAAAACATGCAAGACCAGCCTCTTGGAATTTTCGAATTACAGTCGAATGATGTAATCAGCGCCTAGCTGGCTCTTTCGCGAATGAACTTCCATATCACATTAAGAGTAGACAAATGTAGTTAAACCTTTATAGATTTTATTAGTTAATATGAATTATTTTTTGTTTATGATTGTATTAAACATTCTTTTCTTTTATTTTTTCCCATCATGCTGCTGAACAAGATGAAATACATACCCAATTCATACTTCTCTAATATCTTCACATTATATATGAAAAGGACATTGAATGGGAAGTATATATATACTTATAACTTATATGAGTGTATAAGCTAAGCAGAAACTCCAATGAAGTCCAAAAAATGGGATTTTAGAGCAGATTTTTTAAAAATCTTATCAGCCTCAGGGAATCTGTATGTTCATTAACTTTATAAATAAATAATACTATGAGGAGAGAAAGAAAACTCTTTTTTGAGTTATTGAATAATTTTTGAGAAAGGAAAGAAATTTTTAGAAAAGAAGAGTTTGAGAACTTGAAGGCTTAATTTTTGAATCTTTCATTTAAGAAATTTATGGAATTTTTATTCAGGTTAAGAATGATAAAGAAAATGAATGCATCAAAATAAGAAAATATTTTTTTTCAGTGATATTTGTATAAGGATACAAAATACACTTTACTACTACTAAAAATATTTCATGTTGATCGATATTGTAATTCTCTCTATCATAATTAAAAATAATTTTAGTTTATTTTTTTTACAAAATTTTATTCCTAATCATCACCAATAGCCCTTTTATATTTTTAATTTTGAGAGAATATGTAATATAAAAATATAATTTCTAGTGCTTCTTCGTAATCTAAAATAAGCTACCTAATTAATGTAAGTTAAAAACAATTTTTCAAAATATTTTATATAAAACACACAGTTACATTCGACCTCTGCAACAATGGAGTTTCGAGATATTTCAGTGACCTTTATTCAGAGTTTTGTTTTCGCATTTCTTTGGATGGCATTATAGTTTCATTTTATCTGGATTAGGAATGGTTATTGTTTTCATTAGAAGTAAACGTAGAGAGGTTAAGTGTTATGCCTTATTTAGAAAATATTGTCTGCTATAAATTCCACTTGAGCTAAAAAAAAGTAAGTGAAATTTATGTATGAAGATGTTCGTAATTAGCACAGATATTCATCTTCTGCAGAATTAAGACTCCTTTTATGAAAGTTAACCTTGTCGCATTGTTTTCATTGTGTGTCGTAGTATTTAATTTAAATTTATTGCATGTATCATGGATTTCACCACTTTGTGAAAGAATTGTTGTTTAAATTCAGAAAACATCGCAATGATTTGCTCATAATTATTTTCTTTGTTGTGCTTATTTCAATTCAATTTTAATTATAATTCAGTATTTAGTCGGTTAGATTTTTGTGTCCTTATTATTTAATTTTATGATTTGTTGAATGTCCGTATAAATAATATATTTATTCTGCATTTCTGTAAATACTTCATTTTTTAGTGAAGTAAAGATATGTTATGTGTGTATAATAGAATATTTATGTGTTACACATTGTGTACCATTAATTGCAATATTTTATTAATATTAACCCCATGTCCCTAAGATCTGCTGTAATATTATTTCATAAGTTGGCCTAAGTTTTTAGTAATTTTTAATTATTTTTACTTTATTCGTCAATTTTAAACATAAATTTTAGTTTTTGTTTAAAAAAAAATTATATTTGTTATATTTATTTTTCTTTAAAAAACTAATAATTTTTTGTAGTTTGCTATTTGGGATTAAAAAGCTTTGAATCCTTTATTAATGAATTTGGAACTGTAATTATCTTAGTAGATTTGATGTAAATAAATAATAGCTCTATCGAAATTAGCAACATGAAATGGAAATTATGAATTATGTTATCACTTGAAATAAAATCTGAATGCAGTTTTAGTCAAAGGCAAAAAACTGAATGAAAGCTTTCTGTCTATATATTAGGCACAGATGCTATATAATCTATTATGGGAATATCTGAATTTGGTGATTTTTTTAGGCAGCTTTTCTTGCTTATATCCTGCAATTTAGTTTTTTTTATTATGCTAGATATAAAGAATAATAAAAATTGTGTTGAAAATTCTACTTTGTCAGCCCTAGTATTTTTGCCATTGGAGGAAATTAAAAACATTTATTAATTACGTAATTTTGAGAGGATAGTTCTGAATTTTTTTGTTTTCTGCTAATTGCTTGACCTATTGGATACTTAAATCTCAGGTTGGATTGTTCTTTTTATATATTTAAAATAATATTTTATTCTGTATTAATTTTTTTCCTATATTTTTGTGATTAATCGAAGCTGATGTAGCAGCTGGGCCATTTAAAGTTATTTTATAATTTGTGCTTACATTTGCAAAAAGGATCTGATATCTTCTTTTTCTTAAATTATTCAATTAAATTAAAAATGTATTTTATATTATATATTTATTAATTTTGCATGCATTAATTTATTTAGAATTAATTCAAAATAATGTTCCCATTTTTCTTAGAATTCATATTTATATTTTCGAAATTTTTGGTTCATTATTTTCCTTATTTGTATTTACATATACGAAATTAATGCTCTTATATATATTTTTTTAAATTCTAATATTTCAAAAATATATATTCGCTTTTTATCTATCAGGTTTAAATTTATTAAACTAAGTTTTTTCTTAAAGAATTTATTTTATCAACATCACATTATCTTGGCATTATTTTTTGTCACCAAAATTTAGACATTTGCATGGTGTACAGCAGTTGTGCCAATTTTTGTCAAATCCCGTTTTATAAAGTTAATTCTTATGTTGAAGCATTTTAGATTTTTTTTGAAGATTTATTCACAAAATAATAGTGTTATCAAGTTTAAAATGGAAATGTTATGTAATAAGTATGAATGCACCTTTGAGATTATTGTAGATAATAAGAATAATGCTTTAATTCTAATAAGGATTTGATGAAGTACAAACAAATGTTATTCTGGTCATTAAATTGCAGAGGAAATATTGATTAACAAATGTTAAATTATGATTACATCATTTATGTATTAATATAATAGAAACAAAAAATTATAAATAAAGTTATAATCTATAAATGAAAATTACAGAAAATTATTTTTATGTTGGTCTTTAAAGTTTCTTGGTGTAAGTTTCACTATGTATTAAAATTATTCAATATCTGAAACAGATGCAAAGGGTGCAAGATATATTGTTATACTGAAATGATATTGAAAATTATTTTTACAATACATGTAGTTTAATAAAATATGATTTTCAGAAAAGTTAACAAATATACTGTATCTGTTAAATACGATGGTCAATTTTCTTTTTAATATTCGGAAGCGTGGGTTTTTTTAAACTCCCCAAAGTTACTTCCTAATTTTAAATTGCTATGTCTTTTTATAGATTATTAATTGCAAGTAACATTTATTACAAAGATATGATTGATGTATCATTAAACTGTAAAATTTTATAGTATTGATTTTCTGAAATTTTTATGCATTAATTTTAATTCCTTTTGCATTATTTAGTAAAAATATATTATGAATGCAAAACATACTGCTTTTTAAATATTGATTATGTCTCTGTTTGCTATTTTAAAAATCTTTAAGAAAATGGAGAATTTAAATATATAATTTTGATTTATCAAATCTATCATGAATGCTAATTTTATTTCTTGTAAATATATTTATGAATTATGTTAAGTTTTTAATCAATTTTCATGATTCATTCTTATTTTAATAATTATGTAATTTTTCAGATAAAGCATAGTCAATGGATATGGCTGCGACAGAAGGGGAACAAATACAGTTTAGTGGCCATACATTGGATA
Source organism: Latrodectus hesperus (assembly GCA_037975125.1). Lineage (NCBI taxonomy): Eukaryota > Metazoa > Arthropoda > Arachnida > Araneae > Theridiidae > Latrodectus > Latrodectus hesperus. The sequence goes on along the minus strand of CM075850.1, from coordinate 73,065,694 downwards.
AGGCTATTAAAGCGAAAGTTCATCTTGAGAATTATTATTCCAATTTAATTGCACAACACATTGAAAGAAAATCAAGGTTTAATATTTTATTCAATGTTAAGTTATTTTCTTCATGTTATATGCGAAACATTTTGTAATTATTGATTTTCATGATAGGCATGAAAAATTAGAAGAAACAATGAAAGAAGAAGGACTTACTGAGGAACAGGTATAATTTATCTTAAATTATGAACAGTATAGATATTGAATATGATTATTTTAATTTTCTTTCTTTCTAAAATTGTTAATCAACATCTTTAGAAAATGGTACTTCTTTTATCACTTAAAAATTAAAATTATGTGAATATAGAAATTAAGGATTATTTATATCAATCCTTCAATTATTACAAATTAAATAATTATGAGTAGAGTTATTAATTCCTTGGAGTTAATTAATTGGTTTTGTAGCTTATCACTCTTCCTTAAAAAATTCATAAATTTTATTTAATGAGATCAAGAAAATATAAATCTGTTTTATCACTTTATGCACTATATTTTTAGGAAAATTAAATTAGAAAAATTAATTGTATAAATTTGTTGAATTAAAAAAGTTTTATTTAAAATAATGTGTTCATTATAATTTTTTTAATTTTCTAAATTCTCAATTATTAAAGTTTTATCCCATAAATGATTTAAATATTAAAATTTGATTTATTATGTGTTTTTATTAATGTTATTAATATTTAATAATATGTATTGTGTTAAGAAACAAGAAAAGAGAACCCAACATGCTTTAAAAGAAACCGAATTTTTACGCTTGAAGCGATCACGATTAGGTGTTGAAGATTTTGAGCCATTAAAAGTAATTGGCAGGGGAGCATTTGGTGAAGTTAGATTGGTACAGAAAAAAGATACTGGACATGTCTATGCAATGAAAATTCTACGTAAAGCAGACATGTTAGAAAAGGAGCAGGTAACTTTTTATTTTTCATAATGAAAATTATGGGTCTTAATTTTTATGTCATTTACATGTGTAATATGTAATTACATCATTTTTAAAATATAATTTATGATTCATTAACTGAGTAAATATTCTAATTATCTCTTAGTTATTAATATTTTACCAATTCTTATTTCTTGTTCAATATTTATCCTTAATAAAATGTTAAATACTTTCAGTTGAATGTAATTTTTTGTCATTGTTCATGTAATTTATTTACATTATAAAGCAAACAACAGTTTTCAGTAAAATCATATATTGTTTAATTTCATATTTTTAAAATGAATGTTTTCGCATCAACTTATTATTCAATTAAGTATTCTATATTTCCCAATAATTCTCACTGATAAGTTTGGTCATAATTTTGGCTTTTATGTTATCTTTTTCTAATTTTGTGTGGCATATTGCCTTAAAATTTAACTGTAATGAATAATATCAAATTTTATTGAAAGCACTTTAATGTTATTACTGTAATGCAGAATTTCAGATTTTTATTGAAATCTAAAATTGGAAATTTAAACCTGTTAATGTTAAAAACTATTCAAATTTATAAATGAAAATCTTAATATTGATAAAGTTTTTCTTTGAAATATTTTTCTCACTTAAGTTTTATTAGTGATAAGGTGTCAAAGATTTTATTTTCTCCTACTAGCATAAGACTTGGTATTTCAGACAAATAAATGATATATCCTCTTTCATTCTTCCATTTTTAGTTATTCTAATGTGGAGAGTTGATATAAAATTTATACATCATTACATTGAATGTACTTGATTCACCCACAAGCACTTATTCTTATCTCAGAGTGCTCCAATCTGTGACTTGTGTAATTTATCATATACATTACATCATATTTTATCTATCCCAATTTAATGATTTATCTTGGTGTTTTATAACTGCAATATTTTAAATTTACCAGATTTAATTGGGTTTAAACTTCCTTGGTGTCAAATGTGTGAACCATTTACTGTCATTCATATTTAAATATCATGTCCAGTTTTTAACCATTACAGATTAACCTTTTTTAGAAGTGACTTTTTAACTATATTTGATTTGTTGGGACAGCCACATCACAAACTTTTTGCTTTTTTAAAAGCGATAAGTTTTTCATCCTTAATTTAATTTATGTATTTAATTATATATTTTGTTGCACGTTTTTTTGATATTTCTGCTTTCATAAGATTTTAATATATGCAACGATTTTTGTTTATCATTATTTTAATATTGATTGGGCTTTCTAAAAATTAATAATTTACTTTTTTATAAAACAAAGTTTGGCCAGCATGTCTTTTTTTAATCTTGCGCCAGAAAACCCAACCAATTAACCAACTTGGATTTAAACTACACAGAAATTTGTTAGCATTTTTAATTTTGGGACTTATGCCATTAATTTTGTCAAAAATCAATCTGATAAAATTCTAATTACCGGCATGGTTCACTACATATTGCTATTTCTAGTTAATTCTTATGATTTATTTATTATTTATTTATTTATTTGCCATGGGTTTCAACAATTTTTCCAGGTAATATTCACTATTTCCAGGTAATACTGTAATTTTTTTATTATTTGTAACTATTCACTATTTATAATTTTTGATATTATGCAAAAGTCTGCCTCTGACTTCTATCTTTGGGATTTGCAATTTATTTAAGTATTTGTTATGTTAAATGATCAATTACCAATTTTGCTTTAAATTCTTTAATATCAAGCTTAGATTTAAATAGCTCTAGTTCTTTCTCAGCTCAGTTTGGATTCTTTTTCAACTCTGTATTTTGGGTTTAATTCCTATCTGGGTATTAGTAACAATTTATAATAATTTTTAAGCTATAAATCATGCCCAAATCGGCTTTTATGTGTAAAAAGTTTTGAGTGGCAAGCATAAGAAATTACATTTTTTGATGCTTTTAAATTAAGCAAGAATTGAATGCCAAGTGCTAGTAACATAATGTATAAAATATAAATTTTAGTGAATTTATTTTATTGTATTTTTTAAAAATTATTTGCGTAACTTTTTTAATTCTACTTAATATTTTAATGTTAAATTTATATATTTTTTATTTTATGCTTTTAATCAATCAAATGTTATGAATGTAATTTAAAAAATAATTATGCCATAGTTTGATTAGTGTAATAAATATTTTTTACATTTTTAAATGTCATTTATGATATATTTGCACATTTTTGTATTCCATTAGACTTTATTAAATATCTTCATAATATTTTTTTTATCTTATTGAATATTTTTTAATGTTTATTTCTATTTTATGATTCTCATTGTATATATGAGTAAATCTTTTAGTATATTTTGGCAAATTAAGATGTATTTTAAATATTTTATTCTTAGGTCGCTCATGTCAGAGCTGAAAGAGATGTGTTGGTTGAAGCTGATCACCAGTGGGTTGTAAAAATGTATTATAGTTTTCAAGACGCAATGAATTTATATTTAATCATGGAGTTTTTACCAGGAGGTAAACAATTTTTAAGCTTAAGTTTTTATTTTTAAGTACTCAATAATAAAATATTTTAGGTGAACTGAAAGTTGATCAGAAATTAATGATTTTTATATTTTTAAAAATTAAAAAACATTTTTTGTTTATAATTTAATATATATATCTTATATTTGTCTATTTCTTTTATTTAATAGTTAATGTTTCTCATTGATATTAGTTAACTGTACAGTTGATGAAGTTGGAAGCAAAATAGGATATGTGGCAAAAGTTTCCTTTTTCAGTTGAATATTTTAAATACTTTGACTAACATGCTATATAAAAATTGCTTAAGAAAATGTATAAAATGAAAAGCCCTGTAATTAAAGGATTATTTTAAATATGACAATTTATAGTAAATAAAAAGGTAGTTAATTTTAGTTCACACTTAATTAAAGGGCCAACAGAGGCTTTCTAAAACAATTAAATAAAAATATTAATAGACTAACACTTTGCTGTTTCTTTTTTTAAAGTATGGTAATCTGCTTGAAAAACTTATATGTAAAAAGTGAAAGTTTAAACCGAACACATTTCAAGTTACTAATGAAATTTAAATTTTCATTTGTGTACTGGAATTTTTATAAATACTTTTTAAGTCTTTTATAATTTTATTGAATTTAATTACATGAGACATTTTTAAAGGAAAGCATTCTTTTCTATTTGCATCTGTTATATACTGTATGATACTTAGTTTATATTTGTTTCTTATTAAGTTACCTTTGTGGGAAATAAGTTTCTAGTTATTAGCCTTTTAATACTATTGTAATAAGCAATTATAATGAAATATTTAAAATTTTGATGTTTGATATTTAAAATAGTGTGTGATTGCAAAGTTGAAGTTCGAGTGTGATCAGTATTTGGTATCAGTAATGATGTAATATAGGTTGGCAAAATAACTGTGCAGTGTGAAAATTGCAGCCAACCCTCAAGTTCCATGGTCTTTTACCAAAATGTTTGAAAACATGAAACAAAATTCAAAATACTATTATTTTTCAATATCTATTTCTTTTGCAAATTAAAATTCCTAGTGCTTAATTTCTGGCTACTCTGCTGGATTATCATGGCATTCAACTTTTATCAATTATAAATTATGCTAACTATGTATGTGGATGAGTGATACATCATGCTGGCTGTGTATGTAGATGAGTGATACATTATGCTCATCAGTTACCTGCTACATCTTGATCAGAGATAGTATTTGTCTCTCCAAAATCATAAATTATGTGAATAATAGTTTTATAATTATCATTATAATACAAATTATTTATATATTGCAAATATTAATACATAGTGAGCTTCTAAAATATGTAAAAGATCTTTTAAATTGTTTATAGGTGACTTAATGACTTTGCTTATGAAAAAGGACACTCTCTCTGAGGATTGCACACAGTTCTACATTGCAGAAACTGCATTGGCGATTGACTCTATTCATAAACTTGGTTTCATTCACAGAGATATAAAACCTGATAATTTGCTTTTGGATGCCAAAGTGAGAAAATGTCTTGTTGTTTCTTAATTGTTTATTTTTGAACCTAATTATAATTTTTCACATATAAAATTTTATAATTTTAATTAATGTTATGGTTTTTAAATGTAACATCTATGCTGTTAATGTACGTTTGTAATTTTGAATTAATATCTTTGCTTTTTTGATACTTGGAAGTAGTTGAGGAATTAATTTTAATTTCAACTTTTTTAAAACAAGTATGTTTAAAATTTTTGAAATGAATATTATACTGTCTAAACTAAATGATATATTTTTATTTTTAATAGTGACTTGAAGATTAATTCTACTGAATTATTTTTGCTGCTCTTAAAAAGTCTTCAAATTATGTTTGTGTGGTTATTAAAGTATTCAAAGCGTTAATAAAGTGAAAATTCAAATAATTTAAATCATCTCTAGTAATTTAACTGAATTAAATATTCAAATGTTGATGAAGTCAATATATTAAGGGATGAACAAGCATGTCAGATGTGTGATTTACTAGCTATTCAGCCCATAATGAAATTCTGTAACATGAATAATAAAATAACATAAAATAAAGAAACAAAATTTCCTTTTTAAACTTTTCAAAGTACTTCTTGATCTTAAACTGAGCAATCATGATATTTACTAGTTTCTTCATTTATATTGAATTTGTGTATTAAATTTCTAAAATTATTTGTAAGCATGATAGTTTTAAAAAGATTCCTATTTCTTGATTATTATTGAGAAGTCATTGTCAGTTGTTCTTATCTCTCATTTATGCCTCTTTATAAATTTATTTTTACCAGAGTGACATTTATATTAATGATCTGAATCATATTTAAGTGAAATGTAATTAAGAAAGCCTGATTTACATTTTACTGAATTACATTCATGTCAACAACCAATAGGTATAATTTTGGCACAAGTGAAATTATAATTCCCAAAATACTTGAATCATGTAAGAAAAAAGAAAAGACCTATTTCTTATTATTTATGAGATTCAATCATTTAGTTTAGCGATGCATGATAATTACTTATCATATTGTTTTCAATTTTAATCAAAATGGTTTAACAGGTAATTAGCAATAGCAAATTTGTATGCTATCAAATTATATTTTAAAATTTGTAATAGAGAAGGAGATGGGGAGAATGTTATGAGTTAAGATTTCTTTTTACCTACTTTATGGAGACTTTAAATTCAACATACTTTCTGTAAAACAAGAATACAAATCAGTATAAAGTAATGTTGCATTGAAAAAAAATCCAGACTGTTAATAGCGAAATTTTATTGTTAAGTAAGAGAACAATTTTTAAATTTATGGATATCATTAAAAAATTATCAGAAGAAGCTGAAAAAATAATTTCATTGAAAGTCAACTTTTTAAAATAAAGGGAAGCCGAAAAATATTCAGTTCCTCTTGTGAAGTGCTTTTAATTGCAAACTTTATACCTTGACATTTCAGGGTCATATAAAATTATCAGACTTTGGTTTATGTACTGGGCTAAAGAAGTCTCACAGAACTGAATTCTACAGAGATCTTTCTCAAGCAAAGCCCAGTGACTTTAGTATGTATTTTGACAGAAATGGTAATTATTGTTTTATTTGCATTTTATTTTTATGATTTTTATTTATTCCATTAGTTTTCTGTTTTGTTTAATACATTTTGCTATCTTATGACTGTCTAATGCATGGCTTTTAGTTTGACTGCATCAATAATTTAATATATGAAAAGTTATTGCTTCATGTTAATTAATAATGAACTACATTCTTATATTTTAATTGCTTTCTCCCTGAATGCTAGAACTTAATTATATCAAATCATCAGTTTTATCCAACATTTTCTCATGCTCCAATTTTTTTCAAAAATCAAACTTTTAAAATTGCACATTTAAAATCATTTTCTAATCAATTAATCTTTTTTAACTAATTTATTTCTAATAAAATTTCTTTCTCAAGCATTTGCTTCCTGGCACTCATCTTGTATCTAGATTCTAAGTGCACTGCAAGCAAAGTTAGGAATTAATATTTTTCTAAAAGTTTATTTTAGCTTAAATTTCTGGAATTTATGAATCCTGTGATTAAATAAAAATTGAAATTTCTTTCTATTCTATATATATTCATCTATACATATTGCAATTATATAAACTTTGAGAATTATTTTTTAATTATTGCACTGTAGAAATATTATTGCACATATATTTTAGTTTTGGTTCAAAAGTAAAGAGTCTTTTATGAAACTGAAATGAGATAAATGTGAAATCTGCATTAAACTCATAATTTTAGCGAACAAATTTAGCCACATATTTTTTTCCATGTTTCATTTTAATTTTTTGTTTTAATAACCATTTTAAATTAACTTTTATCTATGAGATTCATTCATGTTTTGTTATTAAGAATGTTAAAAGGCTGTATCTTCATTCAAAAAATTACCACTGTAATGTTCAATTGATGTTTATTGTATAAAAAGTAGGGCCGATTTTTATTATAAAATATTTCATATATTACTATTTTAAATGCACATAATTTTTTAAAAGTATAAATGAAATTAAAATAACTACTAGAAATTAATTTTACATAAATATTTTGCACACAATTCTTTATTAATTTAACCTTATTTATGTAGAATACTATAACCAATTTTGTTATTTTAATATATGAATACAAATATCTGAAAATTTAAGTAGTCATTCTCTTTTAACTTTCTTTTAAATCACACCTAAAATTACTTTTCTATTCTTTCTTGCTTTTATTCATAAAAGTGTTGAAAATATAATTTTATTTGAATAAGTTTGCGTACAACAATGTATGTTTTTTTCCTTCTATTGGAAACTTCTCAAAATATAAAGCTACTTATTATGACTTTATATCTGTATTGGTAAATTCCATCTTATGAAATTTATTTAATGTAAGTTAATCCTTAAAATATTTTTCAAATTATCCTTTGTTGGAATGACTAATAAGGAAATTTAATTTCTTTGATTGACAACACAAAAATTCCAGTTGAGAACATTCAATTTTAATTGATTAAATAGACATTTATTTGAAATATGCATTTTCATTATGTTCTGTGTATGATTAAACCAAAGTTTTGCTGTGTTGTTTCATCTACTTTTGAAAAAATTCATTTAAAGCGTTTGTAACAAAACTATGATTAAGGTCATTATAAGATTTAATTTTTTTATAGATAAATTTCTTAAAAATAGATCATGGAAAGTAAAAGGCTTTCTGATTTATGTCAAGAGTCTAAATATTTAACAAGGAAAATGTTTGCTAATTTTGCTAAACTTTCGTAAATTGCAATCTAATTATTGTGATAGTTTTTTTTAATTCTAAAAAGTCAAGTTACATCAAGATCATAAATAAGCAAATGATTGAATGAGTAACAAATATGCATTTACATGTTCATAGATATAATTGTTAACAATTAAAATAATTAAATGCATTGGAAGTTGTTTTAGTCACAATATAATTTTGACAACATTCCACTAATTTGTTAATCCACAACAATTAAGTTTATTAATTATATTTATTGATGGTGTTCTCCCAGGAACATACCTTTTATCAACTTTTTCAAATCCATATATTTGCAGAGTAGAAGTTAAACTTGTGAGATTTTTATTTTGTTTGTCAAAAATATATATAAAATGTGATGTATATCATTGTCTTAAGAAAAACATTTTATAAAAATGACTTTTTATCAATATTCTAGTTATTTTAAGCTTGATATTCAAGCTTAATAAGCAATAACTTTTTTGTTATTCAAATATTTTAGTTTGCTTTTTAATTATATTTTATTTTAGTGAGTGTTTAATTATGTCAGCATTTCTAAAATGTTCTATTTTATAAATAAATGGTTATTAATCTATTTAATTGTTTTCATAAATACATTTTGATGAATGCTTGTGAAAAATATTTGTATAAGTTTTAATAATTGAACATGCTTTTTCTGATTAAGTTATAAATTTTTGATGTAAATAAGAAATTATGGCAAAGCTGTCAATTTAATATTGTATATTTTATATATCCTAGTTATGTGAAAATATGATTAAACATTTATGGAGAGCTAATTTGTGCTGTGCCTTTTTTTTCCATTGTAAAGTGTGTCACAAATATTTTTAGTGTTAAAAATTAATCAGCAGCTGTTAAAGTAAAATCAAATTAAATCAATATGTACTTGATAACACTAGCTATAAATAACTGAAAATAACTATGTGAGAGTGGTGTGGTACTTTTAATAGTTTTAATTTTTGTTAAAATTACTTTTATCATTATTCAGCTAGCAACCCAATGGATTCAAAACGAAGAGCTGAGAGTTGGAAGAAGAATAGACGACAGCTGGTAATATAAGTGTTACTGTTATTGATTTAAAGTTTTTTGTTTCATTTTTTATGTACTTGTGTAATGATGCTATTTTTATAGGCTTATTCTACTGTTGGGACTCCTGATTATATTGCTCCTGAGGTTTTTATGCAAACAGGGTACAATAGTTCATGTGATTGGTGGTCTCTTGGTGTAATTATGTATGAGATGTTAATGGGTAAGCTAAGTAATTTACATTAAATCAATTTCTTTTAAACAAACTTCTTTTACTTGAAATATTTTATCTTGTAAGTTAGATTGCATATGATTACTCAATTCTTGTGTAATCGTTTGAAATTAACATTTATCATTTTGAAATTTCTGTAGCAATAAGTTAACTAATTTGTTTCAGTAAACTAATAGATTTTTTTAAGTATCAAAGAGAGAGAGAGAGTAATGTTGTAGGTTTAAAAATATTCTTTTTATAAAAAAATGTGTGCTTTTATTATTGTGATTTAAATTGAAAAGACATCTTATTCTTTTAATTTAACCTACATTTAATTTAAATCCTAACAGTTCTGTCCTTCATATTATAGTTAATTTTTATGCTTGAAAATTTTTCTTGATATTGTTATCAAAATTTTACATTTGTTATTTAAAAGTGTATTTAATACTTGTTCTGAGTGAAATTCTTTTAACTGAAGTTTTTTTCTGTTGCAACTGCATATATTTTTGAGATGCAAATGTTTATTTTTAAGTTTGAATAAAGGCTATTTGAAATTAATGTACGTAAAATAGTAATAACATCATATGTATAGTTCTTCCATGAGTAATAAAAAATACTGAAGGGTTAGCAAAAGTTTTAAAATTTAATTTTAATACTATAAAATTTCACTTACCAACACGAATACTCTGAAATTTTTTGTTAATTTTTAGAATTATTCTTTTTAGTTATTTGTTGAATTATTGCTGTAAATATATTGTTTCATTTATTAATTACTTGTATATAACTGAGCAGATTTTTTACTTTTATTTAATAGGTTATCCTCCGTTCTGTTCTGAAACTCCCCAAGAAACCTATAGAAAAGTTATGAATTGGAGAGAAACATTAATCTTTCCACCTGAAGTTCCTATTTCAAATGAAGCCAGAGAATTAATCCAAAGGTTTTGTTGTGAGGCTGATAAAAGGATTGGAGCTGGTGGGGGGGTTGAAGAAATAAAACAACACCCTTTTTTTAAAGGAATTGATTGGGAACATATAAGGTAAGTATTTCATCTGTAAAAATTATTTGCTTAACTTTAGTGTGATACAATTTAGAATTAGGATTATTTTGTAAAATAAATTCTGGACATAATTAAAATTTAATTTGTTTGCTTAAATTTTAAATTATGTGCACTAAAAATTTAATAACTTAGCCCAATTGCATCATTGTGTCAAATTTGAGATCTCGAAATAAACTCAGTACAATAGTAGTCAGAGATTGAATAGTTATCTGTTCATTCAAATGTTCTTTCAATGTATTTTAAAATTCAGAATACCAAAGTTTTATATAGTATACTATATATTATTGCAATATTTGTTGTATATTTAATAATTTGTTCATAGAATATGATTAAATATTTATTGTAGTTAATATTTGAAATTAGTTTGTGAGAGAGAAAAGTAACTAGAACTACCAGGTAGTTTTTCAACCATCTTGTAATTAAATATTCCTTTTATTTTGTTAAAAATTAAATGGTTTTCTTTCAACGTCTGTTCCAGATATTTTCAAAATTGAAAGAATTATAATCTAAACTTACCATGGTGGTTAAAATGAAACTGATGGTTTCAGAGACTTTTAGCTCTTGTACTACTAAATAAATTGGAAGACAAATTTAAATATGTACAGTGCAAATATGTAACCAATATTTCTGGAAAAAAAATTCTAGTTATTAAAAAAATGTAACAAGTAATTTAATTTTTATTTATACTCCAGTGTGCTGTATGTGCATACCTTGTTAGCCAAAATATGCAAAAGTATTACACTGGATCATCAGTTCCCACACTCAAGTTAATAAGAATTAAAAAGACATTGAAATACTGATGATTTATAAATATGCTTAATTTTAATAATACATCCTTGATAAATTTGATCTTGGAGAAAGCTCAACACTCAAATTGCAAAAGTTTAAATCTTTTAATTTCTCTGAGTAGGCAAATGGGAAATGCAGAATATGCTCATCTAAACAATATCTTGAATCAGATTCTATATGTATTAATGCGTTGGCTGTTGCATTATTGGAGGATTGATAGAATCCCATATATGACTTCTATTTGTTTTAAATATTACTTAAATGAAAATGAGCACCATCTGCCCATAAAAAATGTGATAGCCTATATTCTTCCATTTACATCCTTTTCAGAACTGCTGCCGAGTTAGTAGCTGATTAATTTGTACTCTGCGGATTAGTAATACAATTTGTTCTTTCCACACTCTATGGGTGTGGCACCTGGGTATGGATGTTCATTGTGGTTTTGGTCCCAATTAATCCTTGTGTGCTGAAAATAACAGTTAAGTAACAACCATATTTCTTTCCACATATGCAAGGCAAAATTAAAGAACACAGAAAAATCTTCTGTTTCAGGTATTCCACAGATTTTTATCATTTGTAAAGTTAAACTTCAAATTATACATAAAATCATGTGTATACAAAATGTCCAAATATTTTTCATTTGAGAAGTTTTTTCCAGTAATGTTTAAATTATTTTCAGACTCTGCATTTACAACTTTTGCAATTGTTGGCTCACTTCTGTATTGCCCTCTTATTGTCTCAACATCCAAATAATGTTTTTTAAAATTTAGTATTGTAATTTTAACTATATACATTTACATACATGAGTCCTCTCCTAAAGATTTTCATTTGCCCAAAATAATTTTACAATCAATGTTCATTCCTTCTTGTTTATCACTATACTCACTACAAGGGAATTATTTCTTCAAACCATGTATATTACTTATGTCAAAATGAACTAGAGTTACAAGCCTCTGAATACTATCAGCTTAGTTTTAACCATCCTGTATTTATCTGTAATAACTTTCATTATAAGTGAAAATATTTACTGCAACAAAGCATGTGAACTAGAGGAGAAATGAATGGTGCAATATTCTTTTTTCTGATGAGTACCATTTTTCTCTTCATTCTGATTATAAGCATTTTCATCTGGTGGGAAAGGAACTTTGGAAACAATCCTGAATTCATGCAAGAAAGTGTCAGATTTGTCAGTGGTGACAGATGACTGTCTATAGTGCACCCATCAATGCAGGTACAAAGCAATTTCCATATCATTCAAAATAAAAGTTCTAACCATTCACCAATATAGAGAAGAGCTCCATAGATTTATTGCAGTGCTTTATGCTGTGGCGAGACTTCATGTTAATGGATGACAGTTGCAGGTCACATTGTGTTAACTTGCTGAATGATTTCTTGGAGGAAGGACTCTGGAATGGTATAACCAGTGTGTTTTCTAGACATGAACCCTGTAGAACATTTTGACATTCTTGGCAGATAAGTTCCTGGATGCCTACCACTCACACAAACTCTTCAAGAGCCGTAAAAAATTGTTCTGCAGCAGTGGGACAAAATACCCCAGCTCTACATTTAGCTCAATGCCTCAAAGGCATTCAACTTTGTTGACCGTTCAGAGAAACCATTTCTCTTATTAAAAACTATTTTATTTTATTAATTCTTTTTTATTCTTACATTTTTTATTCTTATCTTTATATTTTTATTCTTTTTTATTAATTTTTTTATTTATATACTTTTTTCATGTTCAAAAATTGCATTTTTCTTTCTTTTGAACCCAAATGCTTAGTAAAGCATTTTTTCTGCCAAACAAATGTCATTTCTTTCATATAGTCTATTATTTCTTTCAAAATATCAATCAACCAAACAATTTTCTAGGGGCAAGATAAGTCCACAAGTTTAATATTCTTTAATAGTTTTTAGTGTATTTATATGATTTCCAATAACACTTCTATTTTATAACCTTTTCTGTTTCAATACTTAATTTAAATAACTAATAGATTGTTTATTGAGTTAGTATTTAAATTTATTATTGCTTATTGTGTTACATTTTAAAATCAGTCATTATACTTAGTATTTCTTTGTTTTCATTTCCTTAAATTTTAATGAAAAGAAATTTAAATTCTTATTCAGCTTAGTAATTAAAAAGTAATTGTGTGTATTTTATAGAGAACGACCTGCAGCAATTCTGGTAGATGTAAAAAGCATTGATGATACCTCCAATTTTGATGAATTTCCTGATGTTGATCTCAAAATACGTAAGCTATATTTGAAAATATTTTTAATATGGTATTTACAAGGTGTTCTTACATTTATGATTTATGTTGTTCATTTTTTAGCACAATTTCACTTTTTTTGGACTAATCTAGAATTTTACCTTCAGTTATTGAAATATAAAATTATTAATGCCTGAACAAGTTATTTTCCTTCTTTTTTTAATAAAAAGAAATAAAACTTATATACTGTCTTATTAAATACAAGTTTTGATTCACTAATGATGTTAGTCTTAATGGATGATTGAAAAAATGTTAAACATCATCATAAGAAAAGTATTTTATTTGTGCTTAGAATACAGTTCGATTTTCATAATGATTTATTGGAAATAAGGCTGAGCTAATGCTGAGTTATTAGTGTTCTGTTAAGTTCAACAAGTACTGGGATTGATTTCCACCTTTGTTTTTGGAAATTTATAACACTTTAAATTATAATTCCTATTTTAATTAATCTTGTATGTGTAAAATGACCATTGAGTAATAAACTAGGCAAAATAAATTTGATTTTAGATTTATGGACTAGATATTTGGTTTTAACTAAATTTAGTCTAGGTTAATTTGAATTTATTTAAATTAATCAAACTTGAGGTGTCACTTATTTTTAAGAGACTTAAAATGAATTTGTTAGCATATTTATTTGTAATTATTTCGTATGCACAACTCTAACTTCAAGATGTAATTAATAACGTATATATCGTTTTCTGAAAGAAAATCCAATAAAATTTTATCTTATATAAAATATATATAATGTAATCTAATACTTTTTAAGATATATTAATAGGCGAGGAATAAAAAGTATAATTAAAAATTTACCAAGCAAAAAACTAATTGCTTACTTTATATGTAATATATATTGTAAATAATAATTTTGTATTCAAAGTTAAATCTTAAATACTTCCATTAAAATGATTAAATATTAGGGATAAATATTATTCATTAAATATTTTTTTTCATCCAAATTACATATGTTTTTACCATATTTATAGTAAGTATTTCAATTCAGTAGTGGTTTTACATCATGGATATGAATTTTTCAGTTTCAGACTTATTATTTTGACTTTATTGTTTTTTTTAATTCATTGCTAGTCAAAATGAAATATTTATTTCTTGTTTTTAATGATAAATACTCAACATTTTATAATTAAATGAAAGTACATGTTAGGGCTTTATCTATGGCTTTTATATATGTAAGGAAAAATTTTATATAATTTTTTCATTGGAAGGTACATTAAAAAATGATAATACTTTTTGAGATAATTGAAATTTTTGGTTTGCTTGCAATTAGACATATATCTTTTAAAAAATAATTTTCTATCTTTTCCTCTAAAAAAGTATTTGTTTTAAATAATAAAAGTCTAGATTAATCATAAGTTTTAATTAAAAATTTTTTTAAATTTGTTTAAATAATTCATTTAATACTTTTATATAATTGAATTTTAATATAATATATTTAACTTTTTATATAAATTATTTATTTCTATTGCCATGATTTTGAATGCTATACTATGATTTCTATTGCTATGATGATTTAATTTTTAATGCTTTGATACACAAAATTTTGTATTTAAGTGCTATGGCTTGAAGGAATTTTAATTTTTTTATTTTCCTAATAGGAAAAATATTTTAGAGTTATGAAATGTGTATAAGATAAATTTTAATTTCATTTATTAAAAATGTATTAATAAAATATATAAGTGTATTTTATAAACATAATTAAAGTAGTCCAACAAACAATTATAAATTTTTAATTTACCTATATTTCATATTTAAATCATTTATATTATGTTTTAAATTATAAACAAATGTTTTAATCAGATTACAAATTATTCAACTCTTGAATAACAAAACATCAGAAGTTCTAATTTTTATTTACTCACAGAAACTAAGTTTTATTATTATTATTATTGATATACATTTCTCAGTTCAAATCTGGCAGTCAGATGAAATGCACTTAGAATTGCATATAAAAACCTGTGAATCTAAATTGCAAATGTGCATATATGGAAATCTAAAGTAGCAAGTAGTAGATATCATAAAGATCTATATTGTAATTTCTATTGGAATAAATTATAAGATGAAAATTGGAAATATTTATTTACACATAAAATGAATAATTTTTAAATAAAGCTAAAAAATGAATAATTTTTAAATAAAGCTAAAAGAAATAACAGTTGTATAATGTACTTTGCAAAGTAATCAATTACTTAAAAAAAAATCGGATGTAATTTAAATAGTACATCATAGCTGGAAGTAACTAATTATGGGTTTTAAATATGTATTTCTGTGCAAGAGAATACATTTTCAATGTAATAAATGCATTTAAATGTTTTTAAAATCTGTGTTTCTTTTCTTTTACAGCATCCGCTCCTGCGCCTAAAGAAGGTGATCCTGGCTACAAAGATTGGGTCTTTATTAATTATACTTTCCGCAGGTTTGAAAGTATTCTAACCCAAATTGGTGTAAAGCAGAATAAGCGAACATAAAAGTCACTCACATTGGAAAAAGCCATGTTGCATGTGAACTGAGAACCCTTGTCTTTCAAATGAAATTTATTTCCAAGGCCCATCAGTGACACACACACACACACACATGTATATAGGAGGGTGATTATTGTTTTCTTTGTTTTCCATCCATAAAATAGAGGAAAAGAAATTTGTGGGCTATATATATATGTGTAATATAAATATAGGAAAGTATTTTTGAAATTTAGTGCTCAGAAACAAATAGTGTTTTATTGTAATGTTATTTTAGATGAGCCCGTTGATTGTATTTGATACTCACCTCCTAAATGTCCACCTTTCTAAAAGCATTCGTAGAATCGCACAAATGAGTAATTATTTGCTCTTGTAATGGAAGTGTCACTGTTATAAGGGGCAGTTTAGTAAAGATCTGGGAGTCATGGTTAATGACTGTGTCTGATTATCTATTTATGTGAATTTTGCTAACTGAATGCTTCATTAGGTTTTATTTTGTGCTGGAGAAATAAGCCTTTTTCTTTTTTTACCTCCTTAAGTGCAAAATCTCCGATAATTCATTGGAGTAGGCCAAAATGCATACCACCTTAAACAGAAAATAGCTTTACTTAGTATCTTGTTTGTGATAACTTTGATTTAGATTTGGAATTACGTTGATAGATGAATGTCAATGAACATGATGCTTGCTAACCAGCAGAGTAAAATCATTAGTGTTTTTGATGGTATATTTTAACTAGTTTTATAGTATATTTTTCATTTCTTGTTTACAAACTGGAAACAAAAATTTTCTTGTGTATTAGAAATTTCCAATTTTTTAGTAAGCTTAAAATGTCAATAGAAATATTTATATTCAAGATGCCTTAAGAAGAAATAAGCCTTTAATTTTACTGCACTATCTATTCATATATAAATTTGCGTGATTGTATTTTTAATGTCTGCTGTGTACCATTTTCTATCTATTTATATTCGATTAACTTGTATGGGTAATAAAGTTGCATATCTCAATCTGTGAATAAAAATTGATATAGAGAGGATGGAAAAAAATGGTCTGAAGAAGTCATAAATAGTTTCTTGAACTGAGAAGAAAATGTATTGTAAAATTTTATCAATGGAATAGTTTTTTTTTTATATTGCAACAATTGTGTATCACAAAAATATCAAGTTAGAAATGAAAATAGATTTCCATTATAATTGGGGGAAATAACTGCCTTTTCTTTTTCAACTTACTTTTGTGATACAAATGGAAACTGTCGATTTAAATGTATGCATAAATCTTTGCAATTGTGTAAAAAATTTGTTGATGTTAAAAAAAAAAAAAAATCTTTATATTTTGAAATAAGTTAAAGTTTTCACAGATAAAGTCAATCTTATTTACAACAACATTGACTTTTTTAACATTAAACATTCCATTTTTTTCCTTCCATATCTCAATATCTAAGTTTTATCATTTATCACATCCCAAGTGTGTGCCTCATATTTATAAAGTAGCTTTTACTTTTATTAAATCTTTTGTATACTGTTTGTGCATGAGAAAACACTTAGCCGAGCTTTTTTGATGTACTTTAAAACTTTGTATACTTGAAGTATTTTTGCATACATAAAATAATCTACATGATTTTTTATTTACATTAATGTCTGTAATAATAATGTCAATAGACATTAGATAATAGCCTTTTTAATATCTCTTCACTGTCTAATAAAAACTTACAAATTATTAAATAACTTCAATGATCAAAATTGAAATCAATAAAAGGTTAAATTTACTTTTCTGTGTTGTGAATTTTGAAATTGTGTTTGAATTTGAATGTTGTGATTTATAATTTTTTTAGTTTTCAATTGAAATATTTCTATTGGTGAATTATTGTAAATTAATATTTATTTCATTTATAATTTAATTAACTTTTCTCTTAAATTTTTTCCATTATAATTTTTATTCATAAATTTGGGCATTTATTTTTAACTATAGCTTGAAAAACAGAAATTGAAGATAATTAATTTTTTCCTCATTAGTTACAATATATTGTAATTATGATAGCTTTAATTTCAATAAAAATAACATAATTATGATATTTTTACAGTTTAATTTTTAATAAATTTTATTACTGATTAATGTGGATTACACATTTTTTCAAATATTTAATTTTGTTTGCTATTGCTGAACTATACCATTTATTAGCTGTTAAATCACTTTCTAGAATTAGAAAACTTTAAAATATGGTACAGACTTAATCATTTAAATAAAAACATTCTACTGAAAACTTAAGAGAAATTTTTTATTGAAATTTAAACTTGTATTTGAAGTGTCTAGTATAAGAATCATTTTAAAATAGTCTAAAAGAAATATTTTATTAAAATGTAAATTATTGGTATTTTCTCATGTAAATGATATTTTTTTATTAGTAGCGTGTTTTGTATTATTTTGAATACTCTATTTTTTCTATAAGTTTATTGTAGAATTTCACTATTTTATCATTATTTAATTAATAAAATCTGAGCAGTTTAAGTATATTTTATTGAAGTTAACAATTTGTTGCTTTATTTTATTTTAGTAATAGTTGTAAGTAAATTCATATAATTTGTTCTGATGTTTGTGGGTCTGTTTTTCCACTGTTAACATTTTAAATATGATTATTAAATAATGAAGGTTTGCCTAGAAATTCTGTGTGTGTTAAAAAGGTCATGTAATTTATTTTACTCATTTTAATTTATTGTTTAAAAATTATTTTTGTTTATTCATTATGGGATATGTTGTGTAATTCAAATATAAAATATACCGGTGAGTTTTATCATATATAATATCAAATATTTTTTCGTTTGTTTTGAATTCTTTCGCTTTTTTATTTTATTTAAACTGTCTATTAATGCTCTGTGTTGTGAGGTAACATTTCATTATTTTGCAAAATCACATTAAATTATGTTGTCTTTAATTCATACAAAAACTGAAGTTAAATTTTAACTTTTGATCTAATTAATTTTCATGTAGCTAATAATTCCTTTTACTGATTTATTTTACAAAATGGTAATATTTTTCTTCAAATACTTTTTAGTATTTATCATATTATATATTGTAGAAATAAAATTTTGCTTATGTTATATGCTTTTTATTAACTTATTTTAAGATATACAAATGTGTTTTCTTTTATATTATATAAAAGTTTTTTAAAAAAAAATTTTTTTATTTTGTAAAATTTAAATTGATTAATTTTTAAATTATAGTATTCATTTTTCATTAATGCTAATCGAATGAAGTTGTAAATCATTATCATTAAAAATTCGAAATTTATTTTCAATTTTGTTTTCGAGTTGTGTATGGAAACCTTGAATTGAAAAGTATCTTGATACATTTTATAAATACTTCAAATTTTTATCTTAACACTAGAAATTCTTAACAAAATATTGTTATCAAATTATTAACTATTTCATTTATTCATCAATGTCTCTGAAAAATTAAAACTTATTTCCAATTCTTGACCATATCATACACACATTTTAAGATTGTGGTCTGTCTTAAAGTAAATCATAAAACTCTCATTTTTACTATATTTGAATGTGAGATGTTTGCATATTAATTATTTCTTCATTTTAAAAGTTTTGTTTTATAAGCTTTTTATTCATGTTTTTTGCAGTTAAAAAAGTAACTATAAAACTGTTTGTATTATGTTTTGTGGAATCCGTAAGTACATCTGTATGTAATTCATTTGTAAATTTGCTTACTTAATGTTTAAGTGAACTGGAAATTAATGTCATGTGAACCATAATTTTTCTCTAATCAATTTGTAAAATTTTTTCAATTTTCAAAAATCTTAAGTTCTGAAAATTTGTGCAATTTAAGATTTGTCTTATTTTTAAGTTTCCAATTTTCAAGTTTGATTTTCTATTTCCAATGAATACTTTTGTGCCCTATAACTTTTTAAATGTAACAAGTACAAAATATTCTAAACATTTAATTATCTATGTAATATTTTTACTTTTCTCATCAGTAGTAATTATACTTACCATCTGCTAAAATTTTATTCCTGCAATTCTTTTCTGCTATTGTTATAAATTATATTGTATTAAAACATACAATTGTAAAAGCTGTAAAATCTCAAATTTGTAAATAATGGATGATATGCTGAAGAAAATTCAATTAAATGTATGATTCTTTTAATTAACTTGTTTTAATAAAAAAAAAAAAAAACTAAAGTTCTTTCTATACACATACTCTGTAGCTTTTAGATTTTGTGATACTCCTAGTGAGAATATGCTGCCTATTGCATTCCATTCAAGTTGCTTGTGGAATATTTGTTATTCATATAAATTTATTGGTAATGAAAATTTTAATTATATTTAGGAAATGTTTTCTTTTTAGTAAGTTTTTTTGTAGATTTGAGTGCAAGTGTAGCATTTAGTATTTCGTTATAACAAATTATGCTGATTTTAGCCAATTTATGTGCAATAATTAATTTTTTCAGTTATTAAAATACAGTCAAAAAAACAAGGGTTTATGTTTGTCTCCTGTGCTGAATTTAATCTGCTAAAAAATGGCAGTTCAATCCTTTATAATGATTGAAATTAGGAATATTTTTCTTATAGAAAATTTTTAAAACTTGTATTATTAAGAAATGTTTATAGAATTGTAAATTATTGATTTGTTATACATGTGTGAATTTGCTATTTATATATCAGTGTTAGTAGTAATTTAATAACTTAGAGAAAATTTCTTTTAATTGTTTTCTTTCAATTAAAATTTTAATGATTTTATTGTATATATTTTGTTTTCTAAAAGAATTATTTCAATAAATCCATTTTGACTTAGAAGAATGACAATCTTCTCTTTGGTATAATGTTCGATATTTTCAAACTATAATTAACATAAGTAATTATTTGAGTACAAAACTGGGAATTTATTGTTATGAAAGTTTTATTTCCAAACAATCATTTTTTTGAATTAATTTTCGCAAATGTGAAATAATTTGAATGAACAACCATGTTTTTACTTAAATTTTTAGTCTGATAACCAATTATTTTACTATTCACTATTCACAGTTTGCTTGAATAAATTAAGTATATTAATATTTAATAGAAATTCTACGTTTCTTTATTGAAATTAGCCATGTTCTTGTTTGGTTTTTGTTATAACTTATTTCTGTTTAGTTCATGTTTTAAATTGTATAGTAAAGGAAAAAGTAATGTCTGAAGAAAGATGTGTTTGCATTGTATTGGATAAATAAAAACATATTTTTTGTGTTTCACTATGATGTACTTAGGTGTATTTTTGTGTTAGTTATTTATTAAAAATTCTATAATATTGTATTGCATTTTGAGTTTTAATTTATGAATTTTTCTTAAATTTGCCAAAACTTTTTTGATTTATATTGTACATACAAATACAAAATATCTATTAATTTATATTATTAAAGATATGCATTTATAGTAAAACTAAATTTTGTTATTTTGTGTTTATAAATATAAAAATATTTTTTATCACAGTTTGAGTGAATGACAATAAACTTGTTGCATACACACATATCCTTAAGATGGCACATAAACAATAATAATTTTTATTTGATACCATATAGTGAAAAGTTAATTTTTATTGTGAAGCATTTGTGAAAAACTTTTTTTCATTTAGATTACTTATTTAAGCTGCACAATTTATGAACAAAGCGAATACAAGCATGTTGATAATGATAACTGCTTTATTTAGCCTACATTATAATTTTTTATGAATTCATTTGTGTCATTTTCCACATAATTTTACTACATGTTCGTTACAGTCATACTGCATTTAAATGGACAGTTTGTAGGTTCGAATCACATCTTGGGCATGGATGTTTACATTGGTTCAGAATCCACTTTTAACTGTAGGTCTCAGTTTAATTAGCCCTTGTGTGCTAAAAAATGACTGTTCTATACTAAATATATTATGTTGCAAAAAATGCATCCATGGGCTCTCAATTGTTGACATAAACAAGGCAAAATGTTTTTTCATTTTTATCATTCACAGGTACATTCATACATTTTTAATTATGATTTTTTGTTTTAAACTTATAAAAGAACGTTTTCAAACTTTAGTTTTTAAAGTAGTTTTCTGTAATGTTAAACTGAAATGAATTGTTAAATATAGAGCCCTTGAATTAAACTTGATATTTACAATATTTTTATAGTGAAAACTATGTAGATCACTACATTGAATTTAGGAAATGTTATCCACAGTTGAACCTTTATTACCAGGACATATTTTTATTTAGAGAATTTTGTGATTTCTCTAAACAATTTTAATTAAATCCAGAAATTGCATCTTAAAACAATAATGTAAAATTCTTAAATTACCAAAATTTTTTTCACCTCAAAATTTAGGATATAAGATTTTATAATTAGCGATAGTTAAAAAGTAATTCGAGCATCTGCCTGAAATCAGTGACAAATTTAGCATCCATTATCTTGAGGTTTTTTAATTAACTTTAATAAATACCTGTGGTAAGTTAATGTATGATTAAGTCGTCAGTTATTCTTTAAAATGCTTTTGGAACCTACATTTATTTTGAATTAGCAATTTTCCAATAAATTGGTTGAAATTGAGATTGAAAACGTACGAGTCTTGTTCTTCATCACTATATATTTTAGATCAAAATAAATTTTTTAACAAATTTCAATAACTGGTGAGAAATAATGCTTTCTATATTGTATTATGAAAAATGGTGTGAGTATAACTAAAAAGATGGAGAATGATTACACAAGTAATAGGTGTTATCAAAATTGAAAGTCTGTGTGCTTTTTTCAAGAAACTTATAAATATAGTAAATAAAAATAAATTCAATGGGAAAATGTGAGTTTAACAAAATGTGATTTTTTAATGGCTTTTGGTAGATTTTCCTGTTAGAATAAATGATTATTTTGTCTGAAATATATATATATTAAAACTATTCTGGATTTGAACTTTTTGCTTGTAATATATTAAATATGGCAGTAAACATTCTGAGAGTAAATAATTGATTATTTGAAAATTTATCACTGATTGAAAAATTACTGACCTTTGCTTGACTTAGGGAAAATTTCCTTTCTCATTTAACGTTTTTTAAATTTCTGCTAAGCTTGCATGCATGTGCGATGAATCAAAGGTACAACAGGCTGTAGCCATAGGTTAATGGATTAGTTCCTGCCAACATTATTTGCATTGCATATTTGAAGCGTGACTAGGACATGAGGTTAACATGTAATCTAAACCCTTCACTTCCAGAACCAGATTAGTTGAAGGAAATAAGGCCACATGTTTATCTTTTTTTTTTAATCCACAAACAACAAAAAAAATGAGTGGTCTTCTAAATTTAGTACTTTGTTGACAATGCTTGATTATGTTTTGATGGGAACTAGTATCAAGCTACTGTGAATTGTTAGAATGGATTAAGGAAAATTTTATTCCTAACAGAGATGAATTCAAAAACTGAAATTAAATAATGGATAAAAGTTTTATATTTCTACCGACTCGTGTGTGTGTGTGTGTGTGTGTATGTATGTATGTATGTAATTTTACCCAAATAAGTAGAAATACATTAATTTTTGTTGAAAAGTTAAGTTAAAATTTCTTTTGTAGTTTCTTAATTTTTTATTCTAACAAATTTTGAAACATCAGAATTTTTTTTATTGCTGCATCTTCTATTTTTCCTTTTCAATATTGTATTTTTGTCTAGTGATTTTACATTAAAGAAAATGCATTAGTGAATTATGACTAATTCACATTAGTTAGATAATTTGGAAGAGTTTCACTTAATTCGAATTAACTTTATTGATAATGATGTATGGGAACAGAGAAAACCATTTTATATCCAATTTATAAACTCATTTCATGAGCTCTTGTGAACAAATGATAGTCATTCAAAGGTTAATTTTGATATGAATTAAAAACTATAAATTTTATTAAGTATAAAATTCAATAGTTATTATAAATAATAGAATGAAAAAAAGTATCATAGTTTCATTTATAAGAAGTCATTAATAAAATAAAAATTAAAATATTGATTTAATTTTTTTAAAATTATATTTCGATAGTATTGATAATGTTGCATGTAGTTTTAATGAGTAGATTTTTATGCGAAAGCTGGAAAACATAATTTCATATTGTGATTTCTGTTTATCATGCTGCAAAGCAATGTTTATTTCTATAGAAAAGTTGTAAAATAGGATGTTCAACTGTCGAAAGTAATGAATTTTCTGTGCATTTCCTTGACTGTTTCTAATGTCGAAATATGAATGAAGAAGTCTCTTGAATTTTTTTTTTTTTGCACTAGATAAAATATTTGTATAATTTCTTATCGTACTTTCCTGTAATTCTATTGCACATTTTTCAATACTGATGCCCCAAGATGACAAACTATGACACCCTGTTTTAAAAATAAAGTTTGCAATTTATGTCATATGCAAAAATATAGAGTGTTATCTTTTTATCAAATTGAATAATATATATTTTTATTCATTTCCATTAACATTACATAGATCTCTGTCATAGAATTTAACAGTTAGTCACAATAAAATATATATATTTAAAATTTTGCTTTTGCAATTTATTTTTCATTGTTTAGACATTAAATTTTCCTGTTTTATTGAACTTTTTTAGAATCTTAGATTGTAATTGTCTTTTAAATATTTTATTTCTTTTCTTATTCACAAGAACGTCAAACTTTAAATAAAATCGATTATTTTATTAATCAGATCAATGAATAATTATATTCAATAATTTCCTTCTTATATTGACTAAATTAAAGATAATATTGAATTTAAGCAAAATAAATTACTATTACAGTATTTCTTCTAAAAATATACGTTTCAATTAAATGGTAGTACTAACCTTTTTATCATTGAAAAATTCTCGTATAATAATGTGTGAAAGAGGAAGTATATCGTTTTATTTTATTTTGAATGTGTGTGTATTTTTTAAAAATATATTAAAAGGTCCAGTCAACAGTCAAAATTAATTTAACCGCTGTCGAGAAACTCCTAAATAATATATATAAACACACTTTTTAATTATTTTCCAAATTCTTTTCGGATACTTTGTCGATCTATTATAACGCGACACTTACTTTTGTTTTTACCAAGTATAATCTGAGGGATACTAAATATAATCTGAGCAGAGTGTTTATTTTTAGTTATTAGTTAGAGAATTGTTGAAAATTACATTTCAATAAAAGATTCATTTCCAGGACGTTAACATCTATTTAATTAATATATTTTAGTTTTTTTATTTATTTTAAAGATTGATTTCAACTAAAATAATAAACTTAAAATTAGGCTTTCTCAAATTTGAAAACGAATGCCAAAGTTTTAATTAATTATTTTTATTTCCAATTTTCAGAAATACAAATTCAAAACTAATCTGCATGTACTAAAATTCTCATTATTCAGAAATGTCAAGTTGTTTACAATTTTCTAAGTAAGCAATACAATATGGGGATGTATGTAAATACTTCAATTCTAAAAATCTTCGCCTCTAATTAAGTGAGCTCAGAATATTGGGAATGAGATATAGCAAATGAGCTTATACTTAAGCTTGTAAGTTAAAAAAATTATCGCTGAATATAGCAATTTTATTATTAATGACTGTTTGTAATGAGAATAACAGCTTATATATAAAAAGTTTCATACGCTTATGACTTATGATATAACTGTGGTCTTGAATGAATTTATCATGAACGAATTTGTACTTGCTTATTCGACATTATTATCGTATAGAGACATTGTCGTATCGAGGATATAATTTCTCAAGTCACGATTGTTGATCGTTTTGAATATAAAATCAAATGTATATTGAATCAAATAACCTTTGGTTTCCGTGGATAAGAGAATTCTTGATTTTAAACATTTTAGTATTAAAATATGTTTTCATTTTGAAATGAGTGTCTTAATTTTAGAAAAAAGAAAAAATAAATGCTTACACACAGGAAATCAAATTTAATTCTACTATAAATAGGAAACTATATTGACAGTTATAATAAAGAGGTTACAGAGAAAGATATTCTAATGACAGTTAGTACTCTAAATTGAAATTCTAATATTGATTTACACTTATTCACACGATTCTAGTCTTAAAGAACATAATATTTTTTAAAAAATATATGATGGCTGTATCAACAACACACATTATTGGGAAAATGAGCAAGTTGAATAAAAAAATTTGAATTGTAATGCAGACATTTGTTCTACTTCAATGATTTTGCTTCACCTGTAAAATAAAAAGGCATTAAAATTAAGAAAGCTCAACAAATGCAAGACATTTTAATTCTCAGAAAATATGATTAGTAATATTGGTGCGATATTTTATAAGATTACCAAAACAAAACTACATAGAGGTCGTTAAATTTACTCGGTTTTTATATATTTTTAGAATAATAGCTTTTACTTTCAGAGTTTGTCAAAGTAAAAATTAAAAAAAAAATCATTGAACTTTAAATTAATTTTTGTGGGAATTAATTGGTGGCCTGGTTAATAAGAACGTTCATTTTCGTTATCGGAAAGATTGTGAGTTCGAACCTTATGAACACCCATTGTGTTCGTTGATGGCAACTAGGGCATGTAAAATATATCGCAGTGTATTCCATGTCAAATAATACTTCTGGTGAAACTTGGAGTTTTCTGTTTGGTACCTGCTTTAAAATTAAGAAGACCCACTTATTTCCGGGGTCCAAGATACCTGCTGTGTGTCCCACTAGACAAAGGGCCATCTCTTGCGCCGAGCTGGTCGCCGAATGGTTAGCGGTCTTGACTTCGGTTCAGTAGTTCGTGTGTTCGAATCCCACCTTGGGAAAGGATATTTGTAGAAGTTCAGAATCCTTTTCAAATCGAAGGTCTCGGTATAATCGTGTGCAAAGAATAACATTTTAGCTTCAAATAAACCATCCCAACTTCTGCCTTTTGTGCTAGGAAAGTGGAAACATAGCGAATCCTAGCAGTCGGTCATTAGGATAATAATTCTTTAGTTCAAAATCACATATATGAAAATAATTGTATTATATTGAAATGTGTTGAACTCTATTTTGAAATTTCTCAAATAACAATATCTCTTGTATATGCAGACAATAACATATTGATTGCACTTTTAATGTCTATAATGTAATTAAAAGTAGCCAATAGGTTAGGAAAAACCCTATTGGTTACTCTTTAAAATATATATATATATTACCGAAATGTGGTTATTATCCTTAAGGTTCATGTTACTTGTTTACAAGAAACCGAAAACTGAATATTCTTAATGGAACAAAAGTGCATAAATAATAAACGAGAAGCTTAGTCGTTGAGCGGTAAGAACATCACTTTGCACAAAAGTTTCATGTATGAATAGTTACTGGTGCTATAAAAGCCTTTACCACTTTTCCGCATTTCAATTTTTCTGGCATTTGAGGCGAAAGATATGAACTGTAATGGAGCTATATTTTAATGTTTGTTATAAATATTTTAAGATGAATTTTAATCAAAGATCAAAAGGAAAGGTTATCCATTCATTCTTATATTAAGTCTCGTGAAATTTGATCCATTCAATGTAAAGTTTCATTATGAAATAAGAATTTGCTTTTGTGGATTTCATACAAAGGGGTTTTTCAAAAAGTTATTTAAGACTTTAGGTCCTTAAGGCCTTTAGAATATTTTAACCACGAAGAAAAATTTAGTCAAGTTATTTTGGTAAAGTTATTTTAGTTGTTAGAATCTTAAAGTGGAGAGCTAGTCTAATACAAAAAAGTACTAAATACTTTTTATTATATATATATATATATATATATATATATATATATATATATAGTCCATCGTTTGTATTTCAAGAGTATGTATTACTGTAAGTCTTTCTTTGAAAAGTTTTATTTGAGAAGTTTTTGAATAAGCATTTATTTATTTATACTTATTTTGCTAAATATGGTTGATTGTTAGTGTAATACAAAACACATGTATATACAAATTTTTATATTTTTTCCCTTTGAGTTTTCCTCTCTTGAAAAAGCTTAAATTAATTAAAATATTTGAATTCATTAAATAATGTTTTTGATATTACAATATTTAAATTATAAACAGGAACATCCCTTTTATAAATTCCTATCTTTTCAATATCGTATTCCGGTTGCTTAGCTTGATATTTTGTTACGTCCATTAAATATGCATTTTAATTGAGCGTCAGTAAAAAAATATTCTTACTTAAATTTTGACTTAAAACGCTTAGCCTTTTTTTTAATTATTTTATTATTTTTTTAAAATTCTCATTTTATAAATACCAAAATGGGAATTAAAAAATTAATAAACATACTAATTCTAATGATTGGAAAATTCCGACTAAAATCATTTTTAGAATCTTAATTATTAAGAATTTGTATGATTTATGCATTACACCACCACATGTCTTAAATATACTTTAAGGAGTGCATTCGAGACAGTTTCCAATTGTATATTTTGTAATTATTTACATAAAAAAGACTTAAATATATACTATGAATGATATTTTAATTCTAAGAATTATCAATTCACATGCCACGAATTACGGCGACACATTCGCATTGCAATACTGATGCTTATTTTAACGATTTAATGTCAATTGTTTCCTTTGATAACAATTCAATTCCCATCAGAATTCATCCACTTTCCAACGTCTTGGTTAATTAAGATGTCTTTGCAATTCAATATCTCTTCCATTATTCAACTCTTTATCGAAACACACTCTCTTCGGTTTTCATCTAAATGTATATTGTACATCCAGATAATGCGTAAGTACAGATAACGCTCTAAGCCCAAGAAGGCAAAGATTTCTTCAATAACACAATTCTGGCAAATGTAATTTATTTACTTCGAATACAAATTTTAACCAGAAAATGAAAACAGAAATTTTAAACTTTTATGAGAGACTTTGATCACATAAAAAGAATGTAATGTTGGTAAAATGAATTATAAGTTTTTTAAGTTATACTATAATCACATTAAATTTAATATTCTTAATTTAATATATATATATATATATATATATATATATATATATATATATATATATATATATATATATATATATATATATATATATATATATATATATATATATATATATATATATATATATATATATATATATATATATATAATTGTTATTTTTGTATTATAAGTTAAACTAAAGAGAACATATTTAACTAATTTAAGAAAACTTACTCCAGAAGATACTATATTACCAGTATTTCTATTCGCAAATTAAAATTTGATTCATTTTGAATTTTATAGCATTAAATCTTTTATAAGAATAATTAAAATTTACTTAAGTGTTCCTTATGGAAAGATTTTAAATTTTATTCGAAGCCACTTTATGACTTCAACATTTTAACTTTCACAAAAATATGATTAAAAAGTGCAATTGGTTACCAAGCTCCTTAATTATTTTTATTCTATTTTACAAAAAAAAAATTATAATTTTTAAGAATATGCATATAAAACAATATTATAATATAATTTTGTATAATAAATAGTTAAATTAAGTTTGAAATTATGCAATCAAAATTCTTTTCGTAACTGACATAAAATAGTTTTCTTTCATCAAATTAAAAATAAAACGTCTTTTATTTTTTAAATATTTTCTAAAGTTATAGAATTGTGCCTGAAAAAGCTTTGGAATTTGGAATTCCACATATGATGAACTTTTAAATATTTTACTTATTATTTTGAATATTTTAAAAAAGTTTTACGAAATATTATAAAATATTCAATAGTTTCTTATTACAATTACTATATTTCATTTGCTATATATTTAATATACTCAGATAATATTCATTAGTTTTATCTGATTTTTTTGTTAATTATTTTCTATCAATTCGAGAACTAAATTTACATCTGACAACAAAGCCTACGTATGGTTGATGGGTTGTTTATAAGAATAAACTGGTGGAAATTATAAAAACCTGAAAAATTGAAGAGTTTGTCATTGCAGAAGTTGGAGCATCTGCTTAAATAAAATGTCGGAATATATTTAAGAAATGTCTAGAATTCAAAATAACAAGAACAAGAAGCTAGTGAAAAATGCAGAGAAAACGGCTCTTCTCATAGAAATAAAAATGGTTTATATATATTTTATTTTATAGAATGTTTGCGCAAGTTTTTGTGCAAAGCTGAAATGAAATGCGTTTTAATTTTAGTATGCATTTTTCTAAATTAAATAACGGTTATTCAATTCCATAACCATTATCTTCCTTTCAGGTAACATTAAAAGTTCATCCTGCCATAACTTCTCCTATTTGTAGCCAAAATTCTAGTATCTTTCTCAAAGTCTTTTTCACGTGAAATGTTTATAAATCCAACCAACCTTCTCAACCTTTGTCATTACGTTCTTCAAAAATGATGTCTTATTTCGTTTATAGTCGACTTCTAAATGAGAATGCAATCTATCAGATCAGATTTTTTCCCGTTAAATCGTGGAAAACGTATAATCAAAACGGTTTTTGTTTGAATCTCCACAAAAAGTGTTCATCATATCCTTGTTAGTAGCTCTGCAGATTTCATTCCCAGTCTCAGATGAAAGATGTTGCATTTCTGCCTTCTGCATGCATGTTAGTTGGGGTGGGAGCTAGGGAGTTTTTTTGGTTCCCTTCCTTACGATACATGAAGAAGGACTTTGAAATGTCCTTTGTGTTGGATCCCTTGACATGGCATTTTTGCCTTAGAAAAATATTAAATGCCTATATAGTATTTTTGTTTTTATATTCAATTCACATAAAACTAGCAAAAAATAATGCATCATATTCAAATTTTCTAATAATATGCCTGAAGCAACCTCTTTTAGAATATATACGCCCCTCATTTGATTCCAATCATTCAGATGTATTCAGATCTAATTTTTTTGTCGCTAATTGAAAGGTGGCAAGAACTTTTCAAACAACCCAGTATGCATAAATATGAAGTTTGAAATAATTATCTTCAGTCCAAGCTGAAAAAAAATAATATAACGTTCTGTAATGTGTTCATAGTAGAATAAAAATGTGAATATTAAATGATAAATAGTTTGTCCTCATTAACTTAAGTATATTAATTTTTGACTTAACATTCTAAATATTTAAATAAAAGAATGTAAGATAGGTTTTGAATTTTCAAATCTCAAATTAAAATGGTTGAAGCATTTAAGGTTTCGAGTATTCTCACTATCAAAATGATAGTCAGTCATCATTGTGTAACGAATATGAATTACAGCAAATTCTCCGATTGCATTAAATTTCTCAAAGATAGATTTTACTTAACCCATAATTTGATCGCTTTTAATGAATCTTCTCAATAAATAAAACTCTATAGTAGTAAACAAATAAACATTTTATAAATTTAACTTTTTTAATTAGTTTCAATTTTTACTTTCTTAACTAAAATATTACAAATGAAGATTTTGGTCAACAACGAAATAATACTTATGTTCAAAGAAATGATACTTATGGTCAACAAATATTTATTATGTACCGTTTTCTTTTTCTGTGAAGTTGTATCTAAATAACATAATAACGTTCGATTTATTGATGATATGTTCCTTTTATATACAAAATATAAATTAAATTAGATAGACTTTTATGATAAAAAGATAGTTACAATTCCTACAATTCGAAGTGTGATGTATTGAGGAAAATATGAACCCCTGAAAAATTTTTTTAACAAGTTTCTACTTTTTAATAGATAAACATCAAAAGTTAACTTTTTATTTTCTAATGATTAGTAAAAAATGTAGAATTTATAAATTTTAAATTAATCAAATTTTTTTACCTTGCTGTATGAATGATAAAGGGGTATATTTTTGAGGCAAATTTAAATAAAGGAATTTTTTTTATCAAAAGTAATTCAATTATACTTCTATTATATGAATATAATCTTAATTATCTTGGGTAAAATAATTAAGAATAGCATATAGCATATGTTAACTATTCTGAATTATTAAAGGAATAATTTTCCCTTAATTTCTACCTAATTTCATTTGTTTCAAGAATCTAAGAATCAGAGTAGACTAATTAATTATTTCATTTTCTAATATTATCAGTACATAATTTTAAAACTATTTTAACGATTTCTCAGAAAAATAATTATGCACTTAAAGGATATTTTTAATGTTATATTCGAATTTTTTCAAGTTCATTTAGATCATTTTGATTAAGAAAGGGCTAAACCTAAGAAAAAAATTAAACTAATAAAAATAATTTAATTTACTAGAATAGAATTTTAAAAAAAATTGAATCATCATATTATTTAATTATTTCATTTATGTTATTATTTGCAAAAGTATGTTATTAGAAGATTTTTTTAACTATTATTTGAATTAATTTACATTAATGTTTGCAATTACTATCAGAAATTATTTTAATAATTTTACACAGTAATTTTTATTTAGAGAGCATCAGTAATATGGAAATTTTTGAAATAGTCTCTTCGTTATTCGTTATAACGTTCTATTTGTCTATTCGTTATGACACGTTTCGACTGCATATATCTTTCGTATTTTAACGAATAAAAAAAACTTAATTAGAGAAGGGAAAAACATTTGGTATGCAAGTTTGCCATTACGAGATCGATTTTTTATTTTAGATAGTAATCTTGGAAAAAATTAAATATTTCAATATTTTTTGTTTATCTTTAGGAAAATAGAAGTACAATGAGGAGAATTGATCAGAAAATATTTAGAAAAAAATCCTAAATTGTTGGTTCAAGCCACTATCAGACTCTGTAAATAGCTTTGAAGAACATGAGATAAGTGTATTCCTACGAGTTGATAAATTGTGGCCTTGTCTTTAATGATTCTCGTAGTACAATCATTTTATTATAAGCTACAAAAATGGTGAAATGAATAAGAATATTGGCACTGGCAGTTCTATCTCCTTCAGAAGAATCAATATTCTCATAACATTTTACGAGATAATAATGTGCAGATAAATGATTGTATAACACGCCAAGAAGCTATTTTTCCCGCTTATAGCTAAATATGGCAAAGAATAAACATAAAAGTTTTTTTACCGTTCTCTTTAGTTATATGTGGCAAAATCCAAAATGCCTTTTCTTAATATGTCTATGAAGAGAAAATGTTTTTATCCCATCTATATATTTATAAAAGTTTTTTTTAAAAATATTAATAAGTATACAATTTGTTGCCTGATTCACAATGACGCTAATATAATATACTAATTATATTCACGCTTTCTTGAAATATAGATCAGAGTTAAGTCACGATTAAAGTTAATCCATATCGGATTACAATCCGATACATTGATCCCATGACTTGTTACCAACAATTTTATAGGTTTCACATTTTAATCCATGTCTAATGCTAAGTGTGATTGAGATTTAATTAGCTCTCTTTTCAACAAACATATATAGCGGAGCAGGTGAACTCCAAACTGTATCTTAAGGTCAACGTTTTTTTTGGAATATTCGCCTATCACCATGTGCCTTGTAATTTTGAACCATGGTTAGGTGGCGAGGTCACACTTGAGCTGGCACCCTCTTCTCCACATCACCGAATGGACTTTGGACGTCCCAGATCAATGTGGACATGTCCCGAAATCATGGAGCTCCAGCAACTCCGTGAGGGAGCGAATGTGGTCATCCTCCCAATCATTGCCCGCAGCAAATAATGCTTCACTTTGCTGATCTTAACGGGAAACGGCGTGAAGGGACTGAGTTACTAAAGCTTCATTTCGTTTCAACAGTAAAACATTAAGGCTGGTCTAAAAGTTGAAAATTTCAGGAGCATTGCATATGATATGACGAGTATATTTATCATTAGATCTTTACATTGTGTTGCTGAGAGTTTAACAATGTACAATTCTTGTAAGGTGAGACAACCCAAAAAAAAATTCCAAGAACCTAATCTGGCTGATATGGATGCAGAGGGTAGCAACACAACATTCATCTTTCGTTGTCCAATAGTATCAAGTCTGGCAACTACATCCTTCCATTTCGAAACTGCCTTCCAAACGCAGTTTTATTACTAAGTGACTATGTAAAACATATTTAATACTTATGAATGAATTTTTTATATGAGGCTCACAACGGCTCAAGCTCACACTTCTTCATTATTTTTTTTTTTGGAATAGTAGTTGGTTTGGACTGGTTCATTATTAAATAGTTCATTTTACGTTGTTAAAAATCCAAATCCTACCATTCTCTACATTACATTTTTTGAATTTCATATAATGCAATTTGCTTAATAATTTACATTTACTAACGTCTTTCAAGAGATTCATGAATAGATGTAATATTTTTGTTGATTTCTTTTTTTATAGAGTGTTTTCTAGAAATTTTAGCAGGCAAAAGTTTTTAAAATATTTAGAATGTGGAATGTCTTTTTTTAAATTCATAATATATAAGGATAGAAATTAACCCATTAGAAATCACAATTAATTTTAAAAGAATGCGATTCTAATAATAAATGATGAATGAAAATAAAATATATATTTTGATTTTCAAATTAAATTGTTAAACATCAAAGCTTTGCATATTTCTTGATCAGTTCCAGCAAAAGTCCAATGAATCTGAAGAAGTATAATGTATAAAAATACAATCTTTAGATTTTTAATATTACTAAATATATGAAGAAAATTAAAGAATAATTTGATGTTAATAAATGAAATCAATTTAATGTCATCTACGAAACTAAATGAAAATCTATAAAAATGTTTGATGTTATCTAAAAAAAATAATTAAGATATATTAAACTTAAAAATAAAAAATAATATATAAAAGAGTAATCGAAGATAAGGATATTTGAAGGGAATAATTTCAACCTCAATAATATATGTTGAAAGGAAGTATTGATAAGAAAAATATGCTTACAATTCCAATCAGCTTAAATTTGTTACTGATGATAAAAAGAAGAACTAACGAGGGAAAATGTGCGACTGAATGTAGATGAGAATATTTACACATTATAATTTCAATATTGATAAATACATGCGTTAAAATAAATATAATAAATTAATTATTGATAAAGGAAATGCAGCGTTAATAATTCCAATCAGCCTAATACTGTTAGTAAAATTAAAAAACATAAACAACAGAAAAATGTAACCAGTCGTGAATAACGATATTTATAAGCATACTATGAATGGAATAGAACAGAGAGTCGGACTTCACATCAAAATATGGTTCAGTTGGTAAAGTGGAGCAACGCATCCCGTAATGCCATCCTAGCTGGTTCAAGACAACAACAACATAGAATAGAGAAATCTAAACTGAAAATTTCCCTTCACGTTTAAACCTATATCACTAACAATTAAATGTAATGTAGCAATGTTTAGAGCAATGCCTCATACGATGTGTTAAACGTAACAGATTACCTTACGGAAGTACCAAGTATTTGAAGTAGCCAATAATTACGAGGGAAATAAAAATGTATAATATTGGTATTTCAAAACACAGTAATTCCGAATTTTTTAAAGAAAAAGATAGAATTCCAACATTCAATATATATTTGAAAGAAAATCATGAAAGCGTTTTTCAGCACAGCAGAGATGAAATCAGTTTTAGTGTTTATGCTGCAAAAAAAAACAACCAGAAATAATCATCAGCAATCAAATGATTGTAAAAACAAAACAATTTCCTGTTATAAGGCGATATGGCGATATTGAGGGTACAAAAAATGATTTTAAAATTTTATTTATATTGATATACAGAAAAAGCAATACTAAGTTACAATAATGTTGTTTCGAATTTTTTATCAATTTACAATATGCATATTGTAAACATTCTATTAACTTCGTATTTTAAAATGAAACTTTTTGTTGTGAATAAATGCTTGGACAGAAATTTCTTTAACAAAAAATAATTTATTATTTCATTTAGTGAAGATAAATCCATGCAGAAAGCAATTATTCTTAGTTTTCTATGAATTCCCTTTGTATCTTTTTGTGTATCTATCAGAAATCATCTGTTTTGCCTTGATATTTATCCAAAACCACGATTATATTTGGTTCTTTTTTAATTTACTGATTTGTTCTCTTATATTTGATTTCTTCTCTTTAAAATACTTGATTCGTTCTTTTATATTTTCATTTAATCTATCACGATTGTATAGATTTATATTACAAATCAAATTATTCTTTTTGGCTACATATTCTTCTTGTTTTCTCTCATAATTCGATTATTCAAATTTTTCTTTCAATAGGAACAAACTACAAAAAGTTCTAGAAAATAATTTGTTTCGTGGAACAATACCCGAAACGAAAACGATTCCTATGAGAAATATTCCTTTCAAATCTTATTATTATTATTTTTTTTTTGAAAAAATAATAAAACACACTTACTTGGCAGTATCATCATTGACTTGTAAATCCCTGTTTTCCAAGTCATTCGTTCGAAATCGAAAAAGTCTTTCTGGAAATCGGTAAGGATGCATTAAGGACTCGTATCTGTTTGACGGGTATTTTGCTCTTGCTTCATGGAAAATATCCAGGGGGAAATCTTCGAGCTGGTTTGAACTTTCCATATCGTAACTTCGCTTCCTCTTGCCACTGAATGACGACAAG
Source organism: Latrodectus hesperus (assembly GCA_037975125.1). Taxonomy (NCBI): domain Eukaryota; kingdom Metazoa; phylum Arthropoda; class Arachnida; order Araneae; family Theridiidae; genus Latrodectus; species Latrodectus hesperus. The sequence continues at coordinate 73,029,171 of CM075850.1, read as the reverse complement.
GAAGACACAAAAAAGATGTAAGAAACAAAGTCAAAATTATTATTTGAAATGCATTTAAAAATTATACCGAAAAATAGAAGCATCAGATATGTCTCTTACTGTTAAACCTAACAGTTTTCATGTATAAACTCTTATAAACTCGTCGTGGTATATATATCATGTTCCTAGTCCCTCAGAAGAATATTCGCGAATTATTTTGCTGAGAATGTTTTTTAAAACAATGTCGAAAAATTGAAATTTTCCAACCGAAAATAAACCTGCCATTTGAAATTACTTGGCAAGTTTTGTTTTTGGCTGTAAAAAAGAATACATAGCACTGGAATACAAATATACTTGCCATATATTTTCTAATGTTCTTTCTAATATTCTAGTTATTTATTTTCTAATATTGAAATACGAAAGTTAAAATTTATTATTTATATTACTTATAAATATTTGGAAAATTCTCATGTTAATTTATTTATAAATCATTGATTTGAATTTTTTGAGGTGCATTGAAATAATTTGGGAAGTCATATAGATATAACTAATTTGATGATCTTTTTTTATTGTAATTAATATATAAATGATTTTTGTTCTTGTTTTATATGATTGACTTCATATAATGAGACATATATATGAGTTTAAAAATTAATTTGAGGTAAATAATGGTATTTTAATTTTAATATTTATAAATTTATATTACTATTTATAAATTTGAAGTAAATAAAAAAATTCTGGAAGTTAAAGGATTTTTTTTAGAATCTCTTAAGTAATTTTTGAATTATGAACGCTACAAAATTTCTCTCGAATCATTTTTCAACTGATTATTTAAACAAGACATTATTTTCATTAAAAAAAATTTAAGATGCAGGAACACAGTTTTAAAAGTAAAAAAAATAACTAGAAAATTTTATTTTAAAATAGAGTATTTTGTGTTATTATAGGCATAGAATTTTATCTTTCAGTGGTTCGAAATTAAAGAGGATAACCTAGTTGGATGAAATATTTATGGGTATCATTCTCTTTTCTGTGAGTGAATAAAAAAGTTCAATCTATATAGAATATTTAGATAGTTGTCCATCAATAAACTTTCATAGCGCAAAATTAGCTTTGAAATTTATGTAAATTTTGTTGGAATATTTTATTTATGAATAAGGCTTCATCAATAATTATCGTTTTAAATAAATATATATTTACATGTGATCAATACTTCTATTTGAATTATATGAACATACAAAGAAAGACAAGTGCCATACATACATAGTGGTGCAGATGAGCCTCGCATTGTTTCTTAAGGCTAACGGGTTTGGAGTATTCGCTTATTACTAAGTACTTCGTTATTTTGAGCCACAGTAAGTGGAGAGGTCACACCTGAGTTGGTATCTTCCTCTCCTAATTCACGCCAAATTAATGAAAAAAGTTTGGATGTCCCAGATACACATCCTCAACTCATGAAGCTCCAGCTACCCAGTGAGGAATAATGTGTTCACCCTCTCAATCACTGCCCATGGCAAATGACGCAGACTTTGCTGATCTTAACAGGAAATGCCGTGAAGCTATTGAGTCTCTGGAGCTCAGTGCCATACAAAAACGTGACACATGCTCTTTCAGCTACGTTTTAAACTTTTCATAACACCGTACTTTCTTGGTTTTAATTCATGAATTTTCTATCTGGATATAATTGTTTTAGTGCTAAAAGAAAAAATTTTAAAAATAACTTAATTTGTTTATTTAAAATGTTTTCAAAAGCATCTGACATGTCACTTTGTGTTTAACTATTTCTTCGTTTGATTTAAAATTTCAAAAAGTTGTAATGTGTAGGAAATGAGTGAAAATTTCACAAATAATTAAAATATTTAATTTTTAATTTTGACGAAAATTCATTTTATTACATTTTTGCTAGATTTATTTAGGATAAATTCAGTTTAATTGTTTGCCATGCAGAAATATATATAAATTGATTTGTGAAAAATATATGGAAAGGCTAGAAAATAATTATTTTAAAATTGAAATGGTATGTGATCTTGGGAATTTTTAGAGTACCTTAAAGAATTTTTACGCTTTTATTTCATAAATTTTATTTGATTTAATAGTGCTTTCGGTGGAAGAAATTTGAAAGTTTTTTTTAAAGCTTATATATATATCTTGATGATAAGGTTACGAAAATAGGTAATATTATCAAATTAACATATCCATATAACAAATTACTCTGAAAATTAGGCAAATTTCATGGCGTTATGTATATAATTACTTTAAAAAATTTAGCTTTTGTAGCTACTTAATAATATTTTTCTTATGATTTTTTTTATCATATTGTATTCAAAAAGTCAAATTATTAGTCTTGCACAGTTAATTTGTTTCTATAATTTTTAGTTAATTTGGTAACTGGAGTGCTTGACCTTTAATTTCCAGAGAAATATTTGATTATTAATGAAAATAATCTATTGAAAATTGCTTAATTTCTTACATAGTATAGCTTACAAAAAATATAATTTTATCTTATTTTTTTTATCTAACAATGTACTTTGAATATTCTATTAAGATTGTTGCCATGCTTACAGAATGAGTGGGTCAATGATTCCATATCCGTAGTCTGGTTGTTTGTTACTGCCTTGCTTTGCTAGAGCCATGAGAGTTTCTATTTCGGCCAATCGCTGATCAGAGATACCGCTTCGCCTTTCTCTGAAAGTTAAAAGAAAACTACATAGTTTCTTTTGTTTTGAAAATTAATACAAGCATAAAGTTTAAAATAATTTCTCTCATTATCCGTCAACATAAAAATTTTAATATTCTATTACTCGATAACCATCAAAAGTAATGGAACAGGAAAGGGAATTAAGAACTCAGAGAGCTTTCTAATAATTATTTTACATAAACAAAAGAACTGGCATGATACTAACCACAGTGTGATCATGATGAATTGAAAATAATTTAGGTCAATTAACCAAAAAATAAATTTTAAGTGAATAAAATGGCAACGAAGATGTAAAAACTATATGAATTTTATTTAAAATGATATTAGCATAAATTAATCTTTTGACAATGACAGCTCTTTGTGCTTTCAAGAAATGAATCCAAGGTTTGGTCATAAGGCTAGATACGTTCGACTCAGCCTTTCACCCCTTCAGTGGGTCTATAAATCTGAGAACCAAGCATGCTTGGGAACTAAACACTTTCACGTTAGGCTGATCAATTAACCAAAACTTATGCTTCGCACCCCAGGGCCCTTAATCAAGCAAGAAAATAGATATGGATACTGTAGGCCTTGGCTCCATGGGGACTGCCATGCCAATGAGTTGTCAGTTAAGTTTATTCTTTTGACACAATCTTCAAGCAAACTAAGACATTCATGCAGTACAGTTCAGACATTTTCATCTTAATGATAAATATTGTGATCTCTACGATTACATTAAATTTCATCCGATCAACCAATAGTAATAAAGAGACAAGTTAAATTTAACAAGTATGACGACATCATCCTACTAAACTTCTGCAGTAATTTGTTTCGGCCAATCTTTAATAGGTCAATATTTGCTTCAGTCAATTATTAAGATTACATTATTTGAAAAAATGTGATGAGGTATAATATTATAATTTGAAAATATGATTTTGTAACCTTGACTTAAACAATTGAAACTTTACTAATGAATATTCAACAAATTTTAAATGCTTAACTTTAAAAAAGTGAACAAAGTGAAAATTTTGTTACAAATTGTAGATCTTTGGATCTACAGTTTGTAATAAAAGTTCAACTGATGCATGATAATAATTCTATCATCAATGATTTATGTTTATAAAAATTAGGGTAAAGATTCACACAAATTCATTTTTAAGGTTCTTGAATATACTATCTCTTTGTAATGAAAATTTTGCTGTGGTTATTTATAATGCATTATTAATTTCACTTGGTGCAGTTAATTTTTTTAATCTTCATCCAGTTATTCACATCTAATGAAAAGAATGATTTAATGATGATATTTTGATAGAGAGTTTCGATTTATATTGGAAGAAATATTACTTTATCTTGGAAGAAATTTTAATTTAATTTTGGAAGAATATAGGTGAAAGATCATGCCAAAATGACATGATGTTAACGAATATTTCCTTATAAAACAAATATCTGCCTTCGGCCATAAGATATCACAGATGATTCATAGGAAAGAAATGCTTAAAAAATGCAACCGTTATATAGACACATTAATAATAGAATAGAGCATTTTATGCATGAAGTGTACTAGTCATGGAAACAAAATTTCAACAATATAAAGAAAGTAATAGTAAGGTCTCGTGCTCTAATCTAAAAAATAGGGATTAAAATAACTAAGTTGACTTTAATTGGTTACTCTAAAAAGAAAATAGATAAAAGACCTCACCAAGATAATATTATACTAATAATTAAAGTATGAAGAATTCGACATGGTCTGTAGGATTTCACAAATCATTCATAAGAAATAATAATTATTTAAGGTAGCCATCACATCGCATTATTAACAGAACCTGACGAATATTTTATGTCTGAAATTAACCATTCATAAAAACAAGAACTTAATAATAGGAAGGAAGCAATTATTAGACTATATAATTTGTTTTATGGCCCTGATGTTAAGTGCAACTAATTTACCTTTGATTGGTTAAGAAAAAGGAAACAGACTTAAAGGACCATGCACGGAAAAGAACACAGATTAGTAAAATTTATAAATAATCCCCTGAGTCACGCTTCTTCAACAGCAACATATCTAAGCTTAAAAGTATACTTAAAAATTTTCATGCTTTGTTTCATAAATAGTTTTAATATAGACATCATATCAGGTATTATATCAAGGTAATATAAAATAACTATATAACAATCATAGTATACTGCTTGGCAAATAAATATATAATATTGGAATTTATAGAGAGAAAATTACTTTATAAAAAAACAAAAGTTAGTAAAATCAATTATGTAAAAATTCTATTTTTATTCAAACGTAGAAAAAGTAAAAGTTTCCCTTTTATCAAGAGAAAACATCATGCATATTTTACATTTGTTTTCTACAACTATATTTAAATTCGTTGAATGAAATGCAAATGAAGAAACTTATAAGGAAGCACAGAAATTCACACTTTTCTTAAAAGCTACGAATTCCTTGACTGCTTAAGTAAAAAGCTTACCTCTTGGATGCTTATATTTTTTACCCACCCTTAATTCCTCATGGCGAATTAATAATGTAAAAATATTTGTTTTGTTGGTAAAGTTAAATAAATAGTTGATATATACATTAAGTATTTAATGTAAATATAATTATTATATCCATAATCTTTTTATTAAAAATGTTTTAAAAATCATAACATAATATTTAGTAACAATATTAATATATATTACATCATATCTATCTATTATAGTTCTGCAATTTCTTAAGATTGTTGAAGAACTTGAAATGCAACAAGGTAATTAATACAAATATTATTTTGTATCATAAAAGTTACACCGTGAAGAATGAAATTATGCAATGTAAGCTCAGTCTTTTATATAAATAGTTCTTTGGTTCAATTCAAGCTTGACTCTGGAAGTTTGAATCAAAGCGTGAAGAATATCAAAGTCTTTTTTAAGCTATAGTTGTAAGTGAATTATCCCTCATGTATACAAAATGATAGTAGAATGGCATAATAAATACAATTAAGCCGCAATATATTAGAGTAAATTATAAAAAATCAAAAAAATCAACCAAACATCTTTTATTGTATATAAACAATTCACTGAAATAGCTTGCTTGAAATTATTTTACTGTTTTTATTTTTAATGAGCTTTATCAAGTTTAAGGAGAGAATCATAAAATTCTATAAGACTTTGAGGAATTATTATTACTTGATTCCTTTTCAAAGTTTTTGAAATAATTTACCTTAAACATTATTTTATGGTATAATAGGAGGAATATTTAAATATAATATACCAATTTATATATATAAAATACAACGTTGTGTATAGTATATTATTTCAGGATCGCTTTTATTCCCTGTTGCAAATTAGTATATGTCAAATTTTTATTCAGTTTAAAATGTATTGTATGCAAGGGAGAAGTGATTTTAAAGTTAAAAAGTGAACAGCAAACCATGTTTAGATTGAAAAACAAATTATAATATTATGATGAATTAAATTTGCTGAATAATTATAGAAAACTGTGCCGTTTAACAACTCATAAATTTATAGATATAAATACAATAATTAAATAATAATTAAAATTGATTCTTTTTAATTGCTGACTTACCTGATAGATATTTATGTATTCACATACAATATATATATATATATATATATATATATATATATATATATATATATATATATATATATATATATATATATATATATATATATATATATATATATGAAAAAGTAGAATTTAGAGGGTATGCAATAATATGACGGTGAAATGTCATGGGTCTTACTTTGTCAAAATATGTAAGTAAACATATTCTAGGTTATGTAAAGTAGTTTCATTATAGAGATGCGGGAAACATTTATAATTTTTATTTAGAAAAATACTGAGATACAAACTTAAGATTGAGCTGGGATTTAAATTTAAATTTCAAGTGGTCAAAGTTGCTTAAAAATTATAAGCCATCCAAAAAATATAAACAGAATAATTAGATTTAAATCCGAGAACGAAAAGAGTTCAGTTAGTTTTAGATGGTATGAAAGATTTTTTTATTAAGTAATCGCAAATATTTTAGAATCATATTTTTAAGCTCTCATATTTAAGTAGTAAAGAAGTAGTTTTAAAATGAACTTAAGTATAATAATTTCACAAAATTGAATGCAGAGTTTTGATTTTACATTATATTTGTAATTCTTTGAATTTGAATTTATGTAATACAATTTATTAATTGTTAACGTAAAAATCATTAAACTGTTTTTAATTAATATTTTTATTATTAAGAGAGAACGTTGCCTAATTTTTTTCACATTAAATTTAAATGTGTAATCTAAACATTTGAATTTCTTGAATCTCCTAGGTTTTAAACTTGGCATCGAATTTTTTTATCTCCTACACCCGTTTATTATAATGTTCAGCAGTCTTAATTTTTTAACTTCAAGTAAATGATGCAGCATTCAATTGACTAAATCTATTTTAAAATGGGATTCAATTAAGTATGCTAAGCAGGTATTGAATGCAATTATTCGCAATCCATTTCTCGCTCACCCCGATAAAGTGCTTAGAGCAATATCCGTTAATAGGTTCCGAAATAATCAACCTTAACGTGTTTTGCAGATGCGCCTACACATGTGAAATTATTATAACGGCCTAACATAATGTCTGTTGAAGCAAAAGGAGTCAATTCAATTCAGAACATACCGTAGAATGTTGAAATGTATCACGATTGGTTATGAAATAAAAGGGTGACGAGCCTAAAAACAAATGTTTTAGAACTAAAGTACTTCTGAAGTAATAAAAGCAATGAAAAAAACTTAGAGCTTAGATATATCCATTAAAGTAAGTTAATGTAAGAAATGCACAGTAAGCCATTAATGTAAGAAATAGTGCTGTTTAAAATTATAATAGAAAATGTAGATTCAATTAGGCTTACAAGTTTTTAAATTATCTATATGCATTCTGCTTTTTTTTCCACAATCATTTATATACTCGAAAATATCAATAAATATCCCTCCAAACAATCATATGGAATTGATTGAAGAAAAAGAATGGATTTTTCTCTAAACTTGCAAATATAAACAACAACAGTAAAAAAAATAAAATAAAAAAAAAAATTTTTTTTAACCACGAATGAGGGTTTAAAATGTCCCGATGAAAATTTTAACTATTGACCATTTAAATATAACATATTTAGTCATTTTTTTACTCTTTTCCATACTTTATAAGCAATAGGAGAAATTAATACGTAATGTAAAATATTTTTTTTATGCATCAGAATTACGCGCATGACTTTGAGTTACTAACCTTTGTGAATTTTTTCTGCTGGTTTCAATGGAAAGTTTAAATCAATTTATAGGCAATACAATTCATTTTTTAAAATTAAAAGGCGATATTATGTTATATTTATTTTAAAGAATGTACAAAGCAATTTTTCAAGTATTTTTTAAAAATCATAAATTTTAAAGTTTCATGCATTGGTAAACATAACGCATTATATACATTAAAAAATTCAAGCCTACACTTTGATCACTTGATGTTTGGGTTTATCGAGCGTTTCTCATTATTTTCTGAAGCTCATCCAAAAATGGCAAGAATTACCCCTTTCCTCTGTCAATCAAAATATGGAAATCAATTCCTCCCTTCACACCCACGATGTTTACCTAATATTTGAATATTCCTTCAAAAGAAATTATATTGTGTTATGTATGTAATTTTAAAACATTTTTTAAGCCACAGTTTTTCAAAAACTAAGTGAATTTATGTCACAATTTTATCATCTTTTTGAAGTAAATATTTGCCTCTACAAATATATTCTTCATAGAGGCATTCTGAATAAGGTAATAAAATTTTATTCACATTTATGTAGTTATTTGACCATAGTTAATGTTGTATAGACATGCAAAATTTTACTTTTTTTAGTTATTTGGAGTCATCCATATAAATAAAGAATTTGAAATATCAATGAGAAAATAATACGAAAAATAACTTTCTAATCCCAACATTTATAAAATGTTTTAATAAATTTAATACATATAAATGAAAATTCTTATTCTGTTTGTCGAAAGCTGGACTTAGAACGGATTACATTTCCCTGTCCAACAGAGTGTAATATTTCTTAAAAATAAACAATAATTAAACTACTTTTTTCAATTTTTGAAATAAATAATTATTTTTACTACTGTCAATGTGTTTGCGTTTTTTTCAAAATAGATGTAGGCGTAACGATCAGAAATGTATGGGAATGCAGATGAAAGGATTTCTGATTTCAAAATTTATTAACTTCTCCATTAGAGGGAATTTTCAATCTTTTCATACTTCATCGATTAGTTTTTACATAAAAATTTATTTCAGGTTGCAATTTATTGTGTTGAAAACTTTATTTGTCTATATCTATTATGTTATTTCGCGTAGCAAAACAAAATTTTGAAAAAAATCAAATAAAGAATAATTATTGTTATTATTTCAAATCACATTTTTCCACACGAAAAGCAATAAGCGCATTTACCGCTAGAAGATATGACATTTGAAAGCTTTACAAGCTTGGTCAGTTTCTTGGTACAAAAACAAGTAAATTGTATACATTATTGAAAACTATTAAACATCGTTAGTTTTCTTATAATCGAATTTTTTTTCAATGCTTAGAAAAACGTTTGTTGTTGTTGTTACTTATGACATTTGGAGAAGCCAAGCTCACTAGCCGAGGGCTAGGCGAAATTAAGTTAGAAGTTTAATCATAGCACCACGAAGGTGAAAGAACGTCCTTGCTCTGAGACTCCTCCTATAGATGGCATCACCAGAGGATCCACTCCCTTAATTTTGAATTTGATCTGGAGTGGGTGGAAATTTTCTCCAGATCATTACACCCATGGTAACTGCTGAACGAGAGACTACAGAATTTTCGTTTCTACGTATATTACATGTACTTGGCGGGTCTTTGGCGGCATTCGGAATCGAACCCAACCCTTCCGGATGGAAGGTTGATGACGTAATCACTTGGCTATCTGGGCCTCGTTTTCCACTGGAGTACGGCCCGTGAAACTGGCGGGCGTGCCTTCTAATGAAATTATTCTCTGTTATGCATTTTGTTAATAAATAACTTTTCAAGTTTCTTTCAGTGGATATCATATTATTGAAAAACGGCTCATATCATCAAAATCGGTCAGATTAAATTTATCAATGTTTTACAATACTTGATAATATAAAAAAATATGATGTAATTTTTAATAATTTCCCTTAATATTAAGTCTCTGATGCATTTTACTCTACTTAATTTGTATTAAACAAATGTCATTGAAATGATTATTACATTTTGTAAATTAATTCATTTGATTTTATTTCTCTTTTTTACATGCAAAAAGCGTGATTTTATCAAAATTGCTTATTACGGATAATATAATGATATAAGTGATTACGTTAAAAATGAAAGCATTTAAATTGCAACAGCTTTTTTCAGAACGTTTAGAATATTAATTATTCAAGTGAAACATGTGCAAAATAAATTCAATTTAAATTAAAAAAAATTTTTATGCGATAATGAAATTTTAAGTTTTAAGTAAGGAAAGAGTTAAGTAAGCTAATTTTTTTATACTTAAAATTATTACTTAAATAACTTTCATATCTTAGAGAACTTCATTCAATTTATAAATTTACAGGGATCAAAACGCTTTAAATATATTTAATTAGTCATGAATAGCTTAAATTAAAATTATTAAGATCATTATGAGTGTTTATTGTTAATCTAATTGATATATTTTAAATGAAATTTAAAATATATTCAAAATTAGTTTAATATCTAATTGTTAACAAATAAATTTTACATGCGAAAATCAAGGAAAATTATAAAAAAAATAAATGAAAAATACCCTAGAAATTAAGTAAAATAATAAGAATAATAAAAGGGACGATAATTTTTCTTAAACTATGTTTTTACTATGAAAGTAAAAAAAAAAAATCAGATTTTATTTAGAAAAGTTTTTAAATAAGATTTATCTCAGATAATCAACTTCTTGAATTAATTTTTTAAAAACCGAAAAAAATTTAAACTTACCATTTCAGTTTTATGTATGATTTTTTACCCTCATACGAAAATTGTGTATAGGTAATCCATATTCGCTGATTTTTCCAAATTTTTTTAAAAGAGGGAGATTAAAACTTTTATACTACTTTTCTTGTTCACTAAATTTTTATGACTTTATTTTTTTGGAAATTTTTAAGAAACAAGTTTTGAAAACTTTTTTAACTGTTCAGAATTAATAACTTTTATTCACTTTTTTACGAATACAAATGGTAATAAATAACGCCAATTGGTTTTATAGTTATTAATAAATTTTTTATAAAAAAGAACTTCCTCTTATGATGATTGCAATGTTTTAATCACACATTTCAAAAGTTTACAAAATTAATTTTGATAATTTGTAGACAAAATATAAATATTGACTGAATACATAATATAAATATTGACTGATTTATATCAAGAGCTTTTACATACTTCGATATTTCGATTCCTTTATTTTTATTGTTTTTATTTACTATCAATTTTTGATAGTTGATAGACACGTAGCGTCTGTTCTGCTGTCATTTTTAATTCCTACAATAAAAGTTTAGTTTCCGTATGAATGTAAATATGAATGAAATGACGGTAGTTTGAATTGGAAACAAAGAACATTTGCGCATTAAATCCCTTATAAAAATAACATTGACGTAACAAATTTCAAGGTGAAACAAAATGTTTCTTTGTGGAATGAAATCATACTATAAAGTGTCTAAATTCTGAGAAGTACATTACGGAATCATTTTCTATAAATTTGCCGCTTTTGAAATCATGTCTAGAAAATACTCTTTTGAACATGAAAGGTGGCTGATACTGAAAACTCATTTCCAGTTGTTTTTAAAATGAAAAGTAATAATACTCTTTTCTAATCCTAATCTGAATTACTCAGATTATAAATTAATTATCAATGACTACTTTATTAATTTATCTATAAATTATTTATTCCTTTATCTTTTAAAAATAAAAAGTACAAAATAAGTTTTTAATATGATGCTCTCTAATTCCATCTAGAATATTGAGATCACTTTTCGAAAAAACTGATGAAAAGCATAATAGTAAAAAAGCATTAAAACTAGTCCATATTTATTTGATGTGACTAAGCAACTACTACTGAAAACCAGTAGAAACATGTTTTTCGGATTCTCCATAACCCAATTGCTTTAGTTAGCAAATTCTGCTAAAAGTTTCAATGAAATCCATGTGCAAAATAATGGTTTAACTAAGTTTTTAGCATTTTTTATTCTGAAAACCAGATTTCGAAGAAATTTTAAGCGAAAATCTTTTGTGACCCAAAGTTAGGAAAGCGGAATTGATAATGAACATGTGCTATTTATAGGTGATAAATGTTAATGAGAGAAAGGATTTCGCATGCAAACGGCTCTCAAGTATCTTTTAAAATATTCAATGAAAGTTGTATATAGGAATTTTTTAATGAATTTTTAAAGTATTTTTCTGCTAAGTTTGTAAAAACAAAGGGAATTTTTATAAGTCAATTTGCTTGATTAATATATTTTAACTATTTACTTGGTATTCAATGTTTGAAAAACAAATAATCATAAATCTTATTTTTATGAAGACCGATTTGTCTTCAGTTCTTTAATGAAATGCAGAATTCTTAATCCCTCTTTAAATGTGATTGTCAGAATTATTAGCAAACTTTTAGTATATAATCACATCTCATCATGTAAATATGAATCTCTCTATTTTTCAAAAAAACTGTTTTGAATTAAAAATTTTTAAAAAATAAAAGGCTTTTTAAATGTTAAAGTAAAACACTTCCATAAAAGTTAAAATATAGAGTGGTTAATCTTCTTTTTCATTCAATATTTTTTAATTATACAAAAACAAGAAATAAATTTCATGTTTCATTTCATTTAGAAAACTTCAAATCCAGTCATAGGTGCAAATTAATTAGGCTGCATTAATGTTTTTTATGTTTTCCACAAAGGTGCCATTTTTATATAGTTTCGTTGATAATAATAATAATATAAAATGGTTCATCATAGACAATTATGTTTTGATTACAAATGGGAAGATTTGAAAATCAAGATGAAGTTAATGTTATAAATATTATGTATTATTGTCTTGGATAAATTTGGGACAATCATCATCAAAACATGGAATTAATGTGATCAGCGTTTTAACATAGAGGATTACTTGAAACTTTCTTTATTATCTAGAGAAGTTACAAAAAAATCTAAAGACATCATGTGAATGCTTCAAGTGACGTCATTTTGATGAATCAGTAATCTCTCAGTGGTAATTTCAAAAATTCTTACCAACAGTAACAGCAAACTGAATCTTTAGCTAATGGAAATCACACATGATTATGCAAATTTTAGATAAATTGCTTTACTCCACAAATAGAAGCTCTTGGCACAGGTGCTGTATAATCCATGATTTCAAATTCTGAATTTTTTTGGCGACGAAGAAATGTTGCCAGGATGATGTATCGGGATGTGCGCGATGACGTAAATACTAGGGTTACCAAATTAGAATTTTCTGCATAAATCTTATAGGTCTCCATATGTATGACGTAATAAAAGTGAGGTTGCGAGATATATAAGAAAATCCGCCAAAAAATCACCAATCTCAGAATTTGGCATCCTGGATTACACGGCACCTGTGCCAAGCTCTTATTCAACGCTAGGTAACTGAAAAATAGGTAGTGGTAGAACACTGGTGTGCTTGTTGCAATACTTATCTCTTATTATGTAACATGAGAAGTACCACAGATGACTGTTTATTTTTCATGTCATCCTGGAAATTGATTAATACCACAAAATTTACTTCGTTACACTCTGATCTTTAGGAAACCATATTTCTTCTATTTGGATTTATTTAACAAGCTGCTTTGTTTTGTTTCAGAATAATCTAAACTTAATGAATTTTCAAGTATCTATAAAGACATTCTCAGTCATGTTAAAGTAAGCAATCCAACAATATCTGAAGCAGAGAAGTAAGAAAGCGGTTTAATTTTTGTGTTTGAGATTGAAGAAAACAACCCAATCAAACTCATGCAAAGAAAGATAGGAAATTAGATTTACAGAACCAGACATGGAATGTAATCGCTATTTACAAGTACTGTAATGAAATGTAATATGTACTTTTAGCTAGAGATATCTGCGGTTAATTACAATTAATTTATTTAAAATATTTATTAAGATGTTTTCACATTGCAATCAGCCAAATAATGCATTGCAATATTTTTTAAATTTTATAATTATATATAAGAAATTTTAATGAGATTACTTGATGTTTCACAAACATTTTAAAGCTAATTTTAAATGTTTTTCGAAAAATCTTAAATCAAATGTATTTCTTATTTTTATGGGATAAATAGATATTTTTTTAGATAAATCTTAAATATTACGAAATAAATGTGTAATTTCCGTCAAGAAATCCAATTATTAAAATAATTTCTAAAAATTATTTTTGCCTTAGACTTCCAAATTATTCTATTAGTTCTCAAAATGTAGTTATATTTTGTTTATGTATGTATCACTGACAGAATTATCTGTTCCTGGGATATCTGTGATTAAAAATATTTTAAAATGATTTTGTAATAAGAAATTAAAATAAAGTAGACATAAAATTAAATAAGAGACGAGAATTATTAGGTATTTCCTTTCCAATTAATAAATTAAATAAACTATAAAGCAAAAACAGAAACAAAGGACAATAAACAGTATTTGTTATAACAAGTTAGCATACATTTTTATTAAATGGCTTAGTTAAATAAAAAACGTATCATAAATTTAATTCATTTAATAAAAACTTTGAAATATAATTAATTTGAAGAAAATTTTTAACACATTCTTAAAACTATTTTCTTGTACTTAAGAATGTATTTATGAAACCTATACTATATATATTCTGTGGAGAAAGTATGTAATTCAAATATATTTTGTACTTACAAAATTATTAGATTTTAAATTTTACTAACTAATTAATATTAAGAATTTTAAAGAAACCTACAAGTAACAGATAATTAATGAAATATGAATTATTTCAACTCGCACCACAAATCAATATTTATTGTTTAAGAAAGAATTAATAATAATGTATTGAAAACATATTAATGGCTTTCAACATTTGCACGAAACAAAATTTTGGTGAATAATTTTCAACATCTGTTTCTATGGAAACTAAACCGATAAACCTATGTAGAAGTAGAGATAATTCATACCGAGATGTGTTCGTAATGCCTAGTTTTCACACTAAAATTAAAACTAGATATTTAGTGTCGAAACTGAAATTCCTGAGCATTTGAAAGCAGTCCTAATTGGTAGTCCAGTTTTCCGGAAATTGCCCAAGCAATTCTGTCTCTCTTGTTTCACTCTAACATAGAATATCACTTGAAATTTCCATTTAAAAGGGCTTCAAAAAGCTCAATAATGAATTCTATTTTTCTTGAATTCAATATTTATAAAAATTTTAAACATCGTAAGAAATTTAACATTATTTCTAATTCTTTTGGATTATTGAATTACATTCATTATTACACTAATGAATATATATTGTTAAAAAAATTTTTAACAAAATTTTTTTCTAATTTTCTTCTCTTTGCAAAATATAATATTATTCATTAATATAATTTTGCAGCAAAATTATTAATGTAGTTTAAACATGCGAGAATTATAAATACATAATTCTAATATTTTAATTTTATTACTTTACTATTAAACTTCGAGATATTTTCATGCATTTAATTATTCGTATTTTCCATTGTATTATGTCGAATTCTTTAGTGTTACACTGAATTGTAAGTGTCGCTATTTTAGCTATTTTTCTTTAAAATGGGTCGGGGAAATTGTTATTATCAAATAATATATTGATTCTCATTTATTTCGGAGGCATAAAATATACTTTATCTAAGATAAATTAGTAATGTTTATCACTTTAAGAAATTATTTATTTTTGATTTTTTTGATTTTCCAGAATGATTGCATATAATTTTTCAAAAAGAATGGAATTACAAGGTTGGCATAGTTAAGACTAGATTTGTGAGTGTAGCTTCCTTTTTTATTCATTAAATGTATTCTTATATAAAAGAAACCTGGTGTTTTTAAAATTGCTCAAATTTTCACACCGTTTTCAAAAGAGCATTTAGAATGTTTTGAGCGACTAACAACTTTATTATTTGTTAAAGTATTTTTCGAATGAGTGCTCACTTTTCGCTTAATTGGCACTCAGAATTTTATTTACATATCTAGTGACTCAATAGAATATTTTTATATTTTAAAAAATTCGAAAAACTGTATTCGGAAAGTAATGATCTTTTTGATATTATAATAGCCATATAACATTTTATAAAAATAAGTGTATGAAGAAACAGTTTTCATATTCAAAATTGGAAGGAAGTGATGGAAAGTGGATGCCTTTTTTTTCTATATTTGCAAGCGATATAGTTACTGTTCCAATTCAATGTTTTTATGTGCACTTTCATTATATATATATAGTGCACAGAATTAGTTTTTTATTTTCTAAAGTATATATTCCACATAAGACTTTTTATTATCAGATGAATAATAAACTAGTATTTTTATTTCTTTGTAAGAGCCTAAAAATGAAGAAAGAATTGAATTTATTCCATACATTTTCAAGACTATATTTGTGTACAATTTTCAATGTATTGAGGCTTTTATAATATGCATAATTTACAAAAACATAATTTAATTTCAGAAAAAAAACAAAGTTAAAATAAATTCTTATTCTTGTTATAGTTTTACTTATATTGATTATGTTTTTATTCAATGTAAATGCAATCACATTTGAATGTAGTACAAATGACTGTTGCTGTTTTAATTTTGAAAATAACTAGTATTATAAACTATTGAATAAAACAATATAAAATTAACAGAAATAATTATGAAATTAGGACAAAAATTAAAATATTGAAGCTGTAAAGGACTTCTTTTTAGAATTTAAATTCTAATGTTTCTAATAATATTTTTTTATTAAATATCGTGGTGATATTTTAGCAATAATTTCTTTTCTTTTGAATTCACATTGTAATATCTTACTGATATCTTTGGGCAGCATAAAAAGGCCCCAAATATTAATTTCTTAAATTATGTTAGAAAATGGTATAAGTGTTTTCGAAGTGAATATAAACCAGACTTTTAAATGAGAATTTTTATAAAGTGCATACACTGATTATCAACAAGTTTAATTAAGTAAGCAACGAAGAAAAATGTTTCCTTTAAATTCAATTCATAATGATAACATTAAACTGTTATAAAAGTTTAAATTTCATTAATAAATTTAAAAATAAAATTCAAGACTCATAATATATAATACCTGCACTAAAATTTTCAATTTTATTTTTATAAATAAATTTTATCAAAGTTATTTCAAAAAATTATTTTTAAAGTTTTAAATGAAAAATATTTTTTTAAAATTTAAAAGTTTGAATTATCCTTCTCTCTTGTACAAGTTAAAAAATAAAAAATAAATTTATTATTCCGTTTATCAGTATGCTAATTAAATACTGGGATTAAATTTTCATTGCATAATATTTGCATAAGTTCTCTTTTATTGCATATAAATTAAAAAATGAAAATTTCTGTATCTTTTGCTTAAAAATGTATGTACTCAAAAACGTGTAAAAATTGCTTTTAAGAAAAGAAACTAGATTTTGCTGTTATATTATGATTTCCTGAATAAAATTTTTGTTTTTATAATTCTTTGATAAATGAAAGTAATTTCATGGAAATAAATATTATTTTCAATTTCGTGCTTTAAGAAAATATTTTCGCTTTGAACTATTGTGGTTTTTACTATTTTTATTCAAGCTATTTCTTAGAAAATATTACTTCGTTTTCTTAAACTTTAAGGTGGAAGATACATATTAGATTCTGAGAAAGAAGAAGAAAAATAATATTTAAATTTTTCCCTCCATATCATTTTTATATTTTTTTCAAATAAAGTTCAAAACATCGTGAAGATAATTTAAACATGAAAAATATGAAGATTATTTGAACTCTCTGCTCTAAATCATATATATTAAATAATAATTTTTTTGTAATATGTAAATAAAAATATAACATATTAGCTTGGTTTTAAAAGACTTTAACTGCCTTTTCTAATTGTTATCCAAATTATGTCAAGGAATGAATAATTAAACAAAATGATTTAGTTCGCTGTTAATTAAATACACAATATTTTTTAAATTATTTCTAATTTATTAAATAAATATGCATTTATTTTTTAAAATTTCCTGATTAATATCTTCTGTCAATACGTTTATAAATTAAAATAATACTACTTAAAGTTAGGTTATTTTTAATAAATTAGTATATCATTTAGATTGAAATTCTTATGATTAGTTAAAGATGTGAATATTTGTATTGAAGATTTGATATAAAAATGAGTTGTAAATATGACTTCGTCTGACATTCAAATCAAGACGCAATGATCGAATAAATAAAACTTCTATCGAATTAGCTTTAGAAATATCATATTGGTTTTTGTTTTAGAAAACTCATTTGAATTTCAGTGTGAAATATTACTAGCCATTTGGAAGTAAATCTAAGACTGAATTTTTAATCATTGAGAAAAAAATTGAAACAGAAGGACGTTTTTAAATTACTCAATTTTATAAAATTTAGTCCATTCAACAAACTTAAGCGAATTTTATGAAAGTCACAAAAATATGCAAACCAATGTAAAGGAGTGTCAGATAACTCTGTCGCAAATAAAAAAAAAAAAAAGAAATTAAAACTGATAGATGGCCAAAAAGTCAAATTTCTGGAAAATATATTAAATTTACTGTTTTATAAAGTATAGAAAACTCAAAATAATGAAACAAAATACCTTTAATTTACATCAGACTCTTATTATGGGAAAAATATATTCTAGTTCAGATTTACTGAGCTGGCAGCCGAATAGTTAGCAGAAAATAATCAACTGTTCGTTGGTTCGATTCCCCTGAAGCTTGGGTCATGTTTCGTAATAATTTAGAATCTACTTTAAACTCTAGGCCTCGGTTTAATGAACCTTCGAGAACAAATATAGCCGTTGAGTGACAAACGAACCAATTTAGATCAGGTGTCCGCTATCTATGTGTACCAGATTTAATAGAAATTTTAGTGGCATTCTTAACCATTGCTGTATTTAGTATTGTAATTTTTTAAATAGAATAATGATATCAGAACAATAAACTTTTAATTTTTTTATTTAATTATATTGAAGAAATGCTTATATTCTATGATGTTCTCATTTTTCTTTTGATATATATTTTTAAATGGTACATAAATGTTATATAAAAAATCTCTCTCTCTCTCTGTATTCTTAACTACTATTCTATACTTTAAGTATATATTGTAATGTAAATCAAATTTTTTCAAACATTTGCAATTTTATTGTGCCTTGAACTATATTGGTAGACTGGTTTAGCAAACCACAGCTGTAGGCTTGCTAACCTCTGCTGTATATATTTTTCAAGGTGGAACCAAATAGTAACACCTATTAATTAGAGTTTTAAATACAAAAATTGATTTTTTGAAACAAAAACTAACACTTTAAGGAATTTAGAGTCATCAACTGAACTCCAGGACACTAAATTGCAATTTGTTATAATATAATTTTAAAATATGCGTAGAATTTTGGAAGCATCTGTAATTTATTGTGCAATAAAAACAAACTACAAAAAAGTTAATTTCATATTTAATTAAACTTAAGAGTTTATTAATAAAATTTTACTTCTAAGTAATATGAAATTTTTAAGGAGTAAAAGAGTGTTTATAGCGAAATATGTAATGAATATATGATCCTTATTTGGATAATTTATAATAAATATTTGGCTAGGGATTCTACATTCTCTCCAAACCGTGATAGCCTAGTGGTTAGGGCATCGGCCTTGTGTCCGGAAGGGCGGGTTCGATTCCCAACGCCGCCAAAGACCCACCGAGAACATGCGATGTACGTGCTCGTTAAATCTGTGGAATCGAAAGTTCCGTAGTCGGCCATTGAGCAGTTACCATGGGTGCAATGGTCTGGAGAAAATTTCCTCTTCCTTCAGATCAATGTCAAAATTGTGAAAGTGTATCCTCTGGTGGTGCCATCTATCGGAAGAGTTTAGAGAAAAGTCGAACTTTCACCTTCGTGGTGCTCTGATTAAACGAAAAGCGCACGCTACTGATTTAACTTAAATTCGCATATAGCCAACGACATAGCGAGCTTGGCTTGCCCTAGTGTCATATAAGTAACAACAGCAGCATTCTCTTCTCAGAAGATCAAAATTTAATACAAATGGAAAAATCTTTAATAAATATTTGCTATTAATTATTATAATCTGTTGGTTGCTTTTTATTCAACCATGAGGTTAGTTTTCCAACTCACAACGGCAAATTCAATGGTATCAAATTTTATAATAAATTTCGAACCACTACATAATTCAAGTATTTTAATACGTTTGGAAAGAAATATATTTCTGAATGTTTCTAATTGGAATGCTCTCTATTGGTCATCTGTTACCAAGATGTAAAGAAAAGTTAAATCAACAACTGCCATCACATTTTGAAATCAAGTTTATACCTAATAAAGTTATTCTAGAATTCTTTGAATTTTGAATTCTGCGAAGTTCTTATTGTAAGAACAGTATGTTAAAATCAAGAGAATATATTCGTCTATTACAGGGCTTCCCAACGTGTGGTTCGCGGACTCCTTAGGGGTCCACCGAGTTTTTCTAGGGGGTCCGTGGCTAACTTTGAACAGTGACTGGAGTTCCCATCATGTTGACCCTCAGGTAGTATAGTGCCGGTGGATGTGGCCTCCCTGCTCGACTTTCTGTAAACTCCGGGGATTGCATGCGGGCTTGCTTACGGCGTTCGATGCGTAGAAATCTTTTACGTATGATCTTCAGAAATAGCGTGAGCTCAGCCGACCAATCAGAGTGCTCGGATGCTCTCTTCGTTTTGTGTGTGGAGAACAGGTGCCTGGTTTTCCTCGTTTTTTTCGATGCATTATTCAATGCTGAATTTCTTTCGTGAGTGCACCATTTGCTTTTTACACAGTTTATTACTTCCACCATGTATCGGTGGTGGAAGTCGGGATCATTGAAGAAGCTAGCAGCTCTCCATCGCCTTCACAGCAGGGAATGCTCCCGGTTGAAATCAATGATGAAGGAAGACGGCCAAATGAAGAACAGTTATATGACGCGCCACAGCCGGATTTATTATGCAAAAACTCAGCAAGTTCTCGATTAGTTGCAATAACCTACGGAAGTGAAATAACTAAAAACCGTAAGTACAATGAACGTTATTTAAAAATGCGCTTTATCGAGACGAAGGTTAAAATATAGTGTGTAATTTGCGCGTAAGTACTTCCGAACAGTTCGATGGTTTCAGTTAAATTGTGTCTTCATTTTGAGGGCACTCACCCGGACCTCCATACTAAGGAGATTGATTTTTTCAAGACGAAGAGCACTGAATTAGTTGCTTCTCAGCACTGTAGGAAAATTCATGCAAAAACAATTAATGAAAATTCGTTAAAAGTTTCTTGGTAAGTTATCGGGTGACAAAGACAGGCAAAGCTCATACCATAGCCGAAACTCTCATAAAACCAGGTGTTAGCAATATTGTTTCTGATACATTGGACGAAAAGGCAGTAAAACGTATATCTTCAGTGTCACTATCAAACAATACTGTCAAGAGACGGATAGTTGACATGTCAAATGATGTGAAAGAATCTCTGGTGTCTCGCATCCAACACAATTCATTTTCTCTAAATAGATAAATCTATTGACGTTGCGGGATGAGAGATTTTATTGGCATTTGTTTGTTATGTATACTCGGGATGTTTCGAAGAGGACCTCTTATTGTACAAACCACTACTTGCCCGTACAACTGATTCTGAAACATTCCGTTTGCTGCGCGATGTCTTAAGAACCAGCGAAATTCCATGGTCTAATTGCATAGATGTGTGCTCAGATGGTGCAAAAGCTATGACAGGTCCATTGGTAGGAGTGATAACAAAAATAAAAGATAGCTGGAAAGATTGCAGAGTAGTCATTGTGTTTTCCACAGACATGCTTTAGCTACGAAACAAATGCCTGCATCTTTCACGAAAGCTTTAGATGAAACTGTCCGAATTAATTACATAAAATTACGGGCGTTGAAGTCAAAACTATTCAAAATACTTTGCAAAGATATGGGAAGCCTTCATCATTCTCTGCTTCTTCATATAGAAGTAAGGTGGCTCTCACGTACGAATGCACTCTTTCGATAATATGAATTACGTTTAGAAATCCTAGCTTTGCATTTAGACTGCCATAATACCAAATTAGCAGAGATTATTAATGACGAAACTTGGCAATGTATACTTGCTTATTTGGCAGATATTTTCTCCAAATTGAACGAAGTGAATACTTCACTGCAAGGTAACAATAGTCACTGCAAACGATAAGGTTCAAACGTTCAAGAAGAAAATCAATTTTTGGGCAGAGAGTGTGGAGGAGGGGGAGTAGAGTATTTCCCTCATCTCAATGATTTTTTGAAAGACAAGACATAGCAGCTTAGGAACAATTTGTTTCATGAAATCCTCGAATACCTTCGAAGCTTCACATCATCGTAGGAGCATTATTTCCCAACAGCTCAAGATAAGACACTGCAGCAATACGAATGGATGGACAACCTATTCACTGTATCCAAAAAAGCTTAATATTCTATCGTCGAATGAATGAGTTGTTGATAGAAATTTCCACTGACTCACAACCTTGAATTCTATTTTCGATAGTGATAGCAACTAACACTTTTGGATACGTTTGGTTTAAGAAAATTTTTTACCCCCTTGTTGAAAAAGCAAAATGTGTTCTACTTCCATTCGCCACAACATACATGTCAGAATCCGGATTCTCGATCTATGCCGCCACCAAAACTAAATACTAAAGCTGTCTAGATGCTGAACCTGACATCCGTCTCCAACTGTCAAGTATTGAGCATGACTTTTCAAAATTGTGTCATCAGAAGCAACCTCAACCTTCACAAGATTCAATTATTAATTCTACAAATTATCTCTAGTTAATAAGAACGCATTGTGTTTCTTTGACGAGCAGTGAATGTTTCCGGACTATAACTTTTGTAGGCATTTGTTCCTATTTTCTATAAATTAATAATTATATGAATTTTGCTTATATTTATATTTTTGTTGTGAAAATTAAAATGTTATCCAACTGTTTCTTTTCTTTGCAATATATTCCCTTCCACTCAATTAGAAATATGGCCTGCCTAGTGTGTTGAACGATGTGAACAAGTATATAAATATATAGTGTGGGAATTCACACTAATGAAAACGTAGTTAGTTTAAAGTTGGTTCCATTCATTATTAAGTCAAAGGCTCTTGATTGGTCCTAGGGTTATTGAAAAAAATGCCACTTGCATTATGAAGTTTTCACTTCCGATGGGCTTTGAGCTGAATTTTACTTGTTACTGTGCGCTTGATTGACAGGGGTCCGCCGCGTAATTTTGCCTGAAAAAGGGGTCCGCCATCTAAAAAAGTTGGGAAGTCCTGGTCTATTAGAAGTTGTTGAATAGAAATAAGCATAAAGTGATTAAACATTCTCACATCTCTATTTTAAGAAGTATAATTGCAGGGTATTTAATGAACTTATTTTGATTTATATGTGAGACATAGCAAAAAATGTTACTTCTAAAAAAAAGTGTAAATACTGCTATAAGTTTTGTGCCATATTATGTTTCAGTTATTATTACTAGTACAATTCTTAACTTAAGAATAATTTTAAAGAATAATTATTCATTAATTTTTAGCATAATTATGTTTATAAAGTTTATTCTTTGAATTTCAGAGTGACGATATTATAAAATAGTGGGAAATGTGTAGCCTATAACTGATTTGAAAACATTATATAAGTTAGTTTAATAAAGATGGTGTTAATGAAAAAATAATTTATATTTCTCAAATAAATTTGAAAGACTTGAATTAACATATAGAAAAAGAATCAGAAAATTTCCAGAATTTGATACTTCAGTTACCTCATGTCTGTTGAGGAGAATTAACTGCTAAATTTCTTCCATTATCATTTAAAAAGTTTGTGAACCAGCTTTGCATTACTAAATATGCAATATGTTTTAAACCATTTTTAGTGAAATTATATTAGTAAAATATTAATTTAATGTTAGACATTGTGAAAGTTTAAGATTGATTTTTATGAGAAAATATAAATTATAAATTTTAATTAATTTATAATTTATTTAGTAAGAAACACTAAAAATAGAAACAGGTAGAAACACATGGAATAATCTAACACGTAGTAATTCTTCAGAGCTTGAATAGCTAGAGAATTTTTAAGAAAGCAAGACTATTTTTATTGATGATTAAGGATAAAAGAATCACATTGCAATTGTTTATTGTTTTGCATTGAAATGTTTTCATTAGAAAAAGAGCCCATGAATAAAACTGTAATATTTTAAATACATTAGCAATTAGAACAATTATAAATGCTAAGCGTTCCTTTTACATTATTTCGCTGAGTTGCATATTAGCTCTGAAAAAGATTCATGATTTGAAATCCAACCAGTTTTGCTTATTGTTTTCGTTCTAAACTAAAATCAGACGATTATTCAGCAAAATTTTGCTTGTCTTTTACCTTGAATATTCATAGAAATGACACAGTAGAGAGAAAGTAATGAAACAATTTTCCATTTTCATTGAATTGAGCATTATTAATCCTATTTTTGTTATGGTAAATAAAAGTAAAGAAATGAAAACTGCTACAAATTGTGCAAAATTGAACTAGATGCGGATCACGAATTGTAAGATGATATTCAGGTCTGCAATATATAAAATTTAATTTAAATTTAGAAATCTGTAATCTACAAAGTTTAATTTAAGTTTAGAAGTTTTAGTTTCAAAAATGCATTATTTGAGTACAACTTATTTTTTATTCTGTCAAAAATAAATAATTTTTTTTCTAATTTTAAATCGATTTTAATCTTTCAATTAAACATGCATGCAAATATATAAAAGTTTTATATATTATTACATATTTGAAAAACGTTTAATTAATTATTAAATTGGCACTGTCACTTTAAGTTCTCTTATATCAAAGTTTATGGAAAAATCTACCATTATGGAAAAGAACAGTGATGTTTCATACCCTATTTATTTTATTAAAACTATTTTGTTACTTTAAAATCAGTTATAATGTTTTTTTTTAACATTCAAACATTTTTAATATATTTAGACCTTTCATACAATCTAATTATGTATAACAATAGAAGAGACATAAGTTGGTTTGCGTGCAATGGAGTTTTGACTTTCATTTTGAATAAAAAAATGATAACTATAACTCAAAATTAAGTGCGGATTAATTAAGACTCATGAAACAAATAAAGATTGCAATAGGAAACGTGTCTTCCGTTAAAGTTTCACTGCAAATAAAATGCTGAAATTTTAAATAATTATTTAAAAGTTTGCATAAAGTATTCTAGTTGTTAAAACAAAAAGTAGAGCAAAGGGAAGGAAACAGAGCTTTAATCAAACTATTTCATTTTATTTTTATTTTGAAATCTTGTATGATGCATATTTGAAAACCCTATTAATGATACCTTAATTAATGATGAGCATCGTGCTTAATTGTGTCGTCAAATTAGTTAAAAATCATAAAGCTTATGTAATTATTTTACTGAAAATAGGTAAAAAGATAAAAATACCATGTGCATGTGATTTTAAGAAAATATAGACTAATTTCCAATAATTACAAAACTGTATTTTGCTTTTAAAAGAAATTTTAATTTTCAGATAAGATCTCACCAGTCTTTATTAAAAGTCTTGTCATTTAGTGCCAGTTCAAGAAGAAAACTTTCAACACTGTAACGAAATATAGAAGAGCAAATTAAAAATGATTTCAACGAAAGATAATTAAGGACGTGTTTAGGGCACATGCATATCAATCCTTATTTTGAATTTAACGATTAATTAAAAGGATTTATTTTCTTGTGTTTCGTAATTAGTGATCATTTTCTTTTGTTTAACTAAACTGAAGGAAAAGGAAATTTTTAACTAATAGAAAATGTAAACTACATAGTTTAAAATAAAGTTAAACAAAAGTACAGCGTTTATATTTTATTTAGAACTGGCAGTTATATTATACAATGATTTAATATGATATGTCTGATATTCATACATATATATATATATATGTGTGTGTGTATGTATTATAATATTACAAATTGTGCAATATATTAATCTTTAATTAATTGTAATTATATAATTTTAAATACATTACATTTTACTAAAACGGCATAAGAATAAGTATAAAAATATGAAATTAATTCAAAAAATAATAAGAAGAATATGTATAAAGCAGTTATGTTTTAATATGGCACTTACGAAATGAATGCACCTAAATGCAATAAAGGTATAAAGCTAATATTTTTGATTAAAATTATTAATCCGCTTGATGTAAAACAAATTAATTTTAATTTTAAAGATTAACTGTTATTTGGTTATTAATGGTGATTTGATTTGTGCTGAAACGAGTTTTCACATACAGAGCAAGTTTTGAGTTATTCCCATAAAGAGCAAGATATGCCCATCAATTATTACTGTGTATGTGTCCAATCAAAACATGGTATTTATTTATCATCAGCATATTATAATAATAAATCAGTATATATGTAGGATTTCTGTTTGGGTATATTCATATTACCTATATATATATAAAAATTATATATATACATATATATATATATTTGTGCTAAAATGATAAAAGAATAGTTGTGAAGAAATGAATAAAGCACACATAATAGTCTATACACACACTCACACATGCATACATAATTACATAGATATGTATGTATATATATGTATGTGTAAGTATATATCATATTTATTGATAAACAATAATTTATTAGTGAATTTTATGATTTAGGAATAAAATAATAATCAGCTTTTAGTTAATTAACTTGCTTATAAAGCAACAAAAACATTAATGGAAAAATGCAAAGGAGTTTTTCATTAAAAAAAATTGAAAAACGAAGCTTCCTATAGTAATGGAAATTGGACTTCTGTTTTCCCAATTGATTTATATATAGCTTCTCAACGTTGTTAGTTAAGAAGGATCTGACAAAAATATTTTTGTCGGATGTATCGTTTGTTCAAATAATTTTTATACTTGTTAGAGAATATAGTGCCGAGAGCTTTCAGCGTCATTTCAATATCTTTCTTTGACTTGGAAATTAAAATTTTCGAAGGAAGGAGTTAATCTCAAATGCCAATTATTTCACTTCGTAATTTTAAATCAAGAAGAATTATCACACAATTGATTTGAAGATGAATTGCAGACTATCACTAATGATCTATCGTACAACACTAATAATCGATTCCATGTTGGTAGATAAATATGAATAAATATGATCATAAAGAATACAGTAATGATTGAAATCAATTTCTTTTTTCTAATATTCCAATTCAAACTGGTCGCTTTCAAAACTAAATCCTCAATTACTAACATTTAATATTACATTTGTGGCCTTAAAAACTAAGTGAAATTTTCATAATGGTGATTTGTTGTTGTCGTTGTCTTGTACCAGCTAGGCTGGCAATATGGGGTCCACTGCTCCATTTTCCAACTGAACCATATTTTGGTGTGGAGTCCAACTTCCTCAGTACACACATGCCATAGAAACCCGTTTATAGGGTAGGCAATTATTCACAATCCATTCCTACAAAGAAAGGATAGACAGAGAGAGAAAGAGTACATCAATGCCCGAAGTAGGATTCAAACCCAGGACCTCCCTATCCACAATCACGCACTCTGATCACTAGACAGGGTGTTCGGCAATAAGGGTGATAATTTATACAAATGACAAAATAAGTATTTTTAAAATATATTTTTTTAGATATTTAGACGTTGCGAAATTCTTTCATCAGTTTTAATAATTTCCATCAAAAATTTTGATACAGCACAAACTGTATGTTGCATGAAATATCCTTATTTTAATTGGAAAATTTTTAAAAATAACTATCATTTTACTATAACAATATATTATAAAATGCATATTTCTGTCCACCAAATCCGTTAAACACTCCAACAGCTTCACAATTTGGAACCACTGTCAACTTATGCAAATGGAAATACTTTCTTCGATACATCAATACTTTTATCTGATCTGCAAATAATACGTTGAAGTCTACAGGTGTTAAATGTTTGCAAAATTTGGTTTTGAGAATTTTTTGTAGCAATTTGTTTGAAAATCATTTAAATTAAATTAAATTAATTTGATTTGATGGAATTAATTTTCAAACGCGTTGAACAAATTTGATGAATCAAATGAATTCGATAAGTCAAAATTTATTTAAATTAGAAAAACCCAAGTTTTAATTTTTTTTTACTTTCTGGGACACAATTTCAAGGCCTTTATAATACTGCATCTGAATCTAAAGACTTCATTCATTTTCATAAAATTATTTTGATCTTAACTTCACTTTCTCAGTCCTATCAGTTGATCAAAGAGTGAATGATAAAAATATCAAAACTTACAATGGTAGACATGTTTACTTTACTGCAAATGAAACACTTGATGAATATAATCACACCAGTGGCATTTTGAAAGCAATTTAATATAACAGATCACTCAATAAGTTCCCGGTCTGACTTATATATGGCCACATTGTTGACCGACTAATGTAATTTCTGGGTAGTAATAATTTTCAAACAATACTTGCTAAAATTTCATGGCATTCTGGCCTTTAGTTTAGAGGTTTTAGTTACTCCACTTTTGTAATCTTCAAAACAACGGATAGAGAAGAATTTCGTGCGTCAGTTAAACGTTTTTTAACGTCAGTTCATGTTTTTGATAGTAAGAAAATACTCTTGTTGTCAAACAGTGGCTTGATAAGCATTATGAGGACTCTGCACCAGAGAAATCAACTATTATTGACAGGTATGCTGAATTTAAATGCTAGCGTACAAGCGCCAATGATGTTGAACGCTCTGGTTACCCGAAACTGGCAATTGTTCTGGAAAAAACAAAAAATATCCATAAAATATTTAAAAAAAAACGTAAAAATGAAGCTGTGAGGAATAGCTGACATCGTGAAGATATCAGAAGGTGGTGTCTTTACAATTTTACTTGAAAGTTTGGGCATGTGCGAGTTGTTTTTGAAGTGGGTGCCACGTTTGCTTAAGCCAGACTAGATGCAACAACGTGTCGACAGTTAAAAGCGTTGTTTGGAACTTTTCAAAAGAAGTGAAAAGGGTTTCTTGCATCAATGTGCAACAATGGATGAAACATGAATCTACCACTTCACGCATGAATCAAAAAGATCTTCAGTTGAGTGGACAGCGGACGGTGAAAATCGTCTAAAGCGACCAAAGTCTTCTAAAAAATCTAAATTTATGGAAAAAGTTTCCTTGTTTTTCTTTAGTTAGAGTTCTAAAAATATTTCTTTATCTTGATTAAACTGGACACCTGTTGTGTGATGTATTAAGTTACTGAATGATTAGAGTCGTGTACTAACAGGGATTTCAATATCAAAATACTTGATGGCATTATTCATGTTCCGTTTTCGTCGGCATTGTTAAATATGATGTCAATGGATTCAACATAAAGCTCAAGAAATCATGTAAAATGCCATCATAATTGGTTTTGAATTATTTTCAAATGTAGAAAAGGAAGTCGCACATCTTATATAATATAAAATAATTGAAATCACATATAAAAATATTTTCATCGTTACCGAGGTCTTTGCTGGCCTCATTATCGAGGAAATTTAAAGAGGAAAAAGCTCTTAAAATTGACAAGGAAGTCAACGCATTGTAAAAAAAAGGCTTAAAAATTGTTTTATTTTACATACAATTTGGCTTGTGGAAAATAAGAAATCGAGTTGTGAATAACAAGGAAAACACTTCATTAATTAGTTTTATAAACTAAAAAGTAAAAAGATATTAGCCAACTTAGCAGTTAATTGAATTGTGCACTTATTTATTAAGCAATAATAAAACTCATTACTATTGGTACTTAAATTCATAAATATCTTTTAATATTATTATATTTACTTTTTTAAACATGTAGAATTGCATAGTATAAATTATATTTTTCAAAAAATAAATTGACCTTTTTTTTATCAAAATGCTGTTAAATTTTTACCTATATCAAATTCATTTTGGAAATAATAACCTATTCAAGGCAAATCTTCTTAAAATATGAAAGTTAAAAATATAACTTGAATTATTTACTTTATTAAGTTAACTTTAGAAGTATATTATGCAATTTAATTAAGGATCCTTAATCTTGTTCATTGAAAATGAATTTAATTAAATAAGTATGTTAAAAAAATTAACGCCTTGTACTTATAACCAATTAATGAATAAATTGCAAATATTAAGGTTTTAATTATCTATTTATATCTCGATAAAAAAACTCTTGGTTGGTATTAATCTGTTGATTTGGAGAATCATAAATAATTTCAACTTGTTTGTATTCAAAATCTTTTTCGTCAGTGGATATGAAAACATTAGAGATTTTTTCCTTCAGTTGAATTGGCGTTGTAAATAAGAAATAAAAGAATTAACAAAATTTTTATACTAGTCTTTTACCCGTTCAAAATTTGACCACTTTAATTTAGCTTGTAAAATAGAATTCATTTAAAAATTTCTCTTGTTGGAAAATTTAAAATTTTAATTTTCATGTTTGTGCAAAATTCCAGCATATTTACACATTTTACAAAACATTTGTAAAAACATGATGGAAGTGTAAACAGCATGTGACAAAATTGTCACTATTGTCATATTATCAAAATAGGATTTTAAAAATTAAGGAATTCGGTGCAACTACATGATAAGTACTTTTTCATTAAAAATTCAACACCATGTATAAGAATCTTAAAAATGTAAAATAATCTAAATTATAATACAGTTGAATAGCATTTACATGATGAAAAATATGCTCGAAAATAAGTATTAAAATCGTCTGTACAGTGAGTGTAAAAAGTGTAATATAATCTAAGAGGCTCAGGTTCATGTGTGTGTGACGTCTTGTATCACGTGTTTGAAAATAGACGTTAAATGTGTCTGAAGTATCTATGAGTAAAAAATCTAAGAGCATTATATTCATGACGTCATGAGACATGAGTTCGAAAATAAGTATTAAAAGTGTCTGAAATTAAAACTGTCTGCAGTATCTGTGAATATAAAATGTAAAAATCCAGGCTGCTACGTCATCACACTTGTTATTACATCAAACATTGAAGGATTGATACGCGAATTTCTGTTTTCATTTTCTGTACTGTCGTAATAAAAATTAACCCTGTTTTTTTCTGCTTAATTTGTAAAGTAATATTTGTTAAACGTTTCTGGCAAATTTTATTGCATTTCATCAATCAGGAATTTAATATTGTTTTAAAATTTATATTAATATTTGAAAACCAAAGACTTTATAACAAAAAATTTAACACTTCAAAATTAATTATATTTTTCATATTAAAGAATTGAAAAATTTGTTAATGTGCTTTTTTGTTCGCTAATAATATTGGCGTCATTAAAAATATAAAATTTTTTGATTAATTTGCTCCATATTATATTATAAAGATATGGTAACTTTTAATTCGATTTACATAACAAAAAAAAGAAAGAAACGAAAATTATACTTAATATAAACAATTTTGAGCACAAAAGGTCTGTTGTTTTAATTATCATAAATTTTCCTTATTTTATTTGTAATTCCTTATGTAAATGCTTTCATAGCTTGTTTCTAAATTCACCTATAAGGACATTTCCTTATATTTACTGGGAGTTTAGAAAAATAAAAGTGAAATTACTGGATATAAATAAACTGCATTCCCTTAAAGAAAATTTAAACGCCTTGTTCTTTCAAAAATGCCCTCTTGGGTAGCCTCATTAAAATTTATTCAGCTTAAACGTTTCTTTGGAAATTTGTAATTCTAATTCATTTTTTAGAGTAAAATGTTTTCTGAAAGGAATAGAGAAAACAAAGGTGGGGAAAGTAAATCCTTTAAGGTCTTGGGCTACAGAGAGGCAGCTCAGGTTAAGGATTAGAATGACCCATCGCCATAATGCGAATGAGAAGTTTGGGAGAAGAAGGATTATTGTATAGCTTTAGAATTTTTCATATATGTGACTGCATCCAAAGATAGCCTTTTGCAACTTTTTTGTTTTTGCTTTGCATAATAATTCAATAATTAGGTAATTTTGTTGTCTTTTAATGTAAGATTTGGAATCCTCTACTAGTTTATTCGAATATTATTCTGGCAGCTTGAATTAAAATTGTACATTTAATTACAATGACATAAATTCCTGGGGTTTTACTTTACTGAATCTTATAATCGCATGTTAATTTAAAAAGGCAATAAAAATCTTTTTTTCACATATAATATTGACAATTTTAAATGCTTGAAAATTTTCAAATAATTGCTATTTAAAACATTCAGCCAATTTAAAGTTTAATTGATACAATGTCTTTCTCGAAATAGAACATTTTTGTTTGCATGTCTATCATCTTTAATAAACAAGAATGTTAGTACATATTATAGGAAAATTCTTTAAATTAATTTTACAACTTAGATTGTTAAGAGTTTCCAAGGTGTAGATGACTTGAAATCAAATCTTTTTCAGAAATGGGCAGTAAATCATGGACAATCGATGCTTTTCTTTGGCAATTTCATAAGTATGCGATTTATTTTTTCCTAGGGATTCTCAAGTTAGAATTCTATGCAGTGTCTTGTGCATGTAAACAAAGCTTTTTACATTTTTTAGCTATAATACATTCATATACAAGATATCAGTTAACTTTCATAAATGAAAGAATAAAACAATCTAAGTATTAATTAATTCACACTATTTTGTTTCTAATCAAATTTAACATTTGGATTTTATAATTTTTACGTTAAGTAATTTGATGCATATTTTCTTTCACACAAATTTTGTTTATTCATTATCAGAAATGATAATCTATATATTTATATTGTTTTGTTGAATAATTAAAATAAATCAGGTTTACCTATTTTTTACCGAATCAAAATCCACCATAATCAAAAGTTAACAACTGGTATTTCGACAGAGTAAAATATTTTGGAATCTAGGAATCCTGTGGCTTGTTCATCAGTGGGATCGTTGTGCTCCAGCCTATGGTGTATATTTTGAATAAAGTCTACATTTGTACCTACTTTTCTTATCTTTTCATTTAAACACCCCTTATAAAACAAAAGTACTCACACTGTTGATTTGTGGCCGTGTTGGTCTACCTGGTTAGGGCGTTCGTTTTTACTATTGGAAGGAAGTACTTTCAAAACCTTAACCAACCGAGTATCCTTCGTGGTCGCTAATGGCGGCTGGGGTACGTTAAATATGTCGTGATCGCAATTTATTCAATATGAAATTATACCTCTGGGGTGGCAGGCTAAGTTTGAGCGTCTTCTGCTTGGTCCCTACTTCTATATTACGAAGACCCACCCCCTCTCGGAGTTGATGGCAAGCCCATAGTTAGGCTGAAAAAGGTGAATTTTTTGCTTTTTTAAGAAAATAAAGATGTTTGATATTTACTCACTCTTTTATGTCAGCATTTGAAAAAAATTTAGTTGTAAGCTCAAAATTTAAAATATAATTAATTATAATTAATAGTGTAGTTTCTACTCATTTAAATTTATGCTTATGTTTTTGGTGAGAGTGGTTAGGTAATTTCCTGGTTTCATTCCTATCGAAACGTATATATGACCCACTCTCTGAAGAGTTCCCCTGGAGGGTATTACGAACAGATCCTTACAAACTGTCTGAAGCTATTAGTCAATTTGATGCGAGGTGACATTTGCAGATTCCTTTCCAAATTGGCTATCAAATCGCATTAAGTCAACTGAATATGTTGCCAGAAAGAGAAAGCTGCAATTTAAATTCTGATGCAATCAAATGCCAACGTGTGCTAGAATTTATGAAATTTGATTGTCCAATCTACGTAATATAATGAGTAGCAGTAAATAGGAATTTAATTTTGAAGTTGATAACTCTTTTGACTGTTGTTCAAAATCAGAAAGCTTTGAATCCAAATTCTTCTTAGGATGTGTTCCAAACTACTACATATAATTATCCATTATGTAACTGCTTTAAGTTATAAGAATGTATAAAAATTAAATCACAAATGAATTCACCTTGCAATCATCACAATAATTAATACATAAGGCAATTGCATCTACAATCATTAAAATTTTATTCAATTTAATTAGAAAAACTGCAAAAAAAGTGATTTTAGATTAAAGACAAGGAAAATTTTCAAATAAACTTACTCTCTAATACGAATATACATTCGTATTAGCGAGTAAGTCTTGGAACCAGGTACTTACGAGTGATATAGGGTTTCGTCGTTGTTTTATTAGATTTTGTACATTAGTTAAAATTATAAGATTGTGTGACATAATTAAGAATTAAAGGGTTGCTCAGGATTATGTAACCTAATGATGTAACAGTAAAGGAATTAAAGTCAATTAGCATGATTAAAATTCTTAAGTAATAACACTGTTCAATTTTCGCATGCTGAAAACAGAGAAATGAAAAATACTCTAGCAAAGTAATATATATATGTTCCAATTTATTCATTTTGTTAATTCTTGATGGTTACATGATACATGATATAAACTGTATGATTTTGATGAAAATTTTGTTTAGCCCAATAAATGTTATCATATCAAAAACTTTGATACAAATTTATAAAAATTAGTTACTTTGTTTTATATACAACCTTTAAAAATTCTATTGTCTTTCTTTTCTTTTAGGAGGGAGTATAATTGTTTGTACTTAAACTATTTTATGTTTATAATTCTCCGTAAGAAATTTCGACTTCTTTAAAATGGTACTTCATTTTCCTAAAATGGTATATTTCCATATAATGTTTGAGAATATATAATGAATCAGAACCACTTTACACTGTAAGCCCTGAACAAATTAACCTCATTTGCAAAAATTGAGTGCAGAGTGAAAAAATTTAAGAAATTTATTTTTAAAATAACAGATTTAATACATTTTAAACTTTACAAAAATAACATTTTAAATAAACATGCTCAAACTTTATAAAAAGTAGGTGTATAAAATTTAAATATGTTGTTATTGATGTTTAAACTTTATAAGAACTTTTAAATAAACAAACTGCTTAAAGTTAATAAAGCTTAAATATATTATTTAAATATTTCACTAAATTATATATATATATATATATATATATATATATATATATATATATATATATATATATATATATATATATATATATATATATATATATATATATATATATATATATATATATATATATATATATATACTAAAACAATCTATGAGAAAAATCAGTTTAATTTAAGTTCCAGTTTTCTTGAATAATACTTGTATCTAATGATTTTATAATAAGAATATTGTAATTATTGTAAGGTGTTAGCCTCATAATGCATAGAGATATTTTATTTAATCATGAAATATTAATTTCAATGTGTTAAATATATTCTAATAATTCGTTTCCATAATTTATTATGCTTGTATAACTTTAAAAATAATATCTGATGCGTAAAACTGGAATTTGAAACTTACGTTATGAAGGAAGGCACTATTAAATTCTTTTTGTAAAGTGTAAGCTTATATGTACCATTAGAGATACCTTCTAAACACGTTTTAATTGTAACTCTAAAAGCAATGGATATGACAATTTGCCTTTAGCTTAGAAAATGTTCTGTAATTAAATGCTATTACAACTTCTGAATTACAGAAATATTTCTCTTCATTAAAAGTAGTAAATATTTCAAAATGTTTATATAATTTACTG
The DNA here is from genome assembly GCA_037975125.1 of Latrodectus hesperus. Classification (NCBI taxonomy): domain Eukaryota; kingdom Metazoa; phylum Arthropoda; class Arachnida; order Araneae; family Theridiidae; genus Latrodectus; species Latrodectus hesperus. The sequence goes on along the minus strand of CM075850.1, from coordinate 72,993,724 downwards.
TTAAATCATAATTTCTTACAGAAGCATTTAGTTTTGGCAAACTCTGAGAGATTGATGTAGAACATTATAATTTTCTAATAAATTTATTCTTTATTAATTATATACTTATATTTAAGAATATTAAAAAAGAAGTATAACAGATTCTTATAGTTTTTTAACACCTGCTAGAGAAATAAAATTTCATCATTCTTAGTAAATGAAATTTAAAATTTATGAATGAACAAATGAGAAACTATTAACATAGTCATTTATTTTGGAAATTTAAATATGTAATTAAGAGGAAAAGTTTTTATTATTATCGGAGAAAGTGTCAGTTACACTTTGATATGATTATATGCCAAATTGTGCTGAGATACAAATTATTAGAAAAATAGAAAAATTCAGAATTTTTCGCAAGCGGTTATTTTTTTTTTTGTACGGCTAAATACTAAATTGAGAAGATATGGACCAAAGAAATACGTGTCACCAAGATGACAAATTCACATTTTCATTTATAAGGTTTATTCATCAGAATATTTTATCGAATATATTGATTTAGTTTTGAACTTATAAATATACTTGTTTTGATATTTTAACAGTTCGTAAAAGGCTCTATTTGCATATATATAATCTTCATAATGAGAAGAATCATAAAAAAACAATTTGTATCATATTTCTTCACAGTTATACATATTAAATTTTGCACATTTTTTAATGGTTTTTTGCTCACTGTTGCACATAGGCGCATAAGTTTTGCTCACAATATTTTGAAATCTGCGGTTTTTTCACTGAGTATAGTATATTAAAATATTATTAAATGAGAAAATGTGCTTGTAAAATTAATTTCAATTGTGCATTTTATTTTAATTAATACAAAAATTTTCTCTCTTGAAATAATTAATATCAAAATTTCTAGAATCACTTAATACAAAATTTAATCTTTTGAAGCTTTGCGTCAATAAGTTTTGATTAGGTTATTGAATTTAATATTGTTTTACTTTTTATTTATTAATATTTTAAATCGTGAACAAAATATATATTTAATTTAATAATTTGAAAAAATAAACTTGTTTGAACAATATTTTAAGCAAGAAATATAATTTTAATGTCACAGTAGTCCAAATAATAAACAAGTCAATATATTTTTAAACTGCATAAAATGTTAAAACAAACTAAGTTGAAACATAAAATATATTTCAAGATGAAAATCAATCACAATATTAAAATTGAATAATAAAGAGTGCTTACTGTAAATTCAATGATTTTATGCTTGCTCTTTAAACATCACGTCTACATTTTATCTACTTAGTTACATTTTGATTTGCAAAATATTATACTTATTTAGTTTTCTGATAATGACTGATCTAAGACCATAATTAATGAAATTATTGTGATAATATTTATTTTGATTATTAATTGAAAAGCCAAATTCAATTTTTCAATTTTGAATCTAATTTTCAGTGAAAAAGTGAATGAATTATAATAAAAATAACATTGATTTCAACCAATACACATGATAAGTAAGTAATTGTATCTAACAATCCCAATTATAAGGAATAAAATTCATGAAACTAAGTTTTAATGAAAAGAATTATAATTTATTAGTATTTTCATTTTAAGCTATAGTCAACAATAGTTTTACCTAGAAAAAAAGAGTACGAAACATTTACAAGAATAGATATAATATCTGTATATTATAGTATATTTGAATAATATAGTATGTCACATGAAAATTATTTATTGGAATAGCTGTGTGAAATATTCTGAAACCGTTTTCATTACGATGATTTTTGCAAAAGATAAATTTTATCTCTTAATTGAGATATAAATACAGACATTACACTATTGAGAACTAATATTTTGATTGTCGTACCCGAAGTTTGAAATTAAAATGATGACTCAACGTCTATATTTTATTTTGCAGACATGCAAAATAAAATATGGCTATTAGAAATAATAGCTCATTGCATAACTCAAGTAAATGAGCAATATAATTTGAATCCAGTTTAAAAATGAATCACTTTCATTATTAAAATTGTACGTTAAATATATGATATAGTAATAAATGGTAACGCAGGTTGAAAAATAATCGGCACAAAATAGCAATGAATCTTTCATATTTTGTCATTCTTCCATTCACAATATGATCACAGATGTTATTTTACTGTCATTTACAGTTATTTTATTAGCATTTAGGGCAAATGATAATATTTACGGTATTATCAATGATAATGTTATTCTTATCATTTCAAACTAATATTTCACTTTTGAGTTTACAAGCTAATTTCCTTTTTCTCTTCTAAAGAAAACATAAAATTAAAAAGGACCCTTGCACGAGATTTTTTATTTCATTTAAATTTTCTTTCTCAATTTCAATGTACTTTTTTGTACAACTTGAATATCAAGAAAACGGCGCAAAGCTAAAATTACTTGTGTACAGTTTGTCGCTTCCTTATTTCTGAGATAGTGTTTGATAACATCAAGAGGTTTGTTTTCCCCACAGGTTTTTCATCATATAAATCTCGCAAGTTAACAACTTTAGATGGTAAGTTGTTAAATCTTGAATCGTCTTTTTATAATGGCAGCTTTTTTTCGTTGCCTCGCTGTATACTTTTGCATGTATCTAATTTATTTCCGTAAATTTATGCATGCTGAATTCACAATTTTTTTGAAAAAAAACTAAACTTTATTATGCATCTCATCAAATAGACATCGAAAATGAAAAGGATCCTAAATTACTGTTTTAGCTAATTTTCGCTGTTCATTTTTGTTAACTCGTGAAAATCAAATAGTACCCATTTTTATATAAAATCATTCTAAATTGTGTGTATAATAAAAACATAAAGTGGCAAATTTCAAATTTGTGTAATTCGTTAACTTTTTTTCACTATCAAAATATCAGAAAAAAGAATTCTCTTTTGTGGGCCATTTTTAAAAGTTAATTACTATTAATTTTCAGTACTTTGCAGTATAACATTATTTTATCTAAAATAACGTTATTCTATATTCTACAAACTCAAAATGCCATTAATTATTATTAAAATATTAAATAAATAAAATAATTTAAAATAATGCGTTAAATTAATCGTGAAATCCCTTATTATATTAATAATTATGTAACACTTTAAAGTAAAAATTAACAAACCATAATATTCTTTGGAAGTGTTTCGAAATAAAAGAAATACGCGATTAAAATATATGTGCAAACTGAAAATAACTTCTGCTTGATAGCCACAGTTGATTTATCAATCCAATTCAAATCCACTGATTTTAATATATATGTTTATCCTTTTAATATCACACAGTTTATAAGAACCTAAAATATTCACTGCAGAACAAATATTGACTTCTCAGCTAAATTAAAACTTTATTTATAAATTGTTTTTGTTTATGGGTACAATTCAATCAAACTTTACCATTGATCCACGATTAGAAATGGAATTGAAAACTTCTCTACGGAGCAACAACTGCGAACTACATACAATCCACATTGCATTAATGCTGACGTTATTAAATTTATTTTGCCGTCAAAAGAATGAATTTAAATTCGTACATTTTTTATATTTTCTTTCGTTTATTTCTTCGACCGCTGTTTCTCATTTCTATTCAGACGAGGTTTTAGTGTCGAGAGTATTGTCTCATTTCCTTTTCAGCTTTATTTATGCCTTCTATTCAGCAAATATTCTTAAAGAATCTACGCTTCAAGTATACGTTTGCAGTTCTTATCGATATAGAAGTTATTTTAAAATACCCTAGCGTTTTTTTTTAAATTTAAAAACGAGAAAAAAGATTTAACGATGCAGTAAAGAATTTAAATTAAAAGTGCTCGATGGATGTATAAATGAAATTTTATGTTTGTATCAATATTGTATATTGTAACTTGTGTGTGGGAAGACATTTTATTTATCGCTAAAAATAGTTAGGGTAGTTTTCTTGTTAAAAAGAATGGGAAATAAAATGTGCGAAGTAACTTGAAATGAATAAGACTTGGAATTGATTTGTATATAAAAAAAATTTCAAAATGAATATTATGGAATTGTACAAGAAATCAAATTGTCATAAAAGTTCCTTCCATCAATGTTTTTTAAAAAGCTTCCAAAATATAAGCCATTGACTAAAATTAAAGGACTTTCTTCTTAAGAGTATCCCCCAATCAACGTTTTAGAACTTATTTGCTGATAAGACATCAGCCAATCATATTAACATCAAACATAAATAACACCGCTAAATATAATATATTATCACCAAATATAAATATAATTGAAAACTGGATCATAAATGAAATAAAATAAATATTTTACACCTCCTAATGAATACAAAAAAATCATAATAATAATTAAAAGCAAAAGAAGAAATTACAAAAATTTTAATTAAATGAAAATTGATTATTGTATATGTTTGTCATAAAATAAAAATATTCTTTGAAGTTCGTTAATTCATCTAAATTATTGTTTTATATTGATGTATGTCTTTTTTTTAAATCTCTGATAAAAGAAAATTATCAAGAAAAGTAGGAATATATAGAGCAATATTACGCAAACATTCTTAGAAAGATGATGATTACTAAAAATACGGGAATATATAAAATCATTATCTTATTGTTTTTCTTGAGTATTATGAAACTGACTGCAATTGCAATTTTATGAAATTTTAGCATCCAAACTGCATTTGCAGCACTTTCCTTTGCAATATTTACTGTATACAATGGAGTTATATTTCTGTAGTCCATAGAATGAATTCTAATTTGAAATTAATCGAAAGTGTATTTGTAAGGTTTTTAAATTTGCTTATGTAAATGCGAATTTCTCACAGAAGTTATAGTAGTTATATAGAAGTTATACCTAATTCATTGTTGAAATAAAATTCCAGGGTGCTGAAGGGTTTAAATAATAGCTTGTGGCAACACTAAATGTATAATTGCTACAAAAGCAGATTTGAATATACGTTTTGAAAAATCATTTTTTTACTGAATTATTTTTTACCGAGTTAATTTTTTTTATCGAATAATTTTTTTAATGGAAGAAATTTTTTTATCGAATTTTAAATGTCATAAAAGTGAGAAAATACTAATTTTAGAAAATATTTTGTATAATTCTAAATTTTATGACGTATTCATATGAAGGCTTTCGCTTACAGAAAGAGAGATAGAGAGATAGAAAGAGAGAGAAGAGAGAGAGAGAGAGGAAGAGAGAGGGAGAGAAAGAGATAGGCAGAGAGAAGAGAGATGGGAGGAGTGAAAGAATTTTTTTGGTATTTCTAATACACATAATCCAATAAATGCACCGAAAGTTGTATACAAACATTAATAATTAAATTTTCTTGTTTTATTATGTGAATTTCATGTAATTCATTCATCAAATGAGATGGAGTGCAAAAGTTTACATAAAATATTTCTCTTAAAATCAAAATAAATGCATAGACGATTTCTTGGACATTAACTTATGTAGATTAAAAATTTCTTTTTTAAAAATGTATTCAATTCGTAGGAGATGAAACCATAAAATAGTTGGCATTATCTAGATTTTTAAATTGGCTTTACTGGAAATGATGCTTATTCTAGAAATAGAGTTTTAAAGAATTGCATATGAATTTTCTGTTAGAAAAATAGTAGAACAGACGTTGCTTTCTTAACATTTTTCACGAAGCAATTTTGTTCAAGAGATTTAAACTGAAAGTTATTGCATGATTGTTAGAAGTCACGTTTTAGAGGCTTTATTCCTTTCCCAAAATAAAAATCTAACCAAGAAGATTGCGTGTTATTCAAAAGAATTATTTCGCGTGATTTGTACTATCAATAGAAAGTATTTGAGTGAGAATAAAAGAAATAAAAAATTATATATATATATATATATATATATATATATATATATATATATATATATATATATATATATATATATATATATATATATATATATATATATATATATATATATATATATATATATATATATATATATATATATATATATATATATATATATTTCATTATATTGTTTTTATTTTCATACAAATATTTTACTATGTATGATTTAGAAATCTATATCTATATATCTATCGGTTTATAAAGTGTAACTATTTTTACAGAATTTTTTTTAAATGAGTATTAACTCTGAACTCCGATTGCATTTATTATTCAATTAAAAGTGGTTATTATGAAACCCTTAAACATTTTGTTAATTTTGACAGCATTCTATAAATTTTTAGTTATTTCAGTCAGTAATTAATTCACTGATTACCAAACAGATAAATAAATTTTAAATTCCCTAAAGATGATTTTGATAATAATTTATTGATATTTTTTATATTTGATGACAACTGAAACAATGTGAAATTGAATGCAAGTGATTAAGTTAGAAGCCAATGAATTATGATTAGAAGTTTCAAGCCATTCACTAGACTATTTTATGCAGCAAGTTTAGGCTTCTCCAAACTTTACTGTGAGGAACACCATAGGCATACAAAGGCAAAAACCTAGACCAATTGACCCATTATCTACTCAATCTCTAGTGTGCTGGGTATAGATTTCATAAAGAACTGTATATGAGAAGACAGGTAGGTATATTGAAATAACCCTGTTCTTTTTTGGCATCCAACAGCACTTTTTTAGTTTAAGATGGAAAAATAATATATAAAGGAAGTTTTCTTTCTGTTAAATATGTTTGTTTCAATAGAGAGTATTTTTACATTACACAATTACAAAATTTATAACGTCATTGTAAAATTTCTTTTGAACACGTATCCATAAACCAAAAAAAGAGCTGACTAGGAAATATTAAAGTTCTTCATGATCACTGAGTAATGCGAACACAACGATGCAGACATACCTCAAACTATACCTTGGAATACTCGGTTAACACCAAGCACCATGTAATTTTGAAGCACAATTAGATGACGAGATCACACATGAACTAACACGTTCCTCTTCACATACACGTCACACTGAGAAAAAGACATACACAGAAATCAAATTAGTTTCCTGCGCCATTTCTCTGAAAATCAAATCGTTCTAATCATGGCTTTTCATATCCTGATTATTCGCCTTGTTCTTTATCTTTTTGCAAGATCTTAAACTTTAGTACCTAAGTTAGTTATGATGATTTAATTAAAGTTAAACTATGATTTAGAATATTAAAACAAATTATATATTAAAGAACATTTAAAAAAAGAGTTAAATTTGAATTACAAAATAAATCAAATGAATTACTACCTAAATTACAACATACACAAAGTCAGTTTAAATAAATGTTTATTCTGAGAATGTGTGTTTTTGCTTTACATGCGTGACGGTATGCTATTTTATCTAGTTTTACCTTTTCCTTATTTTACATATCTTTACATAAAATACAATGAATGAGGAAAAATATTACGATATAGAAATAAAATATTTATTTTCATTTTATTAATTAAACTAAAATGTAAACACACTACGAAAAAATGTATTTTGATAATTATTTTATAAAAAATAAATGGAATTAAATTATATATTGTTTCAAATATATATAGATATATATTAGTACTTTGTTGAAACCCTTTTACTTTCAATATTTTAGTTATTTTATCTATAACTTTCTATACACAGTTTACTGCTATTTTAAATATCTTAAGTTTTGAATCCAATCGTTTGTTCTGTAAGGATCGTTCAATGAAACATAGAATGTTTCTTTTTTTTGACTTTTTAAAATATCTAACCCATTATTGGACATAATGGTCAGACACATATGATGGAAAAAACTCTATGCTTGAAAGCTTACAAATTTAGTACAAATTAAAAGCTTCACGTTGGGAATAAAGTAATTGTGATTTTTCTTTCACTTTTTTCATTGATGAAATCAGCTATTGCCACATATGAAAATACAAAATTATTTATCAAAAGTACTTCCCATCTCTATTAACTACCTTGAAAGAATTTTAGTACTAAATTGAATAATAATCTATAAATATATTATTGTGCATTTGCTGATATAGACATATCAAGATCTGCAGCTGATTTATGAGAAGCTTTTGGAGAAGGAAAACGCGGGAAATCAAAGCTCAGAGTAACAGCGTTGAAGGGAAAAGACATCTGAAGGTCAAGGTTTACAATGGGCTGTTATGCCTATGTTTATGACTGAAAGAATTTTTGCAACTATTCATTTGGACCTTTTTTATTTCATTAAAACCACAATTCTATTTAGGTTACTACTAAGCAATCTTGCATTTAATATTGAAAATTTTACAAATAAAAATTTAATTGTAATTTTTTCCCTATTTTCTATTTATTAGATTTACTATTTTAGTAAAATACATAATAGAAACTTTTTTTATCCATAATCAATTAAATGTGTGAAGCCAATTAAATTTTTATGCCAATATTTTAACCCCTCTATTATAAATATTATTTGTTACGTGTATCGCTTGTTGCTTAAAATTAGAAATTGCTTGAATTTGCAATTTTATGCAGCTATATTGACTTAGTCTTTACTATCCAATATAGTCTATATTTCCCACCAACATTACTTCGAAATATGTTATTTTTCATATAGTTCCATTTTCAAATAGTTTATGACAGTTTTGAATATCGATAAATGTTCCTTACTCAGCTTTAACTAATTTTATCTTAAATATAATAAATATTGAAAAATAAGTGGTAAGAATAAGTAAACCCTTGTATTGATCAATCTCATTAAATTACTTTTAAACTATTCATTCCAATTTGTAATGCTCTTAAAATAAATAAAAATGAAAATTCACATAGATATTTCATAAACAAGTCAAAGAGAGTTTACGGACTATAAAATTTTGTAAAACTTCTCTAATCAAACATGATAAACCAAATTATAAAAGATATTTGCCTTGTCAAAATATTTTTGAGCGTCATTGTTTGTTTTAACTTTAATACGATTATTTTATGAGAGTTCAGAAACAAAAAAGAAAAGTATATTGCTTGAATAGTTGCGTGGTGCAAATGAAAATTAGTTGTAAAATGTAACTACTATTTATAATAACTCTGTTTTGCAGAATTATTCTTTTTAAAATTTATAAGTATTATTTCGTAAGAGTGAATTTAATTTTGCAGGACATTTCTTTGGGATTATATAAATATCAAGTTTAAAATATTAAAACATGACATAAATTATTTCTTAGCACGAATGTTTATTTTTCAACTAGTAAAAGTCATTTAAGTTATAAAGCTGTAACGTAGGTATTAAATAGACGTGTAGACATTTTGTTTTTCTTCGATAAAAGTTATTTTCTTTTTGACAAAACTTAATTGCAAAGATTAATAAAATCGAAATTAAATTATAACTATAAATAAATAATAAGCAATCTATCCATCTCTATATACATATATGTAAGGGCAGGGCGTAATGACAACTCTTTGTGCTCCCAAAGCTCAGGTTCGAGGTTTGGTACTCGTGCTTGGCAAGGTCGACTCAGCCTTTCATCCTTCATTGGATCGATTAAACTGAGTACCAAGCATGCTTGGGAACTCAACACTAGGTATTTTGCGTTAGGCTGACCACTTAATCGGAATACATGTTTCGCACCTCAGGGCTTTCGGTCAAGGGAAATAGATACGGGCACTGTAGGTCTTAGCCGCACAGGGCTGTTGTGGCCTGCCTTGAGTTTAGTTAAATCAATATATAATTTAGTTACTATTGTGGATAATATTCGTTTCTTTATATATAGTGAGCATATAGATAAAATTCTTATTTTGTGTGTAAGAATTTTTATCTGGAATTTTTATCTGGGGTAATTTTATCTGGAATTAGAATTAAGAATTTTTATCTGGGGTTTGAGTTGAGACTACAGCTGCACGGAAATGAATAAAGATCTGGATAAATTAAAATACAGACAAAATATTTTATTTAAAAGTTTTTAATATAAATTACAGCTGATTACAGCATTTCTAAGCAATTTAAACCGCAATTAACACTAATTTGAATTTATTATACGGTTGTTTATTCTGCAGTGCACATTTTTATTCTGCAATCGAAATTCTCTACTCTTCAAAAGCCGAAATGTGTTCCTTTTTATTGCCTGCTTAACTGTCCTTTCAAAGAGTCGCTGGGGGTAGAAAAAATATTTACAACATTGGATTTCCCTCATCTTTCTACATTTCTACATAATGTTTCTAAAAAATGGATATTAACGTTTTTTAAAATTTTTTGAACGGCAGCGAACGTGTTTTTAGCTTTCCTAACTCGCCGATGATCGGAATGTATTTGAATTCGGATGAAAAAAGGTCAGATTTCAAAATTTAATAACTTCGTTATTAAAGGAAATCACTTCATTCATCCAATTTTTTCAGATGATCTATATGGGACGTTTCACGGCGCAAAACAGTATTTTTAAAGAAAGTTCATTTAATAATTAATATCATTATTTTTTTCAAATCACAACATTTTTCAGAAGAACAATTTTTAGTGAAAGCTACAGCTCGCGAAAGTTTGTGGGCTTGACCAGAATTCGGCATATAATTTAAAAGAAATAACAGTGTAATATTACTTATATGTCTTTAAATGAAATAAATATGTAAATATATTCAGCGTAATAATAAAAAAATCTCTTTATAACTTGAAAAAAAAATAAAGAAAATATAAAAGCATTAGGATTTTTAATATTTATTTATAATCTCAGTTGATAAATTTATTTTTTATTAATAATATTTTTTTCAGATTTACAATTTTTCTGCAATATATTTTACATATTTTCGGCTAAAATTAAATTTCATTTTCAGATTCGAAGCTTTTCTTTTTACTGAAAAGATAATATACTATCACTTAAGTTTTTCAGTGAATACAAATGTGTATGCATTACATTATTATACCTAATGAGACTTATTGCAATTTAATATATTATATAGCCAGTTCCAAAATACTTCTTGTAGCTATAGCTGATCTGTACTGTCACATTTTTCATACTTGTCAAGATGATTAAGGATACATTCACTGAGAGAAATATATCCCAAGCTATATTTACGACTTCTAAAACTAAATTAAGAAGATAACCAAATAGTCGGTCTTCCCATATCCTGTCGCCAAATCAACGAAGAATTTATAAAATCCGCACTCGCATTAAAACATTTATCACTTTCTTTTTTCGAAAGTGAAACATTTGATTTATGTTTTTGGAAATAAGTGCCTCTTTTAGGGAATGGAAAATCCAATTTCGCTCATTTTATGAGTCGTAAATGTAGAATTTTTTCTTGTCATTTCATCGCCATTTGCAGAAGATACCAATTGCATTTTGGCTCGAAATTTTTGTTAACTGTTTTTGAAGTACGATTGTGCTGCCAATATTCATCACAAAATGATGGTAAGAATTGAATTAATTACAAATACTAATTCTATTGTTAAATATAGTACAAGATTTTTTTTATTGGAAGTTTCGTTGAATGAATCCATAATGATGCTAATTTATTTACCTTATAATTATTATTTTCCTTTTATCTCATTCTAAATTTTTAACTCATCATTTTAAAAGTATTTAGTAATTTACATTTTATAAATTATAATGTTGAAAAATATATTGGCATCGATTATTAAAAATTATCTAATCGCACTCCTACTTATCAGCAAATTAGAAAATAAAAACTCAATTTTACTGAATGCGAGCTATAAGCCTATGAGCATTTAAGCTCCAAAACAGTTTTTTGTCGTAACCTAACCTAACCTAACCCATCAGAAAATTATAATTAAGAGCTGATGATTAGTATTATTAGATAACCTCTACAGTTTCAGTCTCGTAAATTTGATAATTATTTTAATAATTTAACAGAGCAACAGATGTACAAAATTTATTAGCTACAGTTGGAAAAATAGCTTACAAATACATAAGCACTTCAATATTGCATAATAAATCAATTTTCTTAAGCTATTTGTATGATCATGCAGTATATATGTGTACTTAAAGAACATAAATTATTTTCTTAAAGTACATGTATACTGCATGTTATTTTTTATATACATTATTTTAACCTTTAAAATTGTATACTGTGTTTTTTATATATTCATTTTTTTTCTCACAATAGTCGAAGTGAAGAAATGAAACAAAAAGTTTTTTTATTCATATCAGTAAATTGTGTCAACTCATGTGAAATATTTAAGCGCTTTAGATATTGTAATAAAAATTTCTCCAGAATACATTTTAAATATTAAAATTTTTATTGGAATCTAAAGATTTATGTTATAATGAAAATTATGAGCTTGAATATTAAGGATGGTAAACATCAGTTTTTATGATTATGTTCAAACTACTAAAAGCACGAGCTTCTTAAAGTTAAATGGTTATGTGTTTTTAGGTACTTTTTAATAATTTTCTTACAAACTGAAAAATTGTCTGTATAATTTGTTGTGCTTCTCAATTATAGATAATTATTCCAAGAATATCGTAACTTTTTTCTCTTGCAATTTTACCTTTGCACGCCATTTTGATGAGAAATAAAAAAATAGCCTGCAAAGAAGCTCGCAAATTGCTTTTTCTCTTTTAGCCTAAAGATATGCATCGCTATAATTTCCTTCATTGGGACAGGTGTCAGAGTGAAGGTACTGTAATTGTCTTCGGATAACCCTATCACACCCTCCCACACCAAACTTTCTTTTGCGATATAAAGCTTGTTGCGGTGCATTATTTCGTAACGCCCTTGTTAGATATCGACGCTAAAAATTCTTGTTTTATCTATTATCGCCAAGAGACATTGTTGACAAAAACCACACTTCGTGGTATGTTTCATTATAAAGTGTAAGCCTGTTAATAATTTCGCTATTGCATTTGCTTTTTTTCATCGAGGATATTTAGGCATATGAGTATCATGTTATCCTAAGAATGTGATTATGAAATTCTTGGCGCAATGGGAGAAATTAAGTTTCTCACCTAACTATCAATTACTTCGTGAATTTTAATAGATGGGTTGATGTTTCTAATATAATAAATTCTTAAAAATTCATTTTTTACTTTTGTTATCTACTTTAAGGAACTTGCTTGGTTTACAAATATTTTTTTTTATTTTTCAATAGGCTCATATTTTCTAAATTTATTAATAAGATTTTTTTCATGTTAAGTTTAGGCTTTCAGAATTTCAACCCGAAAGGTTTGATTCATTTTTATAAAATTTCAGCAATTACTTAATTATTTGCTGTTTTTCGAGACAGAAAATGTGATAGGATTTTGAAAATTATCAGTTTTTAAGAAATGGAAAACTTTTAAAGGAAAAACTTTTAAATCTTTAACTTTTGACCAAAAACATAAAACGTTGACGTTAAAATAAAATAAAAAAGACAGCTAAAAATTAAGACAAAAGTACCCCAATTATGATGTCTCATTCTATACCCATTATAAAAGTTTTCCTGTTTTCAGCTTTCCCTAATTTTTGATTTGTTTACCTACTGTATTTGTATTTTCCCTATTTCTGCATTATCAGTATTCTTTATTCTGTATATGTATTGAAAAATAAAATATTTATATGAATGAAAAATATTTTTTTATTATTATTGTAACTATTTTTTGAACAAAATCAAATAATAATTTGTTTTGAATAAGTATTTTTATAATTGTACATATGCAGTATCTACGTGACCTCTTATGTTGTTTATAATAGTAAATATAAACTAAACACAAAAAGATATTACATTAAAATGTAACTTACACAGTTCTCAAAATATTAGGCAGCGAATTGAATGTATTTAATAGCATTAAAAGACATGTTTTCTTAATTAAAATAAACACCTAATTAAAAAAATAGGTTTAACTTACAATACGCATTTTTCATTGTAAGTTGGTAATTGTTAGCTTCTTTTAATTTATAAAATTTCTTTATATATGAGGCAGATAAATGTTTTCAAATAATCTTGCCTCGATAATTTTCTTATGCTATTTATATAATTTTCGTTTATACAAATTATAAAGTTTAAAAACTTAAATTTGTTTTACATGAAAGAAACGTTATTCTAACTATTTACGAAATAATTCAAGAATTTCTTTTTTTCTTGAACCTTGTTTTTCCTCCGTGTTCAGTAGTGACACCGTGTAGCGGAATGCTTAACTAGTAAGAATCGCTGTTAGTTAAATAAACATCCACTGCATCTTGTCTTTGAAAAGGATTTTTTATACATAATGAGCCATCAGCATTTGGGTTTATAATGAAAAACTTTTCAATTTTAATAAAATAAAATGAAATATTTAATGGGGCCTTTGTTGTGAATAACTTAACAACAGAACGGTGTTATCAAATGGTTTGTTATAAATCATGCCGTCGTGTTTGTTGATATTTTTAGATAGAAAAAGTGTTAAACAAAGAAGTTATTTAAATTTAAAGAACTCAAGCGTATCTGGCTGTAAATTCAGCTAAGGAATAGAGAATAGAACACTATTCTCTATTCGTTAGCTGAATAATAAGCTAGTCTATAAGGATTTGATATAATTAATTCTAACTCCAACCAAGAAAAAAATACTCTCTCTTATTTTATACATTTTCTATTTTTTTAAACCTATTTCTTATTTTTTCTTAACGAATGTACTTTATATAATTATGATTAATATTATCTAACAGTACAACCCAATTATTCGAAAAAATGGCTACAGAGATAGGGTAAAATAATTTTTTAGCGAAATTTTATGACTTGTTTTTTATAATTGTTTTAACATAGATCAACATTGTAAAACGCAGCAGTAATTTTATATTCTTTAAAATTAAAGTAATAAATTGATAGCTAAATGTTTTTACATTTTTCATGAAAGTGAATTTATCGTGAATTTGAAGAAAATCTGAAGACTGTGGAATGTGCTAGTTGTCAATTATTGCTCATTCATATTTTATATTTTGAGTCATCAAAGTGCTATAATGCTGACGTAGACTACGCATTGCATAAGATCAGAATGTATGGGTAATATTAGTAGTTCTCAATAGTATTTGCGGCCTGGTTCATGCTTCGATTCCTTAGTTATTTATCAATATCATTGGATCCTGTCTAAATTATTTTCAGATACTTATTACGCGCGGATTTCACCTCAGATTGTCATTAATAATTTACCATAAAACTATGCAATTTTTATGAATAAGCCAGAATTAAGTTATATTTAATATAAGAGCATATATAGTTTATTTCATAAATTAGTACTTACTTCAACTTTTAAAATAAGAGATTTTTTTGTACAAATTAGCCATACAATCAGTACCAGTATCCGAAAGTATTTTTTAGAATAAGTGAAGAGTAGGGATTCACCTTCATGGAAAAGTGAAGACATTTTTATTATAAATTAATTTACTTTTTCTAGGATATATAATATATTCTATAGGTAATTGTTATTAGAGAGACTGGTTGGGAAAGTGAGGTTTCCGCAACTGAAAGGTAGCGGGACCATCAGATTCATCGACAGATCAGACGTGTTTATTAATGGCGGTTCGAGCATACGGAAAATTAGATGTAATCACAATGTTTACCAAGTGAAATAAAATCATTAGGGGCCTTTTGCTTGGTTCCTACTTTAGAATCCTGAAGAATTATTACCCATTTTCGGGATGATGATAGCTGTATATATAAGATACAATCAATACTCTCCCCCTAGTAGGTAAATGTTTCTGGTAGTAGAAATAAAAAAATATTAAGTATTTTTACTGCACCTTGTATTATTAGAAATATTTACCATCATTTTTATTAATGGAAAGTAATTATTTAAAGTGGAATTTATGCAATAAAGTTTACTGCAAAAATAACTTAATTTGAAAGTGTGTTCCAGGTATTAGAGAAGAAATTTATGTTTCGATTTACCAACGCTATCAAAAGAAAACATTAGTTTTATTACGCAAACTCTGAAATTGTTACAATAAAAATCTCAATTCCGATAAATTATGAATTTCAGCATCCATTCAAAATACGGGATTAAATGGTATTTCTCAAAGGTTTCCTCACATGAGGAAGGATTATTTCCATGATGAAGGGATATCGTATACCATAAATAAAGGATAACAAGTAGGATACAAAGGGTACGTGGTAAGAATCAATAAAGAATAAAAGCAATATTTAGAGATTATGTATTAAATATAGCTATTTCGTTCAAAATTACTGATACATGATATGGGTTTATTTAGAAAATTAAATCAAATTTTATTTGTTGTGTTTTCAGAAACTATAAATTGATTATAGAATAAAATTTAATTTGTATAGTATGTGAATGAGATATTTTGTGCTGAGTATTATTTATATTTCATTAGTAAGAATTCGACTAAAATATTATACTATGGTTCTTAAGATGAGAAAAAAATGAAAATGAATCAAGAAATAATTTTTAATCCCTTTTATAACTTTATTTTTTGGAATCTATGATATAATTTGCATATTTATTAATAAATGTATCATATATATTAATAACTGAGGTGTTGAAATTTTCCTCATAGAATCAAGTACTTTTTAGTTGCATTCAATTTATTTAAAAATGCCAAAAGGAGAAACATTTAACTTTTGCGTTTTGGCAACTATATATAACTAGACAATGTATGGATTGTTTGCTTATTCAATATTAGCATCCTCTATTTAAGTTTTTAATATCAATATATCTATTCATATCTAAATCTATTTATCTTATCTATTTATTCATATTTGTAGTTTCAGTTCTTATAAATTGTTCTTTTACATGGAATAATAAACAAGAATAATCAGATTATAAAGATTTGAAACGTAAGAAATGAGAGCTACCTTCTTAGACTTCGCCAAATTCGTTTTATATCGCCAATGATACTGAAAGCTTAGCAATTGCATAAAATATTCCCTAATTGCAAACATAAATTTACATTTTTTTCCAAATTTATAAACTTCAGCAAATTTGTACGTAATTTTAATTTAAGTAAAATAAATACTAATTTAAAACTTTATAAGGAATAAAGTTATTAGAAAATAAAAGAAACGTTATTTATAAATATTTTAAATAATATATATAACCATCTATGATGCTATTTACTTTTCCCCCCAATTAATTTGATTTTTTGTATTTTTAAAATAATGTAAACAATTAAAAATATTTTTGCGAACTGTTCTAACCTTTTACGTTAGATATAATTTTATGTCTATGAAAACTCTGTTTTTTACTGCATAGGGTTATCAAATAAAATATCTATTTTTGTATTTAATTTGTATCTAATTCTCTAAGGGAAAATCCGAATTTCAAACAATTAAATGGAGATATTCTACAAAAATCCCTTAATTTAAAATAAGATAATGTAATTTAAAATTTCGTGAACGTGAAATTTTTGTTGAATACTTTCTTTTCATCAACATTTTTCAAAGGATGTTCATTTCTTATTTCTCTTTTTCTCGCTAATTTTATAGTTGTATATGATATAGATGTTATATTTTTTTCTACTATTCTGTAAGAAAAGGAATTTTAGATGAGGAATACGAAAAAAAGAAATAATTTAAATAACTAAGCAAAACGGATATCAAAGCTCATTTATTCATGCGTATAAAATATATTTTAAATAAAGAAAATTTATTCTTTCTCAAAATATTTTATTTTTAATTGCTTACATTTAAATTTTAATATATGATTTTAAAATAAATTCAAAATTGTATTAAGAAAACCTTAATAGATATTACTTTATGTGAGAATAAATATTTACGTAAATATATCATTTATGTTTTTGATTGTTCCATAATTTTAAAACATATTGTTTAATATTTACTGCATTTAAAGTGTAATGAATACCTAGAATTATTTAACCAAGAATTATTATAACAAATATAATTAATTTAATTTTATAAACGTAGAGGTAATGCAACAAATAAACACAAATGTTATACATTTTGAAAGCATTTCTAAATATATAATAATTTAATATTTAGTTAACGTATTTGAATCCATAACAAGTTAGGCATAGTAATTGATAAATTATTTACAAATAATTTTAAATAACACAAACTATAAATTTTGAATTAAATTGTAATTAAAAACAGAGTATGTTTCGAACTTTATTATACATGGTTTGTTTTCATAGAATTTTAAACTCATTTTGAATACATAGAATTTATCTTTTTCAAAAAAGAATTTTAATATTTTGCAAATTTTTCAAAAATCTAATGTACTAATTTATAAATTTAATAAGTAATAAGTGATACAATAAAAAAATGCGTATTTTGAACATATGAATTAAATTAGTAATGACTTTTAGTAAAATAAAGTTTAAAAAAGAGCATTTACGGTTATCCCCTCAAAGAGACTGAAAAAACAATTCTCGGGTTCTACGAGGCTCTTTTCTGAAACATTCCGAACATGTTCAATGGAATCCGAATTCAGTGATCAATCAAACCTTTTCCTGCATTGAATTATTTGTAAAAGAAGACAATCGTTGACAGTGAAGATAATTTGTTGTAGATTATTAAATGGTGTATCAGCATAAGGGTCACATGAGGATCTCAAAAATACCATCTCTGTTGATTTGAACATTCTTAATTTCTCGCGCGAAAAAACTTGTAGTGTCTCGTATAGGACACTAAAACAGACTCTATTAAATCTGTAAGAATCTTTTCGGGAACTTTTTCATATTTTCACCACACTGAAAAATGCTTTTTATTAATTTAAAGACAAAATCTGAATTCAAATGCTAGAAAAATGAACTTTTAATGACCGCTCGTATTTAAGATTATATAAATAAGTATGCTTTTTATTCTTATTATAACGAAGGGGACTAAATTGATAAACAGGAATGACCAAAAGGATAACTATCACTGAAAAATTTACAATTATGCTAAGCACTTCATCTGTTCTTTCTTTATGTTACTTTAAGTTACAAAATGAAATTTTATAATTCATTTTTTCTGTTTCACCTAAAGTAGAATCCCAATCCCCCTTTTATTAAGATTTTAACATTTTCAGAAATCGGGACTCAATTCCACTTTTCTTCTTGATTAGTGTTTTCTTAATATTTATTTATTTACTTTTTGATAAATTTAGAAAATTTTAAGATTGTTAAGCTAAAAGAATTTCAATTTCGTAAACACATTCATCAGAAAGTCTTTTATTATAATTATTCTTTTGAATTTACGGTTATTTTCCTTTATGTTCTTTGATCCTATTCGTTAAATTTGAGCATTCTTAGCAATAGCTTTTGAATAACATGTTAGTGGTTTGTAATTGAAGCCATAGTCTTCTTGTCCAGTCTGGTTTTCTACTGTATATATTTCAAAATTACTCCCTCGTTGATCTTCAAGCAAATAATACATTGAGATCACCATGTGATGAAGTGAAACTTACATTGTTTGTGGACATTCATGATCCACACTTTCAGCAAACTACGACTGCTGTACTGTACAATTGATCTGCATGTTACAATCTCATACAGTACTACTAAATTTATAATGTAAATAAAAGTTTTACATTGATCGGATAATTTTTGATTGAGTTATCATTACTTTTATTATTTCTTCTTCGAAACGATATTATGTGAAGTGTTTTTTGTCGTATTTCTTAAAACTCTTATACTTTAACTAATGTATTTTTAAAATTTATTACATTATAAATACCACAAATTTAATTCCACAGCAAAAAATGCAGTTTTTAATATTTACTACATATTTTGCCTCACAATGCATTTATATTTCCTTTATATATAAAGTTTCATGAAATGATTGCATAAATAATATGATAGAATTAATTTGTGAAATTCTATTAAAATTACAAACATATTTAATGAAAATAAAAATACCTTAATAATACAATTTGTATTTTGTAATGTACATTTGGGACACACATGTTTGTGTGTTCTTTATGATCAAAAACGTTTGTACCTCTTTTTTAGTACATTAATAATTTCCAACTGTTATTAATAGAGAAGCAAAAGAGTTAATAATATTTATAGGTATGTGAATGTATTAAAGAAAAAATAGTATAATTATTCACAGAAATAAACACCATCAGCTTATTTTCCTAAATAACAATCACAGTTAATTAATACATTTTAAAATTTTTTGCAGATAATGACATTCAGTAAAATTGCATATAAGTTCTTAGTACATAATTTTTATTTATTTTTTGTTTGTTATTGCGAAAAATTTAAGATCAGTCTTGTAACTTCCTAATTTTACTAATTTTAAAGGTAAATAGAATTACATATTATGGACATAAGCCTTTGAACATTTTATCGAACAAAATTTCTCAGTTAAAAACATTAAGAGTTATTCAACGTGTAGTGATAAATAATTAGTCGTCGATTGTTCCGAACAAATTCAATTATCGCTTGTAAGGCATTCGAGATTGGTGAATTCTGACACATATAATTCAATTAATCTACGTTTGCGTCTCTTACCCGTAACTGGATTACAATTGTTTCAATAGCAACATTTTTAATCGCTGGATATGATGTGAAAAATATGTCAGGAATGTAACTAGAATTTTTATATTTTAATCACACTGTTTTTCTTGTTTTATAGATGCTCAGATAAATTTTGGAGTTGTGAAAAATTATAAAGTTAGACCCTTAAACTTATTGGAAATGTGACAAGAACTATAGAAGTTAGTCTAATTGTGAAAAATTGCAATAATTAATCATTTTAAGTGAATTTAATGATCTTTGCTTCAGGTTTATGCAATAGAGAGTTCTTTAAATAATATTCAGAATGAAGTTCATTTCATAAGTTTTATTTTAATTAGAAACAATAACTATGATTAAAATATGTGCAAGATACACATGTTTTGGGACTTTATAATAAATAAGTTATATTCTATTAATTATATATAAAGAATTGTAATAGAACTATTTTATCAAATTCCTTTATTAGCAAGAACTTAGTTTTTACCGAGTGATAACATGAAGAACAGGCAGGAAATCAACTCCAGCTGCCATGATATGCGAAACTGAAAGACTGTGTTATCGAATTAAATATTAATTTTAGGTCCCTTTCTTACACATATAATTTTGTTATTCTGTTTTGTTCTCGTATTGAGGATACTGAAAAACTTAATTTTCAGAGCTAGCTGCTCTATATTTTGTTCCAAAACGGTTATAGAATTTGTATCTGTATAATTTAGAATACTAATTCTATAAAATATATAATGTACTTGCCAAATTAAAAGTCAGGAATGTTGAAGGAAATCTTCCCAAACAAAATGAATATTGTTTACTTGAGACAAAGGCTTAAGCAAATTTGGTCATCCGTAAATCTGATAGTTGACTTGATTGATATAAAGGTCTCAACATATTTGATGCATTTATGATTCACGAAATATCAGAAACGATTAAGTAAAAGGGAATTTTTTTCGTTTGTCACTCAATGGTCATTTTTTTTTGTACATGATGACTAGTTAGACCGAGACCTTCATTTTAAAGTTGATTCCAAATCACTACAAACATCCAAATGGAAGGTGGGACTCGAACCCACTAGCTTATGACTCGAAAGCAAGTGCGTTAATTAATCGTCTACCAGCTCGACAAGGATGTTGGGAAATTTACCATTCTAGTGACTTTAAGAAAGTTGGTTAAATTCGACCTGAACAAATATCGTCGTGTTTTGATAAGGCCTATTAACTAATTGTGCCTAATAATTGACCTTCTGTTGATGGAGTGGCAAAATTTAGAGAAAAGTGATGGACCAAGTGTTGATCTTATTAATAATCATGATTAAAATAATGAGGCTTTGTTTGCAGGTGAGTCTTAGGGTTGGTTCATTCCAGATCATCACCAAAGTATTTTCTGCAAGTATCGACAGTGACTATGTTTTCTATTATTTCAAAATCTAGATTTATAGATGGAGAAGAAGAGAAAAAAATCATAAAATGAAATAGCAGTAAGAAATCAAATATTAAATATACTTCTTTGGTTTAATTCTAATATTTGAAATAATATATTTTGAATCTCAGTTTCAGATGTCGCAGTGCTGAACTTTCACGCAGTTTTAACGGCACTAGAACTTCATTTCCTGTTCTGATAGCAAAAATAATATCGATAGTAGATAGAGACAGATATCATGAAATCATATATTTAGAAACAAGAATCTGCGTTTTATTCGATGGTCAGTTGAGCAATTCTCTATCACCCATCTTATTTTATCAAACAGGGTAACCACTGACATCATGTGGAATGAATCATGCATGAATGTCCAATAGCACTGCATTCGCTGCACAATCATTGACTACTTGGCATAGGTTCTCAGAACGACTAATCACAAATAGCTGCGCAGTTTTAAAATTACTCACATTTCCATTCTCAGATCATATAAATCTGCTCTTTATTTAATTTGCTTAGTTCAGTTGTCTATCAACTGATAACCATACGTGATTATAAGAATACATTTTATCCACACTAGAGATTCTATACCACTCTCATTCGGAAAACTATTCATTCACAGATTTCTTATTTTGTTAATTCATTGTTTCCTATTGATAAATAAATATAATCTTCCTAGAAATAGTATATTGACAGAATAAAAAAATAAATATTAAATTGTGAGTATGGACTTTCCTTTCTAATTAGATGGTTTTAAATTTCCAGTAATATGTGGATGCTCTGAAGTATATACAGACTTAGTATTGCTAGATAATTTATTTTTATTTCCTCTATAATTTATATTTATCTTTGGTCACTCCCCAATTAACTGCCATTAGAGTAGTAACATAAAAAAAGATAGACAAGCAAAAGAATATAATTCCTTAAATAAAATATCTATTATGAGTAATTAATGTTGTGGTAAATTTTACGGCCGTATTTAAAGTATATTTCAGAGAAAGAAGATGTGTGGCATCATAAGTTTTTTTAAATGTAAGGATAGAAATAATGATATTCCTTAAATGAATGAATTGTTTTCTGAAAATCATTCAAATGATCATATGCGTGAAATTCATTTGAATTAAATCAAGTAAATACATGAGATGAAGAGTCATTTAGAATTTATGAAGATACATAACTTTGGACAAAAGAGTTTGAAAGATAGTTGAACTTAACTGAAAGATATTGAACTTAACTGATTAGTGATAGTTGAATTTAAGCAACTGTCACTGATTCATCAGTGGCAGTTGCTTAAATTTCCGATGGAGTTAGCTTAGAAGATTTTAATATTTATAACTCTTACTCATTTCTTTTGGATGAAGTTCAAAATTTTCCATTATTTGCTGTAAAACTTTGCAATTCACATTGTTAAATTTTCATTTGCTGACTTTTGTTTATTTTACTAACGTGAAATTAAATAAGTAAGCAGTATACAATTTTCTTAATTATTATGTACGCTCCTTGTGTTTCATTAGCATTTGAAGCAGTTTTTCATATTTTCTATAAAATTTTTCCCTAGTGCAAGACATAACATTTTGTTTCTACATAAGAAACAATTAGATTTCTTTTTATAGGAAATTATCACAATTGGTACAATTATTTTCTCGGTTATATGACCCTTGATGCAAAAAGTGGGTCTTGATGGCCTACTGTCTTTGCATTTGAAATAAATTTTCTCTATAATTTTTTTTCACCATAATTCTTTTGATAAAAAATGTGTATTTGCCAAATTACATGAAGCAGCACATAACACGCAATAAATAGCAACCATACATATTTCTATTTTTTATAACAAATATGTTTCAAATAATTGAAATGAATGCTAGTATGTCAGAAAACATATCGAAGATAATTAGAGAGAAACTATTCTTACACAATCTTAAAAAATCAATTTACACTTTTTAGATTTAAACTCTTTGAGACAATTTAGAAAAAAATATTTTTCTAAGTTTTATAGTTACTATAACCAAAGTTCATTAGAAATAACAACAAAGTAAATTTTCGATAACAATTCTAAAAATCTGAGAAGTCAGTTTAAACTGACATTTTACAAAATATAATAGATAAAGACTTAGGAAAAATAAATTTTTCTCTTAGTTTCGAATATCAGTTTTTACTTTTCCAGTTGCTTACAATCGTGTGTCTTTATTGACTTTTCTTCAGCGGCCATATCTGTCAATACGTTCTTTCCGGAAAATTACGCGATATAGTTTTCTCAACGCTTCTGTTAGTTTTTAAAATAAAAAAAATGTCAACACATTATTGATTCTTTTAAAAATAAATGACACACTATTAAACTCAAAATACATACACTTTTTTTAAAAAAATCAAATAGTCCAACATTTAATTTAGAAATTATAAGGATATATAAAGTAGAAATAAAAACTAAATTATTTATGTGATAATTAATGACATATTTAATATTCAAATGCAAAAAGTTTAAAGAAAACTCCAGTTCAGTTCCAAAGAATATTTCAATACAGTTTCAATACATTTAGAACAAATGACTGAAAACTTATATTAAGTAATTAAACAAGCATGTGAATATAATGTTTTGGTGTAAAATAAAGTTAGTATTTACTCAATTATACATACTAACATTAAATTCTATATTTTAAAGCAGTTTATAATGATTCAAACAGAAATGTATTTTCACTGTGGATGGTTATTTTTTATTATAATTGTTTCTTAACCCACTATTTATTAATTTTATGATTGATTTATTAACTTTCGTGTGAAATATATTATCTTCGTAAATGAAAAAAGTACAATCGTATGGCTTATGAAAGTATTGTAGACATGGAAGCAGAAGGATGATCATATGAACTCAGTCAAGAATTAAAGATAGAATTTTGTCGATAAGTAAACTTTAAAACGTGCGACTATATATAGTACAAGCAACAGGTATCGAAATTATAAAATTAAAATTTAAAAATTTTTTAAATTAATGATTTGTTTAACATTTAAAGGAAAATATGTTAACTCTTTTAATTGAAATTTTTAAAGAAAATTATTTTAAGGAATACGCAAAAATTGTAGCTAATTATTCAAATGAACATCAATATTCGTATTGGAATATCCTAAAAAAATTCTCATTAATTTTAGCGGTAGATAAGATTAAATAGTTTTTATCGAAAAAAAAATTAGAAAAGTACTTTTCATAGAAACAGCAGTTTATAGAAAGCATATTGCAAAATTAAGTAAAAGTATAATTTTTTTAAACTTTTTAATGTAATTCATAGAAAAACATTTCCAAAATATTGGAATCATTTTTCCAGCACCTTCTTCATTAGATTTATTTAGTCAGAGTAGAGTTTGTGTAAAATTGATAATAATGCAGAATTACAGATTTGTAATTTTATTTTATAAGCATAGTTCGTTTTAACATTTATCTCAAACCATGACACAAGTATCAACATTGGTTCCTCAACGAATTCTCTAAGTAAAAATTAAAATTTTTTATATATCATGTATGTACAATTAATAATGAAAAATGAAATAGTCAGAATAGTCTAAATGAATGGGATGTATTCTCGTATTCTTATTTTTATCATTATATTACAAAGTATTGCGTTGTAATTCAACAGCTTTTTTTTAATAAAAGTCGCCTCTTCAGCTAAAATACAGTTCTTTGAATTATGATTATAAATTATTCATATTTTGTCTACCTATTATAAAATTAAAGTGATTCATAAAATCAGAAAATTAAAGAAACTCTACATTCTACGAACATAATTAAAAGCATGAAAAATCTAATGACCCTATAAAAATAACACCTTAATAGTAAAAGCTAAATAAAGTGACACATTGAATGAGCTTCTTTCTCCCCATTTCTTGTAATTTCACGCAACCATTAATTTTTTTGATCTTCCCCAAAAACACTTCTTCTGAAACAAATACAATTTCTAATAAAATAGTTAAAATCCTCTCTTTTAAAACTGATAGACTAATAAAAAAATTGAATTAAATGGTATATTAAATGTGCACGTATTATACTGCTGGATAAGTAACTCAATTTGCAAAATCATATTTGAGTTTCTGATTCTTTCTTATGGCTTTTAAATTTTAATAAAATATTTTACTGAAATCATGCAATTCTCAAATATATATATATATATATACATATATATATATATATATATATATATATATATATATATATATATATATATATATATATATATATATATATATATATATATATATATATATATATATATATATATATATATCAATGTAATATTAACAAATAAAATTTTTAAATAGGTAAATAATACCTTAAATATGTTTTTAGACGTTCGGAAATTATGATCTAAGAAAAGTTTAATTTATTCATTTATTACTCAAATAATCAATTAAAAAAGACTGATTTTAATTTCATTATGCCAGAAAATAGGTAATTTAATGGAAAATAATTTTATTATTGATATTAAGAATGATTATTAATATTAAAATAATTAAAAATTATACTTTGTATATCTTTGGGCAAATGAAAATTGATCTGAGTACAAATAATTATTAGTTTACTAATAATTTCTTTAAGTAATCAAGTAATTAAAACTTATTTTAACTTATTTATGAGTGTAAAATGGATAACTTTATGAATAAAGTTACCATTATCTATATTATATAAAAGCTTCATTTTTCTTAAATTTATTTTATGATATTATTGAAATTTGTGTTTTAGCTTGTGATGAGATAATTTATCTTAGTTTGAAGGAAACTTTGAAATCTTCAACATTTTATGGTGAATTTTTGATTAATGAAAATCTTTCTCGAAGTACGAAACTATACAGTCCAGTACGTTTAAATAATCCTCCAAAGTAATTTTCTTTGAACTTAATATAATTTACACTTACAAAAATTGTGTATTTAGTAAAGTGAACTCAGAAAATTTTATAAGCAAACATATTTACTTAAAAATCAAACTTGAATAAAGCTAAAAAAAAACAATACGATAATAACGAATAAACTAAGTAAAAGAAACTGATAATAGTAAATAAACTAAGATTTGCAAATAAATTTTTAGTGAGAAAAATTATATATATATATATATATATATATATATATATATATATATATATATATATATATATATATATATATATATATATATATATATATATATATATATATATATATATATATATATATATATATATATATATATATATATATATATATATATATATATATATATATATATATATATATATATATATATATATATATATATATATATATATATATATATATATATATATATATGTATATATATATATATATATATATATATATATATATATATATATATATATATATATATATATATATATATATATATATATATATATATATATATATATATATATATATATATATATATATGTATATATATATATATATATATATATATATATATATATATATATATATATATATATATATATATATATATATATATATATATATATATATATATATGTATATATATATATATAATGCAAAAGTTTCATGTCTTTATATAACTGGAGTGACAAAAATTAAGGATTTTAAAATGTTAGTTAGAAATTTTTGATTTTAAAATGAGTGTAAAATGTCATATGTTAGATTTTTTTTCATTTGGTTGCCAATAGAAATGAATTAACCTTTTTCAGTGTCTTTTAATATTGTTTTAAAAGCGCAATATTAAGAATTACCTTAAATTCATTTTTAAGAATAATTTGTTAAACATTTTAATCATTTTTAGAGCACTATTAATATAAATTATTATCTATGTGTAATATAAAAATAAATCGTTGATTCTTGAGTTAGTTGGGCCTGAATTATATAATATAACACAGAGGAAATGATTCATAAATATGTAATCAAAATTTATTGCTGTTCTCTTTCTCAGTTCCAATTTTCCAAAACTTTCCAACTTAATTTTGCTTACAGTCTAAACTTTTCAACCAGTTTTATTTACAAATCTTTTGACGTTATTTTTTACTTTTCGAAAATTTACAAATTTTTTCTTTAGTTTTCTTACTTCTATATTTCGAAATACAAGTATTCTTTTGATGGTAAAAGCAGCTTTTTAAAGTAGAATGAAGATGGTATGCCTACTCACATATATGCATATATACATGTGCATATTTTTCGGACAAAGAAACACTTTTAATATGAAATAGCAGCGCATTTGAATGCGTTCTTTTGAGTTTAAAGTAAACTCAAATTTCTTTACTTTTTGAAAAAAATACTGTAAAGTCAGTATCTCATGAAGAGTAAAAGCAGTTCTTATAACATATGATGTATTTAGAATATTAAAGTAGATCATTTATCGAGTTCTTCAATTCAAAATTAAAAAGGCTTAAAAATGTCTTAGTGCTTCTATTCAATTAATTTAGCGGTTTATAGTTAAAAAAATTTACTCGGTTAATGTAAGCAAAGAAATATCGAAATGCATAGCCTGCTCTATATTCAATGTAGAAACTGATTTATCAATTTTATATTGTTCTACTAATTTTACGCATTTCTTTTTCTTGATTCATATGTTTACAAGAATAAAAAATGTTAAATAGTGATGTATTTCTCTTATTTCATATAGTCATTGGAAATGTTGATTCCATTTGTTTGATACTGCGCATGTAAACTAAAATAAAAAGGAGGAAAATTATTAAAAGTAAATTTTTTATTTAATATCGTTTTCATATTATTCTAAGTATTTTATTTGGTTAATTTTAGAGCATTTAAAACTTCTACTGTCATAAACTTAAGACACTATTATATCATTATTCCTGATATTATATTGATTTATATGCATGTAAAATGTAAAACTTCTGTAAAAATGTTGTGTTATAATGCTTATAATATTTTTTGTTTTATGGTTCAGAGTAGTTGAAGTTGCTAAAAGTGAATATTTTCATTAAATTAAGTTATTACGATTAATGAGAAAATAAACAAAAATATTAAACCCTTTTGCAATAATATTTACTGAACTTATTTCGATTATAAATCAATTGTAAACACAAGTTTTTATCAAGTTGAAACAGTTTCAATTATAATATTTATCATTGCTTTTGGTCTTATTATGGATTGAGTCCTTTGTTCATCCGTGATTGGTTTTATTCTTTTTGGTATTAGAATCCGAATGCGGCTTCCATTTTTCTGCCATTTCTGTCCTTTCTTTATTTTTTGTCTCATCTTATAGCGACAAAACGAAATGAACAATATTCCTCTGGGTGCGGTTCACGTATGGATGCCTTCCAAGACTTTAACGATAGGAACTGAATAGAGTTTTACTGTTTCAGCTTTTCTTGACTCTATAGATTTATCAACAAAATGAGATCTCAGCTCATATTTTGTAACATTACTAAATTTTCCAGTAAAACTCTTGTTTCAATTTTAAATTGTTTTTCAGTATTTAAGTTTTGTAAAATTCAATGAAATTTTGATATTGGAGCAATAAGTTGTCCAAAGCATTCATTTTGTTTCCAGGAAACTTAAATATTACAAATTGGTTAGTGCAGGAAAAAAAATTCACACTTATAGTTGATATAATTTCAAATGTTTTATAGTTATTTACAATATTTTTTAAAATTTGTTATTTTGTTTTATTATTTTAAACTTATAACTAATATTGTTTTAGAAATAAATTATGATTTGTATATTAGATATAAGAAATTTTTTTATTGATAAAATTTAATATATGAGTGTAAAGTTTTAAAGCAAATAAATTACATATTTATGTAACATTCGCTTTCAAATGATTTTAATTTTTTTCAGTCAAAAGTTTCCTACTAAAGGATTATTAATTAATTCTTAAGTTAATTGAAAATATTACTTAAAATAATTAAAAAGATTAATTTATAAATAGTTCATGATAAACTACTTAATTACTATTACACAGAAGAATTTTATTTAGATTTAAAAACACACAAACAAGCAAAAAATTTAAAGTAAATTGTTTAAAAGATCTTTTATTACATCAAAATTAATTTGTCATCTGTAAAAAAATTTTTTTAAAGTTTTTATTTTATTAGAATTAAAAAAAGAAGCTGAAAGACACAAATATACTTTTCAGAACTTAAAATATTTATAAAATAAATAATTTATAGCAAGTGTTCTCTTCATCTAATGATATTCAATTAAAAAACTGTCAGGAAACGTTTTTCTAAAATAAATTTAAAAAATAGGTACTGAGAAAAAACAAAAACAATAAAAAAGAGAAATTTAAGCAATTTTAAAAGGATTATTTAATGAATTCAATGAATATTTGATAACATTCAATGTAAATATATTTAGCAGTAATTTTTTTTACAATAAACACCAGAGCATTTATTTTTTATAGTAATACAAAAAACTATTTTGTTTAGGGTTTAATACATCACAAATGACAAGTTAAGAACAAATAAGTTGTATTCCCAATTGCATTCAAGGTTTGGTTGTAAAAAGCACTTTTTATAAGAAATTTTAATGCTCTAGATTAAAAACATAAAAAAGTAGAAAATTTCAATTTAATTCCAACTTTTTAGTGTTTATAATTAAATTCAGTAATAGTGTATTCTAACATTTTTATAAAAAATAATTAATCCAATTTTTATCGAAGAATTTTGTTTAAATTGTATATGATAATTAGCTTTTCTTTCCTATTTTTCGTAATGATATATTTATATTAAAAAGCAATTTAATATTCAAATGCAATACATCAAATTATTATAGAATAAACTCTGCATAGTTATCTGCTAATTATGTTTTTACTTTCGGTTATAAAAATGTTTTGTTTAATTTAATATAGTATCGAGAGCATATTATCAAATTCTGATGACTTAATGAGACTCCTTGTTACGGGAGAAAGCGATTTATTATTAAATTAACTTGTTACATTAATCTTCTAGAAGATGAAAGCTGGAAAATTATTACAATATTTCATCCTATTTAACACGTATTTTTATATATTAAGTATTATGCAAACATAAGTTGTTATTATAGATTCGATTTTGTTTTTTCGTTTTTTATGCCGTGACTGTTTCTCTATTCATGTGTAAATTTTCTTAATAAGAAAGATTGATATATGTATAAATAAAGTTTATAAATTTTTCAATTATTAAAGTACATTTTTATTCGATTTCTACTCACAAAATTAGAGAATAATTTATTAATATTTAAGGTTTCTTAGTTCCATGAAAATTTTTCCAGTTTATTATTTTATTCTTGTATAATAAATAAAAATGTACAGTTTGATTTATTGATTTACGAGGAAAAAAGATGTATGATATAAATTGGATAATTTTTTGTGTATTTAATTTAATATTAATGTATTAAATTAAACACACAAAGAATTATATAAATTTAAATAAAACTTCAATTTTGACAAATTCGCTTTAAACGTTAAATGATATTTCGAGCGATAACAAGAAGACAATTCTTAATAATATATATTAAAATAATTTACATTTCAGCTATTATATAAATTAGCAACGTCAGCTTATATCTGTATAAAGTAAGAGTCCTTGCAAAATTTTTGGATTTCGTAGTGTTAGTTTCTACTATCAGAAAACTGAAAGAAAATTAATTATTTATAAGCAAATGAATGTTTACAGAAACTTTTTAAGAGCAAAGATTATATTCTGGCTATTAGATTTCAAAATTGAGTTACAGTTAGTAACATTACAATGTCAACTGATAGATGCGAAGATGATTAAAAGTGCTAACGAAATTATCATGAAAAACATTGCCAAGAAAGAGAATGTTAAAGTACATGTAAATACAGTACAGATTAATTCAACGACTAAGTACAGTATGCATAAAAATTCATTATTAATGATTTAAAAATCAACGTGAATCATGTGAATTTCACCAGTTTATTAACTTTTGGGAATCATACTGTACATATGTATTGAATTACTCAGTTTATACCTTCACTCTATTAGTATATTTTCTATTAAAATAACATAATAAATTATTTTTTAAGCTATAAAAATGAAAAATGTTATATTCAATTAATAAATATTGTACAAAGTCATGGTTATATCTAAATATGTTATGAAAAAGTGCCAAATATTTTTTCCCCATGAAATTGAATACTTTTTCATTACATGTCTGTTTTTAACAAAAAAGTTAATATTTTGTTGTAATTTAGAAAATTGGATGTGAAATTTCTACCCATATTAGCTGAGGCAATATAAATGGATATTTTTGATGATTTTGTTAGCAAATACTCATTTTAACTGAACTTTTATTTCCAAAACAATTTAGTTTTATTATTTGAATTTGTTTTCATCATTTCTTTTTCCTTCCTAAATTAATTGTTTAGCTATTTCTTTCCTAAAACATAATGCCATTTATCTGTTATGTATTCATAGCAAAAATATCAGAAAAAGTCAAAATTCCATGGCACTTTTAATAACTCATACTTTACAATATTCTCTCAATTTTATATCGTATTATATTAAGTAAAACACATGAATATAACGTATATTAATTTTTAAAACTATAAAAATCAAAAATGGTTTTCAAAATATTTTTCACGGAAGAATAATTTGATTAATGAAATAGTATTTGCCCTATAGTAATATTGTTTGCTTTAAAAAAAATAAAAATTCTGCAAATAAACAGCAGGCCAAATTGAAAAATGCAATATAAAATTAAAAGTTCAAGAAGATAATGATCCAAGTAATTTAATCTGAAGTACAGAAAATTTTTTTTGTTTTTAAATTCTTTCCCAATTCATCAACTCTTCTCAATAAATAAGGCAAACATAATCATCTTACTGAAGAGTATTACCATAAATTGTTGAAGCATGTTTCGGAGCAGGTAAATTTAATTTATGAGCTAAATATAATAGAACCGTTAATCATGCATGTTAATTCCATGAAAAATTATTTTTTTAGATTTTACCATAATGTAGTCTTAATATTTTAATTATAAATTTAGTATTAAGGTAATTTTAAAGAAAAATTTACATTCAAATTTAACTATTGTATTACAAATAACTTGCTATGATACTAATGGAAAACAAGATTTATTGAAATTTAATTCATATTAATTATACTGAACCTCAAGCTTACAGAAATTATTTATCGATGGAAATATAGCTTATATTTATCAGGTTCATGAGTTTAGTTTTGTTTTTTGCTGAATTAATTTTTAAAATTGAATTGATTAAATTAATTTTGTTTTCATATTTTATTTGTAATGTGTTTCTACAAAACACTAACTTCAGTAATATGGTTTAAAATTCCACGTGTTAAGTTACATGAAGAAATAAGATTATGATCGAAAAAAATTTTAAAATTTGAATGAAACAGTAAAATTCATTCCTTTGTGTTCTAAGAAATTTGACTGAAAATGTCAAACGTACCAAAGAATGAAAAATTTTTACCTTCAATAAAGTAACAGTAATATTAAAATAAAAATTCATATTTCTCTAAACTAGCAAACTAGAATATAATTTGTAAAACAGATTATATTATTTTTTAAGCAGAATTTTTTTACCTTCAAATTTACTCAAAATACTTAAGAGATTTTGATGATATATATATAAAATGATCTAAAACCCATTTTTCGCGATTTTCAGAAACAGAAAGTAACAATTATGGGTGTAATAGGTTAATAATGGAAATATGCAAGAAGCGGCAGTTTTTTTAAATGTCCAAAACATAAAGATAGTAAGAGTGAAATAAAATATAAAGTAGTATATCATGGGAAAACAAAATGTTTCCAGTTATTGATAAACATTGACTATAATTGCAGAAAAAGTTTTCATTGTACTCATTAATCTAAACGTTATAGAAATTACCAACTGATTTTCAATTTTAAAGAGCTGAAAATAATCAGGTAACGTCAATCTGCATTAAAAAATTGCTTCACTTAGTTATCTTATACATAACTTGTAAATACAGCAACTCAGTATCAAGTAATAGAAAAATGTGCACTGTACGATATCGGATGGCATTAAAAATACCCAAAAGCAAATGAATAATGCCACCTAAATACTCCAATTCATATTTTTCAAGTAAAACATATCCATGTTTTCTATTGGCTAAGGAAGTTTGTAGTAAATTTCTCTTTAGGCATTCCTTTGAGAATCATCAATGCTTATTGAATTTGCTTTTCTGTCACAGGACGTATATCAAGGAATATATTATTTTTTCATTAATGTAACAATGCTTATTTTTGTATGCAGAAATAAAATACTATAAAATGGATTTATTTTTATGCTATAGAAAAATTAGCATAAAAATAAATCCAAATTTCTATGTTTTAGTAAAGTTAGCATAAAAGTAAAGTAACAAACCCACTTAAATATCTATTAGATTAATCGAGTACCACAGCACATATTTCACAAAAGACTTTTGAAACTCAAATCTATTTGAAAAAAAAAAGATAAAATAACATGCTGAAACGATTATTTCAGCATTTTATGACTTTACCCATTTTATATATTGACTCTTTGTAAAATGGGTATTGTTATAATTGCTCCTAATCTTAAATTCAAATGCATGTAAAAGGGTATTGTGTAAGGAATTATTATATTTTTTAAATCACATCTATGATCTTTTTTACTCCAAATTGATAATGGTATATTGTGAAACGTTTTATGACATCAGGTTATAAAATCACCAAATAAATATGCACTGTATAACTTGAGTAATTTCTAGATTATATACTGTTTTCCAATTAAAAATCGCATATCGTTATTTTCCCATTTTAAATTTTTTTAAAGAAAAATTCTGAAGCATAATTGAACAAGATATACACAAAAGAAAAACTTTAATTCTTTTTATCTTCTTGTCTATCATTTCGTTTCATAACAAGTAGCTAATTACCCTATTTAAGCATTAATATCTCTATTTTATATAACCAAATAACTTAGCTTACAACTGAAAATATAATTTTTTTTCACACATTTTACAAATCAGTTCCCATTATATTATCCTAATTTCTTGGAAAAACTGTACAATTATTAACATCAATTATAAAATGCAAAGTACTACATATATGAAGACTTATTTAGAAATTTTATTTACTTACTGTATTAGTGTATCATGGCTGACGATGGAGTAAAACCTGGTTTGTAAAGTTAAGCTTCAATTCAATTAGAAACCCAATGGCTGACCAGTAACTAAGAACTTGGAAAATTGCATAAATTAAATTGCTTGGAATATTTCATTGAAAGAGTTTGCGTCTGTTTGCATAAAAGAATCCCTCCTTTTCAAAATCCCATTCCTGATTAATAGATTAAATTATTTCCCAAACAGAATAAGGTAGGATCTTCACAAAGTGAGAACGCTCTATTTTATCACAAACTGTATTCCCAACTTGAAAATTAATTACTAAAACTTAATTACTTTAATGATATTTGGGATTCTGGAAATTTAAATGAATATATAATGAGAAGGTAGATGATGATAACACTTTTTTTGGAAATGCAGCAGTTAACATGAAGGAAGTAATTGAAAATTGAGATGTGTTTTGATAATCAAGTCTTCAGTAATGCTGTAAAATTCTTTTAGTATTTTTTAAAAACTAAATTTAAATTTATTCTAATATAAGGTATAAATTTTTGTTTGGTTAGATATTTAAATATATAATATTGCATATATGTTCAGAAATATTAAGTAGTTACTGACATTATAATTAAAAAATAATTCAATACTGGATTCATATTTTTTTTAAGATTTATTAAATTTTAACTGCTAATTACCAACTGGTTGTTTTCTATAAATGTAAATATAATTATTTCTAATATAAATGAAAAGAAATTTAGTAATTTAATATTTTGAAGGTTTCGTTGACATTCAATTGTATTTTCTTGCATCAGACTTTAAAACTGAATGAATAAGGAAAATCAATTTTTGACGTATTAAATGTATTATGATAAAATAAATTATAATTATTATAATAGCTATTTTTATATAGTTTACCTTGATACCCTTTTCATGTACTTATAAATTTTAATTTTTTGTATGTGATTACTTTTATAAATATTTAAATATTAAAGCAGAAAAATTCAATTATATAGACATTATTATTATTATTGCTAAGAATTATAGCAGAAATTCACTAAATATACAGAGATGCATAAAAATGTCTATTCAAAAATTTAATTGTTAATTTTTTGGGAAGACAATGACCCTGTTTAATCTTAATGAACACCTCAAAATTTTAGAGAAAATATTCCTTTTAACGAAAGTTTGAATCATATTTTGTCATATTTTGCATAAGACGAATCGAAGGGCTTCATTATTATCTTATGTCTTCATCACGCATCATGGCGCCTCTTTCCAATGTTCTTAAAGCACTTACGAAGCTCTTTAACTTTCAATTATTTGCGTGATTTATTTCCTGGCAAAGCCGTTTTACTAACGAAAATGAATGCATTCTTAAAAGAGCTTAGGGACTTTGAAATGTTGACTTCAATTTCATGTAATCATAAAATCTCGATGCACATGCCCGAAAAGTCAACAACAAATGTCAACATAAATATCTCAAGAGACTTGACGTTCGCTTACCATACAAATAAGCTATTTGAATGAAGATATTGATAGAAAGGAAGCTGTGTTTACATTTTCTTTTCTCTTGATTCACGTTTAATGTTAAATAGTTATTGCAAAAGTAGCTTTTTTTATAAAGGGACAAAATAAAAATCTATATGGTTTAAGTTAACAAGATAAATTTTATATATATATATATATTTATATATATATATATATATATATATATATATATATATATATATATATATATATATATATATATATATATATATATATATATATATATATATATATATATATATATATATATATATATATATATATATATATATATATATATATATATAATATATATATATATATATATATATATATATATATATATATATATATATATATATATATATATATATATATATATATATATATATATATATATATATATATATATATATGTATTGTGTTGGTTTGAAATTTAGATAATTTAGAATTTTTTAATTCGAGATATTTAATTTCATATTTTCAAAATATTTAATTTCGAGATATTTAATTCATATAACAATACATAAGACAATGAAAACATTTTACACACTAGACGGGATGTTTAGGAATATTCTGATTTTTATAAATAAAAGATTCACGATGAATATCAAACTTTTCTGTTCTACTTTGAAACTATAAAGTCTTGAGATTATGTAAGCATTGAACAGATCTAGTATCGAAAGGATTTGCGATGTCCAAATCTTATATTTGTATTTTAGAGTTTACTTCGTACTAAAATTAAGCAGAGTGCTATTAACTGTCATTTAATGCATTCTAGGATTCATTCATTGAAAATGTCTCATAATTTTCTATACGGTTAAAGTGACGAAATCAACACTTGAACTTTCGCATTTTGTTTAAAAAAATTTTCACATCAGTAAAGACACTGACATCTTGCAAAAAAAATCCCTTGTGAATATATTTTGCTTATCATTATGCATTTCTAAGCACAAGAACAAGACTTTCGTCAACAATTCACCTTTAACAACATTATATAAATAAAAGGATTCTGTGTGATATTTAAGGTTTTTTATAAATTAATTTTGTTAATTTTAAATTTAAAATAGTTTTTTTTATAAATTTTTTAAATGCAACCATAGTCATTCTGTATCTTGACATGAGATAAATCAAGCAATGATAATTATTTTTTTTATATTATGTATTTATCTATACTTTTTAATTTAGTAACTCCATTACTGATGATCCCGTTATAAATGATTAATTGACTTCGGACATACATTTTCTCTTTTCAGCTCTACCCTATATTCAATCTAGTCACATTTATTGAATAATAATTTTGAAATGAAAACATAACTTTTGATCAGTTTTACATTGTAGTTAGAATTTGCTGAATATACCCATCAAATCCATAAAATTTTATCAATCCACTATACAAATCTCATAAGTACCGTAACGTCATTTTATTGTTTTCACACGTCGCTCAGTTTTACAACAACTCTATAAAAGGGAAATTCTGATGTGTGGCTTCAATTTTTCTTCAAGACATTGCCTTAGTTTGATTGTTTATAAAATATTCCTAATGCTGAAAATAAATTGTAATGATATTTTTCCATCCTAATAAATTTCTTTATGACTTCTTCCAGTTGAGGAATATATTAAGAGTATATAATTAAACTTATACCACACACATATTTTGATTTTATAAAAATAACTGAACTAATATATATTTTTCCTTTATATGTAGCTTTTTCCGGATACTTTACTTCTTGTGGCCAAGTGATTGTTTTAAATTATGTGTATATGGATAGAAAAGTAATTTATTTAGTTAAAAATGTTGTCCATTCCATTTCCTGAACTTAACAAAAAGGATTATAAATCTTCTATTATGAATTTTTTAATACTTCTGTTTTACTAAATTGAATTAAAAACACAATTCAAATTTGACCACAGGTAATTCCTACTATAATCATGTATTTTTTAAAAAATCTATATAGTATTAACAAAATAAAGATTAATTTGAAGTATGTAGTAAAATCCTTCTTTTCTAAAGTAAGAAAAACACAACGAAATAATTAATAAAAAAATAAAACATTTGAAAAATTCATTATATATCATATAACTTTTTAACAAATGATGTTTCATCATACAATCTTATAACGTTCACCTTTTATAGTTGCTTAGAATTTAAATTTTAATTAACTAGTTTTTTTATTAAAAAATAAATTCTCTATTAAAAATTTAAATATTGAAAAACATTCATTACCTTCGTAATAGAATTAAATCGAGATCATTAGAAATAGTACTGGAACCAGAGACAGATTACCACTGAAATCCTTAGTAACTGATAAAATTTAAGAGATTCAATATTTACTTTGCTTGCATACCTAATAAACACTTGATTGAAGGATGATTTCTCATTCCATAGGCTCAATTTAATAACTCGATAAATAGATGCAATAAAAATGTTGCAAATTAAATATAATCTGAAGTTTAGAAAAACTTGAAAAATGTACACTAGAATCTCATTAATCCGGACTAATAGGGGATCCATATCTTTCAAATTAATAGGAATTCGGGTTAAACAAAATAACCAATAATTTGAGCCAAGAATAACAAAATATCATACAGAGTAAAAATTGTATTTGAATAGGTCGGTTGGGTTTTATGGCGTAAGGACCAAAAATAAACATACTGCGCCTGTATTTCGAATTCAAGAGATTGAAATATAAAACTGCATAGGGAACAATTAAGTATAATATATGCATATATATTATTTTACTTACAATAAATATCTGATATAAAATATTTTGAACGCCATGCTCTACACTCATCTTCACTAATTACACGTGACACGCTCACTGGTCGAAAGAAACTACACAAATCTAGTTTTGTCTCACATTAGTGGTCCTTTCTTCAGCAATCAATGGTGAAAGAGAGATACCTCAAATATTTGTATTAATCAGACATGGCTTCAGTGCTATTGTCTTGAAAGTATTTTATCACAAAATTTAAGTTGTATTTAATCTCACTTTTAAGTTTTGGGTTTTATTGTTTCATCGCCATCGTATTTAAAGCGATTTTAAATTCTTTTAGAAAGCTCTAATCAGAATTAAGAGCTTTCTGATGTGGTCGCACTCTTAACAACTCTTCCTTTATTAAATTTTATGATAGCTTGAAAAATCTTTATTTTCATCGAATGACAATTCTGCCTCCCAGTGTCACATCAGCTTCTCTAACTTTGTGTAGATTGATATGAAAATCTTCAGTTTCAAATTCAGCTGTATCTAGTTACATCATAGCGATCACTTACCTTTTATTTATGCACAATGTACATATATATGAATGCATGTAAGCTCAACTAAATGGCTGACTGGATTGAGTGAAGTCCGGCTTAATAGAGATTGGATTAATTAGGATTTATATATACTATAGCATTTTTCGAATTACATAGGAAAAGAGATAAGTATAAAGATTAATATTAATTTATATTGGCGAATTATTAGGGATAAATTAATTTTAGCAATGAACTGAAAACAGAAATAAATATAAAAATATTAACAAAACGCTTAGTATAATTTCGATGTGAAGCAAAATTTTTATACAGGTTTTATAACTAAGTAAAAGTACTAAAATTATAATTCTAGATAAAAAAGAGGTTTATAAAACAAATTTATTATTTTCCATTATTGGTTATTTAGGTGATCCTTATTTCTCAAAAAATGATTGTTTCTCGTTTATGTAACATTTTTTTTCAAATCAATTCAAACTGATTTTTTGAAGAATATGTCAATAAATTCAAAATAAAAAGCAAATTGAAAGTCGCAAATTGAAAAAAATAAAATTATGAGTGTGTTTGTTTCAATTAAATTTAAAATTATTCAATCTAATTTCAATCTTTTGTAATCGAATTCGTAAAACCATAGGCACAAAATATTTTATTTTTACACACTAATTGAAATGAATTTCCAAAAAAATACTGACATTCGGGCATATTATCTACATAAAATGCAATTTTTCTTTGGAAAACTTCAGCCGCTAAATTTCCATGCCCATTTTAGAAATTACATACGAATATTGGCTAAAAGAAAATAACATTATCTTAAGACAGATTATGAGTTTTCTTGTGGTAAATATATTTCTTGGATATTTCAGACTTCGTGAAATATTCGCATTCTGATATTGATTTCTTCTCATAAAAGGAATAAATATTTAATTGTGTTTACTTTTACTTTTAAATTCTATGCATTGTAAATAAGTATATTTAATAAGAAAATGTAATGTTCTTTCCTTTTATTAAAATATCATGCATTCTTTATTTAAATAATATATATATATATATATATATATATATATATATATATATATATATATATATATATATATATATATATATATATATACATATAAATTTTTGCTTTTTTAGATTTTCAGATAATTAAACAATTTCTTTGATCACAACTCATTATTTTCTTATAAATTATTGAATTTTTACTTTGATTAAGTTTTTTTTATCTTTGTAATTTTACATTTATTTTTAACATTTTAAAAGTTATAAGGTATGTATTGAATAATAAAAAATCTAGATTCAATAAATAAATTTTTAAGATTTACTTTTTAAGTTTTATTTACATGCTTGTGTCTTAATAAATTTGAATAAATTGGAATTTCAATTAAATTTAATGTCAAAAGTTTTTAAAGATTTTTCTCAAATTTATTTCTCTATACGATTCTACATCTGCATTTACTATATAAAAAATAAAGCACTTTATATAAATAATAAAACAGATTTATTTCTCAGAATAAATTCTTACACAATATTTATTCTATGATGGTTTATTTTATAAGATTTCTATAACCACTTAACTCTTTCGAATTTCATGTACTGCTAAAGTTGAAATATGAATCATCTTTAAGAA
The DNA here is from genome assembly GCA_037975125.1 of Latrodectus hesperus. NCBI lineage: Eukaryota > Metazoa > Arthropoda > Arachnida > Araneae > Theridiidae > Latrodectus > Latrodectus hesperus. Next base: position 72,952,613 of record CM075850.1, on the reverse strand, counting down.
AGATGAACTTATTTTAAGAAAGCTTACTGACATTTTCAGCAAAACTTCTAGATTAGGTATTGTATACACTGATTGAAAAGTTAATGCTTTTTTTTAGAAAAAAAAAACTTCATTTCTTATTGACTAAGTTTGCAGATATTACGTGGAATTTTAATTTGAAAAGAATAATTTTTTTTAAAAAAATATCTATTAAGTATTTTACAAAAAATAAAAAATAAAAATTTTCTACAGGAAATTTCAGTGTTTAAATATTTTATGAGCTGGGCACTTTTTATTTATCTAAATATATTATGAATCATTGTAAGTCTGTTAGATTAAAATATTTACTTCATACTCCATTTGAAATTCAATATTTTTCTCTCAATATTTTTTTCAATCATAAAAATATGTCTTCTTATGAATATCTTTCAGAGTTTGGTATGAATGATCTTTTATCAAATTAAAGGACTGAACAAGGAAACGACGGAGTAGACAATTTCAACTATGGAAAAAAGAAAAAGTCACACACTTCTTGTGGCGCGATATTTGCTTGAAATTGCCAAAAATTAACGAATAATAAATGCTGTAAAAGAAGGCCCATTATCATTGTTCAAAAATCCATGAGTTTTCTCCTAACATTTCAAGTTGTTTCAAACAAATTACTTAACTTCATGTGTTTTAGAGAAATATGATATTTATTTTTATGTAAATATTACATGTATTCAGTACATATTATATTGGGAAGCCCTAGTCTAAAATGTAATCATAAAATCATTTATTTAATGTGAGGAAAAAACAGGGTTTAAATATAATTTAAATAAGCTAATAGCTTTGATATTATGTTTCCAAAGTTGAACGTTTTAAGAAAGATTTCATTTCAATGGAGGGTATCAAATAACCAATACTGATATCCTTCGAAAACTCATAAATTTAAATGACTTAATTTAATTTTCTTGATTAAACTATAAAATTTTATAGGATTTATAACAAGTAATAATTTTATCTGAAATATTTTAATAAAGAGTTTATGTACCAAGATCTGTTTGATAGACAATAACAAATAATTTAATTTGTTACAGAATTTCATAAAACTAATTCATCGCAAAGATATTTAAAATTTATCGGGTTGTTGATTAGTGATAATGAAGTTACATATTTTTCCTTTTTACCTAATAATCAGAAATGCGTCTTTATTTAGTACTAAATTTAAGAAAACATTCTAAAATAAAACTCATTTTTCTACAGGGAATTAAATCACTTTATCTACGAATACTTTTCCGGCTTAAAAGTTTAGAACAACCTGTTTACTGCATTATCTCATTACTGGTTGGGGACCACTAATCAGAGGGTATAATTGCATTAATATTAGTGAACTCCCACTAGCATTCCACGAATCGCTGAAAATCCATGAATGTCTTAGAAGGAACGTGGAAAAGCAGTAAATAATTTACTATCAATTCATTCTTGGCCATCTTTCTGACAAGATTACATGTAACACTTTTGGTGAAGCTTAGGTGACCACTTAGATCCTTCACTGTCAAATGGCAATTTGAGTGAATAATTAAGTGACAACAGCTGTTTTAACTTAACAAGACATTTATTGGCCAAACTTAAAAACTATAAATAAACAAGATTGAAGCGCAAAATTTAGGTTTCCTGTACTGAAATAATTTTTTTATCCAATACTCATCATTTAAGCTGGAAAATATTCCTACTAATTTTTCTAAACAAATATTTCTAATTTAGAAGTACAATTAAACAAGTTTTATGTACTGATGAGTCCCATTATATTATATAATGATGCGTCCCAATTTTATATGCTGATGAATCCCATTTTTATATACTGATGAGTCCCATCTTTATATATTGAAGAATGCCAAAAACGGAACTTGTACAATTTAAATACTCAGAAGTGGTTTCCAACAGTAAATTTTTTTACCCTTTGTGGTTTTGTGTAAAGACTGCGTTCTTCAGAGAGGGAACTTCTGGGTTTCATCACTGTCTCTATTGAATAATAGAAGATGTATGTTATATTTTGGTTTTTTAGAGGCTCGATTCCCGAGACAGGTACTTAGAGTTCTATATAGATTTCTCTCTTTAGCCACTTAAATAAAAACCACTACCTAAGAAAACAAAACCCTTCCGTAAAACAAATACACAATGAATGTCAAAAAAATATGGATTTCACATGAGAGACTTTAAAATAAGATGATAAAATTTAATAACTTATTAAAATTACAGTTGGGAAATTATAATTACTTAATATTAAAATTATTAAAAACTTTTATTTTACTACAGATATGATATAAGATGTCATATATATTTAAATGCTAAAGAAAATGCAAGATTTAATTCAGTTAATTTAATAATTATGATTAAAATATTTCACGAGAGAAAAGTTCACACAAGTTAGAAATGAAAAGAAGTTTATTTTAATAAGAAGAAATGTTGTGAATTAATGTATGAAGTGTCCTTTAGGGCATACGTGAAAGGAATTATCAATAAAGAATTCAGAGATGTTCTTTCACATTGGGTTGCTTAATATCAAAACCTCGGGCAGAAAGCAGAGTTAAAAGTAAAACTAACTTTCAAAGAAAGAATTGAATTTTTTATGGGCCATAATGACTGTAGCTATCGTTAACAGAGAAAATGTATTCAATTTGAATACATGAATTCAATTTGATATATTGTATTAATTCTTGAATATTCATAATTTTTTCAAAAGAATAAACAGAAATGTAAGTATGATATACTTAAATAAAATTTATTAAGATTAAAACAATTTCACTTGAATACTTCTTATTAGTATTTTTATTTTAATAAAAGCCTTAATTCTGAAGAGTTGAATAGTTACACACTTAAAGTTTTAAAATTTTAATGATGTTTTAGATAAATGTAAAAACTCTAAATATTTTATTCACAAAGGTAAGTATAGAATGAGAAATTAATCAGAAATATTATCTACAATTATTATTTTATAGAATAATTGTTTTTCTGTGATGAGAAAAATTAATTTTATCATTTTAACATAGTATTATAACTATTTACTTTAAAAATTATTTTTATTTAAATTTAAATAATTTTATAATTACTGAGTTTGTAAACGGGTTTCTCTTTAAGCTAAATTCTTACAGTTTTGTGTGTATATATATTGTGTGTGTGTATATATATATATATGCATTTATATATATATATATATATATATATATATATATATATATATATATATATATGCATTTATATATATATATATATATATATATATATATATATATATATATATATATATGCATTTATATATATATATATATATATATATATATATATATATATATATATATATATATATATATATATATATATATATATATATACAGATTTTTGTTAACCATTAAAATTTTTTCAATTGATTTCTAAATTTTACGAACCTTTAATTACAAAACTTTCAGTAATTTTTTTTATAAAATTCTATATTTTGTTTGCTTTTTAGACTTTTTCAATTAATTAAAACACTTTTGTCGTTTTATATAAATTTTAAGATTTAAATAAAATGACAAAACAAAGTTGAGCTAATTTATATAAATTTTAAAATGTAAATAAAATAGCGAAAATATGTACATATGTTTCTAAATTAAGTTCAGCTTGTCTTAATGAAATGAATTTCGTTTGAATTTCAAGATAAATCTTTAATTTAAGACAACAATTTGCCTTTAATAATTACATAAATGTGTTTGAAATAAAAATAATTCAGTTTTATGCGAAAGAAAATTGATCTTTATATTAAACGAAAAATTACAAAATTAAACCACCTTGCTGCATTTTATTTTACTGGATCGTTTTAATTGCTATTACACATGAAGAATATGAATGACAAGTGAAAAAATTATCTGCGACAAATTGATATTTTTAAAGGTACTTTTTAATTTTCATCCAATTTTGGAATTACAAAACACTATTATTTTAATTTTATGTTCCCAGTTCAGTTATTAACACTATTTTAAATCTTGAAATGTGTTATTTACTAACTTTATCAGAATTCTAAATTATTTTATTACCATTTTAGAGTGAATTTAAGATGGTATGGCAACAATGAGCATTCATTCCTTTGATATTTTAGAAATACTATGCACGTAAAAATATTCAATATTTTTAAATCTATGTCAAATAGAAAATCTAGTCAAAATAAATTTAAGTCGATCAAATCAGAATTTCTGCGTTGACAAGAATACATTTCCCACGCGTATGTGTCATTAAATATTTTTATCAGCCTAATTCATTCACGAGAGTCATTCTTGCCAAGATTCGATGCTCCAAATGAAATAACTAAGTCATTTTCGATACAGTCATAGTTAGAGAGTAATTAAGCATGGTTACAATTTTTCAGCGAAATGTGTTATATATAACAATAAAGCTTCCTCACAAAATTATTTTTCGATTCTGATATTAAAGATTAATATATTAATTTGCTTCCTTTGAGGTTTTTTTTCCCATTTGATTGCCCATGTCTTCTATTAAATATGCAATACATATTTAAATATTTTAAGCATTAATAAAAATTATTCTTCGATATAAACCTCATCAGCACATAGTCAAATTTTAAAGACTTAAAGCTTTCTCATGGAATAAGCGAATTCAAAAATTTAGTACACAAGGTAGAATGTTAATAAAATTGCATATTGTTAAAATCTATTTTTAAAGTAAAAGGAAATAATGTTTTTATTGACTGAAATATTAAGACATTTGAATCTTTTTGCTTGAAAGAGCCGTTTGCTTCCAGTCAGAGAAGACATTTTCCTTTTTAACCTATTTCTTTGTAGGTCATACCAGACCAGGAAACTCTTTGTAGCTAATTTTCTTGGAAATAAATACGATACTTAGTGAAATTCGAAGGAAGAAAAATGGATGCTTTTGAAAAATATCTTACTGGTTGAAACATTGCATACAATCATGTTGAGAATTAAATGAAGGAATAAAGATTTAAGAGTATATATATTTACTAGTTCCTTATTTTATTTGAGGAATTTTTTAGTCAATTCTACACAAATATAAGAGTTATGTCGAAATTTATAAATATAAAGTGCTTACATGGTTTTGCTTTTAAAAAATCTTTATTTATCATTTTACAATCTGACATATTTATGTTAGAGAGTAACTAGATACTTTTCCTTTGCTGGGTATAATCGAGTTTCAGGGTATAAATTACTAAAACCCCATTAAATTAAACTTTATTATTATGTATGATCACTTAAAATACTGTACATTTTTTAAAAAGGAAATACTGTTGTTTACTCTAATCCATTCGGTGTTGTTGGAATCACGCATTGTCATAGTTTAGATTGTTTATTACTTCATTCAAGAATTATAATGTATAAGCAGTTGTAAGAAGCTAGGGTTTTATACTAAAAATTTGGTTTATAATAGATGATAGGCTTTTTTAATTTTGTTTTTTTCTGATCTTAAATGTATTAAACTAATATATTTGGTTATTAAAATATATTAAATTAATGGAATAAATCTAATGTTAATTTTAAAACCACCTTTTTTAGAAATTTCTTTTATGTTCCTAAGACAAGTTTTAAAATCTTTTTTTAAATAATTACCGTGACTTAGAACAGGTTATTAAAACATCGTTATAACCGGAAGTTGAAATCATTAAGAAAAATCAATAATATATGCTAAAGAGCATGAAAAGGAGTTTACTTGTTGGTAAGTATACGTATAGTATATACCATTATATAAATAACATATCACACACACAGAGTGCTATTGAACTTATTTTGTGGTTGTTTTATTTTAGTAAAAATAAGATATATTATCATGAATGATTCAATAAAAATACTTCTAATTATATACGGATTGTTCTCCGATTTTAATTCTTAACGCCTAAGCTAAGTAATTTTTGCATTTAAATATATCTAATTCTGAGTTTTCTTAGTTGAATTTTAAAGAATATATTTATTGGGAGATACAAAATTTATAATTCTTTATTTTATAAATATATAAACATAAATAATTTATTCATTTAGAAACAGATATATAAATATTTTATTTTTATCATGTTCAGAGATTGAAATTAACTATTTTTTTATATAGATACCATATCATGTTTCGATATTTATTAGTTTCCTATCGTGTGAAATTTAATCTAATTTAGAGAAATTTTATAAGCTGGAAAAAATTAGTAGCTTTCATGTGAAATTTCATTGCTGGTTTGATTACGAGAAGTTATCAAAAAATGTGCCAAAATTTCTTAATGACGAAACATATAGGGCATAATAGTATTGGTTGAAAGTTTTCGATAAATGAAGCTGTAAAAATACTTTTCCGTGACTCTAACAATAAATGTGCACATATCTTTTGTGCAAAGTTTGCAAATTGAAAAATAATGATATTTATTATTTTTAAAAAGTATTTGCTATATTAATATTATTCAAGACACATTTTTTTCTCCATTTTTTCCTTTTACAAGCATTTTAATGCATTTCCGAGTGGCAGTATATCAATAAATCTGAAAATATACAAGCTGCAATGGACATAAACAAAGTTTCTGTAAAAATAAAAAATAATAAATATTTATTTTTTTATAAAGCACTATCTGAAAATGTAAAAAAAGGGGATTTATTGATACAAATATTTTTCTTTTCCTCTACCCACTTAAATGACAATTTTGAAGTGACTCAAAAAATGGCGCGTGTTTTTTCTGGACGGTAAGTTGTCATATATATATATATATATATATATATATATATATATATATATATATATATATATATATATATATATATATATATATATATATATATATATATATATATATATATATATATATATATATATATATATATATATATATAGTTTTGAAAGAAATTGAAATAAAATAAGTTAAATATATTAAATCAACGTGAATAAATTGAAGGAATATCAAGTTTAAAGCTTAAAATATCCTAAAACTAAAATTTAACCCTTACACTGTAAATAAGTTCAAACTACGAAACTTCAACATGAGTTTGTAACTCAAAGTGACAGTTAATATTTGGCCTAAAAGAATTATGCATTTTTATTGGGTGAAAGAGATTTGTTACGATATTAAAATTGACATGAAAATCTAAGCTTCTATAAAATTTTTTCTATAAGGTGAATTATAGTTTATGCTTATGTGATAGTGAATTATATTCATAGTTATGTAAAAAAAGTATATATTTGACTATGTTGAAAAGTGGATTTTCATGTTAAATTCAAGATGTATATCATTGTAACGGTTAGAGAAATAATATACTTACGTGTTATAGAGAAGGATACTACAAATACAATTGAAACTATATGGAGGTAATGTTTTCTGAAAGAAATTTATTTGATAAAACGTAAATTAAGAAATATGTTTGTTACTTTGTATATTTCAAACATTTTTTATTTGTAATACATTCATGAAACAGTTTATTAAAGCTTTTACAGTATCAGTGTCGCTCAAATCATTTTAGAATAAAATGGCATATATATCTTGAAATTAGCTTAACAAAAGCCTTAAGAGTATAACTTAGAAATGCATATATTTTTTTTATTTTTGGCACATATCCATAGGTCTAGGTAAGAATGTAATTTTTCTTTTTTATATTTCTTCTTTCTTTCACTTTTATTATCTGACAAAAAACTATTATGATCCCTTGGTATTTATTAATAAAAAGGAACTAACTTAATTTATTTATATTATTAACTTAATTTATATTTATATTTTTATTCCATTCTAAATTTATTTTATACGCAAAATTAACTCGGTATAAATTATTAATGAAGTATTTTCTTAAACATGTGTTGAAATTAGTCTCCTTCTATAAAATTTTATATTCTTTTTTAGCCTATATTTCCTTTTTGCTATTTGTAGAAAATATTCAGAGTATCCATTCAAAGGAGGCAAACTCTGGACATCTGTGTCTGAGTTAGTCACCGAATAGTTAAACGTGTGGCCTTTGGTTCAAGAATTCATGGTTTCGATGTTCATTTCGATGGTGGCTGTTTGTACTGTGACAGAATCCTAGAGTTGTTGTTGTTGGTTTATCCTCTTTAAAGATCTGACATTTGTCAGATCAACTCCATTAAATTGTTGACAGTTAGAGAGTCAATGACTAGCAAAGGATTTGAGGATAAATCCTCAGGTGAAAGTCCGACGCAACCCAGAATATGTTTCGGTGTGGCTGGATGTTCACAGCATTTTTTACAAGTGGGATAAATTTTTGTACCACGTTCATATGATAAACATTTTAGATGTCCACTTGAGAAACTGGTCAAGGCAGTCTGAGATTTTCGGTCTCATTTTGTTTCCAGAAGAGTTCCAGGAGATGTTCCAGAGTACCATTGGTGTGTGGGTGGAATTTACCAGATGGAATTAAGTCTAGATTTTTCATGAGAGCAAAGTTCCTTATATGTGTGATGAATCAGTGGGCTTATCTACCTCACTGCCCTCTTTGGCCAGTCGATTTGCGGTCTCATTGCCGCTAATATTTACATGGGAAGAATCCTAAAGAATATCTTCCAATCTAATTAGCTTTCCTCTGCCAAAAATTATTATTATGAGAAAACTATTACTGTATTTTTTTCATAACCGAGTGTTTGTGGCTCAACGATCATTTTTTGCACACCAGATTTTTTGAACATTTCTTGCACACGTGTAATGAAACCGATGCCAACTGTTTAAAATGGATTTTGAACCAACTGCAAATATCCGTGCTCAAGGTGGGATTCGAACCAACGAATTTTTGAAACAAAAACCTCAGCTCTAAATTGTCAGCTGCAAGCTTTTCTGTTATTGGGATTAGTATTAATAAATTTTGTAAAACAATATATTGCATATGCAATGTGAATTTAACTTAATAAAATTGCTTGTATAATAATAATTTAAAAGATATGAAATGTATTTAAACTAGCATGATTTGAAATATTTATGAAGAAGTTGGATTAAAATACTCCGCACATCATAGAAGAAAACATAAGCAGTTCGAGTTCTATTACATACAGTATCCTGTCTCGTACAAACTCTTCTACTGAAACAAAGTTCTAGTGGATACTCAAATTTTCCAATAAAAGAAGGTTTAAAGTCCTCTGAAATTAGGAAAATGTGTATTCCAGAACATCTAGCTAGATTTTATAAACTTCTCAACTTTGGCATATATTGTCTTAGTTTGCAGCAAACTGACATAAAATCCATAATTTTATAGTTTCATTTTCAAAATGGTAATGTGGCTAGTAATTGAGATTAATACCTAGATGTATTTATACTAAATGCATACAAGATAAACTGATTTATAGGCCACCAGCTTAATGTCAATTTTTCATTCTGTCTTAATTAATGTTTTGTTAGAAAACTACAATCTAAATTACAAATTTTTTTATCAAAAAATATAATAATAATCAGATTAAATTTTTAATATTGCCAATGCATAAGGTCATCATAATATTCTAAATATACCTTAAATTTGATGAACATAAGGTTTTTGAGCGCTTACTTCTGCATGATAGTTTAATTTTTTAAAATCAAACTAATGTTGCTGACAAATTACAAAATTTTTAAAACTCTTTTATTAGTTTTACTTGCATATAAATTTTTAATTAACTTGTAATATTTCCACAGTTCTAATCATTTAAATAAATATATCAAAGTTTTGAAAAAAATGCAGGAAAGTAAATGCCAAGGGGAAAAGAATTAGAAATATGCAATAAAGTTGTCTCGGAAGGTTTTGATTTTTTCGATGCAAATAACAGATTAAAATATTGCTTGTCTTGAAAAGGTCAAAATGAAATATCCTACAATATTAGGATTACTTATTCAAAGTAGAATATAAAGAAATATTTTTCGACAATAAAGTAATGCGTTTAATTAAAAAAATGGAAGCTGATTCTAAATTTTAATATTCGAATGAGAATTAGTTAATTCTGAAAAATTCCGGCGCTAATTAAAGTGAAGTAATAGTTTTTCGGTTGTTGAGGACACTCATTTGCACTTCACTTTCTTCCTAAATTGGATGAAATTCACGCCTAAAAACAGAATAGAATGATGAATGGTACGAAATAAATTATTTTATATATTTGCACAACTTTTAAGTTCTATTCTTTTAATAAAATAATGCTTTATACTGCGAAGATTGAATTACGGATTGAGAAAATGAAGGTAATGTTTTACATATAAATTTGATTAAATGACAGAATAGAAAGTAATCAAAAACTATACTTTTGAATTTTTTTAAAGACGTTTAGAAAATTGAGTGAAAAATCACACTGGAAAACACTATATTTTTATGTTTATAGAAGAATGTTCTTTAAGAATTTTCATAGAGATGTACAGAGTGATTTATTAAAACTTTCCGTAATTTTAATATGCCACTCTTTATTTTTTCATAATTTTAAATTTATTACTCTTTATTATTATAAGGTATTTTATTTATGTAATATTTTATTCAATAAACACATTTATGAATTTAAGGAATAATTTCAAATAATTTACTTCTTATTTTTATTTACGAATTTACTAAAATGATATGCAAGGATATTCAAATTCTAATAGTAGTTTTCTTAATAAAAAAGGATTTTTTATTGCTTAAAATATTAATGAAGCTTGTTAGTGTTTTAATATTTACTCTTAAGTAAATCAATAGTAAAAAAAATAAATTTAGTTGAGAAACGAGTCTTAAAATGTATTTTGTATAATATAGCCAATTTTAAAAGTAATATGACGTTTTAAATTTAAAGTTTGCTTAACGTTTATTTTCTACTTTTGGTCAGAGTTTAGTTCTTCGAGATACCTTTAATCAAACTACTGTTTGCATAAAAAATACATCTTATGTGAAAATGAAAGCTAAGAATGGATGAATAAATAAATATGTTGGACTATATATACATAACTTTCTATCTGACCTATATGAAACCATTTTACAAATATAAGCGAGTAATTATATATTGCAAATTTTAATATATTTGAAATTTGCATAAGTGAGAATTTAATAAGTAAATAAATTAAGGAGAATATTTGTCTGGGATTTTAAATGAAAAATTAATGAATGCATTGGCAAAATAGTAATTAAGTACTTTATCATTTTACATTAATGATCCACGTAATTCAAGGTGCTTTTTTGCCGAAAGTATGCAAAGCATTTATTTAAGTATAATAACATTAAAAAACCTTAATAAAGGACTATTTCTCTAAGCCTTTATAATAAATAATATTAATAATATAATTAATAAAGACAGTAATTGAATGAATATAAGATTGATATAATATACAAGAATTTTATGCATTACATTGAACAAGTAAATCATATTCTTTCCATATTTTAGGACATAAAATACTAAGATTTGAACGTAAGGTAAAACATAAAGGTAAAAAATTGAAAGAATAATGCATAGAAACTAACAGCGTGTTCTTTTTGCTAATATGCTTCAATGTAAATAAAAAGTTAAACATAAATTATGATTAAGGGAATTCATTATTAAGTAACCTAAGATGCATTGCATATTACAAAGATATAACGTTTCATAACAGTTTAACAATTAATATCATAAAACATTTTAAATTTCATAAATTAATTTTATTTTTTAAATATATAATAATTATTGGCTATCACGCATAATAATTACACTAATACGTATTTTTTAATTTTGACAACCTTTTGTATAACTTTTATAGAAGAAGAAATATTCTTCCTATATGACAACATAAGTAACAATTTGCGACGAAGAATAGGGTAATAATCCTTACATAATCTTCTAGATTACTAAAAGGGCCCAGAGTATTTGTTGCTAAAACAAGCTATTTTAGCGGATGATTGTTTAGTTAATTGTTTCATATATTACAGCAATTTAGTAAGAACACACAAAGTAATATATTATTTTCATATAAATAGAGCAGTTTAATGGGTACTTTTTAACAGAAACAATTGAGGAAAATAATAGATATTGAAATACTTTTTTTTCATGAAAATCAAAATTCTAACGAAGCCAAAATTTGTGGTTAAAATTTATATATGTATATGTAAATATATATATACTCTCATATAATATAAAATTAGATACACCATTTTTATTAACTAAAGACTGATACTGAACAATTTTTACAGTGTAAATAATGTAATTATATTGCTTAGAAATTTATTTTTAAAATTACAAAGTAATTATAGTGCAAAAAAATTTTTTTTATTTACATATTAAGTATAGTAAAACGTTTTTAAGTAATTTTTATGCGATATCTATTGTGAAAAGCATACCGGTCAAAATATTGTTTTTGGTCACATGTCACCCGATTGAGGGTCATCTAATATATGCAGCACCTAGTAGAAAGTGAATATTAAGCTAAAATTTTAAAGATGATATGATAAATAATTTACATTTCACTGCATTTGTTAGGAATTTCCATAAGGAAAAGTGCTTGCTGAGCTTGATATTTTGAGCAGGTTGCAAAGATATTTCCACCTTCGAAAAATGAGTTACAATGAGTATAACCGTCTGCCACTCTCTAAATTGCCATTCAATTTGTTATAGTTTTAATAAGAAATTCAAAATTTAAATGTGATTTTTTAACGTTTTTTAAAAATTTTGACATTTAAAATTGATGAGGTAGAAGCCCCCACTGGAGGGTAGGCATCAGATTTCCAAATTTTGCTCTAAAAATACCCTCATCAAATAAAAAAAACTCTCCAAACAATTAAAAAAAATAAAAAATCATTTCCAATAATTTATAAGTAATGAGAATACTGAGAAGATACGAAGTTATGGGATGCAGTACATAAACAGAGAAACAATGATGATCATGCGTTGAAGCGTATGAATCTGTTAAAAAGCAGCCCAAGAAGTATTCTTTTAGAAAATTATGACAGAGGGCAAAATGGATATGTTATAATAAATCCAAAATTCAAAAATCATTGATTAAAAAAAACGTTGGCAATGAAAAAAAGTCCAAAAACGTTATTCACTGTAAAAAATGTATATGGATATGGAGCTCTGTTATAAACTTCTGAATCCATGTATAAATTAATAGCCGAAAAATGCAAAACAAATACAGCTACTGGGTTAAAATGTCAGACAAAAGTGTTCATTTAAGTGTAAGTTTTAGGCATTATGAAATTGTTTTGTGATAAAGTAAGACTTTTATGATAATGTTTATTGTATTGCAAAATGATCAAGGACATATTTATAGGGCTTGGTTGGGAAAGTTTGGGACTCTTGGAATGCAGTTCCATCAGATTATCATCTGTTCATGTCGATGCACCGTGTGTTGTCTTGTACACATTCAGGCTGTTGACTAAATATGAAAACATTGATGACTTCATGACACAAAAAGGCAAATCACTTAGGAACAAGAGAAGCTGTTCCTGTTATGGACTATGCTAGTTTGCATAAGCCAAAAAATTTAAAAGTAATCTTGCAGCACGCAATGCAGTCAAACTTGGAATGAAATCAATCCCTTGGGTTAAAATTTGTCTCACCCTCATTTACGTATTCATTTATCTGAAACATTTTTTATAATTTATTACTGCACTAAAAAGGTACTTATTTAGTTCATTGATAAATTGATATTTTTTGTTTTATGATACACTTTTTTGTGCATTGGTTTTCAGAATATTTGAGAATTTTTCAGATATAAGGAATATACCCAATAAAGTTAGAGTAATAAGAATTTTAATTTTTTAAAAGTTAGCAGAATAAAGCAAAATCAATTAATTATTTATCAACTGGAATTGATTTTGAAATGCTTTAAATAAATTATTTTTGTATTTATGAGTGATGCGATTTATTTTATTTGAATTAATATGGTTATTGTGATATTTAGCTAACTAATATAAAGAGTTTTGTATCTTTTATAAATATATGTAATAATCTTCTTATAAATTTAATATGATTTATTTGACATTAACATGCTACTATAATAAAGTATGCTAATTGTTATTAAAATTACTTAAATTTTTATATTATACATTAAATTAGAAATTTTACATTTTAAACACATCAATATTAATACAATATCTAGCAACATAATACATTAGAACAATAATTTATGAATAATTAAAATAAAAATAAATTTATAAGCAATTATTATTAACATTTTTATCTTAATTATTTAAAAATTTAAAAGCAGTACTTTAAGGATAGCCTTTAAGAATTTAAAATAGTACTTTTTGTAATATTTCTACTAACATTTTTAAAAACAATATTATAAATATTATATTACGATAATATAAATATTATATATATTATATTACGATAATAAATAAATATTTACGATAAATGATTTTAGTAAACAACATAAGAGCAATTTGTAAAGTTATTAAGTTCTTAATGTATATATCATGTACAACCTGCAATAAAATGAGTACTAGTATCGAAATTTTTTAGAGAACATTTATTCTGTTATCTATAAATATTCTGAATACGTATTTAACTTCCATATTCATAAAACATAAAATTGTGTTTTGTGAAAAATAAAATTAATTTTCGAATTAAAAAACCAAAGAAAAGGTTTTTAAAAGAGACTTAACGTTTACCTGTTTGCACTCGGTAACCATTAAAGTAACATGTTGAGCTCTTATTTATAAACATTAGGTGTCTTAAAGAAGTGAGATTGATTGTAGGAAAGGGAATAGTCACCATATTTTTCTGTTAACACTAAGGCTCTAAGATATATCAGTGAGGGCAGCAAATGTAACTCTTTTGTTTGTATTTTATTAAATTACTTACTACATGAAAATAAAGATTGCAAATGGCATTTTTAATTTTGTTTTTATATGATGATGCTACCACACAATGGAGCCAATTTTATTTTACATTGTTTTTAGATTATTGGGGGGACGACTCCAACAAAATATTAGAAATTTGGTAATTCAAATTTCACAGCTTTTGCCCTTTGATTTATTCTTTTTTGAATCTTTAGTTAAATATTAATATTTAAACTCATAATTACCACAAAAATAATTTTAAGTTTATATGTGATAATTATGAATTTGCTATTAACTTACATATTAAACTGTAACTCAGCATTTTTAATTGACATATTGTTAACTTTTAAGCTGAGATTTTAATTTAGTTTATAGAGTTAGAAAAGAATATCACAGGAATATTATAAAATAAGGAATGTATCGGAAGATATTAGTAATTGATGTTTACAAAGAATCTGTGTCAATATTTTCTCAAATTACAGCGCTAAAAAAATTAAAGGAGAAAACAAAGACTTGAAGCAAACTCTCATGACATAAGATAGTATAAAACGAAGATTACAACAAGAAAAAAGAAAAAGTACATAGGAATTTCAAAATTTTGGAAGGATAGAAAGAACTTAGAAGGTTCTTTCAGGCCAACAATTTTTCTACAAGTTAATGACGAAATTCATTTCATATAAGGCATGTCAGATGTTTAATATGATCAGTACTTCCTTTAAATAATTAAGATTCAGCATTTATTTTACTGACATATGATAGAAATTATCGTTAAGATTTTGTATACTCCGAAAAGTTCTGCTTTTACTCTTGAAACAATCCAATATCCAAATTCCAGACAATAAAAAAGAAAAACTTTTTCCTACAGAAAAGTATCACTTTAACGTATCCCAAGTATAATTGATCACATTCAGTTTAGATGAACATTCTGGCTATTTCATATGTTCCATTCTTTCAGTTTCAAGCATTTTTTTCAAAAGTCGTATTAATAGGTCTGGCATTGTCATGTGTTAAATTTGTAATTAATTTCCGCAGAATAAGAAAGATATTACACGAGTTATCAACATTTCCATTCATTTCTTTAATCTATAAAATTACCTTCATAAATCTGTACGTTTAGTTATACTGATTTTAGTCCATATTGTAAGTATAAGTCATCTGTAATGTGATTAAACGTGGACTTGTTGTGTTGACCTTTTCCTATAAAAATATACGTTTAGTGTATCAATTCAAAGTGAATCAGGACTATCCAGTAAGAAGCATTGAGCCTATTCACTTTGCATCCAATCTTAATATCCAGCAGCTCATTTTCATTGGTCAACATGATGAAATCAAGGAAGCACACATGACTTATTCCCATTAATAGTTACCATCGTAATCCAAGTCTATTACGTATTTTTTGTTTAAGACCATTCATCTTATTGGCAAAAGAATAATTGCAACTTTATTAGATTTGCTTGTTTTCATCTCAACAAGCTTTATTAGAATATATCGGTCCCCATTTGCTATTGAAGAACAAAGTTTTTGTTCTGGTCAAGGCTTTATACCCCCCTTTTTTGAAAAAATGAATTTTTCATCATTAAAAGGAAAATTCTCGTTTTTCAAACAGCATTTTGCTACGCAATTTTGTTTTCATTCAGATTTAATTCTTCTGATAATATACTAAGCAATAAGTAATTGAAGAACCTGTAAAATGCGTAGATATTATTGTATATTTCAGTATTATTAGTCTTACTAACACACAAATAAATTATGAATACCATAAAAGTTGTATTTTAAATTAGCTTCAAAGAAAAATAGAACTTTTTAAACTATTTTCATAATTTATGATATTATGCCTCATAATTGGTAAAAATATTTTATCTAAGTTTCTACATTGTCTACTAAAACCTCTTTGCAATATCAACTTTGTTAGGGAAACATACAACCAGCAGATCTTGCAAGCTAATAGCTAATTAATACATCAAATAGAACAAATATTGTTATATATTTTTGGTAATTATACAACAGGATTTTTTAAATATAATTTCAATCCCATAATCAATTATGAGTATTAGTATAAAGTAATTAATCAAATTTAAGACATTCTACACAATAATTAGATTTTCTCTATTAATATTAGATATTAAACTCTCTGAGATAAAATTAGCAAAGAAAAGCCTATTACATAGTTAAGCAAATTACTACTATTGAATTTCCCAACAACTCCCATAATTTCAAACAGCTGAAGTTTCTTATCAATAAGAATAAATTCTCACTTGTGCAAACTTTTTGATACAAGCTCTGGATTTCAGCAATGGTAAGCAAGTCTTGAATTTTCTCTCAAATGTTTTTTTCTTCCTCACTAATAACAAATTTTACACATCATTTCCTTAAATACAAACCATTACTCTGCACAACAATATATTTATAGGATCATTTGACCCTTTGTGTTTATATCTTTATAGAAATATAATTTTTTCTCTTACACATTAGCATCAAAAGGACTCGTTAGAACTCGCAGTATAATGCAATAAACTAAATTCCCCGTAGCTAAAACTAATGATTAAAACTGGTTTTTCGTGAAAACACTCCAGCCTTACATAAGTTATTAAATGAAAGGGAAATCAAAGCACTAATCGCAATTCAGTTCAATCCATCAGGATATTTGGTTAATTCTAAAATATTTTTTATATATTCATCAATAACTTCTCTCACAACTTATATTCATCAATAATTTACAATTTAATTAATTTTAACTTTATTCACCATTTTAGTTTTTTAAATAAATTTAATGTTCTAATGCTTGTCACTCTAATCAGGAAAACAGGTATTGACGAACAAGGTGTTTCATAAACCATAATTTCTCACAACCATTTCTCATTAAACATTCTAATATTATATTTTGGTTTATATTTACATGTATATCATCCCTAGTAGACTTATATACAATCAATAGTGTATTTAATTACACTACAAAGTTACTAAAGGATGATTGGCATCAATAAATAACAGCTCGGTATCAGTTATTGTTCTCGAGTCCATGGACCCAGCAAACGAAGAAAAGTAAAAATTACTAGATACCACCGAAAGTGGCAACGAAGTATCTGTTTAATACTTATAAAGGGTGCTTGCCAAACGACGCATGACAGCAAAAAGATACCTTATCTAATATACTCTTGAAGAAGAAGATGCGATTTATAATTTCCCAATGAAGATGAATAATATATGCTTCTGATATTTTCTGAAGCCCGATACTTCATTTGATGCATGAATAAGGGTTTTCGATAATGATATCTGTTACTTCATCAATGGCGAGTTTCGGTAAACTGTTAAAACTAAAAAGATATCAGCATTTTATTCAGATTTTTTTGAATGAATTAGGATGTGATCTTTATATGTATGAAAGATTTTACCTGAAAGTAATTTACGAAATTCTCAGATAGAGGCCAATTAATCTATTCCTTATCATGATGGGGCAAATATTAACTGATTGCTGTACTTTAAGCTTGAGATGACATTAGAAATCTACGATTACTTTGAAAAATTTCCAATATCCCTGAAATGGCATTCTCAATTTCACATTTTCCTTAATTTTGTTTTCCTTCTAGAATAATAGTTATTTTCATTTGATATTTTTCTTTTGTTTAAACTTTTATGTTTAGGAAATGTTCAAAACTATACACTTTTAACTAGCATATTACAATTTATCAGCAGAGTTTAATAATAATCTTTCAACTCACATAATATCCAAAATATTGAATTGAATAAACAACAATTTTCTGTCTAAAGTACTTAAAAATTTAAAAATAAATGAAAAAAATTAGAAATCATAATTCTAAAAATGATAATTTAATCAATAGATCAATCGTGCCATTAAAATAGCAATATTAAGGAGGAACAAAGAGAGAAATAATTCCCAGTTTATATGCAGTGTACCGAGCTCCACGGGTTCGTGTTGATTGAGAGTTGAATAAAGCGACCACTTAATGAACACAAGACTTTTATTCGTAAAAACTTTACTAGATAAACGAAATTCCCGCTGTAACAATCACAATTATACAGCTACAATTCGTCAGATACAATAGGAAATAGCTTCCAATCACAGGTCTCAAATACCTCAGACAGAGAACAACTAGCAGTCACAACTAATCGTCTTCACTCACTGACTGTCTTCACAAAAACTATATCCTTCCATGTCGGGCTGCGGTATTTATACCTGACTTGGCGGAGAAATCTACCAATTTCGCCAAGGTTCTGGAAGCTTCTAGGCTATCTCGAAAAATATTGGTCCTAGAGCTTAGGTGATGGATGTTTCCAGAAGTATCGATTTCTCGCCAAGTCGCCAAGAATCTCGCCAACCGTCGCCAAGTCGCCAAGAATCTCGCCAACTGTCGCCAAGTCGCCAAATCATTAGGAAATCCACTTTTAAACTACAACACGCCTAAATACCGCAATTTTTGCCCAAAATGTGAGAATTTCTGATCTGTCTGAGATATTTTAAGACAAATATAATCATTATTTACAAATTTGTAACATTGCCCCCTCTCAAGGACTGCACGTCCCGGGCAGTACAATCCCCTGATAGGAGGCCAAATTTAATATAAAAGAATTTACATTTCAAGAGGATACAGAGCACATTACATACACAAGCAACTAAAAATACAAGAAAATAGAAAAGATTAAAATTATCTATACTATTTACAAACAGACCATGGTCTACTGATTTTTACTCTACATTACGATAAGGAGCTAATCTATCATAATGTACTACCTTTGGTTTTGAAGAAGATGATTTTCTTATACGAACCACGACGTCGTTTAGTCTTTTTAGGACTGTGTAGGGACCTTCCCAGTTGGCTTGCAACTTTGGAGAAAGTCCTTTACGTCGAATCGGGTTCCACAACCAAACTTTGTCACCTTCTTGGAATTCATGTCCTGTCGCTCTTGTGTCATACCTTGTCTTCATTCTTTCGGTCGTCAGGTTGATTCGGTCTCGAGCGAAGTTATGGACATCTTCAAGACGTGCCTGAAGGTCTCGAAGGTATTCCTCTGGCGATGAAGATGTATCCGGTGGACGACCAAACTGAAGATCACAAGGGAGACGAAGTTCGCGACCAAAGAGCATCTGTGAAGGAGTATATCCGGTAGTCTCATGGACAGCACTGCGATATGCAAGCAGAAACAGCGGTAGCTTCAAATCCCAATCTTGCTGATTTCTGGAAACCATAAGGGAGAGGTTATTCAAGATGGTTCTGTTAAACCTCTCTACCATGCCATCCGATTGTGGGTGTAGTGGCGTCGTCTGCGTCTTGTCTATTCCGAGAATTTGACACATTCCTTTAAATACAACAGAGGTGAAATTTGTCCCTTGATCAGAATGAATTTGTAAGGGTGTGCCGAATCTGGAAACCCATTGTTGCACTAGAACCTCGGCTACTGTAGTCGCCTCTTGATCGGGGATTGCAAACGCTTCAGGCCACTTAGTAAAGTAGTCCATGACAACTAGTATGTATTTGTTGCCATTTGAGGATCGTGGTAAAGGACCCAAAATGTCCAATGCTATTCGCTCAAAAGGTGCTCCTACGTTGTACCGCTGCAACCTTCCTCGGCTACGTTTCTTCGGTCCTTTACGTGCCGCACAGTCATCACAAGATTGGCACCATTTCTCTACATCTTGTCTCGTTTTGCTCCAATAGAAGCGTTCTCGAACTTTCTGTAGAGTTTTCATTACTCCGAAGTGGCCTCCAGTTGAGCTATTGTGCAATTCTTTCAAAACATCTGAAATTCTTGATTTTGGAAGAACAAGCTGCCATTTGAAATTACGTCCATCATCGGACTCCCATTTCCTGTACAAGACACCATTTCTTATATGGAGTGAGTCCCAAAGAGCCCAATATTGCTTAGTAGCAGGACTGTAGGTGGAAATATCCTGCCAACTTGGTCTCATACTAGAAGATTCTTTCAATTCAAGAATTGGATTTATATCTGGGTCTTCTTTTTGGGCTTCCCTAAGTCCTTTATCACTCCATGGGTCTGGTTTTGATGGAGGTGAAACAGTAACTTGGCGTACCGAAGTATTTATCAGCTGATAGTTCTTCTCTACTCTAGAACAATATCGGCAGCTTTCATTACACGGTTTCCTTGATAGTGCATCAGCATTTCCATGAAGAGTTCCTTTGCGATGACGTATTTCAAAGTCAAACTCCTGGAGTCGTTGAATCCATCTGGCTACCTGTCCTTCTGGATTTTTAAAATTTAAAAGCCAGGTTAAAGATGCATGATCCGTCCGGAGCAAGAACTTTCTTCCATAGAGATAATGGTGGAAATGTTCTATTGCTTTGACGATTGCCAGCAATTCCTTCCTGGTTGTACAATAATTCCGCTCCGGTTTTGATAGGCATTTACTCCAATAAGCAATGACATATTCTTTATCATCAATTTCCTGCGACAAAACAGCTCCGATATTTTCGTTGCTGGCATCCGTATCTAAAATGAATAATTTTTCGGGCTGGGGATATGCAAGAACGGGCGAAGATGTCAACGCCTCCTTCAGTTGTTTAAAAGCTTTCTCACATTCATCTGTCCATAGAAATCTCTGTTTAACTTCTGTCAACTTGTGAAGAGGTCTGGCAATACTTGAAAAACCCTTAACGAATTTCCTGTAATATGTGCATAGTCCAAGAAAACTTCTTAATTGGTGGACATCTTTTGGACGACTCCAGTCCTTAACTGCGGAGATCTTTTCAGGATCTGTTCTTACACCTTCAGCAGAGATAATGTGTCCCAGATAGCTTACTTCACGTCGGAATAAATTACATTTGCAAGGATTCAGCTTCAGGTTGGCCATTTTTAATTTTTCCAGCACCTTTCGGATGTTTCTTAAATGGTCTTCGAATGTGCGCCCTACAATAATGATATCGTCCAAATATACCAAACAGGCTTCGTAGGAAAGTCCTCGTAATACTGTCTCCATCAGGCGCTCAAACGTTGCAGGTGCATTGCAAAGCCCAAATGGCATAACCTTGAACTGCCAAAGTCCTTGTCCTGTGGTGAATGCAGTCTTTTCTCGATCCTCAGGATGTATCTCTACTTGCCAATAACCACTCTTGAGATCCAAAGTCGAAAACCATTGTTTTCCGGATAAAGCATCAAGTGTATCGTCAATCCTAGGAAGAGGGTAACTATCTTTTTTAGTGATGTTGTTTAACCGACGATAGTCAACGCAGAATCGGGTAGAGCCATCTTTCTTCCGAACTAAAACAATAGGCGAAGCCCAAGGACTCTCTGATGGCTCAATAATGTCATTCTGCTGCATTTCCATCAGAAGATTATCCACCTCTTCCTGCTTAGCGAATGGCAATCTTCTCGGATGTTGTTTAATGGGTGGATGATTTCCTGTATTGATTCGGTGCTGCGTCAATTTGGTTCGCCCAACATCATCTGATTTCTTGGAAAAAAGATCTCCGAATTCTAATAATAGACTTCTTGCAGCATTCCTCTGTTTATCATCTAACTCTGCACTCTGAAGGATTTCATTAATTAGAGTGTCAGGAGGCTCAGATAGTGTGGTTTGACAATTTCGGTTAATACAGGTCACTGGAGTGCAAGTCGCCAGCACTTCTCCTTCTTTTATTAGTTTTACCTTATTGCTTAGATTAGCAACTCTTACCGGGATTATATTTCGTGAAAGGTCGACGAGTGAAGAAGCCACTAGTACTCCTTTAACGCTGTTGTCGGAATCTGGATATTCAGTCAATCCATAATGAAAATTATTATCTTCTGAAAGAGCTCCGGAAACTATTGTCTCAGTTCTTGGTGGTAATGTAATTTCACTCTTTGCAGTTATATGATGGACTGTTTTAATATCAGAATATTTCGTCTTAAAAATCGCTATGTCTTCAGAACATGAATGTAGTTCATTATTTTTAAAATCTAACTTGAAATTGTTTTCTTTGAGGAAATCCAATCCGAGAATAAATTCGTCATTTATATCAGCGACATATGCCATATGATGGTACACGGCATTACCAAATGCAATGTTTAGATTGACTTTTCCATGCACTTTAATCTTATCACCTGTCACAGTTTGGAGGGTAATGCAGGGCGGCGTCCAGATGAGTTTGTCACCAAGTTTGCGAGCCAAATCTGTCCTAATGATAGTTACGTTGGCTCCAGTATCGATTATCATTCTGCAGGGAACTTCGCTGACATGTCCCATAACGAAAAGTCCGTTGTCGCCGCTACTTACGGAAGAAATGTGAAACGATTTGAAATGGGGCTTCTGACTCTCTGGACATCTCCGCCCCGCGAGATGGCCACATATTAGTTTCCCTGCTGTGGTGGAAGATCATTTCCACCATTTTTTCGTTTCGGGCAGTCTCTCTGAACGTGTCCGACTGCACCGCAAGTCCAACACTGAATTTTCGTGTTTCTGCCACCTTTACTCAATTCTAAGTTACGGAATTTTCTCCGCAGATTTTCGATTTGCTTTCTGAGATCACAGTCCGTATCAGTAGCAGAGATGGCTCTGATTGAGTGCCGGTCTTTACGCGCGGCCTGCTGGGCAGCCTCTATCTTATGTGCGTAGACTAGGGCAGATCCAATATCTTTGACATCGGCGAGTCTAAGTGTTTTCTGTATCTCCGGATCCCTCACACTATCGATGAAGTGATGGAGAGCCAGATCTTGACGTGTCTCAGCTGGGCAGTCCGAAAATGCTAGATGGGAAAGTCGCTGAATATCGGCAGCCAATTCTTGAAGACTTTCACCCGCTTTTTGATAGCGGGACTTTAACTGTAGTCTGCTATATTCTTTAGTGCACTTATCTCCAAACCGCAGCTCAAGCGCACTCGATAGGGCTTGGAAATCGTGCCTCTGCTCCTCCGGAAGCGTCTCGAGGATGTCAGCCGCGTCTCCTCTTAAAGAAGCCGCCAGGTGAAAAGCTTGGGCTCGGGGATTCCATCCATTAGCTTCCGCTACCATCATAAACTGGGTCTTGTATACTTGCCAGGATGATTTCCCATCAAATGTTGAGAGTTTAATATTGGCAAGGGAAGGCACAAATGTCACGTTGGGTTCCTCATGTTTGTTTGATATTTGCTTCTCCAAGTTTTCAATCTTCTTATTCATATTGTCTAATGCTTCTTCAACGTTTTCTTCTATCTCCAGAACTTTAGTTTCAACTGAAGTTACCTTATCTTCCATTGCATTCATCTTTTCCTGAATGATGTTGGAGAATTCTTCTTTAACACTTACAATGTCCTTCTTAAGTTCCGTTTTAAGTTCCTCCTGTCCAGATTTTATCTCTTTCATCATCTCGGTTTTAATCTCTTCTTGTCCAGCTTTCATCTCTTCTTGTCTAGCTTTCATATCTTCTTGTCTAGCTTTCATCTCTTCTTGTCCAGCTTTCATCTCCTCCTGTCCAGATTTTATCTCTTTCATCATCTCGGTTTTAATCTCTTCTTGTCCAGCTTTCATCTCTTCTTGTCTAGCTTTCATCTCTTCTTGTCCAGCTTTCATCTCAGCCATCTGCTCCGCTAATTTTTCGAGAAGACTTTTCATCAAATCCATATCCATTTTTCTTGTGACACGCTGCATCAACTCTTCAATCCCGATTCTGACACCAGTTGTACCGAGCTCCACGGGTTCGTGTTGATTGAGAGTTGAATAAAGCGACCACTTAATGAACACAAGACTTTTATTCGTAAAAACTTTACTAGATAAACGAAATTCCCGCTGTAACAATCACAATTATACAGCTACAATTCGTCAGATACAATAGGAAATAGCTTCCAATCACAGGTCTCAAATACCTCAGACAGAGAACAACTAGCAGTCACAACTAATCGTCTTCACTCACTGACTGTCTTCACAAAAACTATATCCTTCCATGTCGGGCTGCGGTATTTATACCTGACTTGGCGGAGAAATCTACCAATTTCGCCAAGGTTCTGGAAGCTTCTAGGCTATCTCGAAAAATATTGGTCCTAGAGCTTAGGTGATGGATGTTTCCAGAAGTATCGATTTCTCGCCAAGTCGCCAAGAATCTCGCCAACCGTCGCCAAGTCGCCAAGAATCTCGCCAACTGTCGCCAAGTCGCCAAATCATTAGGAAATCCACTTTTAAACTACAACACGCCTAAATACCGCAATTTTTGCCCAAAATGTGAGAATTTCTGATCTGTCTGAGATATTTTAAGACAAATATAATCATTATTTACAAATTTGTAACAGCAGCAATGTGCTAAGTTTTATTATATTGTATTCTGTTAAGTTTTCTTTTGGACTAACGTAAGAAATAATAAAACCTGCAATTATGATAGGTTTAGAGTGATCGTTTTATTTATTATCGCCTATATACTGCATGATGATTAGTATTTTATCATCTGTAATGTCAAGTAATATAGAATAAATTTTACAATATATATGAAATATTCAAATAATATAAAAATTGATGATTATAAACTAGTAATCGTTAAAAGACTAAAATAATTATTTATATGAGTAGTTATGTAATAGATATATAATAAATTATCTAAAAGAAATCCAAATTATGTTTAAAATTCCAACAGCAGGAATTTTTAATTTGCAAAAATTAAATCATTATTTTCGAAAACCATATATTTTCCCATTTAATTAAATGAAAATAATTTTGAACTATCTTTGTTATTCTAAGCAATGTATTAAAAAATGCAAAAATTTAACTTAATTCTCAAAATGGAATTTATTTTATGCACAAAATAAAAAAATAAAAAACATTTGGTGTTCATTCATTGAAATGTTTATATTGCTCATTTTGCAAAGAAAACATTTATCCCTTTAAAATATTTAATGAAGCAATACTTTTGGAATACTTTAAGGAATTAATTTCAAGAATCATTTCTGGAAATGATTCGCAATATATTTTACGGTAAAATTCAGTTCAGAAAAGTATATAATATCAGCTGATTAGAGTAGAACAGCATTGAATATTCCAATATAATAGTTTAACATTGGGTTTTAAATTAATTCCCATTATGAATTATGAATTGAATTTTAAATACGAAACTTTAAGCAAATTCTTAAACAAATTTTTAAGAATCATTTTAATATTGTTATTCTAAAAGGTATTAATATCCTTCACTTTTCTGTAGAAACGAATAATTTTTCATTACTATAAAAATGAATTTCACTTGCAACGATTGTTGAGATTAGAATATCCTACCAATTTTACATTTAAATTGAGCTTGATGATCAAATTTTATAAAAATTTATTGAGATAAAATAGCTTTAAAAATGCATTATACAAAATACTACTGACATATCACGAGAGATTTTTACGGTTTTATACAGGCAATAAAATAAACATATATATTTATAATATAGCATTTAAAGAGAACCAGATGTCTATTTGAGGTGGAGTAAAAAAATTGATATTTATATCCTTAATAATAAAATGCGATTACATATTTTATATTCCTATTGTTTAATATATATATATATATATATATATATATATATATATATATATATATATATATATATATATATATATATATAGCATAAATCTATAAAATCTAAAATTTATTGAAAGAATATACTTTTATAAGTAAGCGGGAAGTTAAATTTTCTTTGAAAAACTTTCTGATAAACACATGTAAATATATATAGAAGTTTTATTAATGCTTTTAAAAAAATAAAATATACACTAAAATAAAAAGAACAACGAATCACACACAAAATCATGTCTGGATTATATATTTATAAACATCAATAATAAAACATTTATATTTGTTAAATTTGTTGTTAAATTTATATTTGTTGAAATATATTTGTTAGTATTTAAATATTTATTTTTGAATCATTCTTCTTCTCAAAATACATAGGAAAGAAATATTTAGATATATGCATGGAAAAAATACGATATGAAAATTTGCTTTAAATCATTCATTTTCTGAGGTGAAAGTGTTTCAATACAGATAATACGTATTAAATTATATCAATTGAAATTATTGCTTTATTTAAATTAATATGAAAAAGAATTGTTTATTTTAAAGTTACAGGTATGACGCCTTATTTTTTGTAACTTGAAATTTATTTTATCAAATTAATTTAATATAGTTTGAGAAAAACATTTAGTAAATGTAGCGAAATAAAAAAATAAAGTTGTACTATTCATAATATTTGGGAAAATTGTTTAAACATATATATGCTAGTATTTTTAATAAATCATATTCTTGTTACATCTACATGAATATTAAATTTAATAATTATTAGGAAACATAAGATTTGATGTTTTGTCATAATACAATCCAATGGTTCGATTTTTTTATTAAAGAAAAATATCAGAGTATTAATACAAAAAAAATTGGAGTTTTTATGTCCATTGTACCTGATTTCAGGAATTTCATCTATAATTGTGGAGAATACAATAAAAAAAAACTAAAAAAAAGCTTGATTTTTGGGAAATAAAATATATTTCGAAAATAAAATCTTTGCTTAAAATATTAAGGATGCAGGAAAATATTGCATTTTTTTAAAAAATATTTTGTTTACAGTTAGAACTTTATCTGTACTTTGATTTTATTATTAATTATAAGATATCAGACAATTCTCAAAAGAATTAATTCAAAATATCTTTAAAATACTTATATTTGCAATTTTACTCAAAATAACCCAAAATTTATGTATTATTTTATGTAATATATGAAAAATGAGCATCTAAAATCGATATTATATCAAACATATTAAAATGTTTCATTAGTTAGTCTTTCATTAAAATCTAAATACACAATATTTACAGACAAAGTAAATGAATCCTAAACCAAACGAAGATTCGTCGTGTTTACTAGTGGTGACTGGGGCACGTTAAATATGTCCTGGTCACAATGGGCTTCATGTGAAGTGATATCTCTGGGGGTCTTCTGCTTGATCCCTGTTTTTGTAATACGAAGAACCCCTTTGGGGCTACGATGGCACACCCACTGTGTGCTCTACTATATCCACCCCTTTTAGAGGCGAAAAAAGAAATCCTATCAGCCTGCCATTATACAATTTTTATGCTTTAATGGCTGAAATTGTTGCCTTAACTTCTAAGTTTAAGCAATATATATATGAACATTCATATTTAGGTTTAAATGTTACTGTGTACACTAGATTACAAATACAATAAATTTATTAAGGACATTAAGGCAGTTCTATCAGCTTACGGCTAATGAACGAGTTCCAGAACTGAAAATCTAAAATGCAATCAACCTAAAAGTTCCACAGAATGTTAAATCAGATTTTAGAGATTTCAAAATTATTATATTTAGAGTAGTACTTTATTATTAAAATCTGAATTGATGGAAGAGCAACAGGTGCTTGATATTTCACAAGCGTTTTATACCTGCTTCTTACAAATAATGAAATTTATTTTATTTATCACTTATAATATTTCCCATTTAAAATTCCATATCTGTTGTTAGTCTGAATACTCAAACATTCGATTTTTTTTTTGGTTTTTATTCACACGAATAAATCATGGACTTCTTACTGATTATAATGTCATAGACATATTATCAAATATGAGAGTTGAACTTTTTAATATATTCTCTATGTACCATTTCTCACGAGTGTCTCTTTTTAATTCAGTATAAACTATGTGGGCTCCATTGAAACACATTCTTTTTACATTTTTGACTAGTCATTTAAAACTGTTGAAATTTTAAGCGATGTTTCTGTTTAATTGCATATCAATTTCGTCTATTTAATTGTATTAATCGTAAATCAAAAAGGATAAATTTTCTCATAGTATCAACGTGTTCTCTCTCTAGAATAGCATTATTTTTTGGTTTTCTTCCCCGAACTTTATAATTGAGATTCTAATGATTGCAGAAGAATCTTTTAATTATTTGCAAATCATTGACGCAGGTGATGCTTTGGAGCCAAACATCAAATTCACTTTATTTCTGCACTGTTTTTTAAAATTCATGCAAAATCATGACTTTGAAGGCCTTTCGACATAACTCTATAAGTAGTTTTCATTTCTAATTTATGAAAAATGTAAGTGAATAAATTTTCTCAGATTTTCATATTTCATAAAGGCAGACAATATGGTAAAAATCTTCTGTTCAGTTTTCCAATGTTCAACGTATAAGGACCTAAATATTTACTTTTATACTGGGGATAATTTAATCATATTTACAATCATCTGCCATCTGATGTCATATCTTAAATTTTTCTAAGACTTGTTCTGTTGAAAAGACAGCAAACGAAGTTACATTAATTATTTATGTGTCGTGTTTAAATTCCCTTATCCTTCCATTGCTGATCCAAAATTTAATTCTAGGTGCATAGCTTCCATGATTGAAACATCAGGATTTGGCTGTCTGTAAAGATATAGGGCTGTCCAAAAAACATAATGGAAAGTATTTTAATTTTTGATTTCTAATGTATCGATATAAATATAATTTTTCCACTTTATAATAACTCATATATTGATATTCCAGGTGAATGCTTCATTATTAAGAATAAATAATAAGTACTATGATGTTATTGACCTTGGAAGAAGGATTATTTGACGTAAAATGTTTTTATGAGAATAATCAAAATATCGCTACCATTTAACAAACATGTCGTTCAAAGATTGGAAAGTAAAGGGCATCTACTGAAGGAGCAATTACTTGATAATTGGCCCGATATTTATCAACGGTGACAGGAATAAAATTTTGAGTGTTGCGAGCTGAAACGGGTAATCTTAACATGATATGACGTTACTTGTTCATTTAGGATGTGCATCATCTCTTAGAATTATTGACGTCATCTCGAGATTGGAAAGCCCTTTTCTGAGTGTTTGTTTGCATTGGCACTGAGAAATTCATGGGGTAGAGTAGTTCCCATACAGTCCAGACTTAAATACGTGCGACTTGTTCTTGATGTCAGATCAAGGAAAGAATCCATAGTATTCCCCTATTTCATTGGGGGACCAGAAATCGGGAATCAGAACTGAGGTTGTTGTATTTGATTCCAATACACTCCTGTAAGAGTTTCAGTAAAGAAAGAGTTTCAGAGTTGCTTTAGAACATTGTAGTCATGAGCGGTAGATATTTCAAGTCTATTTTAACAGTCATTCATACTTTTATTCAAAGATATAGATTTCATACTTTCGTATGTCGTTTCTCCAAAAAAATCGCTTATTTTCTATCATATTTTATTGACCAAGCTGTATGCTTTATATACTTTACTATACTCTCGTGGAAGTGTAATCATGCTTCGCAACAATTTTTCTCTCTCGAATTGTATTATATTACACTGTTGGACAATTGCAAAGGACGGATAACACTATCATCCATAGCAACCACAAAATGAAAGGAAGCAAAATGTGGAATATTAGAATAAGTGCGGGATATAGTAAGAAGAAGTATGCATATGCAAATTTTTTTCCACGTCTTTTCATGACGTGATAGCGTTCATAAGAGATTTAAAGGTTTTCACGCGTGTGGACAGTTGTTGTTTCAAGTCAAAGTTTTACAGGAAAGATTTAATAGACGAACTTGAAATTTTTGGCATGTCTTCCCGACATCACTTAAGTGATTTTATGCGTGGCCGACTTATTGGAAAGAACGAAGAAGGGCGAAAAATAACAGATGTTGCCAGGAAGTTCGACATCGCTCACAGAGTTGTTTCAAGGCTGTGGAAGTCATTTAAAACTACTGGAATGAGTAGTAGGTGGCGCGGGAGAGGTTGTGTTATAGATGTACGACACCCGCAGAAGACAGATATATCGTCCTATCAGCAATATGGAACAGGCGCACCATAGCTCAGCAGGTGGCAAATCATTTTCTTGCTGCCTCAGGAAAGCAGATCTGCCGAAAAACTGTTGCCAGACGTTTGAGAGGAGGAGGACTATACGCCCGCAGACCTGTTGTGTGTGTCCCATTGACCAGACAGCATCGTACTGCCCGTTGGCAATGGTGTCGTGAGCATCGCAATTGGACTGAACAGGACTGGGCATGCGTACTATTCTCAGATGAGAGTAGATTCAGTCTGTCATCAGATTGTAGATGCCAACTGATCTGGCGTGAGAGTGGTACAGCTTATCTTCCAGAGAATATCCAGGAAAGGGTTCGATGTCCGACATGCAGTGTCATGGTGTGGGCCGGCATCATGATCAATGGCCGCACGGCCCTACATGCTGCGAATGGGACTATGACGGGCCAACGATACATTAATGAAGTTCTATTTCCTCATGTTCGTCTTTTCCATGGTGCTGTCGGTGATAAATTTGTTTTTATGGACAACAACACAACATGTCATTGAACACTCGCTGTTCAGGATTGTCTAGACAGCGAGGGTATTCCTCGTATGGCCATCACGTTCTCCAGATATAAACCCCTTTGAAAATGTGTGGGATGCTTTGGGGAGAGAAGTTGCTGATCGAAACTTTCCTTCGACAAACTAGAACACCCTCATCCGTGCACTCCTATAGGAATGGGATAAATTGCCTGAACAGCTGCTGGATAATGTTGTAGAAAGTATGATACGACGTGTGGAATGTTGCATCACACTCCACGGTGGACATATCCGGTACTGATACCTTTCTTCAAGTTGCCTGCTGACTTTTAGATGCATCGTTCCATTTTTCCGTATGCAGCATCAAATGAACATTTTTTTCAGATGTTTCACAGCTTTTGTACTTTCCAGAACAATAAATATTCTTTATTCTAATGTTTGAACAATGTGGCAACTATATTTTATCTTACTCTCATGTCTCGCTTAATTTTATGCTACATTGCAATTTGTGATCCGTCCTTGGCAATTGTCCAGCAGTGTAGATAATTTTGTGAGAAATGCATGAGCTATTTTTTGGATACTATTTGTATATAATCAGTTATTTTAAACAAAATGAATGAGAAAAGCAATCCCAGGTGAAATATTTTTCTTTATTATGTAATTTTTATAGAAAAACCTTGTCCTTTAATAGCTGACATTAGAATGTCGACATTGAAACATAAATGAGTAATATATTTGTTTGTCACTAATTCAATGTTTTCTGTAAAAGGAAAGAATGTCTTTGTAGGCTAATTAAAGACTATAAATGTCTGAGATCAGTGTTTGTCAAACTGATTCCTATCATTTAACTGTATGTGATTCAAGCTTTTCCGATGGGTAGTTTTTAGTGACTCAACGATGATTTTTGCACACGAGGGCTAATTAGACCGATACCTACGGTTTAAAGTGAATTCCAAACCATTGCAAACAACCAAGCTTAAGGTGGGATTCAAACCCACGAACTGTTGAACCAAATTATTTGTTTTGAACTACTGGCAGAGTTGTTGGATTAACCCTTGTGTAGTGTCTGTAATACTAGTTCTATGACAAATGGAGACTCTGTTATAAGTATATTTCATATTCTTTTTGACGCTGTTTTTTATTTTTATTTATTTATTTTCCTTTTATGTCTAAATCTAGCAAATTGAACTTTCTGTGTATTTTACACAATAGCAAGAAAAAAAAGTAAATTTAACAGAACATTTTTATTAAAACTCAAATTAAAAATTATGGTATTTTACGCAAAGATATTCTACATTAAGTTTTTAGGGAATTTGTGAGTAATTAAGAAATTTTGCTTTTTTCCAAAGATACAGTACTACATAGGCATAAAAAGCAAGAACTATCTCATTTTCAAGACTGCCTATTAAAATATTAATTATAAAATACACTAACTCTCGAAATGAGACCTCTTAATGAGTGGGGAATTAGTTTTACCTTAGATTTTTAATTTTCTACTGGCACTTCTAAATATGTTCGATATTTAGGATCGATGTTAAAAAATTAAAATATATGAAACAACTTTTTGGAAGGTTAATATTTAACAAATTTCGCCTATAATTATTTTCCGAAATAAAATGAAAACATTTTAAATTTATATTCATCCCTCCGTAACATCTTAAAACATTAAGAGAGTTCTCTTCTAAGATAAAGATTTATTTACTTGAAAGTAGTTCAATTATGATCAATTCTGTCACCG
This sequence comes from Latrodectus hesperus, assembly GCA_037975125.1. Classification (NCBI taxonomy): domain Eukaryota; kingdom Metazoa; phylum Arthropoda; class Arachnida; order Araneae; family Theridiidae; genus Latrodectus; species Latrodectus hesperus. Next base: position 72,919,974 of record CM075850.1, on the reverse strand, counting down.
CAATCGCGCACGAAATATAAGATCCTGACCTTTTCTTAACAATGGGATTATATTTCTGAAGGCAAATTTGTTTCATATGGGTTTTAACGTGTCTTCTGTGTTTCTTCTATAAAATCGTATGAAAGCAGTCCAGTATAGATAAAACTTCCACAGTAAAAAAGCCTTTGCAACAGCATTGTGCAGTTCGATTATCTTCAACGTAGTGTTAAAGTATTATTCTTTATATAATAATGGCAGGATATGATGTTACATGCTCTTAAATATCAATAATTTATTAATTTTTCTCATTTAATACAATTTCAGTGTAAGGAAAATCTTTTATAAAAATCTTGATAGATAAAACTTTTGTAACAATTTCTTAAAACTAACTTCAAGTCTTGAAAAAAGAACTAAATTCAACTCTTATAAGAAGTCTGAACTTATAGGAAATAAGAGATGTAAGACAATAATTAGAGTGTAGATATTACACTGTAACAATTACAATTTGTAATTGTTGTAATTATGTTTATTCTTTTTTTATTTTATTCATTGGAATCAATGCATTCGCGAAATGCGTCTCCTCCTACTCTATTCAAGAATTAGCGCTGCCTGTGATTCACAGTTTCAATCAGTATAGGATTGAAACGGTGAATCTCTCATTTATTAAGTCATATCTCTTTTGAATATCTTGAATTAAATTGTTCTTAGAACTTTTTCTGAAAAAAAAACTTCTCAGAATAAACCCTCTATTATGTTTATTTCTTTTTTTACCCTTTATTGATAATAACATTTTTTTCTGCTAATAGTCTTGAGAGATTAATAATAATAACTTCAAATTTATAAAGATTTACATGGCATAAATAAATACTATTTTATACGAATAGAAAAACGCAAATTACTATATTGTAATAAATATGATTAATTTTTTGATCATTCAAACTAGCTATAGTTAATTATGATTTATTATATTTATAAACTACAGTTGCGGCAAACAATAATCATTAATATATGTCTCATTTTTGATATGGGAATAAATTTAAATTGATAGAATCCGTATAAATTTAAAATAGCTGTTATAGATTTATGAAATGTTGTATCTGAATATACAAATGTAATTTATGTAACAACGTAAATGATTTTTTCTGTAAAAATATTTTAAAATAAATTACAAAATTTGGCAAATGGTGTGATTGAATAAAGTTTGGTGAAATGAAAAGTGTTTTTTAATCATACCATTTTTAAGTATTATTAAGTATTACTTACTGTTTCCTATAAGAATTTTCCTATAAGAAATTAAATCCAATAGTTTATTTAAGATAATACGAATGAGGATTTGGCAATTTAGAAATTAGAATATTAATGATATATACTTAATGGAAAACAATTTGAAGTGAAAGGAATAAGTCAATAAAGTAATTTCATAATTTGACGATTTATCTTGGAGGAAAAAAAATTAAGAAATATTTACCGGTATTATAAGTAATAAAAAACCGCCCATCTTGTCTAGTGGTCAGTGTGCCTGACTGCGGATAAAGAGGTCCTGGGTTCGAATCCCGGTTCGGGCATGGATGTACTTTCTCTCTCTATCTATCCTGTATTTGTCCCTCCCTTGTATGAATGAGATGTGAATGGTTGCCTACCCTATAAACGGGTTCCTGTGACATGTGTATACTGAGGAAGTTGGACTCCACACCAAATTATTGTTCAGTTGGAATAGTGGAGCAGCGCACGCCATATTGCCAACCTTGCTGTCACGAGACAACAACAAGAACAACAGATAGAAATTTAAAAATACTCCAGAAAAGAAGAGTACTCGAATGTTTTACTACCATCTTTGACTATTCAGCTTTCCATTATGGGACATCAGAAGAAAAATGGCCAAGGAAAAGGTGAACACAATATTCAAAATAGAAGGTAGATGGTTCGATCTCATTCACTGTTGAACAATGGGGAGTATATGCTACGTTTCCATAAGATTTATATCGGAGAAGGAGCTTGGGAATTTTAAGCTTATTTTTCTTGTAACCCATAAACACGATTCCCTTTCTATGAAAGGTCTGCTTAGAAGACATTAAGTGGTTTTGGCTTTTTAGTTACTCCCTACACGATGTTTAATCATCGTTTAAGATTTGAGAAGGGCATGAACAAAACTAAATAATATTTTCTAATTTATTGATAAAGTTTGAATACAAGCGTGTTTAATAGCTTTTAATTAGAAATCTTTTAAAGGAAAAAACGTTTGCATCAACTATCATAGGTATTAATGTTGTTTTTGAATGTCTATTGCAATCCATTGTTGAAATTAATTACAAAAATATTTTTCACAGTATCCATGGAAACCACAAAGTACAACTAAATACTCGCAACAGGAAACTTTTTTACCATGAAATTTATAATTTAATCATCTGATATTGTAGTTAGTGTACAAATTTCTCATTTGGTTGATGGGAGTTAAAATTTTACGGTATATATATTGATGTTGGTTTGTATTGTTTTTGATTACACTTAAAATTAACTCCAATTAGTTTGAAAAGATTTTATTTCAAATTGTTTTTACCCGTTTACTGAATTCCTTTCAGCATTAGTGTAAAAGTTCAATGTAATAATTTTAAATAACTAAGATGTTTTATCAAGATAGTACGAGAATATTGAAATATTATCAGGCTAAATGAAACACTTAGATTTTTATTATTATAATTCGAAATTGGAATCAAGTCAAGGGTTGAAAAAATAAAATCAAATTCTTTTCAAGTCTTTTTAATCACTTTCAAATGAACTTTTTTACTAAAGCGTACATGGAAAAGCATAAACACATACGATACAGAGAGAAAAAATTAAAAAAGTATATATTCTTATTCTTTAAAAACTATAGAATACGAAAAATGAAGAGAGGAGTCTGTGGTGCACCTATTTTTTCCACTTTTCCCCAATTGTTATGCATTGATGATAATTTTAAGAAAAAGAACCAGATGACTCAGTTTTTGAAACGAGAAAATTTCGGATTGAAAAGTTAAATTAATTATTTCGGGATATAAGCAACCTTACAATGAGTTCAAATCATCATTAATTACAGATTAAATTAATTAGAAATGCTGTAATCAAAATTTTGAATTGAAATATAGCCTCTCTCAGTTAGGGGATATCAAATCCTGATACAAAATTCATTCTATTCTGTCTAGCCACAGTGAATTCAGTGCCGAATAAATGTTAGCGGACATGTAGAATTCGGATTTTATTTATAGAAACTAATCAAGGTCAAAAAATAAAAATTAATTTGCATATGCTAAAAATATTATTCATTCATGTGTTGTGTGTGATTTTATTTAATTATTCCTGAAATAGTTATTTTATTGAATAATTTTGGCAATTTGAGATAGATATATAATTCTTATTTTGTTTACATTTAAAAGGAAGAATGATGCTACTATGATATTTAAAAATTAAATCGCAAATGCTGCCTGTATTATTCTTTTGTGTTATGCAAGATTTTATTCAATTACTTCATTACATAGTTACTTCACTGAATAATTTTGCCACTGTCGAGATAGAAAGAGAATCGTTATTTTATCTACACTGAAAATGATAAATTTCAAGAAGCGTTTCAATGAAGAAAATCAGAAATGTGTAGTTATTTTGTAAAAAATTACAAATTGTAAATAATGTATAGTTTTAATATAACTTTAAATTCATATTTGATACTGAGTGTTTAAATTGTTTAAATTCATAATCCGTGTTGATTTATTTTCTTTTTTGTAACTTTATAGATTATCTGCGATAGACGCCTCTGAATTCTGCGGATAATCGAGAGCTTGTGCTGCATATATTTTAAAAATAATAATTCACAGATAAATACATGAACTACGTATGATTGGGAGCTTTCGAACACAACATATCTCTGAAAAAATTTATAACGTTATATATTTTATTTCAAGGACTATTGCGGTTTTCTAAAGATATTTAATATATAAACATACAAAAAATTAGTTATCTTATTCCAAAACATAAAACAACTAAAACTTCTTTAAAATTACGAATCACAAAATGTTTTTAATCATAAAAAATGTTACATTTTTTAAAAGTTTTACCATTATCCGTTTAATAAATTGGAACTCAGAAGTTTTACTTACAAAAGTACAAAAAAGGCATTCAAATTATTTTAATGAACATGTTTAGCAATTTATTTTTTATAAATATCATTTAAATAAAGGTATAAATTAATATTTATGTGATGATACATTTTAATTAAGAATATTAAATATTTTTCTTGAAAAATTATAAGCCCCATTTTTGATTTTAAATAAAAAATGTATACCAGCGTAAGCAATCACGCTGCAGACTCTTATTATAAATCCAGTGATAAGCATACAACAATATAGATGTGCTATTTCATATATCTTTTTTATGAACAAAAAATCGATAGATAAAGCCATGTTATTGCAATTACCAATGTTTATTTTTTCCAATTTTGAAATTCTGATAGATATTTAAATGTTTTCTTTCCTACATTTATTATTGGTATAAAAAATAAAACTGAGCAGAAAGAAATGCGTAAATGCATACATGAAAGAAGTTAGAATTTATTTGCAGTTTGGAAGTCATTCTTTCGAAATATATAAATCAATTACCTCTTATCTTATATTCATATATTTCGTACTAAGAACAAAAAAATTTTTTTCATCAGCTTTGTGCTTTGAAGCAACACGTGTCAGTATTTATTTTAATAGTTTTTATTGTTAGTTATCTCTAATTTAATTTGATTTTTATTATTATTTGCTGTTTACATAATACAGTCAAAATGAGTATTTTATATACTTGTGAATTAATTTTTTTTTCAATTCATTTTATCCAAACATATAAAAAGGAGTTAAACAATAAATACAAGATTGAGTTTCCTCAAAAGTTGTAAAAATTTAATATTTAAAGAAAAACTTTAAAATTTAAATTTCATCATGTATTATGCTAGCCTTTTTTTGTACAGCTTTTTGCTATATTGTCTATATGCACAAGTACTAAATCACTAGTTAATATATAAGTCCCACATAGTTCAGAGAAATTTCTTTTTTTTACGTTAAGAACAAATCTCTATGGGAAGTGCTGAAATCAAAAAGGGAAACTTATTTGCGTGGGCTAAATTTTACAAAAGCAAATTGAAAATTTTATGCGTTTTAGGAAAATTTGGTCTCGAGCAATTGAAGCAATTAGGTTTGCAAACAGCGTATTTTATGTTTTAATTCATTTTATCCACTTATTTTTATGTTTCACTTCAATATTTATTTGATAATACAGCAAAAGATATTTGGTTTTATAAATATGATTTTAATTCATCAGTCCAAAACTTGTAGAATGAAGTTAGTTGTTAATTCCATAGCGTATAAATAATAAGCTTCTTTTTTTAAAATTATCTTCCATTTCATTATTCAGTTATTGAAATGTAGATGCTATTTTATAGATATAAACATATTTCCATATTGAAATCATGATAAATTTATGAGAAAAATTTGATAAGAATATTTTAATTCTGAAATTTCTTAGATTTTTATAGATTTTTTATAATAAAACTTTTTATCAATTGAATTTCTGACAATTTTTTACATTTTTTTCATTTGATATACATTGATGAACAATAATAAATAATGATCATAACATAAAATTGCTTTTAAATACAAGAAATATATTGTAAAAATATTTAAAAAAGATCCATTCCTTAAAAGCTGTTAACTATGAAATAGTTTATAAATAAAATAAACAAACTTTAATAGTTATTATCTTTATGAGAGAAACAAAACAGTTTTAAATTAATGAATGTATTTTATTTTCATAATATCAAAACGAATAAACATCAAGATGCAAAAAATTATAAAGTCAATAATCATTTAAATATTGCATGAATATTTATATAATTCAATTTTGTATTTAAAATAATTATTAAAAAAAACTAGAATTTTACCTGAAATGGCAGGAAACAAATGTGAATAAAAAGCAAAATGCTGCAATCGCCAAAGAAATTTTGGACATGCTTGCTCTGTTTCTTTGGACCGAATTTTCCTTAAAAACAGGGATTTCTTTCCTAACGGTTCTCCCGGTTCCAAACGCATAAAGATTAAAGTGCGCTGCTCCATCATTTAAGTCAGAGTTTTCTTTCGATCATATGACGTCAGACTGACCACCCACCAATCAAAAGTGCAGAAAGACCCACGGCGCACCACCCACAACGTGTGACGAAATATTTCCGAACGCTCGCTGTATCTCTGTTCTCTGCTAAAAGAGTTTTAAGTGCACTTGATGTATTTGTTGGGAGAACGCTCTTGATTTTTTCTTTGTTCAGATATGTTAAAGATGCCGAGGGAGTATGGCATTTAGGGAAATGTATATTAGTAATTCGAATGGCTGTTCCATTTTTCAGAAGAAAACATATCTTTGAGTTAATATCGTTAATAATATTTTTCTTCACTTATTCAGTTAAATGCACAAATATATATAATTTCACTTACCATAGAATTTATATATTTATATTTTATTTCCATAACATCCATCAACATTTGTCTCAATGAGATTACAAAAAAATGTTAGATTCTTAGGATGTCAAAAAATGCAAGAATTTATGATGATTATTTTCTTTCATTATGACAAATGTAAAATTATAGGAATTTGGTAACTACTTTGCGTTGTATGTCACAAATAGAAAATGATTTTAAATTAATTTTTTTAACAAGATTTTTTTAAATGGAAAACGTTGTCTCGAATAAAAAAGTAATTAATATTATCCCTCTTAAAATATTTTCAGAACACTTGAACTAGTTTTTCATGTAAATTTTTTATTAAATAAGTGAATCTAATCTTGTTGATTATGTACTTCTAGTATTCATGTGTGTTCAATTATTTTTTTTTCGTTTAAATAATATAAACATTATTTTTCTGACAGATTTATACACTAAAAACTCAAATGTAATTTAATTTGCAGATTAACGAAATATTTTGTTATTGCCTAATTTTAATTTTTACTATTATGAAATTAATATATTTAAGGAAATATATCTTAACTTTATGATTTCAAATTATTCGGTGAATTTAATCGATCAAAGCACAATATAAGCATGAAATTTTTACTAAGGCTAAGACTTAAAAATAATAAAAATATAATGTATTTTTTAATATTTTATAAATATTAAACTAATAATCATAAATATTGTTTAGAGATGGCTTTTATATGTAACAACTTTTTATTCAAATAGATTCTCACTATTTTTGAAATAAAATTTAAATTTTAAATCTAAATGTAAATTAATGTAACAATCTATTGAAAGAAATGGTATTGTTAATTTCTTTAAATTATACTTTTGAACTCAAACTAAATAATATTTTGTATATAAAATGCTGTCAATTACAATTTTGCTTAGTATTAAAAATTTATTAATAAATATTCATTTCATTTATATAAATATATTGCATTGATATCATAGGTATATTTTGATTTAAAATATATTTCCCAATTTTATACTTCGAAAAATTAGTATTTATTCTTTTCCTTCTAACATATTTTGCTTCACAAAAGTATTATTAAGAATTTATTGTTAATAGTGAGTTTTTAAATTAATTAATTATTTAAACTAATTTAAGATCAAAGGAATTATTAAGCATACATTTTATTGAAATTTCCATAAAAATGCTTCTGGTAATTAATGTCATAAGTTGTTAATGAAAATTAGTTTGAAGTTCTATCACATTCTAAAATTTTTCTTTACATTATTGGGTATAATACTGTATAACAAACATGAAACTTTGATATTTGCTAATATAAATGTTTTTGAAATTTATTTAATGAAAAATGATTTGTATATATTATATTATTAGATAACGATATATTGTAAGTAATAAAAGGTAATTTTTAAGTCAAAATTATTCTGTAACAAAGATTTATCATAACCATCACTAATATGACAACAGAATACGTAATTGAAACTATCGTATTTATTAACCGTTTTTCTTTTAATTTGAGACAAAATATTTCAAAACAACTTGTTGTCAGTGTTTGAGTATAATTATACCAAGAGTAATAATTGCAATATATTTAAAGTAGGACGTCGATTGTTTGAGCAAAATAGCTAAATGTTACATAAAAATTTAAATTTTAGATTAAAGCTAATCAGATCAATTTCACTTTCAACCTGCTCACACAACTTTTTCATTACCTATTGTATATCATTTGGTAGGAAAATTTCGATAAGTTGAGGTCAACTATTCAATCATGGGTTGATGTATTTCCAGCCCTCTCAGAGGGAGGGCGAAAGAGAGAAAACGAAAGTTAAATTTATTTTTAGAAATCTTTTATAGCTTTTTTATTCTGAAATTCAAAAATAAATAAAATACTTCACTATAAATGAAATTAACAAAAATTTGTTGCGATTGCATTTTATTTAACACAATAAATATTATTGTCTACATTCAAATATTTTTTCTTTTCATGTTGATTTAATTTATAGTAAAAACATATTTAATTTATAATATGAATTAAATTTTTTTATACTATCAACACATGCTTTATTTTCTTTCCTAATTCTAATTTCTTATCCCTGTTTTAATATACTGAGAAAAAAAACACAATTTGCCAGTATTACAACTAAAATTATTTTTAAGTGTATGAGAAAATATTAAATTGTTGCTATTTCTGAAAGATTATTATCCACTTCACTAGCATGTTTAAAAGTTAAACTTTTAGCACTGCGGTTTCTATCAATCAATTTCTATTAATGCCTTTTATTTATGTATACTTAAAAAGTAAAATTATCTTACAGTGACTTTTAAAATGAGGAAGTAGGAATCAGTGAAAAAAACATCGTTAATAATATCTCGATCGCCAGACCTGAATGCCATTGAACATCAGCTGGACTGTCTTGGTAGATGGGTGATAATGCACGACCTCATCGAGTTGAAGTTGTTAAGGAATACCTCGAGGATCTAGGTTTGGATTAAATGGAATAGCCATCTCGATCACCAGACCTGAATGCCATAGAATATATGTGGGACTATCTTGGTAGATGGATGATAATGCACGAAATAAAATGGCCATCTCAATCGATGACCAGAACATCTGTGGGACTATCTTGGTAGAAAGGTTTCTGCTTGCTCTAAATCTTCCTCCAAGGTCTATAGGAGAGCTGGATACTTAGTTGAGATCATAGAAAGCTGATACTGATATATGGAAAGCTAGGGATGTGTATATCGCTTATTAAAACTTCCTTTGTTATGTTTCTATGACATTTCACAACAAAAAAACTGTGATTATGTTTTTCCCCCAAGAACATACTTTTCCAACAAAATTGGTTTTTATGGCTGTAAATCCTTTATGTGTTTTTCTAATGTAAACTTCTGTGTTGCAAGCAATACGTATCTGTTATGTGCTTATGTAATTAAATTTTGATGTTTTTATATTCATTTATTTTGTAAATTAGGTGCAAAAAACCATTTATTCTCCTTAACTTTTGGAATCGATGGAATATGAGGGTAATCAGATATGTATTTTCTTAAGAAATTAAATATAAGTTTATGTAGGAATATCATTATATTTATACAACATTTCTCCTCTATGACTAAATTTTGAAAGATTTTCAATTTTACATTTTTTTAAAATTAGTGTGAAATATATTACGAGGCATGGATCAATAATTGACGATTATTATTCTCATAGAATTGCCACTAAAAGTTTAATTTTTTGCATTGTTTATATTGATTTTGCTTTTCTTGTGGAAATTACAGTAATTGAACCTATTGTTTTTACCTATTATTTTTGATATTAACTTTAAGACGTCAATTTTACTTGAAATGCTAAAAAATGCTCTTCACATGAAAAATTTCAAATCAGAAAACAAATTCTTTCACTTGTTTTGATTGAATACAATAAGAAGTGACAGAATATTCAGATGCATTTTTAAAATAAAGAATATTCTTGCACATAATAATTTGAATTTGACCTAAAATAACAGTTTATAAATGATAGTTTATGTACACCTTATAAATATTTAGGGAGAATGTACATATATCTATTTTAAAATTTTCACAATAATATATATTTAACTCTAAGTGTATGAAAATAGTTTAAGTAAAAGTAAGTTTTACGCATATTATGTATCAACAAATTATTAAAGAATAATTTCTTAAAACAAATCAAATATGTTATTTCAAAAATACCTTTTGTAAAAGCTATATTGTCTTAGATATATAATAGAGAATAATATTTCAAAACGTATAAAATACGTTATTTTAAAAAACTCCCTTATTGAAATCTAATTATTGATAATCGTTTGATTTTTCAATACAAGTAATTAAAGACTTTTTTAAATTTTTACCATATCAAATACAATTTTTTGTAATTTGTAAGGCAAGCATTTAATTAAGCAAATACTATTATAAATCTGGAATGAAAATAAGTCAATGAAAAGCTGTTTAAGAACTATTTAAGTGAATATCATATTTTAAAAGTATAGGATTGAAACAAACTGAAAAGAGACAACTAGCATATTCTAGCGTGCGTATTTAAATAATCATCTGTGCAATTAGAAAACGATGTTCTTTTTTTATTAGATTGCTTTTTCTTCTTACAAATGGCATACTTATCCAAAAAATGAAGCTTAGGTTTATGTAATTTATATCAAATCATCATTTATATAATGATACTCTGTTACTCTAAAATGATGCAGTTGAATTATCAAGGAAACTTCATGGATATTTAAAACTTTATTTTATATAATAATATTTTTGTGAGTAAAAATCCCTTCAATTAATGTTCCTTGCTCTATTTCTTATTATTTGATTCCATAAAATAACATTTTGATGATTTTTCGAGGTTAATTTTGTTGTTAGCATTTAATATTCTATTTTTATTTAAAATGAAATTTCCTTTTAATTAATATACTATGTGATTAAATGTACATTAAATTCAACTATAATTATTATATTTTACTGAGAAATTTTGAATATGCACTGAATATTGTTATTAATTTTGTTATACATGGAAATCAGAAAAAAAATAATTTTATATTTCATGCTAATTTCAGCATCTGTGTGAGCAAATTATAACATGAAACAATCAACTAAATATAATTAAAAATAAAGACATAAAACTTATAAATACTACTATTTAATTCTAATTGTGTTAATATTTATTTAGTAAAGTTTTTGATTAACCATGAAATCACTCGTTGATCTTCCTAATGATATAGATAAAAAAATGAGCATTCTTTAAAATTTATTTAAAAATTCAAACAAACTATACTACATTAATATTTGTCATTCCCTTTAAATATTGAAATATATATACAATTTTAATGAATCTATTTTATGTAGTTGAATACTGTTAATTTATTGAAAAAAATTAAACATTTAAAAACATGCATAAAAAGGAATAATATATATATATATATATATATATATATATATATATATATATATATATATATATATATATATATATATATACTTTAAAATGGAAAAATAAAGGCTACCACATAAATTTAAACGCGCTTAAGTACCCATAAAATGAATAATTAATTACTTTACTGTGGCTTGCAACCTTTTAAGTTTATTGAATAGAAATGTTTAATCATTTGAGCCTAACAAAATAGAAAAATTAAAATTAACAATTAATATAATTTGGTTAATTAAAAGTTAAAATTAAAAATTAATACTTTTTAGTGCAAGGTAATAAGGTACGGTTAAGTACAGCTTTGATAAAATATGGAAAGTTTCGTAAAATTTCTATTATATTATCTAGATGATTTTCATATGTAAAATTAAACAAAAGAACAAGAAACACCATTTATTTGTAGTATATTAAACAATTATTTTTTTGGCATTAGAAAAATACGACCTTTAAAAATTGAAAATTTAAGAATATTTTTCTGGTATGACAATGTTATAATTTTTTTTCCTTTATTCAAATTTATAGATGCTATGTATCGTGTATTATATGTGTTTTGATTATATTAAAATGAAAACTTAAACATTAAATCTTATTTTATACTTGCAAGTTTGAATAATAATTGATGCTTAATTATGTGTATAGAATCTATGGTTATATTTTATATAAAACTATTGATAGTATTAAAATATTTGTTTATTGAAGCTTTTAAAACAAAAAATAGCATGTTTAAAGTATTTTAGAAACGATGATTAAAATCATTATTCTTGTACAATACTATATTTATTTTCTTCATGTAGGAATAAACTACTTTATTAAATTAATTCATGACTCTGAAAAATTTACTGAACAAATGTTATAATTGTTTCAAAAAATCTGACAGTTTCATTCATAATTAGGAAAGTTTTGGATTTAATTGGGAGAAAGTTCTCAAAGCAAGTTTTAATAAGGTATATAAATCTAAAGAATGCTAATTTTTCAGTTGTAGTGTTAAAAAACATCAATGCGGTACATAAGATCTATAATTAATGTTATAAAAAAATGTAAACAGAAAAAGTTAATTCAGAAATCTAAATCACAATCATAATTTCCTTAATCTATTCTGAAATACAGCAAAATATTAAATCTCTTATGTTTCTCTGTTTATATACAAACAGATATATATTTTTATGCGAATAAAATGCAAAATAATCACATACATCAATAATATGAATATTTTGGTTTGTTGTTCGTCATTTTTTATGAGATCGTTTTTGAAGCATTACATTCAAGTACTTTTAGAAATTGATTTATTTGTTAAATATATTTATAATTATTAAAAATAAATGCTCTATTAACTTTACATAAATGCCACGTTTTCAGTATGAAATTTTGATTAAAATGTTTGTAATTATTTTAAACTGTAATTAACACTGATTTAAGCTTTCTTTAATTTTACTTATGTGGCAATATCATTAAATTGAATGATGTGATATTTTGCTTAGGATTTTTTTCACTTTAAAACGAGGAAATGTACATTTTTACTCATCTAAAATTGTTATTTGTGTGCAAACTCTAAGAATAGAGGAACATTTTTCAAGATATTGTTTTTGCTTATTGCAATGAAATCTTTTTACGCTTTTTCAAATACGCTTCCGTTAGAAAATGTATTCGAACATGGATTGAAAAAGTCAATTTGTTTTAGCTAATTTATGTGTCGGAGCCTGCTTTGTGGTGGCTTAACCTGCTAAATATCATGCCATGTTATATGCAACATATTGCATTTAATACATGCATTTTCCCTTGTTGTATAAGTCTCAATATAAATGAAAATAGTATTCTAAAAAACACCGAGGAAGATTTCTCTTTGATGTAGAAAATGTTCTTGAAGGTAAAAATCTTTTTGATGTAAAAATTTTATATTCTTTTATTTCAGAAAAAACGTAAATTTATTGAATCTATTTACATGCTTCCTTAGAAGGGAAATGCTATTTCAAGTGCTATTTTGCATCATGAAGCAAAAGTTTGAAATGTTCCCTTATTTATCATATAGGTTCAAAGAACATATATGTGAAATTTAGTTGACTTTTTGAACTTATATGTGTAAAAGATTTTGTTGTCATATTCTAAACTTTTTTTTACATTTCAATATTTTATGTAAATCGAGGATATGTAGAAATATGTAATAAAGGGAAATTCAAAGAAAAAATATTGTGTAAGAAGAGCAGAGGGAAGAAACGAGTGCAAATAAAATCATTTATATCAAATCTTGTAAAAATTGCTTATTTTCATATTATTTTGATATCAAAATGAAATCAGATTCTAACAGTTGAAATCATTTGAACAATAAACTTTGTTTTGAAACATAAATATTTATGCATAGATATTCAGTAAATATTTAAATCGAATAAACATCGACAAATTGTAGTATTAGCTAAAATAATGTTTTCATTGCCATTAGATACTAATTTTTAGACAAATAGTGTAGTGGATGATAGTTTCTAGAAAAAAATTACCTGCGTAAATATATATTATGTGTAGAAAAAGATACAAAATTGTTTTTATTTATAATTATTTATATGAGATATTATGCAAATTTCGAAAAAAGTCATACATTTTATTTTGTGATTTTAACTTGTTACAATTGATTATTAATATGGCTGTAACAAATAAGATATAGGGATTTCTTAGATTGAAACTTCAAATTAAAGTTTCTTGCAGTAACAAATTTTATTCAAGCGAAAATAAATGACCATTAATTTAAATCATTTTAAGGGAAATTTCTTTAAAGTTAATTAAACTCAGTGCTCTGTCTTCTTATTTTTACTAAACATAGCTAATCATATCTTAAAATTTAACCCGGGTCAAGTGATGAAATAGACTCCTGAGTTGGCTTTACATTTTACCAATGACGTCATACCAGTGGAGGGATATTGGACTCAATGCAACTTCTCTTAATGAGCATAAGAACTGACCGACTTATGATATTAAACTGGTTCAAATAATATTTCATTAATAATGATGAAATTTTTGTAAAATAATTTTCGACATATTCTTTTTTCCTATTTGTTTATTAGTCTCAAAAACTGAAAATTATCCCTTTTTTAGACCAAAATTATATTCTGATTAAATGTAATGAAAATAATCTATAAATGGATCAGATAATAACATTTATTTTATAAAATGAAGTAAATAACTTTGAATTACTTATTCTCATTTTTTGAATTAAAACACAAAAAACATGAATTAAAAAAGTTATATTATAATTGTAATAAAAATTTGTAAAGAAAAATCAAGGAATTGAGTCATTCATAAGCTTAAAGCTTTTGCCTAGAAAAATTTAAGATAAATGCATTTTTTGATAAAATTTAATGAAAATGTTTAAATGAAATCACATTTTTTGGCAATGACTGGAGAAAAGCCTATCAACTAAAAATGGTTATAAAGCATGATAAATCTATTGCATATTACCTTCCGAATGACTTAGTTTAAAGAGCAGGCTGTTGTACAAAGTAAGAAACCAAGAAAACCTTAACCGACAAATGCTGAAATCAGATAAATAGCATCCTTTTTCTATTCTTCAAAAGTTGCTGGTATTGAATCCAGAAGCTTATACTCCAAAGAGCGTTGTTCTACCACTGGGCTACGGTGAGCATTTGAAACTATGTAATTATGTATAAAGTAAAGTTGTAAAATTTTGTAAATATATAGAACGAGACAAAATTTTTACAAAAAATACTGTCAACTATTTAAATGATTTAAAGAAAGTTACGGTAATTATATGACAATAACATTGTAACATTTATATATACAATTGTTAAGAAACATAATAATTCATTTAATAACATAAATAATAAAGATAACATTTGTGTTGATATCCATCAAGTGTAAAATCAACTTACTCAAATTATTTACTTAGCAAAATGATAAGAAAACCAAAATTTTGGTTAAAAAAAGTTTCACAAAATTTAAAAGGTACGTTTTACTCACTCTAGCCTTATAAGCCAACAAAAAATACTTAAAATTTCTGAAATACCCGTGAAAAAATATAAATTTTTTTAGTTTTAACTTTGATAATTTAATCGCTTTTTGAAATTATGATTTAGTTATCGATTAATAATTTTGTGAAAAGCTTAAAAAGATATGATGCCAATATTGTAGGCTTTTACTGATAATTTTTTATTTTAAAGAAAAATTATTAAATTTGTAAAATTTTAATTTTTACAAGACTATAATGTTTAAAGAAAATAAATTTTATCATAATAAAAAATAGAAATTAACTTTAAATATATAATATAAGATATGTTTCAAATATAGCTTCAAAAGAAGTCAAATTTGCGATTGATCATTTTCAATCTATCGCACATCCCAAAGAAAAATATTGATTTCGTAGGCGTTTGATAGCAAGCTTTGGGACAGAAGGGCTGGCATATTAGAGCCAGTTGAAGTGATAAAAGTGAATTATTCCGATAAGAAGCCTATTATAGAAACAATTTATTCATTGTGGCAAAATTCTTGTCTGCGCGAGAGATAAGGATAATATTATCAAAAATACACAATTTTATGACTTTTCACGATTTCTTACTAAAAATGTCAAAATTAAAAAAATGTATTGCCTAGCTAAAAGAATTTTAATTATTTGATGGTTAATTGATATTTATTTTCAATAATAAGATTCCTTTTTATAAACAAAATTTGATTTAAAGATAATAGAGAAATATTACAAATTTGCCTTATACACAATTGTAAACATTTTAAAAATTAAGATTTCACAGCAAAACTAAATTAAAAAAGTGGTATTTGCATGGTCTTATATAGTATATATTCACAATTGAAAGAAGTCGAACAGCACACACTATTTCACTTTTTCCTATTGTTATCATACATTATATATATATATATATATATATATATATATATATATATATATATATATATATATATATATATATATATATATATATATATATATATATATATATATATATATATATATATATATATATATATATATATATATATATATATATATATATATATATATATATATATATATATATAAACTCGTGTGTTATAAAGAAAAATTTCCTATTTCAAGAACAGTTTTTTCATTAAAAGTAACTTTACCATCAAAGATTATTCTAAATAAATTGTAATAATAATTAATTATAAAAATATTAGTATTATAATTTCATAAATAACTTCCATAATGTAAAATATAGATTACATTTTTTTTGGATTTTTATATAATATAAGCAGAAAGAATGAATAAAGAAAATTTTTCATTTTTTAAATTTATAATTAATTAAATTATTTATAATTTAATTATTAAATTTATAGTATAAAAACTTAAATTTAAAATTCTCAGTCACACAAGAAAAATATTATATATGAGAAACCTTTAATCCAATTTTATATTTACTGGAAATAATGAAAATTAAATTTTCCTTAGCTATGCGTAAAAGAAAAACTTTTTATGGTTGTTTTGTTTCTTCTTAATTTTCTCAATTAAATTTAATTTCTATTTTAAAAATATTAATTTAAGACGCGTATATATATATATATAACTCAGAACGAAGATTCTATTCCTTAATTTATTTATCAAAATATCTTTATACGTTTATATAATCATATATGTATCAAAATTATATTTAAATGATGCTTTTGTAATATAATTCTTTCAAACTCTAAGCCTTAAGAAATTAGAATAATAATAACTGAAAGGCCACATGAAATTCTTATATCTATTTTCAGCATTTAACGCAGAAAGAAATGAAGCATTATTTTCAAAAATGATTATGAAAATTTGAAAATAAAGTTTAAGCTCTAAAAGCTAATTATCATACAAAAGAGCACCTTTGAGAGTAGAAAATTTAAATTGTTTAAGTTATAAATATGACTTATATTTTCTGCATACTTTTAGGTTTATTTGCTAAATTGAAATAGAACATTTTTAAGCTTAAAAATTAATTGAAGGGTAAACAGTGTTTCTTAAAATATTTAATTTAAATATAGTACTATGCAGTGTAATTCGATAATTTCCGCATAAAAATAATATTGTTAGAGAATTATTATGAAAGATACAAGATTATCACACTAAGAAAAGTAATAATATTTATTTTTATCTAAAAATAATTATTGTTTTCTAAAATTTAATCAATAAAAATGATTTTCTTAAAAACACACGGAAGCATTTTCATGTAATTTAAAATAAGATATATTAATTTAAATATATTTAACTAACAATTAAGGAACAATAAGTGTGCGAAGTTCTATAAAAGTTTGGTAAATAAATGGAAGATCTTAATTAAAAGTATCTCATATTGTTAAATATGATCTATGTTTAAGAGAAAATTATTGAATAATATAGCTATGGAGTTGTTCATTAAATATTTATTCAAATTTGTGAGTTTCGAAAATATTTATCTTATTTTTCAATGTTATTTTTATCTGTTTGTAGTGCTGATGCAGTTTTAAAAGGTTTTCGAATTAAATTTACTAGAGTGAGTAAACTATTGTATGCTTACACTTTTTTCCAAACATTTGTATTAATTTAGTGGGAAAAACTACAATAAAGTTAATCAAAACAAGGAAAAAATATTTGCTTCAATCTTGGTTTTGGATTTTTGTTGGGTGGAATTTTATTTACCAAATCAAAGTTTCAAAAGACTACTTAGTATTCTAATTTTGACGACTTAGTGCTAAAATTTAGCTTATCACCCAGATGAGTTTTTTTACAACAAAATAAAATGACTCTAGTTATCAAGAAAAGAAATGTTTTGGGTTTTAATTTATTTTTAACCTTTCATTTTAATTAAAATTTTAGGTTTTTAACTTATCTTAAATATTTAAATCTATTTGTAGTTAGAGTAACCTCTTTACAGAATTAAAATTAACAACTTCTTTATTCCTCATTGGTTTAAAAATTGGAGTTGTTAATGTTTAAGTTGGTGCCCTGTGAAATGACAGCCAATTAAGACTTTACAGCGACATCTAGTGGTTGATTCTACACTAAGCATTGCTATTTCCAAAATAAGTAGAGATTTTGATAAAAGTCACCTTCTATGTTTCTGAATAACATTGATGCAATAAGGAAAAACACATCGATTAGATATTAAGAATACAGCAATTAAATGGTACATTATTTTGTTGGTTGTTTTTTAATTAAATTAACATACCACTAGATTTTCATAAATTAATATAACAAGAAATTGTCTCGATAATTTGTTTCGAGAATTGTCTTATAACTTATAGTGCGGTATGTGAACATCTAAATTACAAGCACTTTTCTTACATTGTCACTAATATAAAAGAAATGATTAATAAAGCTAAGGTCCATATTATAATTTTATTCTTAGCATTTATGAAAGTAATTAGAAAATATTATGACAGTTCTTTTGATTTTTAATTAAATGTACGATAAAATGTTTGAATTATTGATACTTTTATGCATACTTAACCATTTTTAGAGATAGATGCATTAATTCTGCAGATTAATGGACTTATATGCTTTGTCGCCTACAGCCTATTTACTAGACCTATGCAGGATCTGAAATTAGTAGACTAGAAGAAAATTTAACAGATAAATTATATTGGAGATATAAACAATTTCTTTTGTTCTGAAAAATACTTAACCATAAAAATTTCAGTTATTTCTAAAACTCATTAAATTTATTACAATTAAATAGTTTGCAAAATCATAAATAAGAATTCGTTTAATTCAAGTCACCCAGAAACAAAACGTCATATCTTTATTTATTAGGTTAAGTTATTGTGATTCGCTTTGGGCTATCTTTTTTTGCCGATTAAATGTCTAAACACAGACAATGCATATAAAATTTAAATAATGACCAAAATCGACAGATGAACTGGCACCCTTCGGTCCACGGTCACTAACCGATCGAAACGTAATATTTGATTGATTTGAATACGTTAAACGTAACCCTAAGGAGCTATTTGACTTCTACTGTTTTTTTCAACATGAAAGTTTTTGGTAGAATCATCAATCGAACTGGTTACTGTCAAAAGATGAAAAAGACGATTTTCTCCACAGAATTATAGCAGAAATAGCGCGTTTGTTAAGCCTGGCAAAGATTGATTTTAATACATTAATTTTATTAAGGATGTGAATAGATATTAGTGATTTTAAATTTTCATTGTAAAGTATAACTAAAAATATAAAATATATACATAATATAAAATTTACCCTCATCAATATTGGAATTTATGATTGTAAATTTTTATAAGAGAGGAAATAGAAATAAATGTAAACCTATGATTAATTTTTAAAAACATTGCTCGATGTCTCTCAAGAAAAAAGAAAATATTCGGTGTTCATCAATGTTCATGCATGACAGAAAATGCGAACTCTGTGAGAAAAAACTTTTTTATCATTAAGGCTTATACAAACGCGGCAAATGTTTTGTGACAAAAGATGCTCCTTGTTTACCGGAGGTATGTGTTATTAAATAGTGCGTTTATAGGTGGTTATTAAATAACGAGACTGACGCTGCGGCGGCAAAAGTGCGCATGCGTAGTCCGCCATTGACTGTCAACTGTTTAGCGTGAAGCCTTCTCTTCAAAATGCCCTAAGCCTCATTTGCGTATGTAACACGGTTTAGTCATAACCTTCATTTCCATTAACATTGTTATTTTATTTTGGTGAAAAAATGGTTAGTGTAATAATAGAGCAACGAATTGTTATTAAATTTTACTTCAAACTTGGAAAAACCGGTACTGAAACTTATAATGTACTGAAAGAAGTGTACGGCAGTGAATGTTTATCCCGTGCACGAGTTTTTGAATGGTTCAAACGTTTTAAAGATGACCGACAAGACGTTGAAGATGATTCGCGGCCAGGTGGCCCTTCAAAGTCAAAAACGGATGAAAATGTCAAAAAAGTTGCTAGGTTGATTCGGTCTGATCGTCGATTGAGTATTCGTGCAATAGCTGAAACTGAAAATATTGATAAAGAATGTGTACGGCAAATTTTACATGACAATTTGAACAATGTGTACATCAAAAGGTGCAAAAATGAAAAAAGTGTACATCAAAATGGTGCCAAAAATTCTCCTCCAAAAGCTCATTCAGCGTTATCTGTCAAGAGATTACTGTCCAAACACAGCATCCCATTGTTAAAGCATCCACCTTACTCGCCAGGCCTGGCACCATGTGACTTCTATCTGTTCCCTGAGGTGAAATCTGCATTAAAAGGAACAAAATTTAAGTCTGTGGAAGCTGTCAAAGAGAAAGCGGCAAGAGTACTGAAGAAGTTGACAAAAGATGACTTCCAGCACTGTTTCCAACAATGAAAAATTCGCATGGAGCGTTGCAGGGATAGAGAAGGGGTGTACATTGAGAAGGCGATAGTAAATAATTATGTATAAAATAAGATAAAACTTTTTACAACGACAGTCTCGTTATTTAATAGCCACACCTCGAATATATATAAATATATATGTATATATGTATATATACATATATATATATATATATATATATATATCCCTCACCATGGAGTATATTTATATACGTGGATTTCTGTATAACTTAACTGAACTCTTGTGTTTATTTTCTCATTATGGATTGTCATATTGAAACTCCACATTTTGACGTAATCATTTTACGATCGTTCATCGAGATATCTTGAAAATTTTATGTGGAACCTCAATTTATAAAATAGAGATTATTTGAATTTAATCATTCCTATATATATATACAGTAAATCCTAAACATTATGATATCACGCGGAAGTATCGTTAAAATTGCAAAATATGTTGGATTATTTGAGTACATTAGGAATAATTTACTTTTATAACTCTTTTCTAACATTTTTTTGTTCAGCTATTTTACACGTATATGTTATCGTCATAAGTTGACCTTATAAAACTTAAGCAATAACATAACAATCTGTTATTCTTATAAGTTAGATTCCAGATTAGTTCTTGCAATTATTCTTATAATATTTAGACTGTTGTGGTGTGATCCTGGGTGTTTATTTAAGCTGAGCGTAATCATTAAGTTTAACTAACCTCAACACATAATTTTGAATCAAGCCAAGGGATGACTTCGACACTCGAGCTTCATCTCCCTCTCCATGCAGTGGAGAAAGATCCAACCTGACGAGGTGTTTAATGAGTTGCACATAATATAAATATACAAATGTAATAAAGATAACTTTCTTGTTTAATTGTTAACAAAAATTGTTGTTTACCTTCTATTAGATTTCAGATACATTACTAAAATGAAGATGAATAAACTCGTAGCTTCTCACAACTGATTTATTTAATGATTTACCTTCCTTCCTTAATGTCGAAAAGGAAAAAAATTATTTTTATTTATATTTGTATGACGAGTTCTCAGATGTGATACATACTGTAAAATAGAAAGTTAAAACTACGTAATCAATTCAATAAATTCATTAATTCAAATCATAACCGGGTGAATATTCTTTTGTATAAAAAGGCTTATCAAATACGTGACTATTACCACAGCTCTTTGCTAAGAAATGCAGTGAGGCTTTGAATTATTATTTGAAGTTGTCTTTCGCATATATCCTCATAGTAGATTGCACAAAGATCATTACTTTTCGAGTGACTAACTTTAATTTGATAAGTGAAGAAATAAAAAATAGAGTTACTCATTAAGCAATAAATCTTTCCATAATAAATCATATGTTAAAATTTTATATTATTATATGATAGGATTTATTTCCTCGAAAAAAATTATTTCAAATTTAATGAAATCTTAGAATATATATTTGGAACTACATCATGTTTTTGAGTTTCACGAAATAGAAATTTTGCACACAATTTTTATAAATTAAGACTTCTTTTAAAGCTTACTCAGAAATGTAGTGAATTTCTTATATTATAACATGGTTTGAAAAAAAGAAAGAGAATAACAGCACTAAAAATTTTCAGATAATCAACTTGGCATGCAATGAGCTCTTACTCTGCAAGATTTCTTTAAAGTTCAAAGTAAAATTGAAAGCATTTTAGGATTTGCGAATTACCAAACTTTAGAAGGAAGATCAAAGATTTTGACTTTAAAAATTTGTGCTTAGTTTTAAACTTTGTTCATAACTTTTATCAAATAAATAAATCATAATATTCAGCATTCGATTACTTGGCACAATATATTATTGATATTTTCTTCTCACTTCTTATAGAATTATCTTTAATGAATTCATCAAATGTGTGTTTTATTGTCTTAGGATTTAAAAAAGTATCTTTCTTCTATATTAAGTGGTATTCAAAAATACTTGAAGATTGTTATGGGAAAGTTAAATAAAAGACTTGATATCATTGCATTTTATACAAATAAAATTTTAACAAAGCAAAATTAAATATTTTCTATTATTGTAATAAAATAACTGCGAAAATAAAATAAAGTAATTTATGCTAATTTAATGAAATTTTCATTTATTGATTTCATTTATATTTGATTTCCTTATATAGTTTTTTTCCTACATGTGGTTCATGAAATATTCTAATTACTGATCGCCGAAGAAAATTTTGTAATCTGAAAAAATGTATTTTTAAAATTCACGTGGTATGACCTCACTTATTTATAAATTTTTATTTATTCTTTACAGTATTCAAAATTTAGTTATTAAGGTAAGAATTTTCATTTAGGCAATTATCTATTAAAGTTATCCATTTTTTTAAGTAAAAATTACTGTGACTTCTCGTTTTTTTAATAAATTTGACAATCCTGCCTTTTTCAATTTCTTTGAATTAGAAAACATATGATATACGCAATATTTACCATAAAACTATGATATTATAAAATATCCTGTCTGATAGTAAATATTATCGACTTTAAATCTCTTGATGATACTTATGTTATGATGATATGTTTTTTGAATCTTGTAAAGTAAAACGAAAAAGTTATAAACATAAAATAAATTGACATACTAATTTAAAAAGTTTAAAAGTAATTTAACAATAAAAATAAATTAAAAATAGTTTAAATTATAAGTAATTTATGAAATGGAGATCATGGAAAAGTTAAAAAATAAATCATATTTTTAATTAATTGCTTTTTTAATTTTGTAATTTTTGAAGTTTACCCCTTTCAACACCAAATTATCGACAAAATTTTACTGCATCTACTTAAATCTAATATCATCCTCAGAAAGAACAATTGAAAAATATTTTATCAGTCGTAAAATATTGCTTAATATTTATGATATAGTTAACTAATAAAATATTTAGTTAAATACACAGATAATAAAAGGAATGAGTTAAATATTTATTTTACAAATTTGCAGTTAAGAATTAGAGAAAATTAGTTTAAATCATAAAAATTACCTTATTATTAAAGCTCGAAATTTTGTGCTTATTCCGTACAGCTTTTACAAACTAAAAATTTTTAAATTACAATAAATTAAATATTTGTACATTAATATAATTGAAAAGTATAATAATTTTCAATTAGTTTTTATTGATATAGCACAAAAAATAATTTACAAAGTGTATTTACCTATGTTATGGATTATATATTTGCCTAAAAATATTTCCTTATTATATATTATTTTAAGCAATAAAATTATATATAAATTATATATATATATACATATATATATATATATATATATATATATATATATATATATATATATATATATATATATATATATATATATATATATATATATATATATATATATATATATATATATATATATATATATATATACATATAAATAAATATTTTATGTATTTAATATCCTCCTTCTCAAACTTTCTTTTTTTATTATTGAAACGAAAATAACATTTTTTTATCAGCAGTATAGAAAAACAACTGTAAATATAATTAAGTTACTTGCTAACTTACAAATCAATGAAAAAAGTATATATATATGCGCATATTATGAAGTGAAGCATTTTGCTTATTTGCATTTAAAAGTATACATTTCTCTTTGAAAAAGATGTTTTATAGAAAGCCATGTGTGTAAGTAGTATAAATTAAATTACATATCATTTTCATACATTAACGAATAAATAATAAAATAAAGTGTTCCAAGAAAGTAGCACTTTTCAAAGTTTAATATTTAAAAGCGTTTCTTAAATCCTTATAAATATATATATATTATATATATATATATATATATATATATATATATATATATATATATATATATATATATATATATATATATATACGTATATATATATATATATATATAAGTTTTGAAAAGTTTTTACATATTAAACTTTGGAAAGTCTACTTTGATTTTTATTATTTATTCGTTAATGTATGAAAATGATATATAATTTAATTTATACTACTTACACACATGGCTTTCTATAAAACATCTTTTTCAAAGAGAAATGTATACTTTTAAATGCAAATAAGCAAAATGTTCACTTCATAATATGCGCTTATTGGGAATCGTATGATTTGAGAATTTTTATATATAATTTTTCGAAATGATATTTTATAATAAAGCCAATAAAATTAATCAAAATAATCTTGTGTTATTCAGTTATTTTGTAATATTGATATCATTCTTTGCTATACAGCAAAGTAAGATAAAATATTCATGGAATAATTGTTTTTGATCTTTACCTTTAAAAATAAATTGCATTTTTGTGGAAAATTTCACAAATTTCAAACAGAAAATTGTAAAATCGAGTAAATTAATTTATCAATATAATGAGTAAAATTAAAAAAATAATAATGAGTAAATTAATAGTAAAATATACATTACCTTACCTCAATGACTGAAATCATTTCTGTAAAAAATTCAAGACAGGTATTTTAAATATATAATCTTTAAAGCTTGATTTTTAAAATATTTCATTTTAAAAGTAGATAAAACTTATTTATTTTAAATTGCACTTAAAGCCTTATAATATTTTTGAGGTTCACGCAATATTGATGGATGGGCATGGATGTTTGTAGTGGTTTGGAATCCACTTTAAAACCGTAGGTCCCGGTCTAATTAGCCCTCGTGTGCAAAACATGACCGTTGAGCGACAAAAAAAACAAAACCAAGCAATACTGAAATTTATTTTAAATATATATAAAAACCTCTCAAAAGTTATTAATTTTTCTTTGTATTTAGTATTATATTTATCTTTACTTCAAAATTTTTACTAAATATATTAAGATATTTATTAAAAATTTTATTTATGGAGATTCGAATTCAACATTGTTAAATTTTTTAAAAAATTTACTTAAATTACCGAAATTTTAGTATTTATCTAATGTAATGAATGAATTTTCATAATATTAAATTACTGATTTTTAGTACTTATGATTCTATTTGTTATTAACTTACTTTGTATTTTTTGTTTTAGATTTCACTCGTGTATTCTGAATTATTTGCAACACTTTAAAAATACCCGATCTAAATAAATTTGTAAACATTGTTTATAATATGCTCGTAAAGGAAATACTTTAGGAATAAGAATTATTTTTACTTTCTTCCATACATTTTAATTTTTAATTTCTGATATTATATGAGTAATATTTTAACTTGGAGTTATATATTAGTTTTCAACTGATTAAATCCGTCATTCTAAAAATAATTGAATCATGCATAGTAACTGTACTATATAAATCACATTAAAACTGAAATTGTAGCAATCATGTATAAAAACAGTACTATATAAATTACATTAAAATTAAAAATCTAACAAAAATGGCAAACATAATATATGTTATTGTAGGGAATTTTGTTTTTAATCATAGCAGTATTATGAGAATATAAATTCAGTTTGTTCCCAAAATATAAACATTCTTTTACAAGACATTCTTTTTCAATTTAACTATAGTCAATGGCAGTGGAAAGAAAATTTCTATAAAAGATTGCTTCTTTTTTGAAAACCTAAAATGATGTTGTCACTGTCATCAAAATAATTTTTTTTCGTTTAAGATTTTTTTTTTAAATTTTCCGCACAATCGCACTTTTTTTAATACAAAAAGCCTTTCTTTTATTAAGTTCTATATATTTTTTGTAAAACTTAACGTGTTATATTTTGAATTATTTTGTAAACAAGAGATAATAGTTAGATTATATCTTTCTAACTTAAAAAAATTATCTCTGCGTTTTTATGTATAGAAACTTTAATTATTTTAGTTTCTGAAAAATTCCTGAAACTTTCTTGATTGTTAAGAATTCATCATGAACGATCGCATGATTAATTTAAATTTTTTCTCTATGTGGGTATTCAATAAAGTTATTCGATGAAGTTATTAAAAATTCTTTTCTATGCATTTTCTAAAAAAGAGGAATTTTTGTATACATTAAATAAGCTATAATATCGAAGAACCCCTATTGTTATTCATTATCTGAACTTATGAATATGAAATTATTTAAAAAATGAATTTATGTGGTGTTAAAGTAGATTGATTAAAGGAGTAGAGATGAATTTGTATTTGCAAATTCAGTTTATTTATTTAATAATTTTTACTTGAACTTTTGAAGAAGACTAACATTTCTATTTTTATTTTTTCAATAATTATTCTGAGTCCTTTTATATTTAAAAATTTTAAATATATAATTAAAAAAAATGTGTGAAATTGAAAACAATAGTTACATCATAGATATTTAAAAAAAATTCAAGCTCATAAGTTAATTGAATTAAAATTATGTATAATTATATTGTCTGCAAAAACTGATTTAAAAGATTAATATTTGAAGTAAATTGCACTTTTCATTGGTAAGGAATTTTAAATGCTTATTTAATTAGAATTTTATGTTCGCATTTTTTATTTTATTATAACTAAACATATTTTCTACATTTTACACTGAAATTTTAGAAACTTTAATCTAAACTTATATGTAACATATGAAAAATATAAATGTTATTCCAAAATTAAGAAAATTTATATAATATTACAACTTAAAAATAAAAGAAGCAAAATGCTGGGGGCAAATTTGATGCAGAATTTTACAGCGCAAATGAGATTTTACGCAATATTTTAGCTAAGATAATGATGAAATATGGAATATTTTTTCTTTTATAAAAAAGGATATACCTTCAGTACTGATTAATAAAATTGTTGAATTTTGTATTATGTAACCAACTGAAAATAATATCATCGTTGGAAAACATAAATATAATGTTGGATTTATTTCCTAAAATTCAAGTGATATTTTGAATAAAACATTTTAAAGTGTGTAGAAAAATTAAAATAAATACATTGCTCAGAAAAGCCAGAAAACTACGTTCTGTGAAAATAGAGCAATAGAAACAATATTTAATGATAATCATTTTAATTAGTTAAACGAAGTTTTTAAACAACAATATCAAGTGATATCGTATCTAGAAAATAAACCGATCAAGGTTTATCAAAAGGCTCGGAAGAGCCTGGCGTTTGACACAAACTCAGGACCAAGCTGGAGATAGAACCTATCATCTCATCTCCTTGTGGCATTAACAAGTGTAATAATTAATTTAGAATGAAATTGTGTTACTTCACAGCAGTTATAGCTTCATGTTTTTTAAAATATGAAACAACATGTTCACTATTTATATATATATGTTATCATTTATATAATAAAATATCATTAAGCACCATTTATATAAATGTTCAAGAGTATTTTTAATATAAACTGGCGATATCACTGATTAAAATCTGATAATCATGAGATGCTTCATAGAATGTTATTAATATTATTTTTCTCACAAATAATGTAAAAATTTTAAAATATTAACTCCTACTTTAAAATATTTAAAATGTTTAATCTGATCATTCGTCTTTGATATGAGTTATATCCCTTTGATATATGTAAAAAAATGTTTCCTTTAATATTTGTATTTGCTATACTTATGAATGAATTATCATTGATGATTCCATTGTACTTGACTGATATCATATAACTTTTAGCCATTCAATAGTTTAATTTATAAAATAAAATTTTTAATACATAGTACTGAAATTTTTCGCATTTTTCAATCAATAAAAAGAAGATGGAAATTTATCATTAACTTTAAAGACGGGTGACAAGAAGCACTCAACCATCTTTACAAAACTAAACTAAAATTGTAAATATAGAAATCATTAATAGATAAATATTTAATGGTATACATAAACTTTCTACCCAGGTATTAAAGTGACTAAAAATTCAAATGAAAAGAATTATAGAAGATTTAACTTGCTATTTTTGGTTTAGTTTTTATTTTTGCAATTTTTGTTAATAGTGATATTTTCAAACGCTTTATCTGTTTTACAATAAAAAAATTATTCCTTACGTTCACATATTTAAATGATTGAAGTATTATTTTGAAATTACTGAGACTTTGGAGCTCAAAATAACCCATTTTTATTTAAAAATATTTTATTTTGTCTTTACTATTTACTTTTATTTTTATACTTTATTTACTTTTATTTTTATACTTCATTTACTATTATTTTTATAATTTATTTACTTTTATTTATTTAATAGTTTATTTACAAGCGAACATATCCTCTACCATCATTCACGAAAATTTCAAAAGCACCTCTGTAGAACAATAAAAGCATAATTAAAGCTTTATAAAAGAGCTCCAAAATTTTCACTAAAAATTTTTACTTCTGTAAACTTAGGAACCCCATGCAATTTCAATTTTATAATTCACTTTCCTAATTTTGAGTTTTGTAAGCTAAATTGTATATAATACTATACATGTATATGAAACAATTTTAATAATATTCTTAATAACCTAACCAGTGATAGCCTTCTGTGGTTAGATTTTATGATCCAATATCTCTTTATTTATCACTATATACAAATGAAGGTAGATTCGTCCGGTATTTGCAATTTAACTTAAATTTTTTACTATTACAAATATCCAAACCCGTTATGGGAGTCGAATCCATAAACTGTTGGACTGAAAAACGAAACATTCATATGCATGTTCGATTCGATTTTCTCGTGAAGTTCCATTTCATTGATTGTGAAAGATTCCGTTGTCTGTAAGAAAATTTTTCAAATAATATGTTAATTGATAAGGATAGCTTACAGATTGAGTTTATGAGTTTGAGCTCTGAAGTTAAATATTAAGAAAAAGGCAAGATGTGTATTTTAGTACTGTAAAAATGATATTTTTTGATGATGTTGAACTTGCTGTTGTCTTATTTGTATTTTCTTTAAAAATAACATAATTGTTACTCTCATACGATTATTTGTACTAATCATCATCTCTGGTTGACAGTATACTTCGGTCATTATAAAAATGCCTAAAACTTTTTCTGTCTTTCAGGAACTTTGGATTCAACTCTCGAGTTCTACTAATTAAACATTCATGCATAAGCTCTGTCTTTATCGGCCATAAAATAGAAACTTGAATAGAAAGATTGGAAAAAATAAAATTGGAAAATAAGAGTTTGAAATAAAAATATCAATTTCAATTTAGCATTCAATAAATTTATCAATTTCAATTTTAATTAATTGACCAATTTTTGTTTTAAATAAAAAAAGTTATTAATTATTTAAGAATGTAATATAGTTTATTATTTATAATGAATGGAAAATAATTATTAAATAATGATAAAAATAATTATCATTTTCTATATTTCGTAT
Organism: Latrodectus hesperus; assembly: GCA_037975125.1. Lineage (NCBI taxonomy): Eukaryota > Metazoa > Arthropoda > Arachnida > Araneae > Theridiidae > Latrodectus > Latrodectus hesperus. The sequence continues at coordinate 72,890,083 of CM075850.1, read as the reverse complement.
CAAGGTGTTTAATATTAATTATCTAATACATATTGCCATATAAAAATATAAATATACGTAGTATTGGTGTAGATTTGTTGCACATTGGTAAGGAATAATTGTGTTCACATATAATAAAAACTATTTATTAATTTTAATTTTGTTATAGAAAATATGAATTCATAGAAAGAATTTTTAAGTTTAAATACTAATAATAAATTCAAAATTCAAAATATCTGTAACATTTATACTTCACGTAAGGATTGTAACTTTTTATAAAAATATAAAAAATAAATATCTCCCTTTTTTAAATCATTAAACTTTATTGGTATTTCTCACACCGTATAAGTATGTACTTGGAATTACTTAAAAAGCATGTTAAATATAGATTATTTACTATATAAAATAAAAATTCAATGTTATTTTCTTATAATTGTAAAATAATCTTTTAAATACAGTATTAGAATAATATTTTGTGTCTTTTTACAATATTAATTAATGTTTATTGAAACTTTTTATGTATAAAAATATTAAAGTAATCACACAGTTACAGAATAATTAAATCTTTATTTGATTAATTTAAAAAATTTTTTGACAAAATTCTCCTATTTTAGTGAAAAATATTACGATTTTTTATTTTTATTTCTTTTATGTAATATCAGGAATAATTTTACGTTTGGAAATAATTTACATTATGTTGAGACTTTTCCAAGCTTCATTTTATTAAAATATCTTAAGAATCTCTTAATTATTTTAAATACACTGTAAAATCAATTGTTTCTGAGAAACAATTAATTTCTCAGAAACAACTGTTTATCTTTTATAAAATGATAATATATATAAAATGACAACAAATAATGAGAAAACATAATTAATTAAATGTTTTCTCATAAATTTATCAACTATGTTTTAAATTAGCTAATAAAACGAATGAAATCTAACTTAGTAAAGAATAATTAAATTTGAGAAATAAAATAAATTATTGATGTAAACTAATTATGTAATAAGTCCACAAACGAAAGTGACAAATACTTTTTACAAATGTTTCGATAATATTATTAAAGTTTTATTACATGTGTATAATACTGTTAGATGGTATAAAAATTAAATTTTATAATGACACATTAGCTGCTAAACAGAACATATCATTAAATTTTGTTGAAGCTTCCCAGTCACAATATATGATTTGTATAGGAATATTTCTGTGCAGCTATGAGACTTTTATGTATAAATAACCGAATTAGGCTCAAGAAATTCCATACCTTTGTTCGAGATGCTATATATTCATTAGGCGCAACTTATTCCTAAATATGGGATTTCCGCAAGAAGGTTGCTTCACTAGGATAAAGAAGTTTCTATAAAAAAGGCTTCTCAAGTTTCCCTATCACAAGTAAGTGCGAATATCGTAAGCAATTCTTATAATTCTTTACCAATTCATAGTGATTTATTCAATTCATTAAATACATTTGCTTCAGTATGGTAAATAAAGAAACAGATGTTTCAAAAATATGTTGTTCATATTTAAAAATGTACTTAAATAATTAATATTTTATAAATGAAAGCAAATAAAAGTGTCAAATTCTATAAATTTAGTTGGAAATATTATATTATTTCACTCTTAATTCAGTCAGTAATAATGAATCTCTGAATAAAGGTTATTTTCAATATGCCTTACAACCTTCGGTAGAAAAGTATATTCATTTTCATATAAACAAAATTCTTATAATATATTTTAACTTATATTATTTTTGTAATTTACAAAAAAGATTTTTATGCTATAAGCTTGTATTTTGTAAATAAAATATAATTCTAAAAAATAGGAAAACTAACTTATCAAAATAATATAGATTCAAAACATAAAATTAAAATATATCTTAAAAATCATAAAGATAATTTCTACCAATAATTTAATAAATAGTCAAGAAAATTTTCTTTTATGTTTTTTGATTAGAGCTATAAAATATGTTGACATCAAATCTAAATTATGTGTATAGCAACTATGTCAATAAACTATGTGTTTTAAATATGTCTATAAACTTTTTGTATTAGGTACATTTGTGATCTATATATATTTGTAACTAAAAAAAATATTAATAAGAAAATTATTACTTCTGAAATTTTGATTCCTCATAATGAATTACACAACAGCTGATAATCATTGAGCGTTTTTAAACACATATCGAATAAAGTTCCAGTCTAGCAGAAAGAACTTTCATGTTTTATCTCCTAAAATTCAAACGAACTTAAGATTAAAACATCGTCGTTAGTCCAATGTAATTAGAATCAAATCTTTCTTACTCAATTAAATCCTGAAAAAGATTTATTAAAGATCCTAAACGAGTTAAAAATATGTGACACTCATCGAATTTGAGAACCATTTGCTTTCTTGAGAATGCAAGACTTTTTAAAAATCACGCCCTTGTGATAAAATAATCTTTAAAAATATTTCACTGATAGTGTGTTGTATTCACTTATCAAAAGAAGAGAAACTACGTTTATAATAAGTTTTGACGCTTATTTATATTTTTGCACATGAAATAATTTCTATATTCTTTCAAAAAATTCTGTATTCTTTTAGATTGTTTTAAAATTACGGTTGCTCCTTTAGTTACGTACGTAAAATCAATGATATTTTCCATCACGTAATTTTAAACTATAAATGGGATTTAATTACAAAATTAATTAAGGAAATTTGATTTAAAGATTAAATTGTAATGCATAAAACATAAATTAACAATTATTTAAAGTAAATTTAAAAAGTTACTCACGTGGTAAAATTGAACTTTTGCTCAGTGTTTAATCAGTTTAATCTTTAAAAATGAATATGTTCGATAAAATGCACTGATAAAGTTATTTCTATGCTTTTCTTTTCAAAGGGTTTACTTCTGCTTGAAATAAAGTGAATTCCATTAGAGTTTCTAGTAAGTTGTTTGTGAAGACAAATATCCAAATATAATTAGCTTCTTAATAATTGTTTTTAATTCACTATTCTTAAAAAAGGTATTGAAATAAAGTTTATTAAAAATTAAGATATAAAATTTTTCATTAAATGTTTCGTTTATTTATAAATATCTAATTTCTAATATCTAATTTTGGTTCGATATTAGAAGTTTTACTTTTATATTTTTTTAATTTCTACTCTCGCATATTAAAAAGATAGGTTTCTAAAAAGTTCGTAAACATATTTTAATAATTTATTTTTTATTAATCCGAAAGATCACAGGTGTAAATTAAATTAGAATCTCATAAAACTGTTCATATTATCATTTTGATATATATTTAAATTTTGCTTAATACTATATCTGAGCTTTCTCTTAAAAATATTTATCAAGAACTTCTAATTTTAATTAAAAAATATGTGAGACCAATACAATACACATTTTTATTCCACACTTTGGGATTTACATTTCATTCTTAGCAAATATCTTTGTGGAAAGTTTAAGCTAGTTCTCTGTTACACAACTATGATTTCACTTAAAAAAAGTTTTTATAATGCAAGTAAATAAAAGATATAATAAGAATGTCACTGGAGTTTTAAAATGTTTACCTAATTGAGTTTTTATATTGTATTGGATATCTCCTTTCCTGTTATGTTTGGCTATAGCTGATTTGATCACACTGTTTAATTAAAAATTTTTTTCTGTCAAGCAAGTTTAAATGGTTGTTTCTAAACTCGTTTTGCTGCTGTCTAACTGTATGCAGTTTTTAAAATATAGCCAATTATAAGCATTAAACGTTTAAGTTAGGTCTACAGACATTTTATATAGATTGCTATAAATTCTCATTTTATATTAGTTAATTTTTTATTTTTCCCTTACTGCCCTTCTTTGCTAACTTTGTGATTTGATAAATGACTAAATAGTAGGAACATTATCGATCTGTTTATGTTTGTAACTTCTTTATTTAAAAGTATATCGCGTGTTTTATTTGCATATGATATAAAATGATTTCTAACGATATGTATTTTTAAGAGTATTAAAGTAATAAAAAGATACATGAAAGCAAAGGAAGCATATTTATAGCAACAAATTACTATAAGAGAATTTGATTACACATTTTTTATTTGAAATTTAAGAAATATTAAAATATAGTTTTCCAATTAAGAAATCAACATAAATAATTTTTATTCTATTGGAATTTATGAATAATATTTTTAGTGCAATAATTCCCCCATAATTAATGGTAAGTTTTCATTTGTAAAAATATTAATTATTTCATTGATCATTTTTACTGAACAAATCTGTTTCAATGATTTCTGAATTTTTAAATTTAGATTTTTATGTTGATAATGCTTACAATTTTTAATCTTACATTGCATTACTTTTATTTTATTATGATCTAAATGAATGAATTATCTAAATTAGATAATTTTACTGGAATATAATTATAAAAGATTCTGGTTAGTTATAAATAAAAATTAATTTTTCATTCTTTTTAAATTTTAGAGTCCATTATAAAATTATATCTGCTTTGCAGAAAATACTGTGAAATTACTCTGAAACCAATGAAATATCTTTAAAAGTAAAAATTAGTAAATGGTTTTACAAACACCGAAGATTTATTTTTGTGACATTAAAAATTTTCCAGATAAATTAATAAGATTCTAAAAAATTCTAATTTTTTAAGTTACCTTGAAAATTTTTAACATTTTTTCTATAGGATTATGTGAATTACATCACTATAGTAAAAAGAATTAGTATTCTAAAGAGTAATGTGTAGCAGCTCAAATGATACTGCAATTGTAATAACTAAATAAATTTAATTCTTCAAGCATTTAAATAATTAATAGTTATAGATTCTTAATTAAAAAAATATATTAAGCAAAACAATATAAATCAGAAAATTTTGTTAACACAGAGAAAGAGGGAGAATATAGGATATATTAAAATAATCATAAATTAAGACAATAATTAAAAAATTTAATTAAAACAAAACAACTTTTATTAAACTCAAGTTTCACAATTTCAGTTTATCTTCGATATAACTATTTTTCATTAACTTGATTTAACATATTAATAAGAATTTTCTTAATCAGTTATTGAAAAAACAGACGTAAAAAATAAGAAAAGTCATTGGAGAAATCATTTAAGTTACTCGAACAATGAGATAACCTTTTTATCACTCAAATCTGACAATTTAATTCCAGTAATCTGTTAAAAACACAAAAAAGCTGTTTGTCTCTTTTCATAATAACACCTTGCGTGTAAATCGAGCACTTAACTGCTTTTTGGTTCATGATATTTCTCTCAAAAATTGGAACAATCATTCATGTTCGAGTTGTTAGGAATGGAAATTAATTCCCACCTAATCACATTTTTTAATGTAAATCTCGGTTACATAAGCTCTGCGTAAGTGCTTAGGATTGATTAAAGTTATCAAATGGAAGAAAATTTTAAATATTTTTAATTTCTGATATGTTTTCATTATTTCGTCGTAACAAAGGAAAATTAAAATCATTGATTCTTATTTTTAAAATTATTTCCAAAAGATATTTTAATGTGTATGCTTAAATAAAATAAATAGTATTAGGAGAAAACGGAATTTTATTATTTATTATTTTAGTTTTAAGTTTCAAAATATAATTATTAAACTTTTAAAATGAAATGTGTTTGTTATAATTCAGCGACAAATCAAAAAATTTAGATATGTTCTTTATGAGGTAGATCACCTGATTATGTTGAACCTGATTATGTTGTTGTTGTTGGAATGATCACAAATACTGAAAGGAAAAAGTTCCGTTGGTATAAGTTAAAGTGACGTATAAAACTATTTAAGTTATTAACCATCCACAAAACTTTTTAAATAATTTATATGCATTTAGGAAACATTTGAGCACTATTATTTATATAACTTCTTATGGCAACTTCACAAATAACTCACTGGGAATACGGAATACAGATATATTTTTATGGTAGATTCTAAAAATTTTATAAATTTAAATCAAAAATATTTTATTAATCAGTAGCAGCAATAAAACACATATTTCATTAGCTTTCTATGGTAAATGGTTCAGACTGCATAACACTTCACAACCATTCTGCTAATGATACTCGTTAGTAAAATGAATTTATCAGTGTTTCTGTATTGCAGAAACTGATTTAATAAATTCAGAATAAAAAGTATCTTAATTAGCACTAACAACAAGAATAATTAATTTCATTATATTATACTGATAAACGTATAACGTATATAGTTAGCCACTGCTGCTTTACAAATGATACTCAATAGAAGTATAGAGTTATCAATGTTTCTAAGTGATAAATTCTGTGAAATGATTAAAAAGGAAAAAACAAAAAATGTGTATGGTATTTTTAATGTTTTTGTATGTTAGATTCTGAAATGATTATGAATTCAAATCAAGGAATGACTTTGTGAACTAATAGTAGCAACAAGATTTTTCAATTTCACTAGTCTGCGATGGTATATGGATGGGGTATATAAATACCGATTGGTACTTATCAAATTATGTTCTAGAGGAATATGGAGCTGTCAATGTTTAAAGTATGGAGTTTTGATGTAGTTAGATGACAGATTTTGACATAAATGTAGTAACTGATAAATAAGGTTTATGACTATTTTAAAACTATGTTTCTAACATGTCCACATTCAATCGCAACAAGCATCAGCTTCTTAAACGTCTACATCATAATTTAAATTTAGATCGTACATATTCGCAGATGTTAGCAAATTTTTCTTATAGGAAGAAGAAGGAGGTTTGTAACGCTAGTTTCAATTTCTGGCAGTCTAATCCTTTTATCACTATTGAATCGATCTGAATGTATTTGTTATATACGTTTTTTTACTTGCAGTTCACCATATAAAATATTCATTGCATAAGATTTATTCAGAAACATGGATAAATTTTTAAGTGGTGGTATGTGAGCAGGAGATGGATAGTCAAGCATCAACAAGTACGCTGACAAACGTTATTCTGAAAATAAAATCAAAAAAATTGTTTCAAGCATTCTTAAATTTTGAGTTACCTGAAGCCAAAATTATATTAGCTTTGAACAGGATTAAATTATAAATTTTCTATACTAAAAAAAACACACACACACAAAGAGAATTTTGCGCTCATTACCATTTTTCAATATCCTATTTTTGTGAAGCTGGATATTCTGCGATGGCTTTTTGGTAGACAAAATATGGATCACATATATATATAGAAAAAAATTAAGGTTATATATTTATTTCTAGTATTATAAATTCCTTTGATAAATTTGGCTTGTCAAGACAGACCCAAATATTATTAAATTTATTTAATTTAGTAAGCTTTGATTTAGTAAATTGCTTTCATTTAATAAGTTAATGATTAAAAATTATAACAAAATATATTTTATTTTGTGTGTTTATTTGGCTTTCACTCTCAGTAAATTAATTTTTTAAATATAATTTTCTCTTGGATATGTTCGCGTCCCTCTTTTACTGTTCTCATACTTGATTGACTGAATTACACTGTTCATCAAATTTCGTCTGCATGATTAATTCCATATTTCTGATCAATTATTTCTTTGTGATTCTATATTTTCATCAAAATAATCAATATTATAAACCATTATAGTGGTTATCATAATTTATTTCCTAAAAGAATTTATATTTTCAGAATTTATACGTTTTTCCAAAAAATTACGAAATATGTAAGGAGATATTTAAGACAATGATCCTTCTTAGAAAAGTCTCGCATGTTATTGATAACTCACATTTTATGTTTTTACCATTTTTGATTTTGCAGATAGTAATAATTCTGTGTGAAGAAAATTCACAATTCCATTAGAAGTAATATAGTCAAGAACACATTTTCTAAATTATATTATTGTATCACACTAATGCATTATTATATAATTTACGAATTCATTGTCTATCAGAGATGATCAAATATCTGTTTGTGATTTGAGTATCCCAAGCCAATGTTAAATCCCAAATTTATTTTAAAAGTTTTTAAGCTGGTAGTTCTATTAGAATAATTCACACACACATATGATAAATAAAATAAGAAATAAGATTCACATGTAATTTAATTTGAATTACTCTATCTCTTTCAATTTATTTCTATTAATGTAACATTTCATTTTCAGATTTAGTTTGATTAGTTTCAAACTTTATGATGTCTAATATTAGTACTTCTATGCTTAAAAATTTATCACTTCTGAATTTAATCTGTTATTAAAGTTTTTAAATTTTCACACTTAGATGTATTTGTAAGTTAAATGTTAATCACTAAAAACATAATATTCCTATTTCATTAATATTAAGAAGGAATTATACATTTTACTTAATTTTTTACTCATAAATTAGTTTCATTTACATTTAATAAATACTTTTAAACTCAATGCATGAGTACAAATTTTGGTACTTTTCCGTTTCGCCGGCGCAGGCGATAAAATCGCAAAAAATTATACAACCGGGGCTAGAGGGAAATCTCCGCTAGTAAACTGCTAAGTTTCCAAAACATGTGAGGGCCTTTTATTGTCAACGACTTTATTTCGACTCCTTTTTTTCCATTTCATAATTTTATGCTATGTTGCTATATATACAAATTTAATAATTTCATGAAATCTCTTTAGAAAAAAACGGATTTTAAAAATATATCTTAAAAAATAATAATCGTAACAAATTCACATAAAAAATATGTAAAAAAATAATAATAAGATTTTAAAATATGCATCACCCGATAAATTGTAATCTAATATAATTAGTAAATAAATTGAGGCTCTGGCACCCATCATTCCACGCATAGCGTGAACACGAGAACAACAATTAAATAAATAAATTAAAAAAAATTATGTACACCATTATTTAAAAATTTTATGTGTATACTGTGAGCTGTTGCCAATTGGCGACTTAATATTCGCTTGGCGAGATTTGCGCCGGCGAAATGGAAAAGTACCAAATTTTATTATTACCGATGTAATTTAAGGGGCTGCTCAAATACTTGTACTAAAAATTTATAATCGAATAAAGATAGATATATAATCATAATAACATTTGTATTTTTAGCAGTGTAGGTTATGTAGGTTATACAAATACCTTTAATATACATACATATAACTTAAAAGCTGTTTTTAAAATATTATTGCATTAAAATTTGACTTACATTTCTTAGAAAAAAATATTTTGTGTGGAATTGGTACACAATAGAATTCTAAATTTAATTTTATTGTTGTGTTTTGGCTTAAAGTAGTTTTATGTAAGGAAATGGAATTTTTTGTTTAGTAAATATATTAGGATACGTAGAATTATATACAATTATATATATATATATATATATATATATATATATATATATATATATATATATATATATATATATATATATATATATATATATATATATATATATATATATATATATATATATACATATATCGATAGCACAAAAATTAAGTTAATAAGTGCAACTAAAAAATAATAAATTTAACCATTGCCTGAATTCCTACAGGGGGCGGAGTGGTTAGCATCTCTAACACCGAACAGTTGGTCCCGGTTTCGCATCCTGGTTTGAGAATAACTATTCCTTTCTTTCTTTCTCCTTCACTTTCGGGGTGAATCATCTTCACCCTTTGTAGAGCTGAATGTGGATTAAATTCTATAAATTGTCCACTTATTACTGGAAAAAATATTTCTTTAATTGAATGTGTTTCATTTTCGAATAATCTATTATTGCTTCTGCTGTCATTGACATACATAGGAACAATTAAAAAAAAGGCCGCCCAAAGTCTAAAAATCTTTTATTTTTTAAAATTTGTACATCATAAAAAGATTTCATTTTCTGTATTACTTTTGATTGCTGTCTTCTAAGACACAGTTTTTATTTAGTGTTGCATAAGAAAATGATAAAGATAATTCTCCGTCAGCAGAATAGCAGTGAATCGCATCTCTTGATCGGAGCAATTCAATCTCGGTACGTGACGTGTGTAGGATTCGACTGCGAACACACATGGGTTGACTTTTAATGAATGAAACCACAACTATATTTTGTACCAACGGATTTGGAGAGGTAATTTTTCATTGATAGAAGGTTCCTATAGTAAGAACCAATTATGATTGAAAAAGCAAGAAAATAATATTGTCCCATTCGAAAATGTAAAACTGTAAGTTGAAACTATTTAGTAAGTAAGAAGACTTCCACAGTTAAAGAATATGTTGATTACAATAGATTTTATATACATGAAGTATGGCTAAGTATAAAGTTTATTTGTTAAACCACAATAATTTATTCATGTCATGCAAAATGATATAATTTAATATACATAGTATAATATATAATTTTAAAGATTTACTTCTTACATACATTTTATCGCAGTTTTGTTTTTTTATCGCATTAATGTTTATTTTAGATAAATATTATTAAAAGCTTTAATTTATATGCTTTCATTGTTTTGTTTGAAAACTATGATGTAAACCAGTAGTTTCAAAAATGGTTTAAAAACAATAATGATTCAAAATAATTGCATAATCACTTCTTTAAAGAAAAACTGGAATAAATTATTAAAATATTAATAAGAATATAAAAGCTTTTTCTGGAACTTACTCTAGTTATACAATTCATTTTCACGCTTTGCAAATCTCTGTTGCAGTACGAAAACACGAATCTAAAAAAGTGTGGTATAACTTAAAATTATTTAAAACATATTTTATCCCTTTTCTACACAGCACTGGATTGTTTATGCAAATTTTAAATCATAAAAGAGACTAAACAGGACATGAAAAATGTTTCGTGTATTAACTGAATGAAATCTGGCTCTGGAAGTGACGATACAATCATACTTTACTGTGCTGAAAAACTGACTATAAAAATCAATAAGAAACGAAAGCATATGTTGGAATAAAATTTAAATCACTTATTGCTTGATTTTTAATTTCCCAATTGGTAATAAGATGCTTGAACGGGAATCCTAGATCCTAGCCTCCCAATATCTAGGTTTTAGCCTTGGCTTAGAAAGAGAAATCTTTTTCGAGTAATAGCAATATTGGTATTGATAGACAAGCATACAAATGATGATGATTTTTCTTTTAAAATAATGAGCAAAACGTCGTTAAATACTGTAAATTTGAAGTATTTTCTTTAGTTCTTCTTTCGCAATATTTTATAGAAGATTGCAATGATCTGATGTCAAAGATAACGTATAAAACGTGTTTAGATTTGCAACTTTTATTTCTTGAAACATTTAAAAACAAATCCTCATGTTTGACGCCACACTAGAATGGGTGCAATTAGATAAAACAGCGATATGCTAATCATTTTGTATCGTTATCTCCTCCCTTTCTAAACTGCTATTATTCAGTTCAATGATATTTTTACATGTCCATTGTTGCCAATATATCCTGATGATACACTGAAAAAAAACTATTTGTTGAGATACATGGAAGGACGACCACTTTTCGGTTTCTAAATTAAAGATGAGATTTGTGTCGAATTGCAAGATACTTAACCGTTAATGTCCAATTGATATTATATTGTATTGCCACAATATAATAATAAGATTTGATTGTCTCAAAAATATATTTTTCAGTTTTTGATAGTTGCAGTACTTTTGAAATGCATTTGGCAATACCCGTTCATATCAAACTTGTGTCCTTTGAAAACGAGGTATCACTTATTAATTTTCATAGTTTTAAGGACGCATTTTTTGTGTTGGTCTTTGTTTTCAGTGTCAAGCACTGAAAATACTGAATATACAAAAAATATCAATTGTTTTGCAGTAAAATTGTTTTTTACTGTTGAAGATTTAGTAAAAATTGATAGTTAATATTAAACATATTTTAACAGACATTTGGTACTTAAAACAATTTTTTGGATTTTAAAAAAATATTCTCTTATTATAAAAATATCTCTTATTAGATATGTTTTTGGAAGCATTTTATACTAAAATTTAATTTGTTTATTTGTGAAGGCTTCTATACACATTTTGAACATTTTCATTTTTGTAAAAATATTTGAACATTTCTGAGAATTTGTGAAATTTTAAGAAAAATATTTAAGTTTTCCAGCACTATTTAACATGCATTACATTACTAATATTAATTTTTAAATACATTATCAATAAAAGATGTCAACAATATTAAATAACAACCAAAATTAAAAAAAAAATTTAATAGTTTGCTGTTGTTTGTCAAGTATCTTAAGTTACTGAACTTCTCAATATCAAAATCTATAAAAATAAAATTTCTATTTTGATTGAATTATGTGTAAATATATTTGTACAAATTCAAAATCAATAAACTTTATCTCATAATAATTACTTAAAGGGAAAACATATAACTATAATAGCAATATATAAATACATAATAGTAATTCTATTTTATAAAAACGGGTTCCCGAAGGATCTCAATATATATTGAATATGTTTATGAGTATCAATATGTATCTCAACACACATAAAATGATTTTATAAAAAGTACCAATGTATTAAATGGAGGCTGAGAAGGAAAAATGAAATGATATTTGTTAACAAAATTGTATAATGTTTAATATCTCCGTATATTAGTTTTTAAAATAAAATTTACGTTTGCATGCTATTATTTAAAATTTTATTTGAAATATAATTTTTAAAATTTAATTACGATATAAGGTCTAAATAAATTTATTATATAAAATATTCATTTTAATTTATTTTACCAAAAGCACTTTTATTTGTTTTAAAAATAATTCTTCTGAAATATTTAGAATAATAGACTTTCACATGTAATCTTTAAGTATAGCAAACTGAAGTAATTTTCAGAAAGAGAAAAAAATTAAGGAACTTGAGAATTTTGAAGTTATATTTCAGAATAATTGAGCAAAGAATCTGGTTGGAAAAGTGTACTATTAAAACTTACCTTTGAAATACTATAGTATTCGTTGAATCGGAACTGAAAGAAAAGAAATAAATTTTATACTTTAGTTACAAGACTGTAGATAACATGGGACAAGTTTAATTCTCTTCTCTTTTTAACAAGTGATAACTTCTGGCATGAAAAAGAGATAAAAAATTCATTAAAATATTTTACTTACTTTTTCAAACTCTTCTTTAAGTAAAAAAGGTAAAAAAAAATATTTAAAAGTATGTTCCTTAAAAGCAATAAAATAAACTAAAGTATTTGAACTCTTATTTATTTTTCACTTCACATTTGTATTTATTTTTCTTATTTTAATTTTTGCATTTGATTCTCCTAAATGATTTTTAAGTCATAAAAAATAAGAAATGTGAGTCATAGAAAATATATTTATACAATGATCATAAGCTGACGTTTTATAAATAAAGAATAACTTCCCTAAAATGATTGGAAATATTAATTTTAAATATACAATTGATAATTTATGCATATACTTTAGTAGTGTAGATGAATGGTGTATGATAACTGTAATTAATTCTTAAATACAAATATTGAGCCAATTAACATAAATATAATAATTCTTAAAACGTTTTTTGGAAAAAATGAAATTAAAAGTAAATGAAGTTCCTATGAAATTCAATGGCGAAAGATTGAGTTTGGTTTTCTTCTACTACAGTAAACTTAAGGATTGTTGCATAAGAATCTTTTCATGCAAGCACCATTACTTACATCTGAGAGTAAAAAAATTAAAGTTAAAATGTAATATTTTATCATCGGCTTAGCTAACATACATTTAAAAAAATCTGTGAACAACGATGCTTGATAATTCTAAATATATAAAATTAAAACTATATGCTTATTTATTTATTCAATGTAATTAATTGAAAACTTATGTAAGTGGTCCTAGAGAAATGCAAGAAATTAAGGTAAACATGACTTAAATCTAAAGAATCTTAACATAAGTATTATTTCAGAAATAACAAATGTAACTTATAAGAAAAAAATACTTAGTCACACTCAAAAATAATTATATTTGTAAATAAGTTTAATAACCTTATTTTAAATTTGTTAGATCAGAACTTTAGTTGATTAGATTTTGAAACTAATTTTTTACAATCTAAATCTAAAACTAATTCTAAAAAATTTAAGGAAATATAAAAATTTGTATATTTTAATATATATATATATATATATATATATATATATATATATATATATATATATATATATATATATATATATATATATATATATATATATATATATATATATGTACAAAAATTTATATTCTGACATAACGCATTACAATATTATATTTAGCATTAAAAATCTTAATTATTAATATGTAATATGTGCACTATGCCTTTCTTTTTACACTAAAAATAATCTCAATTAGAATAAAATAGTTAATTTTGAAAAAACATTAATTCATGTTAAGAAAACTATATTATTATTAAAAATATGCTATTTAAACAAATATACATACATACAATATATATATATATATATATATATATATATATATATATATATATATATATATATATATATATATATATATATATATATATATATATATATATATATATATATATATATATATATATATATATATATATATATATATATATATAAATATATATATATATATATATATATATATATATATATATATATATATATATATATATATATATATATATATATATATATATATATATTATAATTATTATTATTAAAAAGAATAAGTAACTATAATGAAGCAGTGTAATAAAAATATTGAAAAAGTCTTTTGTGAGGAATTATGGTTTGATAAATGTTATATTTATGAATTTTGAAATGTGTACTTAGAAAATGCTACACATTCTTATTTTCTGAGATCCAATTTTTTATTTTATATTTTATTAGAATAACAATAGCTTTGTGTGTATGTGCCGATTAGAATAGATAATTTGCATCATAAAACGTATATTTACATTAAGCATATTTTTCAACATAATACAACCTGGTAAATATTTTCTTCACTATGTTGTAAAATTATTAAAATATTTCAGGAAATAATTTTAATTTTAATAATGATAAAAATTACTTCTAACAAATATAATAAATTAAATACATATTTTAAAGAATGTGAATAACTGTTTAATATTTCAAATATCGTATTTTTTTCATTGTATTCAGTATTGTTTTACCCAAAAAAAGTATATATCTAAGATAAGAACTAATTTCTTATTCTGTTACTAAGAAAATTTGTATCTTAAAAGATCTTATTAGATATTTCTATTAATAAAGTAAATTTGTGTACATAAATAAATTGCTCATGCAAACATTAACAAATAAATAAAATATTGAATTGTAATGTTCATTTTGAGACAAAAATGTTTATTTTGTATTGACTCACATTGCTTTGAAATAAGTATAAATATAAAGAATAATATTAAAAGAAACAAGTTGAAAAAGCAAATAAATTGAATTGAATTTTATTCTGATTGAAATAATCATTCTATTATTGTTATTGTCAGAATGACACAATATTTATCATTCGATACAAGTAAAAATGAAATTTAATTAAACATTTACTTCTTTTGTTGTTGTTGTTTGCTGTTTCATTTCCCAGATGGTATAGCTAAGCTAAACCATCTCCATAAAACCAAAAATCATTAAAAAGTCTAAAAATAAAGTAGCACTCTCCAAAACCTCGATATTTACTTCTAAATAACACAAAGTAAATAAAGCTGTTTTATATTTAATCAAATTATTCATTTATAAGAAATATTTTTAAGCAAATTTAATATAAAATGGAAATAATTAGAATTTTTTTCTTGATTTATATTTTAATAAAATTTTTTTGTCGTGGTACAAAAATTAATTTTATTAAGAAATATTAATTGAGATTTATTTAATACAGACAGATAATTACAAGATAAATAATTAAATTAAATATTAGTATAAAATAAAATGACTCTCTAATATAAACTTTTATTCCTTTTAAAAATTGACATCAACAAGCATAATTCATTTGTGATTATTTCTGATTTTGTGACTTTAAGTATTAATATTTTAATTATTACCTTTATTTTACGCAAAATACTCAGGATTTCCAAAGATAAACAAACGTTATCAGAAGCATGATATATATAACAGAATTTTTCAAAATTTGGAGAGTAAGAAATTAAGATTGTTTATTTTATCTTCTCGTTATGTCTAGCGCAAGAGAAGATTCTTAAGAATAACATATAATGATTTTGTATTGATAAAGAGGATGAAATCTTGCTTAAGAAGCATAATACAGATGCTTTTTTGCTATTAAGATGGAATATAATAGTGATAATGCTTTAAGATAAAAAATAATCTCAGGTACAGATACATTAAAAATATCTAATCAAAGTTCCAAAGTTTTCATTAAATTTTGCAGCAAATTTTAACAATAGTCCGTTTGCAAATGTCAAGTTGCATTCGGAATATCCTTTATACTTGAGAAGAATTTTCTAGATAATAGTTTCTTTTTCTTTAACTGAATACAGAAAAAATAATGACACAACAACTTCTTGAATCATACATAATAATTGTAAGCAAAAATAATGAAAAAGTTGTGAATCCTAAGGGGTAAAAAAGAAACCAGCTTAAAATTTCCGCAATTACAAAGATAAAATGGTTCAAGTTTGTTGGGAGACTAATTAGTTTAATTCCTACAAAGATAATTGTAGAATAAGAATAAATTTTTAATAGTATTTATTTTTTGAACCACAAATTAACTAAACCGGAAAATCCCGTTTTGAAAAAAACTGTCAAATTTATTAAAATTCTCTCTGTAATTGAAAAACTGTTTATAAAATATTTCTTCCTTTGCAGCAACGATTTTATAACTTTCTCTTCAGTGCTAGCCATCAAAATTTACCAAAACAAATTAAAAACATGTCCTAATAATCAAATAAGATATGAATGTGCAATATTATAAACAACAATTTTATATAAGTTCTATTTTTAATATATTATACCCTATTTTTTGTCTTTGCTAATCTAAAAAAATAAAAAATGATTATATTTTCTCCTAATAAATAAATAAATAGTTTAATAAAATTAGAAGAACATATTGATAACATGTTTAAAATGATTTCTAGAAGTGATAAAATCTACTTGTGTATGAGGAAAATAGATGAATTAATAATTTAATTGTTTCCAACTAATGTATATACCTAAAGTTAAAAATATTCATAAAAATGAAAAAAGAAACAAAGTAAAATATTATTTGATTAAATTTTCATTGAAATTTATTTACAAAAACACATTTATGCTATCGATATATACATTCCAAAACATATGTAAGAGGTGTCTAACCTCATACGAATAAAATATGTTTCATCTAGTTTGTAGATTGAATTTTACCATATCATGGCTTTGTTTGAAGTAAATTTGAAATCGAAATTTATAATAATAAATGGAAGAATTACCAGTCCAAAACCATTTTAAAAATTAAAATAATTAATGATAGATACATTGTACTATAGGTTTTCAAGTAAAAAAATAATGATAACGTATTTATTAAATAATTTTATCTTTAGTTACTTATTTATTGCTCGGTGTTCCATGTAGGATTAATAGCTATTTAGGAGGCTTTGAAAATTTTCATAACTGAGAGTATTTGCACTGATATTTGGATTTTGATTGATAGTCGTAGCTCTATTCAGCATTTATTTGAATGGTGGAGGCATGGGGACCGAACGACTTGGAACATCGTCCTGCTTTTGAATCACTTGATTGCTAATGTTAAGATCACCTTTCGATGTTCAGTGGATGTGTACGGTAATGAAACTGCTGATGGTCTGGCCAGAGAGGACAGCCGTAAGGATACTGCTCATGGTGGCTGCCTTACGTTTTCAGAGATCGCTATCCAGGTCAGGCAAGATGTCTGTTCTTCTTGGAGGAGAGCCACCGTGCATGAATAGTATGCGGAAAATCGCCCTGGTGCTGTTCTGGTTGAGATTGGATACAGGAGCGATCAGACAACTCTTGGACACCCTCGTGTACAGCGTCATGTGACGGGCCACAAGGTGTATTCCTTGAGTCCAAAATGCAAGTACCGTACACAACAAGCTGCTCCTACCCACATTTTGGCCTGCATTGGTTTAAATAAATGTCAGATATTCTTAAGCCTTGAGGCTATGCTGCATTGTTTGAAGCCGTTCGGCTCATGGACCTGGCTTGATGTTGCTGTCAACCAGGAGGTATAAGCCACAACAATATATATTTATCTAGTCCTATTTGAACCATTTGCAAGTTGTTTTTCAGATAATTTCTTCAAAGTTCCTAGTGTTCTTTAAGAGTCATATATATGGAACTTGTATTTCTTAAGTTGCAGCAAATTCACTTTGCAATGAGTAACTTGCATTCGTTATTGGGTTGTCATAATACAAGGTAAGTCAACCCGATTTATAATGCCACAAGTGAGTAGAACAAAAAAACTCTGAAAATATTTTATGTGTTGATTGTGGAATGTTTCATAATAGTTATCATATTCTTCTGTTAACATAGAAAGTTTTAACTAAAAGGATTTATTATTACTGAATTCTACTTGAATACATTTAAAACAAGTTGCTAACACATTTCATCTTATCCTTGAAATTGTCCGATTAATAATGAATTCCAATGGTTGCATGTGAAAAGAGAACAAATGAATATCTATCTGATGGGATCAATAAATAAAATGAAAGCAGCGTAGTGAGCTCAACTGAATTATGAGTGCAATTTAATATCAATCAGTGACGATTTTCTTTAATTTAATCTTCCAATATAGTCTTCCAATTTAATATCAATCACGAGCAAAAGACAGAACAACTTGAAGCTCTTGCATAATATTAGGTATGTAAACAAATATTTACATACGAATTTTTGATTAACTACTAATACATCCTGAAAAGTTCACATTGCATCCAGGCAGTAAACAAAGCATTGTCCTCTTCAACAGACAGTTTTCAAATGGAACAGTTGTAACATAAAAAACACGAAGAAATATTCTTTTTAGAGCATAATTTCTTTATTTGTTTCCAAATAGAGTTCTTGTAAATTGAAAACAAAATATATAATTCCTCTTCTCAGTGCATGATTTCTTATTTGTTTTTAACGTAATGATTGCATGAGATTGCTTTAAGTATCCCATGATTAACTTGTAAACAAGCTTCCATGAGAAGAAATCATGTCGATCTAAGTTTTAGCAAAATTTTGTTTAATGGTATTACATATGGTCAAAAATCTTTTACTAGTTACTCGTAATTTTTGCTTTCAGTAATATCTCCCTGTTTTATTAACAGGTTATTCGGTTAGAATTATGGTTTTCTTTTAAAGTATCCCTAAAATCTCTTCTCATCAAGGAAATACGAGGCCGAGTTTTGATCTTTGATGTAGGAGCACAGGAAGATTTAGAAAGTAACTTTCTTGCAATAGTATTAAAACTGCTTGGAATTGCCTGATTACCGTGATAAACCAAATCCTTGGACTTGTTTTTCATTAAACATGTTTTGGGAAGTGTTGTTAAAGGGAGTTTGTCTGCATCGGAGGTAAAAATTTATTCTCGTACACGAGCAAAATACATGCAGAATTCACGATGCATTCTATTCAAAACTTCCTGCACATTATAAAGGATTATTATGTGAGGTATATCATCTATGACTCACTTTATAAGCCTTTAATGATTTACTGAGAGATTCATGGGTTCTTAATCAAATAATATAATAATTAATAATTTTGTATTGTACATCAAGATCTATAGAAACATTTTTTCAAACAGGGTGAGTAAATTTCATCTGAATAAATCATCTGAATGTTTCGATATAGTTCTTCTTATTATTTCATTTTTATTTTCATTCATTTTTATATAAATAACACAAATTTTCTATCATCAAAAATTCACGTTAGGAAACTTTTAACTTTATTGATGTTGTAGTCTCAATGCTTCTTAATACAGTAGTCATGTTTCATGCTTTTCACCTTTCATTTATTGACTTCAATGTGTTCTACATTTACCATGTTCTAAAATTTTACTTTAATTTTTCGAAATAGTTGCCAATGTTCTTTTCTCTTCTTGTTATAAATATTTACTTAATGTGAAAAAGTAAAAACCAAAATAAAATTTTTATCATTAAAAACTTAAAATGCAAAGTTTACAGTAAAATAAGTAAAATGTGTTTTTAGTTAACATTTAGAAAATAAAATAATAAAGAAGAAAACAAAAGCAATAAAAATATATGTATGTAATTTATTAAATTAGTATTTTATGTATTTTAAAAAAAGTAAATAAAGACTAACTAAGTTACTGATTTTGCATTGATCTGATTTTTCGTTCCAATAGCTAAGCAATTCTAAAGGGATTAAATTAATTTTCTATTGATAGTATCATATTCTCAACAAATCAAGGTGCTGCAAAAATTGTCATACATATTTTATGTAATATAAATGCATGAAAGAAACTATGCTAGAAATCACGTTGGAGTCATGAAAAACACAGATCTTTTAAACCATTCCATTTGAAAATGGTAGAGTAAGGGAATGTTGACCCTTGAGAAAACGTCTATGATTTTCAAACTAAAGCAATATAGCTACACAAAGTCTCTCTGTTATCATTGTTCAGTTTAGAATTTAATAGTTTTTTGTTCATTTCAATCAGCATTATCCGTCAAGTCCAAAGTATGGTTTTTTTACTATTCTTTCAACACTTGATTTGCTTAAAGAGAACTTTAATAAAATATTTTTATATAAAGTGGAGATTTTTTAATGTAAAAATTCAGTTATTTTCGACATTATATAATTATTAATGCATATTGAATGCAAATTTAAATCTATATGTACTTTAGATTTAATTAATGTTTACAATTTACTGTATAATTTTCCTTAATGTTTAGAGTGGGTAAGATAATTTATAGGTACATAAGTATAAAAATAAGGTAAATATTTAAATCATAAATCACTATAAAAAGAGGAATTTTCGCATTTTAAATCATTCTGGATTAATTAAATTTATTAATGATTACACTCTAAAAATGAAATTCAAAAATATACGAAATGTATTTTTAGATGAGTTTGAATGAAAGAGAAATCTATAACTAATCATAAATTTGCTTAAAATATGGATCTAGACTGATCAAATGAATGATGAAAATCCATACTTAGACAACGTCTATGACAACGGAATACCTGAATTTATCTACCAGAATATTTAAACAGGTTTATTTGAGGATTAAACAATGGATTACTCTCAATTAATTACCTTAAAAAATCAGTAATTTGAAAATAATTCAATTATTACTCTTGATGACTCACATTAACATCTTTAAAAATAAATATTCTAGTTGTCTGATGCAGAAATAATTCATTAGAAATTGCAGATTTCTCGTTTGCCACTTGAGAAAAGTTACAAGCATCAGAATAACAAAGATACACATTTATAATCAATGATTAAATATAAAGCTTCATCTACTTAAATGCTGAACACAAAATTGACTCAATGACTAACATTACCCAATATCTCTTATAATTTCAATTGAATATATTTATTATATCAACACTTGAAAATTTGTAATCCAAACATTATCAACTATTTCAAAAGAAAATTTTAAAATTATTAACTGCACATTAAGTTATTTGTAAGATTGTTTTATTATCCATTAAGACATAATGCAAATATCATTCACATTACCACGTGAAATGGGAGTGACTTTACGTTTGTTTCAATACTTATTCCTTATAAATTAATATTTTTAAATTTGAGACTTTTATGACATACATTCCTAGTACTTTTCTGAATTTAATTTGAACAGTATTAGTAAAGATTGGATCTCTTGCGTATTATGAAACTGACTTCAACCTTCTTTGAAAGCATCATTAAGGTCAACTCCTGAAATTGTAGTAAAAACCAGCATTCAGGTCATATATAAATTCTAATATTAATTTTCAAAACTTTTGCAATAATTATATAACTGTAAATATACATGAATACATGAATCAGTAAGTGCTTTATTATTTTGAGGATATATTTACAACTATACTTATATTTTCTCTAATGTAACATAGTAAATTTAATAATTTTGGAAAACTTGTCATGTTCCAATTTAGGATAATAATATGAGTATACAAAATAAGCTATTCTATAATAAAGATATTATAAATTTAATATCACTATCATCACTATATAACACATTTCAATAATAAAAAGTCCTTATAACTAGCTTAATAAGTTATATAGATAGGGTATACCAAATAGTAGAGAACTAACAATCCTTAATATCATTGATATAGACAATTAATAATTAAGAGTAATACAATATTTACTAATGTCACTTTCAAAGTACTCGAAAGTGAGAAGGTGATTGTGTGTTGCTATGGTGATGAATGATAGAGATGAGCTCGCAAATGAACCACCTGGCATATGAACCTCTCCTTGAAATGGATACCTAATTATCTGTTCACTATATACAATGTATACTGTAATGTCTAACAGTATAATAATGCTTAAGCAATACCGCAATTAGTCTCTCTCTCGTTTTCACTCTTAAAATAATTGACTAATAATTTGTATCATTTTGATGGTTTATATATGATGTTTGATGAAATCCTTTTCATTTATGTTCCAAACTATTTTTCTATTCATTTGAAACATTGATTCAATTAAGTACTATCAATGAAATAACTATTATAAATTTTTTAGACAAAAAGTATAATACATTAAAAGAATGAAACATATTTACATTCTCTTAAAATTTTTATAGCGTAAAAAATTTATTTACATTATCTCAATTGGTGTTTTTATCATTATGAATTATATTATTTTGAGATATAAAGCACAAAAATATACTTCATAAAATAGTATTTTTTCCAGATTAATGTTATCTTATGGTTTTTATTTTAATCAGCTTCATATTCATTAAATATATTCGTAATTCATTAAGAAGATATAAATAGTTAATATGAAGAAGTTTATAAATGTCGAATGGCTCTGTTTACATTAAATAATGTAGGGAATAAACTTTGCAAAATGGTACAATTGCCTATAGGAAATTTAAATAATAATAAATTATTTTGCCAGTCCTCATTTTTTAGCAAAGCAAAACCATGTTCATGTCTCCAGCAACTCTGAGTATGTAGAGCAAACCCTCGTAGTGATCCCCCTTAGTAAGGTATTCGAGAATATTAATCGTTGATTGACAAGCAGTACACTTAGCACATGTAGAGAAAACTATGATTCTATCTTTGAATGTCATAGACTTTAGATAATCATTGCAAATACGAGAAATGATACGTTTTAAACTAGTATGAGAGATGGATTATTTATATTAAGAACAAAATTTTCATGAAAATCATACATAATAAAATATATAATCATGTATAACTTTAATTAAAATATGTATTAAAAAAATCTGTTTTTTATAAATTTTTCATAAAATTAAAAATGTATTAAATTTTATAAATTATCTAAAATATATACACGCACATATATATGCATTAAAATTTATGATACGAAACTAAATCATCTTTCAAATGTAAAATAAGGTAAAAAGAAAAACATGAAATATTCATAATTTATTAATACTTATAATAGTTAAATATTTTCTATATCAATTTATGGGATTGACGCATCAGCCCATCTACCAATAAGTTGATGAAAATATTGAACAATGTTTGTTATTACATATATATTATATATTATTTATACTTATTGATGACATTTAAAAACCTAACAACTAAAAACCTAAACGTTTTTATGAAGATTGCGCTACATAAAGTTAGATACATATAAATGCTATAAAATAAAATATAAGTGATGCTGTGTATTTCCACAATGTTTGTTTCTTTATTTGATCAAAATCGTAATGCTTGAATGTTCTCTGTGGAAAGCAATATCAGGTCAACCATTCAAAATGGTGACTTATTTTGCAATGTTCAAAGAATTCGCAATTTTCTGTTAAGCTGTTTTAAGTAACTACTAATAAACAAAAAAATATCGTCTCCTCTTCTTTGCTTAACTTTTCCAGTAGGTTGGATTTTTGTTTGGAACTCGTATAACGAGGAACTCATTAGTATCTCTACAGATTCCACAAAAGACCAATCGTTCTGAAAGCAATCTTCTAAATTTGTTTGGAAAAATAAAAATAAAAATGAAAAAGTAAAAAAGTTTTGTCATATTATATGATTTTCTTATCTCTAAACAGTAATATATGAACACATACTTTTCTCCAGAAAATTTTCCTTTAGCTTAGTGTTTTGTTGGTTAAATTCAACTGAAGATAATTCAAGATAATTCTGTCGTCTAGTTATAAATAAATACTTTTAAAGTGGTAACCTTTTTTAATCCTTTTTATCCTGTTCTTTTCGATTTGATAGTCTCATGTTAAAATTTTTAACTTTGCATCTCTTTCTTATCTGCTTTTAAACAAATATATATATTTTGCACACCAACATATTCTTTTTTGATGAAAGATTTATTACTTTCTTTTCAATAGAAAGCAGATATAAAGTGATAATGATTTTAATTAAAAATACCAAAGCAAAAAGATATGAGTAAATAATAAAAATCTCTACTCAAGCCGATGCAAAAAAATTTTCCATTACCAGTTATGAATAATGGCAATGGTCTTTAATTCGGAAAAAAATGGCTAATTATTGTAGACATAAATACTTGTATTTTGAACAATAAAATGAATTAACATATTTAAGAGCGTAGATAATAGAACATAAATTTGATACATGTATATATTTAGACATATTTAGTTTAATTTCAATGAACTAATTGCTTATTTTTTAAACTTAATATAGTTCCTGATAAATATACTTGTGAAATCAGTTCTAGTTTTTGTGCGATGTTCATAATGTTTTTACTTTTAAATATTAGTTCTTAAGTAAAATTTTCCAAGCATTGAAATTAAGATAAAAATTTAAAGAAGTTTTAAACCAATAAACCATTATGTTTATAAATTGTAGTTTATTGTAACAAGTATTTTATCATTACAAATATTTTCAGATATGGAATCTGTCGTCCACTTTTATCTAGTGACTGAAATTCATATATGGTTTGATTTGGTTTGACATTTTACAATTATTTTGCGTTATGAAAGATTTAAACAAATAACACACGCTGTTTGAAATAAATTCATAGTTATACAAAGAGAATATCTCCATACAAGGAGAAAACTCAAAAAATATTGAATTGAAGACAATATTAGAAGTACTAGCACAGATTTTGGCAGTTAGAGAAAATTTGTAACCAAAATGAAAGTGAAAAGTTCTCTAATATAAAGCTGTTTAGACTTAATACAGCAGAACTCCGAATCAATCAGCAACAATGAATGAGCTATTGGATCCAGAGAATTTTCAAGCAGATACGTGAAATTCCACTGGATGCCTTATCCTTTGGTTGATATTAAGTCCCGAAGAAAGGAAAGTGCAAGCTTGGGTCGACTTCGACGCTTGACCATTGTTCGAATTTGCGAGACTGTTGGCCGTGTATTGGGGCTTCTGTTGGCAAAAACAGAAATACATCATAATAAGTTGCTTAAGCACAAATTAGTCCTTGGCATTTATTGAAATTTTCCAAGAATTCAAAATATAAGATTTATCATTCATAAATTTGAAACTAACATGCAATTTATGGTATCTGTTCTTAATATTCCATTGCTCGATTTTAATAAATTTCGGTTTCAATACTTTTATTATAACTACTAATAGTTTAAAATGAAACTATGAATATTTTTAAAAATTGACCATTTTGCTTCAACCCAACTATTTTTTGACTCATTTTTTTCTTTTTATTGAGGTTAACTGCACGTTCAATTCTATCAAACAAAAAATGATATTATTTACAGATCTTCTCTTATTACACAGAAGCCTTTTGTTAGATGATTACTTATAAAAAACAATTCTACTTACTTTTCATGATTAAATATTTTTTTCTATTCTATTCTCATTTTAAATCACTGGTTATCGGCTTAGAATAAATTTAAAACCGGATATCCTCTGTTTATGATTATTAATTTATTACGGCATAATTTATTTTGAATCTCTAATTTATTGAGAGATAATGTAAACATTATCTCTTTCTCTCTTCAGATGGACTTCAATTCTCCTATGACAAATAATTTACATAAAAATTTTAATTCTTAGGCACAAGTACAGGGAATTCTGTTTCCCTTAAGAGTATTTTTTTATCAAATTCTCTTAACTTCAATAAAGTTTTCTTAAGTAAATTTTTAGTAAAAATTTTAAGTCATAAAAAATTAATTTAAAATGAAATTTATAAACAGTTATTTAGAAGGAACTGTGATTGTATTCAAACAATTTGGTATTGATCATTGAAAAAATAAGACATTCTAAAAGTCATTCATATATATATATATATATATATATATATATATATATATATATATATATATATATATATATATATATATATATATATATATATATATATATATATATATATATATATATATATATATAGTATATATATATATATATATATATATATATATATATATGTGTGTGTGTGTGTGTGTGTATAAAGTTCTTCGTAAGAGTTAAAAAGTATTTACTCAAGAGCTTTAACCGATTGATTTTTGAAAGCTTTGCTTGTGAATACCTTATGCATTCAGTGAGTCTAAGTTTGCCTTACTATTTTGAAAAACTTTAAAAAGAGGAAATTTTATCAAGATGTAAGTTCTCCTAAATTGGTTGCCGGAGAATTTAGTTCGTAAATGAAATATTCATCTTAGAAGAAACGAGAGAGAGCCTAAGGGAGAACTTTAAAAATTGAATTGAATGGAAGTGCAAAAAATTTCAGAACACTTGAGTTTTTGAACCAGTTAGTTGTATTTTATTCTTATTAAAATTTAAGTGCCAACCTTTAAAAATTATGGATCCCAAATGTTATGTAAAATTTAAACGTGATGATTAAAAAATGAAGAATTACTTATCATTGATACTCATTATAGATTTTATCACTGATTCTTATTATTTTTTACTTATTATTGGTAGTATTATGCCTTGATCCTTATGTGTAAAATTCCATTCTTACAAATTATAATTCAATCATAAGTATTAAAAAAAATTTATGCGATAAACGAAATAAATTTTAAATGATTGGAAAAACAAAAAGTATTTTTATAATTTTGATAAACAATTATTATTAGCATTTAATCTTGTTTACATTAAAATTATTATCTAAGCAGGTTAGTTACATATTTGTCTATCTGTGTGTGTGCGTGTGTGTATATAAACACATATTTATACAAAGTATACAGAACTGAAATTCAAAAGAGAAAGAATAATACAATAGAAAATAGAAACTAAACTTATGAAAAAAAGAAAAAGGTAATCTGCCGCAAGGCTTCTCATTAGAGTGATGTTTGGCAAAAGTTTCTTTCTGAATGAAAAATCCATTTTTAATAGCCGAAACATCAAAAGGAAAAAAATAAGAATAAAATAAAACAAAATTCAAATTCCATCGATTAAAATGTGGGAGTATAATAACAAATAAAAATATATTTGAATTGTAACAAAATCCTTTGTCAAATCTTTAGAGGAAAATATGTGTAAATTGAAAGCTACAAACTAGAAAACGTAAACTCATATCTGAAGTGAATGAAAAATGTTTTTATGTAAACAATGATCGAAATATGAAGATGCAATTAGATAGTAAATTAAAATAAAATTAAAAATTTTAAAAAATTTAGAATTATAATTTTAGAAGATATTTTATTTCTTAAGCGCTTTTCGATTGACCAACCACGTGAAGCTTGTAAATTTTTCTATTCTTTGGAATGAATGCATCCTTGCTAATATCATTCTCAAAGAAAGAATGTAATGAATCTCTTACTTATAAACTGTATATTTTTACAATCTTATCAATATGAAATGGAAATATTAGTTCTTTAAAATAATCAAAATATTTTCAAATTGCTCAAAAAATTGAAAGAATAATTCTTTTTCGAAAATTTAGTTTCAACTCCTTAAGATCTTCATCGAGAAATTTATTAATTTAAAGAAATGTCTTAATTATATTAGAAAAAATTATGAGTTTCAAAAGTTGAAAACTATTTTCCCACATTCCTTAAAAATTGTATCATATTTCTCAAATGGTGAGTTTTATTAATTATTTTTATTTGTGATCCATTCGAATTTTACTGAAACTTCTATTATGGAATTTTAACTGTGTTTTCGCTTGTTGTAATCTATTATTATTTTATACATATGTTGAATAATTAAGAATATAATTATTTATTCTGTTTTTTATTGTATATTTGAGGGTAATCCAATTTTTCATTTCTTAAACATAGTTGAAGACAATTTGATCTGTTTGTTATTTAATGTTTTTTTGACACTAGTGGGTTTACTAGCTTAAACTTGACTTAGAGTCCACAACAAATATAAATTCTTTAAGTTGGAAACGAATACATGAACTATTGAACGAAAGACATAGAATGTCAGCGTCACATTTGAATGAGCAATGAATTTTAATTAAAATGTTTCATATGGCTTTTCAATATTGTAATGTGTGAAAATTCTACCTAATTTAACAATTTTTTGTTTATATCTTCATAATTTATGATTTTTAATTTGACATTTATTATTTCCTATTGTTTCATAATTTTCTATAATTTTTATGACCAAATTTTACACGTTTTCGCAATAAACTTCTCTTTACACTCATATATAATATTCATCCTATTAAATTTATAACTTGGTTAAACACAGAAACAGTCACAGCATTATAATTAATTATTCTGCTTTTACAAATTTTGTGTTTTTTAAATTTTTCAAATTTAAGTTGAACAGGGGAGAAAATGTTTTAAATAATTAGTACAGCTGCGTAAAGCAGTAGGATATTTGAGAATGTAGTGAAGTACTTGAGAATATAGTTAGGAAAGTATTCTTAAAATGGACGTACAGGAATCGCGCGCAGTATCATTGACAATTCCAATTTCATAGAAATAGCTGTTATAATGCAGTAACAGTTAGGATTATTGATGTTGTGTTAATTGTCTTTTGCATTTAAATTTTTTAAAAATATGCGAAAACAAACATTGGATACTTGATTTAGTACTTAGATATTACCCTTTGGGCATTAAGAATAGCATTATTGTTAAACATCATATATTTCAGAAACAATAATTTTGCCGTATTTCAAATGTTTCCATGCGATTTGTTATTTAATTTTGTAACTGAAGCAGACACAAAAGAATGCATAAGAGCCCCCAAAATGTGTTTTTGCGTCAAATAATATTTTTCTCCATTATATCTCATGTTTGCTTCAAGTCATACCTTTAAGAAGCCGAAAATTAAACAGAATTATAATTATTTCTTGTAGCTTACATGGAAACTGAATTTCGGAGCATTATTTGTATCATAAAAGCAATTGTCGAAAGTGCTTTTTAACTAATTAAATGTTATTAACGTTGTTAAATTTAAAATATGCTGCAAAATTAGTTACAATGAACTTAATAGTTTGACAGGAAACCATAAATTTAGTGTAAAAATTTTAAAACAAAATTCCATGGCAAATTATGAAAGGCATAAAATTTAGAAGTTAGAGCATGCTACAAATTTTCTATTTCACACATTTGATATAGTTTGGAATTTTGTTGCAGAGGAAAGTTTAGGAAGATACACTTTTTAAGAAAGTCATAAAATACATTTTATTAGAAGATAAAATGTTTAAATATTTACTTTTCTAACTATATTAATCTTATAATTATTTATAGTTTGATATCAATTTACATTTCAGTTTATATCCAAACACATAAAATTAACTTTTTTGCTTTTTTAAGTTTAGAGTTTTAAAAATACAATTAAAAAATTTCTTTTCATTTTAAAATATACTTTAACCAACAGTTTTATATAGCACTACTTTTGAAGTGCTTGTACCTAAACTTTAATTAACTCTTTTGTTATTTGTCAGTACTCGCGGGTTTCTATAAAATGCTCAATTTTATTTCCATGAACAAATTAAAAATGAAATGATAATTTACTACTAGAGAACTGGTAGTTTTTGTTGACTCATATTCTTTTTTAAAGGATAATCGAGAAACATATAATATAAAAACAAAATGAGTAAATAAATTGTGAAACCGAAATATAGTGTTTATGTTTAACTTAATATATTTTTCTTGTTAACAGATAAATGTAAACATTTTAAGATAATTTTGATTGAGTGAAATCTTTGTAAAAAGTATATATCAAAATAAATAAATAAATAAAACTGAAAATTGAAAAAATTGAAGTCGTTGTTTATTCCTGAATTCGAGCTCTTAAAAGAAGCCCATAAAGACCTTGCAAATATTATAACTTGAAGTGCACTAGATTTATACATTTTAATAAAATGGAAATAATTGTAAAATAAAATAAAAATCAATTTTAACTAAAGCATATTTGAATTAAAATAACAAATTCAATCCTAATTGCAACTATTAAATTATTTAAACAAAGGGAAGTCTGTTCGACAATCAATTTAAAATTCATATTAGCAAGCTGTGCTGAAAATAATTTCTTATTGTTCTTATAATCTATTTGATAATGATGACTATTTTTACACATTATGTATTTTCAAGCAAACATTGCAATGCATCAAAATTGTGGTTACACTGCGACATAATAAATAAGTTTTGAGAAAATTTAAGAAGTTTATTTTTTTTTTTTATCATATTTTAGAATAGTTTGTACTCAGAAATTTGGCATAGATCTGTAACTTGAAATGCATTTCACACAGCTTCCACCTTTCAAGTTTGAAGTGGAAGTTGAAGACATTAATAGTTGAACTCTGAATTTGAACTAATAGTTTGGAATGTGTACATTAAGGTGTTTTATGATGAAATGGGAAAAATCAACATTAAGTGGCGGTGTAATTATTTTATATGAAGAATGAATTAAAAACTGAAATTGAATATGAAGAATGTACTAAAATCTGCAATTTATTACATTTTAATAATAGTTCTTTAGTATCTTTGGCAGATAGTATGTAGAAGTCCAATCATTTTTATTCTGTTATTGTCCAGCTACCTTTCAGAAATATGAAATATCGTGCTTAAAAACGTAATTTATGATTGATGGAGTAAAGTTCTTCCAATCTCTACATGACAGTCTCAAAGTTTTTTAAAAAAATTACTTTGTGCAGTTTTATCAAAATCTGCTTTTAAATGTCAATTAGACAATTTATATATTTGAGAATAAATCACATTATTTTTTAAAGTTGAATTACCAAAAATTTAATAGCTTATAACTTATTACTTATAAGTCAAAATAATATGATAATATGTTAGTAAAAAACATAATTAAAGCCAAATATGCATTATAATGATAATAAAATGCTTGGTAATTAAGAAAAAATATAATGTCATAGTTTGCCGTCTTAAAAATGATTAATTATTGGATTATATATTTGACACATAACTTGTAATTTTTTATCTCATTAACCAGAAAAGGATTATGAAAACATTTTGGTTTTATCGTTCTGAATTAAAGAAAGTTTTTTTCTTCTGTTAATGAAAGCTCGTAGCTATTTTTTTTTGTATGAAAGCATACATTTTCCCTTTACGTCTCAAAAGTTAATCATCAAAACTTCTTAACAAATTTAATCCTTAGACATTGTCTTTGTGGCATAATAAAGCATGACGTAATACTGTAATGCGATTTCATCAAATGAGATTATATTTGATACTTTCACCGCAGGACATTTTTTTAAATATTTTTATAAACATGAATAAAAAAAGAAGAAAATAAAAAAAACATTCATATTTTTATTTGTAGGTAACAAATATTTTTCCACTAAAAATGTATTCGCAGCAATTTAATCAAATACACTATTTTTTAAAAAGGCATTATTTAAAAAATTAAAATTTATCATTTTCTTCAATAAAGGTTAAGAAGCACAGAAGTTGAAATAATAAAATGACTTCCTGTAAGCATTTTGCTAAATTGTTTTGATAAGTTGTGTGGTACATTTATTTATAGTTAAATTAAAGTAATTGAGGCTAATAAAAAATAATTTTATTTTAAAAATGGTAGCTAATGCCTATAAAATGTCCCATTTTTATTATACATAATTTTCTGTTATAAATAATGCAGTGATATCTGATAATCGTTGCCTTTAGTTATAAACATTTGTTTCTGTGTTTTTGTCATACTTTAGTTTTTGGGATAACCTCCTTTATAGCCATATTGTCCACTGACAGAGTTACATTTCTGTAAATATTTTCACAGAAGTCTTCCCTTCTGACATTCATTTAGAATCGTTTAAGAACATGAGTTCAATCAATTTTCGTGTAATTTCTATATGAGAGTAAACTTATGCAAATGTCGCACGTAATATAAACCAGGCGTTTGAAGAGAATACTGTGAATGACTGGAAAGAGAAATATTAATTAGAAAATCTTTAATTTGGTGAACACCAAGAAAGGTCCAAAATATCTGTGAAAAATGATGTTTTGAAACCTGTATCAAATACACCAGGGAATTGCTATTAGGTTGAAAATTGACCTCACAGCAGTATTGCAACACTTTCTGAAATTAGCAAGGTAAAAAATAAAGAAATGAGTGTTATCATTTGGTGGAATATTACTAGAGCAATTCACTACTCATTTCTTCAAACTAGATAGAGATTGCAATTCATATAAACTGACAGTACAATGATGAGATGCATAATAAATTTGAAATATATGCCCATCATTTGTTTGTTAACATGGTCCAATTTTACGCCACTAAGATGGTTGGTCACATATATCGTAAAAACAGTTGCCATATTAGATTATTTATGCTATGACATTTTACAGCTCCAGCTTATTTACCATGCCTCTCCAAATTTCTGTTATTTTTTCAAGATCTTAGAATAGTTTTCATGGGCTAAACAGTTTGAAAATGAAAACTTTCTGAAAAATTCCAAATTATAATTTATTTATTATAAAAATAAAACTTTCTTTAAGGCAGATATTTATAGATTGAAATCTCGTTAAAAATATTTTGACGCAAACGGCTTACATTTTGATTATACAAATACACAAAGCAATTTTTAAAGGTAGTTATATAATTTTCTTAAAATAAAAAACGTCACACGAAACAAGTTAAAAATTAATATTTATAACATTTGCAAATAAAGTTTGATATTGTCATATTTTTCATATGTATAGGAATTAACTGGCTAATACGGTTCTAAAAGGAATGAAATAAATCAGAACATCAAGTTTAAAATGTATTAAAATTCTAAGATATAATAAATAACAACAACTGTATCATACAATAATTATCAAGATAACAGATAATAAGAAATAGTGTTAGAAATATTATTACCCCAAAATAAGATATATTAACAGTGTTAAAGATATTATAAAAAAACAACAAATATAAACAAACAATATCAAAAAACTGTTGCAGGATTTATTGAGTGTGAACAGTAATACTCGTACTCAATATAGCAATAATCATTCTAGATTCTTTTTTAGTGTTTGTTTTATTGTGTTATTGTTTTCAACTGAAAAATGCTTCCTTGTATTCGTGGATCCACTTTTACATTTTAGTAAGCATATTGTAATTATTATGCATTTAAGTGCTAATCTTATAATTTTATATGTTCATATAACTTCATCGTGACTTGCATTTTTACTGTGATAAAATTATATTTAAATTAATTTGAATAAAGCAG
Organism: Latrodectus hesperus; assembly: GCA_037975125.1. NCBI lineage: Eukaryota > Metazoa > Arthropoda > Arachnida > Araneae > Theridiidae > Latrodectus > Latrodectus hesperus. Next base: position 72,856,617 of record CM075850.1, on the reverse strand, counting down.
GCATCATAGTAAATGAGTCTCATTTATCATTATACTAAAGTCAAAATAACAGAAATATTAAAAACACTACGTAAAGAAATGATACAAACTAATATTCAGAAAAACATCAACCACAATGGTCTGTCAAATCAATCTATCATCAAGAAATCATGAGACAGAGAAGTCTTTCCATCAGAGAATTCTCTGTTTCTTCACTTTTTTATTGCACACAAAAGTTTTTCACAGAGAAGTCATCATGTGAAGAAGAATTTTATTAATTTAAAATTACTTTTTGCCATGGATAAATTGATACAATCATCTTTAAACATACATACAAAACAGAACACAATTGTTTAAGGTCATGTTATTATTAATAAATTAGTAACAATACGAGTATTATTTTCTTTTAACTTACGATTGCATAATTTACAATATTGTATAATTGAATTTAAAAAATCCTCATTTCAATTAAGAAATATATAAATTACTTCTTTATGAATAAAATTTATGTCATTTAACGCATTTTTAATAAAAGGGAAACATGTAGACAGAGAAATGAATTTTATCAATAGTATTTAAAAGGGAATAGTAACCAAAGATCTTAAACCGTAACCCAAATGTATATATAATTTCTAAGATCTAGCTAGTTTTAATCAAACTGAATCTGGTAAACAATATGAATAATTTTGCTTTATGACTTTTGGAGAAAGACAAGTATTTTGCTTTCTAACATCTATATCAAGGAATGGAGGTGAAGCTGATGTTGAGGTGGAAGCTGTGCTCATCTACCATGCAATAGCAAACCCGGGAAAATGTTTGATGCAGAATATACACATCAATGTGAAATAATAACCATATCCTTTACATTAATCGAAAAATATTTTGTATTCACATTTTATTTACTACTTTTTTTGTATGTTGTATCCACATCTAAATTTCACATTCCATCAATTTGAACTCTAATTCTGAATTTTCGAAGTTACTGATCTAATTCATTTACTACACAAAATATGAGGATTTTATTTTTATGAATAAAAATGGGGCAAAACTAATTAATGTGTAATAAATATTATTAAACATATATCTTATATAAATACATCATATATATTAGAGAATAAAATAAGTTTATATATAATGATTATTTATGTACAACAATCTTGTTTAATATCTATCAAACAAATTGTGTTATAGCATACAAGTTATATAGTATTTGCTTAATTACTACATACAAATCCTTAAATATGAGAATTTTGTATATTGTCATGGAAATAAATGATTGAGATGGATAGAGAAATGAACTATTTCGCTTCCAATCCTCAATTCAAAATGTATATCTAATTATCTGTTCCACCTCCTCAATACATTATAAACTGTACCCAATTAATATTTTATATAATTGGATGTTTATTTAAATACATTTCCAGTTTTCATCCAAATATTTCTGTATCAATGAAGATTTTTTCCCAAACAATTTTATTTTCGAATATGGTTGTTGAATCACTCAATTCACTGTAACGACCTTACTTAAAAGGGAAAATGCTGAATTCTGTGAAGTATATACAATTATTTAAGGATTTAAGCTAATCGTTTTATTCAAAAGTATTAATTAAGTATATTTTAGATTTAGGTTATAACGTCATTTGACATTTAGATAAATTATTTAGACACAAGAAACAGAAGCGATTTTCAAATTTTGTTGGGATCGAACACTCCATTTTTCGCAGGAAAGAAGACTTTTTACTCTGCTTCATTATTAATTTGTATTTTATCATGATAATTTCCTTTCATTCTAAATTAAGTTTTGTTGACATTTTGATTTTTTCCAAATTATTCATTATTAAAACCAGATGCTGATTATAATAACGGTATACTTTTTGCTTACTCTCTTACACAAAATATTTCAAAACTTAATAACTACTTTAAATTAGCAATTTTTTACCAAATATTCTTTTCCAATGCATGAAAACAAAAGAAGTAAAAGTCTTATTTGGGAGTTGTCACTGCACTATAAACTGTTTTCCACATTTTCAATTTAATAAAAAATATTTTATTTCATAATTTCAATTCAAAATAAGAATCAAAATAGGAAATTGTATTTATTTACTATGCAGTATATACACTCTAAATAATAAACTGCTTTTAATTAATTTTATGAGATAAAGTTAAGAAAGTTACAAAACAGTAATGATAAAATCAAAATAGTCAACCGCACAAACGATAAATTACTATATTAAATATGTTGGAAATAAACAATTCAAAATTTCTTATTTGCAATTTGTTACGAGAACTAAATTAAACTTTGTAATAGTATGTGTTGATCTGCTTAATTATTTAACAGTAATTTTAAAAATTAGAGGTATAATTATTTAAGAATTTTTTTAACAGAAAACAGAATTGCTACGATCATTTTTTCTCTTAATGTTTATTTGTTCTTCTCAAGAGGGAGAATTAAAAATTGTTCTTGTTCTTTTACACTCTACTATTAGAAAAGTCATTGTATTTACTGTTAAATACAATTATATACTTTGCAAACAGATAATTGAACATTGACATATTTAATATAGATATTTATTTATTTCCTTGTAATTATGGAATATGGAACTGCGTGAAAATGAAATTTAATCATATGATCCCTATAAACTACATGAAAATAAACTTATTTAATTATTTTATATTTACCAAGTAACATAATTATGAAATAAGTAGAACTAATTCTTTCATTAAACTGAGTTTTATAATAATTTTCAATAATAAATAATTTTCAATATAAATTGAAAATAACATAATATTTAAATTGAGTTTTCAAAATGTTTTATGATTATTTTTATTAGAAATGCATTTTTTTTAAAAAATATAATTTTTTGTATTAAATTTAGACATATATTTATTATTTCCGTGAAATGCACCAAGAAAATAGAAACAACTAATGTTACCTTCTCTATTGTGATTGAAAATTTTTCCATTTTTTCATAAGATAAGATCTTATTTTTATTGATTTATTATCATAAACACCATAGATTATTACAAGTAAGATTTTTGTTATAAATTAATTTTTATTAATAGTTTTATAACATAATATTAATCCATAAAATAAATAAATATTTCAAAAATGAAAGCAAAATCAAATATAAAAATATATTTTTAAGACTTTAATTCCATAGAGATTGAAAATAATGACTAGTAAAATTAAATTATGTACTTAAATTATAGCGATATAGTATAACTTGAATATAATTTTAATATGATACGCATTTTATCATATTAAACAGTATTACTCTATTAATGGATAATAAAATTACCTGTTTTGTGATAATCCACCTACAAACTCGTAAAATATAATCTTCATGTTCATCTTTGCTATTTAAAATTTGTTTTAAATTTTCATCTATTGTAATTCAATATTTTACCTGAATTTTATATTTTTATCTTTAATTTTGAGTAATTATTATAAATATTTTTAATAATTTGTTAAATATTTATATATAAAGGTAATAAAATAATGGAGGAATTTATATGATATTTTTTTTTGTGTAGAAGTATTTAGTTTCAATGCTTAAGATTTAATATTTTTACTGCATGAATATGAGAATAATTTAATAATTTTTGTAAAAGCTTGACATTTTATGCGTTATCTTACATTACATTTTTACAATGAAAATAAATATTGATAAAAATTTAAAGCTAATAAAAAGTAAAGCAATGATCATGAAAACAAAGCATGTATATAAGCAATTTGGTAGTCAAATAAATAATTGCAAATTCAGCAAAATAAATATATTTTGATTTGAAGTAACAAGAATAATGTTCAATTCAGTGGGCTATAAAGCTACTTCCGATAGCTACACACGGTTGATAATACGGTTAGGAAAAGAAGGTGATGAAAATGGGGATTAATTTAATGAAATTAAAATTTACGAAATTAAGTGAATAAAATTAGTAAAAAAAGAATTTTTAATGCTACACCTACAAACACATCAATATCATGTATAATGCTAAAAATCAGATAACAGTAACTTTTATGAATATGTATGAAGTACATCTAATGTTAAATTCTTTGTTATCAATTTCATTTCTATTTACAAGCATAATTGAGCAAAAGCCGATATAATCAATATAAAAATATTGTTTCGTATTGTAAAATTATATATTTTTATTTGCCATTTAAGTTGCAGGTGAAATAAAACTGTCAAATAGTTCATATAAATTAATTAATAAATTATTTTCATTAATGAAAAAATTATCTATAATTGCATTATTATTAGATAGATTTGTATATTCTTTTTAACGGGGTTATTTAAAGGTTTTAATTCATAAAAATTTTAAGGTTTTGAACTTTTTCTGTGAATTAAGTGCTAAAGTAAATGATCCTGTATTTAATTAAATTAAAATTAATTATTGCTGGCAATTTTTTGATTAATTTATGTTTGAAAATATATTAATTTTATCATTTATTGCATTTTCACGAATACATAACTAAAAACTACGATGGATACTTTTAGCTACTAAATCAATACAGAAAAAGTATATGAGAAATAAAATACTTGGAAAATATGAAATCACAAACAGTTGCTAACAACCGTAATCTTTCTTCATTTTTGTATTTTAATAGTTTACTGTTACTTTCTTCTTATAATATTGTAAGTTTCTAAAATTACTATTGCACTTTTTAATGTATCGTGTTTCACTCATAATTATTGCATAAAATTGTTACGTCTTCGGATTCAAATAAAATTACTTTAAGGAGTTTGAATATCACTTACGGCCATTTTTAATTTAGTGATTTTATAAAAACATTTTACAATGCGATTGTCAAATTTTATTTGCGAAATTTTTTATTTCATAACTTTGGGTGTATTTTATTTTCTTGTAAATACTTAAAATATCAAATTTTAAGATGAAATACATAATGAAAATTCAAGAAATGAATAATATGTATAGATTAATTCTGAATCATTAAGTGATGAATGCATACATCATCATGGTAACAATTCATAATCAATATTTTTTACAATTATCAAGCAAGGTACTTTTTATAATTGCTCAAACAATAGTGAAATAAGAGTAAAATAATGTTTGTTAGGTTTACTTTCACACAAATCACTGAAAGAGAGAAAATATTTACCTACTACCATAATGATGTGCAATAGAAGAGGACAGAAATGAACTCCTTTGCTTTTATTCTGCAACTAAAAGATAACGTTTAATTATCTGTGTTCTGTATCTTCGGAGACTATCTAATTATTCTTTAGAATAATTATCCATTAATTTTGATGTTACTGGTAATTAATGTCAAACTATATAATAGTTTTTCCCTTTTGTGTTACGAATTCTGTCATTTTCGAATTCTGGTATCGATATTTCTTTTGACATCAAAAAATTCCTATTCATCATATTATTAAAATAATATTATGTTCCTGAGATAGAGGGTGTTAACTTCATCATCCCAAATACAAATTTTCCGTGTTTTTTTTAAATTTGACAAATTAATATTAAAGAGGATGCTATATAATATATTCTTCAGTAAAATAGAAAATTTGTAATTAAAAATTCCTTCCACTTGTTACTTTTTGGTTATTTTATTGTATTTGCAATGACTTCTATCAATATATTCACCAATTATTTAAATTTGGCATGTGATCCTGTGATAATCAATGGATTCATTTTAACAAATTTCATATCATAACCCAAATAAATCCTATAAAAGAAGAATTCTGCAGCTACTGGTGAGCCAAGGCCTTCCCATGAACTTCATTCCATTCTGGTGTATTTTTTGCACAATTGATTTTTAAGTAATTACTCTTAGGATCTTAAAATACTCCTTTACACAGTTCATTAATTTCAACCTAGTCCCCAAAGTTGTATGACTGAAAATTTTAAATGTTAATGATAAGGGATCCATTTGTTATATGCATCCCGCAAATTCCATACGACTTATTTTAACGAATTTGATAATATCTATATCCTTAAATAATTTGTACAATTCAAAATTATGTCTACTTCTCCATACTTCATCTTCCTTTACAGTATCAAATAGTTTTCTCTAAACTTTTCGTTCAAAGATAGATAGTTGTTCTGCCAGGAATTTAGAAAACGTCCAAGTCTCAGATCCATAGTTCAGCACAAATCTGATGAGTACTTTATATAATGGAGTTTTAATTTTTCTTATGATAAATTTAGATTTAAAAAAGTTACGTAAGTCATGAAGATACCAGTTAGTTGCCAAATTTCTTCTTTTAATCTCAATGCTCACATCGTTTTGAGCACTGATATTTGAGCCCAAATATAAAAAATTATTATTCAAATTAATAAAAAATAAATTCATTTCAATCTTATAATTCTCAACCTTTAAAAATTTAAAAGACCCTTGATCCTTAACAATTGACGTGTATTTGGTCTTGTCTGTTTTAATAATAAAATGATTTTTCTGCTGTATTTTTGAGGAGGGAAAACATTCCTTTAAGGCAGCATTCCTAAAGCGTGTTATGATCACGATATCATTAGCTTAAGAAAAAAGTTGGTCAAATTTTGTAAACATACCTTGCAAACTGTCCATTCCATGTCAAAAAGATTGTATTATATAAAATTAGAATATTAAAATATTTTGGAAAGTTCCGATATCTTCAAAAGCATGTATGCTAAAGAAATCTGAAAAAAATAGATATTTTCAGTTTAAAATTCTATATGATATTCAGTGATTAGAGAGATAGTTCTAAACGTACCACAACAAGAGGAGAGTCTGACAGTATTGAATTTTTGAGAGAAAAATCTTGTCCAGAGTCATACTGTAAACTATAAAATTTGATATAGATAATCCTGTCTAAATTACAGCCACTATTGAACAAAAGGAAGATGGGTGTTGCAATATTTTTGCATGCAGAACTCTCATGATAGGTGATTTAAAATTTTTCCAGGGCTACCTTTGCATAATGCCTGAATATGAATCTTAAATTATTTATGAGAAATTCTTTTGAAATATAATAACATGGGATATATGTTAAAAAGGAACTCTACATCGATTACCACGTTGTCCACTATGTGGAAATTAAAGTAGGATGACTTGGCTTATCTCTTTCTAAAAGATTTAGTTTAACACAATTAAAAGTTATGATTGTCTTTAAAAAGTCTTTTTTTAATTCTAGACATAGAAAAACTAAAAATTTCTGTGCATCTTCCAAAGTTGTTAACTGAAAATGACATTAATTCATCCTATATTATTGGCTTATTCTTTCAAAGATTTCATACATGATTATATTTTTAAGATTATCGAGATAAGGTACTGTTTTTCATTTTCGAATCATTGCACAGTATCAATTGACTCATCTCATATGACGTCAAAGTCACATGTCCAGTTCCGTCGCCGGTTTGTTTTTTGTTTGTGTACTGGCTCCGTCGCTTAAGCTCTTATTAAATTTGAGTCTAATAGTTTACAAGAAGTTTTGCGCTGATATTTATTTCGTCATTTTGTCAATTCGTCTCCAATTTGTCATCATTTTGTCTGCAGCTGTCTATGATAAACATTTTCCTAAAACTAATTTTTTAAAAAGTTCTTCTGTTCAGTTAAAATAAAATGGTGGAAATTTGAGCTACTTGATTATTTTAACAAAATGTTTGGCGACTGGTGATGATAAAATATATTCTTCTTCTACCATTTATCACAACACAGTTCTAATGACAAACTTCTTTTGGTACAATTAAGTTCCACTTTTTTCGTCAAAATGCTACTGTTTTCTTTACTTGCGAAAATTAGAAAGCTTCTTTGAACAGAAGGATTTGAAAAAGCGGATATATACAACGATTTTATTATAAATTTAAAAAGAGCATTGCTATCAACTTGCTGCATAAAATTAAACGGTGCACAAACATTTACGAAATTCAAATACGAATATGCACAACTATAAAATGCAAACAATCTACGTTTGGTATTTGCCACGTGATAAATACCAAATGCAGAAGCACCTTCTATTTATTCCATTGTTCAATAAGGCTACTACGAAATAAATTGAGTATTTATATAAAGTTATATGCCTTTATACAAAACACATCATGTCAAATCAATCATTACATAAATGAAACCAAGAATATGCCTTTAATCAAAACTTAGTAAGTATTTCTTTGGCTCTTAGAACGGTGAGGTAAGTTTAAGATATTTTAAAGATGATATATTCTTTTATCTGAGAAATATTTCGGTTCATAAAATTATTCAAAAGAGAAAAAATTTTTTAAAAAAATGACAATTTAAAGCTTTAATGGTGGTATAATGATGATATACGTGTTCTTAATGATTTTTCTATCTGGTAATGCTATGTATTTAGCATATTGTATTTCAGTCAGCATAACATCTATCGCTATGTTTACCCCATAAATTTTCTTTTTTTTATGTCTACATAAATATATCTCAATTGCATACATTACAAATCTCTCCTAGAATATTATAAGTATATATTGAACATTTATCGGCAAAAGAGCTAAGCGTTTTTGAAAAATAATAATCAGTGTACGTATGAATGTTACATGTGAGCAGCTAGCACAATGAATAATTAACTTGACGAAAATGCTGCATTGAAAAGTTAAACTTTTTAAAAATAAATAGATTAGTAAAATAAAACAAACTATTGGTTAACTAGTGGGTACAGCAGTTGTGTCTTATACTTTTCTACACCTTTACAAAATGGTATACTTTTAAATAAATTGCTAAGTTCTAGTTTCCACTTAGTAATAAATTTATTTCCTGAATTCATTGAATGGATATAATTCAAATAATGATGGATCAGTGCACAATAAAAAGGAAATTTAAAATGTAGACATTATAGAACATATTAAATTATCTTCAAATTTTAATAAATTAATATTTTTTTTATTCTTACAATTATTATTCATAAAATATAGAAAGGATTGCAAAAAAAGCTCATATAGAAATATTTTATTAATTTGAATTTCCCTTGAAAATAATTGCTTGCCGAACACTTAGTCAGACTTATTATACTATTTCTTATTTTATTGTTATCATTTAAGGAATACAATAAAATTTTCTGACAAATGAATGAAATATAAAAAATGGATTTCTCATTTGGAAATCACTTTTTAAAGGTTAGAATTTTCTCAAAATATCGTCATGAGCTTTCTAATGGCTCTAATGGCATGGAATGATTTCTTCTAAAAGAAATACTTAAGGAAATACTGTAAGTGTTAGAATTTCCTTTAGACGCAGGATTCTTTCTTATATACTGGATGAATTATCACCTGTAATTTTGCCTACCACTAACATTGGACGAAATTCTTTGGCCTATTGGTCTCCAGATCTCTCCCTTGTTAAAAAGGATTTTGTCTTTGATTGCTATGAGATAAGCCCACCTGCGCTCTTCATCTAATGCGGTTAATGAAGTGTACACATACTTAACGGCATAAAATGAATAACCCCGTTTCTGTTATCCAAGCTTAGTTCGTTTACACGTCTAACCAGATAAATAATATTTTTGCTGCTTAGGTCGGTAATTGCTTCAATTATTTCCCTACCCTTGTGTGCATCCAAAGTGCTTGCATATTTAATCATTTGATAATCATGGAATGCTGTGTACGTACAATAAACTCTTTATTTTCTCTTCTTTATAGTGCCGCCATTTTATTTGCTGTGTAGATATTTAAGCTTAGAATAATTTTGGTAGCGCTTTGTGCTCTCAAGGCTCAGGGCTGTGGTTCGATCCTGGGATCCTTGACTAAGCTTTTCATCTATTTGATTTGGTGATAAATCTGAGCTCAAGCATGCTTGGGAACTAAACATTAGTGGTTTTACGTGAGGCTGACCACCTACTCGGGACATATGCTTCACATCCCAGGGCCATCAATCAAGAAAACTGATAAAGTCATTGTAGGCCTTGGCTCCATAGATACTACCATATCAATGAATTTAGTTTAATTTTTAGTATAGATATTATTTAAATAATATGAATCAAATGATACTATGTGTGGGAAAATATGTATGTATATGTGAATGTTTGTATCTTAAATTTATTTATATGCATCTGAATTTGACTGATAATTAATTATTTTTAAATAAAAAGAAGTTTCTGTTTAATTCTGGGTCCTAAAATTGAATTTTCCCGCTTATTTTTACACAGGACTTAAGTTTAACGTTAAATACAAAAATAATTTTTTACCACGTATTTTTTACCTGAAAGAACTAAATGAAGCACGTCAGAGAATTAATGATATTTTTGTTTTCTGTCACAGAATACGTAAATCAGGAGCTCATTAAGTAGTCTTACCACTCTTAGCGTTAATTTATCTTAGGATTTGACATTTCTGATGCGTGCCATGATATACTTTCTAATTAAACTTGAAATCATAGGTATAGAAAAAATTTTATACTAACAAAAAATTAATATCTTTATTTAATTTCAAATCAATTTGCCTGATGATGAACTTTTTTACAATTTTTCTTTGCAAAATATCTTTTTAATGCCCGCAACGATTTCTTTGGTATAAATTACTGGTTTCTGAAGTTAAGTAAAGATTCAATGTTTAGCTTTTCTTATTGGATTTTAAACTTTTTTTATATTTTTAAGCACTTTTGTACATTTTAAGGAAATTCTTTTTGTAACAGAAAAATTGTGACAGAGAATGTATAAAATCAAACAGTGTTCTTACATAAGTAATTTTTGCAAGTTGTAATATACTTAAGAAAATTTTATTTATAGGAATACTTTGTTATTAATTATTACTGGCAAATTAATAAACATGGTATTGTATTTTTTTATAATATTCAAGCCATTAAAATTTTATGTATTTATATATTTTCATTATTAATCTGTGTGTATATGTAGTTTATCTTAATGAAATCTATTGAAAGTCGTTAACAGTATGAAATAACTTGAGGCTGTATTTTAGTTTGTTAATTGCCTTATGGTTATATATTTTGTACACAAAATTTCATGTGATTATTACCTCGATTCTTAAGACGATTTACTACTAAACTCTGCGGCACAAGAGCTCATGTGGTTCTCAGCCAACAGTGCCCATTTCCTGACCGACTGGCCCGGGGGTACGAAACATTTGTCCCGATTAAGTCGTCAGCCTAACGCTAAACTACCAGTGTTTTGTTTCCAAGCATGCTTGATACTCAGTTTATTGATTAAAGAGATGAAAGGCTGAGTCGACCTTGCCCAACCCGAGGATTGAACCTCGGACCTGTGTGTTTTAAGCGTAAAACACTACCACTGAGCCACCGGGCTTAAGACGATTCCTAACCACTGTTAAATAGCCACACACACACAGAGATGTGATGGTAATAGAACTCACAAATTCTACACAAAAGATCATTGCACAAAATATTCAACTGTCGTTTCGGCAGATAATTTTAGAAATACAGAGTCTGAAATTTATAGAAACATTATAACTGATACTCAATAAAATCATAATCATACATTAAAAGTGCAACAATAACTAAAATTAATTAAAAAGTGATAATAAATAATTAAAACATAGTAAAACATTTGAATATTAAAATTAAATTTGATTTAAACTTGCAAAGATTTAATGTGAGATGATGATGATGAGATTTAATATGAAAATATGATGTAAAAAACAACAGATAAATGATGTTTCTTTCTTACCCCATCTTTAAAACTTGATTCAGGTTATTATTATGTTGCCCATAAAAATGTAGATATCTTTTCATATTTTATCATTAAATTTGATTGTTATTAATAAATTATATTTTATTAGATATTTTTACGCAATGTATTACTACGAAAATCTTACTTGTCAAGTCTTAGCAATTTAAAAAAAACTAGAAAGATTGTTTTCCGTTTAAAAAATTTATGATTCTGTTATTTTCCACTGTGGTAGAAATATTATTTTTCTTATGCCCGGATGCTGGGGCAATACAGATCAAGATAAGAATCATCACTGATTTCATCTCTTAGAGTGGACCACCTGCTGATTGTATCTTCGTAGTTCCGACAATAGTTGAATCTTTGTAATTCCAAAATCAGAACCATAAGTAGAACCTCAGGCTTGCTCTGCCACTCCCTGAGAATAACTTCACTTAAAGAAACACTACGCTTTCGAATTATTTTGCATGTCCCAGTTACTATCAATGAATACGACGAACCTTCTGTTAGGTCAGAAAAAGAATTCACTAATTTTTATAAAGAGAACTACGCCTTTCACAATCTTGCACGTAGTACAAGCATAGCACTTTCTCTAAGAAATAAACTGAAAATAAACGTAAAAATTAAAAACACCGACTTTATTTTGCATCACATGGTTTTTGTAAATTAATCATAATAATTTTATAAATGTAATGAAAACAATAATCTAATCATACAGGTATTATAAAAATAGATTTCAGTCAATGACGACACAAAGCAAAACATTTTCGAAATGTAGATACAAAATTATATGATTTAAAAAAAATTCATGTATACTGCTAAAAATCAGATAACAGTAACTTTTATGAATATGTATGAAGAACATCTAATGATAAATTCTTTGTTATAATGATAAATTCTTTATTACTATCAATGAATACGACGAACCTTCTGTTAGGTCAGAAAAAGAATTCACTAATTTTTATAAAGAGAACTACGCCTTTCACAATCTTGCACGCAGCACAAGCATAGCACTTTCTCCAAGAAATAAACTGAAAATAAACGTAAAAATTAAAAACACTTACTTTATTTTGCATCACATGATTTTTATAAATTAATCATAATAATTTTATAAATGTAATGAAAACAATAATCTAATCATACAGGTATTATAAAAATAGATTTCAGTCAATGACGACACAAAACAAAACATTTTCGAAATGTAGATACAAAATTATATGATTTAAAAAAATTCATGTATACTGCTAAAAATCAGATAACAGTAACTTTTATGAATATGTATGAAGAACATCTAATGATAAATTCTTTGTTATAATGATAAATTCTTTATTACTATCAATGAATACGACGAACCTTCTGTTAGGTCAGAAAAAGAATTCACTAATTTTTATAAAGAGAACTACGCCTTTCACAATCTTGCACGCAGCACAAGCATAGCACTTTCTCCAAGAAATAAACTGAAAATAAACGTAAAAATTAAAAACACTTACTTTATTTTGCATCACATGATTTTTATAAATTAATCATAATAATTTTATAAATGTAATGAAAACAATAATCTAATCATACAGGTATTATAAAAATAGATTTCAGTCAATGACGACACAAAACAAAACATTTTCGAAATGTAGATACAAAATTATATGATTAAAAAAAATTTCCTGATAATACTTAATAAACTCAAATAAAGTGCTTTGGCTCTGTGATAATTTTTTTTTGTGAAAAACTTCATAAAAATAAATTGAATTAAAATAAGCGCAAAATATTCAATCAAACGAAATTTGAAGGAAATGCATTTGACAATTTAATGATTGTAATTTATTGACGCTATAGCATATCACCGGAGAAAGCAGTTTATTCACCCTTGAAATTTTACCTCTCTTGTTAAGTAACTCTCAAATCACTTTCTGGCCAATGATATTTCTTGCAGAAACAAAATGAAAATTCGTGTTCGAGCACCCATGAAAATGGGAAATCTACACAGTTGGAATAGTTATTAGACTGGGATTATAAATATTGTTTTGCGATAGGAATATTGATTTATGATAGCAAGTTATACTACTTTTAGCGAAGATACTTTTATTTTAGGCAATTTACTAAATATATTTGCAGTTTGTGTACTTTAAATAGAAAGAATGGATATTTTGCTAGTGATACCATAGATTATTTGTTAGAAGCTGAAGCTTTTTTCATATGTATATGTTTTACTTTGATGAGAATAATATAAATTAATTGTAAAACCAAAGTTTTTAAAATAAGATTCTGATTAGTTTTAGATAAGGCATTGATTAGTTTTTAAATTATGGTGGGTATTTAAGAACAGAAGTTAAGCAATTCTTTCAGAAAAAATATTTTAAGATTTTTCTTAAAGAAAATGCATATTTTGTAAAATAATGAATAAGTAATAAAATCAGAAGTTCTGAAATTAAATTTAAATGGAATTAAAAATTATTTAAAATAAGCCAAAAAATTAATTTTATAGAAAGAACTGGCTTGCCAAAGTTAAAAATTTCATGACTTGGAGATTTTAAATCAAAGCGAAAAGGAATTTGAAAACAAGTCTGCTTTAGAATTTTGTACTTGATACACAATTTAATATTTTTAATATATAGATGATTAATAAAGAGAGTTTTAACGTTTATTCTATATTAAAGAATAAGAATACTTTCTTTTGTACTCTTAAATGAAAGAATAATGCCGCAGAATAACATGTAATATTGTTTTATTAATTTACAAATGGAAGTGATACAAAATTAAAACAAATCTTTTTTATAAGTCTGAAATTGACTTATTAATTATCTTTAAGTCAATTATAAATTTATTACTTAAATTAACGAAAGTTATAATTAAATTAAATCAATTTATTATTAAAGACTGCGAACTACTGATAGTAAATAAATTTATTATTCATTATCAATCATAAATCATAATTGATACTTATTATTAATTTCAAAATCATTAATAATAAATAAATTAAAATACATTTAAACATTGACAAAAACCGTCAAAATTAGAGTAAAAAACAAATATTTTCAGTATTAGATTATAAAGAAATTTAAAAAACAAAACAAATATTTAATAAAAAATGGTTCATAAACTTTAAATTAATGCAATTGCAATAATTATATGCAATAATAATTGCAAGTGAATCCTTTTGTATAGACTAAAGGTAAGGTTGATAAAACCTTACCGTTAAAGTCTATCAAATTGTCAACCAAGGTCAACAATATTAAGATATGTTCTGCTTGTTATTATAGTACATGACGAAAGACATGAACACTTTTTAGAATAAATGCAAAACATTTTATCGCAGGTAGATCTTATATTTTGTAATAGGTTGAATTGCTGAAGCATATAAATATTTTTTTGCTTAATTTATTTTTACAAACGGTATTTTATTTGTAAGTTTTCAATGTGAAGATTTAACAAAATTTAAGCAGATTCACATTTATAAATTTGAAATATAATTCGCTAAATTTAAATCAATAATTATTGAAAAATAAAACTACAGTGATGTAAATTTGCATATCATTCTTGCAAAATTTCAATTTAAATGGAAATAAAGAAAATAAAATTCTAAAAAAGCATTTCTTTATATATATATATATATATATATATATATATATATATATATATATATATATATATATATATATATATATATATATATATATATATATATTCTATATTGATATATCTATATCAAAGTTTATGGTTAATTGAACAAGAGAGTTTAAGATGCAATTAAAGGATATTTTGAAAGAATTATTTTTAAGTCGACCAGGAAGAACTTAAAAGTAATGTATTAAATAATTTTTAAAAAGGTGTATTTCATTTTATTCATTGATTAGCATCTAAATGAGAAGGATGCTTTTTTTAAAAAATGGATTTCAATTTTTAAATTATGAATAACTTGCTCTTAGAAAAGAATGAACTGCATTCAAGCATATCTATGTTTTTCTAGATTTATTCTTCTCAAATAAATAATGAACATTAGTTATTTTTGAATATATACAATTTTATCTACATTCGGACTGAAATATTTTTCTAACCGATATATTTATTCATTTCAGTACATTTCAAAAGAATCACGACTGAATTCTTATTAATATAGTTAATTTGTAGATATTTTTAAAAAGAATGCAGTAAATGTTGCTTATTTTTTAAAAATACAATAAAAATACAATACAGTATGATCTTTATATCTGACTAAAAATGTATGACAATAAACTTTAAATTGTTGAAAGCTAAATATCTTCCTCAATAGCATATAGGAGGGTTTTATCCACAAATAATTTTAATTATGTTTTTATACATTGACCAATCAAGTATTTTTTTAATAATTTTTAATATATACTTTAAATTTATTAATTCAAATATTGCACAAATTACAGAATCAAAATTCTGATTAACAACCTATAAACTCAAACATTTATATATAAAATGTGAAAGAGAATATATTAGATTCTACACTGTTGAAAATCACAAATTTAATTTTCTTGATATTTTTGGTAAATTATATCACTTAAGCTGAATTATATTTTTAAAAACAAAATATATACCTAAGAAATTATCTTTAGATTTCGTTATGTTAAATCAAAATTTAATACTTCTATTTTGTTCTTATTATTTAAGTAATATTCCTTGAAAAAATTTTATTCAGTATGATTGCTTAAATGTAAAGTAAATGATATGATGAGAACATTTTTTAATTCAGTAACTAAATGTTAAAGACACACACACACAAACGTACAAAAGATATATTTCCTTTAACGAACTCTTACAAGCGTAAAAAATATAACATATTATGAATGGAGATATAAATATAAAAATTAGTTGTTGCATTAATATCAAATTTATAGTTGTTTCACGATATCAAATTCGACATTTGCACATATTTTAACTATCTCACAAAAGTTTTAATAATGCTTCTTTAAATTCGATTGTAAGATTAACTTTTTACACCAGATCACTTAGGATGAAGGCAACTGATTGATTTAAATTCGATTTTAATATCAAATATTAATATATATTTTAGAGATTAATGTCAAGCATTTGACAGGTGGTTGACAGCAAAAACGCCGATAGTATTGTACATTCTATACGAATTAAATATTGATTTCACGCACAGATTATTCACTAAATGTACGATTCATTTTTTTAAAGTTCAATTGAAAAATGTTTTCAAGGTTGTTAAAAATTGTAGGAGAAAAGGAGGAAGATTCATAACTTTAAGGAGAATGTTATACAATGAACTTAGATTTATGTAAATGTTATTTTAATGGCATCGCAAATTATTATTGAGAATTCTTTTTGAAAATATTTTTAATAAAAAGTATTTTTAAGATATAATAACTTGTGTATATTTAATGTGTAATAAGATTTTATTTGTTAGTTGATATTAACAGACTATAACTCATCATAATTTTCAATTATAACCTATACATTAGTTGTGATTAAATACATCAAAAATCATTTAAAATGTATACATTTTTCATGCACTAAATTTTTAAAAAGCTATCAGTTTATTAAATTTGATTTTAAAAATTATAAAACAGAATTAACAATAATCAATCAAAATTAACATTCTTAATTTGTCACACTTATCCAATTTTTATATATGAACTATTGTATCATGATTTTATAAATTAGAATTCATCCTAATTTTAAGAAATATGTAATCTTCATATAAACGTATTAATTAAAAATTTTTATGCATGAATTAACTTTGTTTAAGCAATTAGCTCGATTGTTTTCAGAAGAAATTTATACAGGTGTTACAATTCTTATGATACATTTTTAAAGCTATTAAACCATTTTAAAATATTAAGAAATGTGTAATTTTATAATTTCTAAAACTAAATATGTGCTTCTAGAGATTAATATTTTTAAGAGTTTATATTAAATAATAATTTTTGTTCTCAGAATATTTTATATAAATACTCGTTCAGACATTGAAAAGCAAAATAAGTAAATAAGTAAATTTTTGTAGAAAATACTTCATCAATATTTGTTACTGAAATGATAATTTAAGTATGGAGCGAGTGCATTCCGATATGGATGTTTTTTTATATGTGATAATATTGAGATATATTACCATTATACATGATGTAATTATGAAAACTGCTATTTGCATAAATACTTTGTTATATGTTCAAAAATATTTATAATCATAGTTATGACCATTCTTTGAGATTTTCTTGTAAAGATTTTAAAAATGTAAATTCCATATTCATTTTCAGTGGTAGTATAAATAAACGACTTTACAGAATTTAACAGTAAATTTATTTGCCACAAGATAATCAAACTCAATGTCCAAACTCTTAAGAAAATCCAAACATTTTAAGAAGTTTTTGGATTTAACCAACATTTTTAACTAATTTTCCTTTTATGACAATTTTCATTTCTTGTGCATGATAGTATAAACAATTTCATAAACGTGCACTGACATTCTGTATGAAGAATAGTTGGGTCAGAAAGTATTTAACACAACCTTAGAGGTAGCTTAACTGCTGAACAACGTTATGAAAGTCATTTAAAACTTCACCGTGTGTTGTTTGACCGAAGAACTTTCTAATACTCATCTCACGCCATTCTTCTTGTTCTCATAATGAGTACTTGCAAGCATACTACGAGGTAAATAGTTTTGGAGATGCCCATTCTGTGTCTTTAGGCCATCACAATTTGCTCTTAGTTAAATCTTCTCAAATTAACAATTTTTCCCATGTGATCACAGGAATGATTTTTCATCAACAATTTATACACCATGTTCACTGAATCACACGCATTGCAAGCCAGTAAATGAGGTACAAAGTCAAACAAGAATGGCGTTCATAATATGTTGTCTCTTGCGTGTATAAAAGTATATATGACAAATGTGAGGGTATTTTAATAAATGAACATTTAAATTTTAAAATAGTTGGATAAATTGAATCATTTGATTACTTAATTTATTAATTTTAGCAGAAAATAATTTTTTAACTGAATAATAATGAGTAAAATAATATTAAAATAATTACAATATTAAAAGATAAAATAACATATGCAGTTACAATATTTCTAAGTTTGGAAAAAACTATACGATTGGAAAAGAATTTGAATTTTGTTACATTCTATTAAATATTATACTTAAAAAAATAATATTTATAAGCATTTTTATTTTTGATTTAGAGATTTTTTCCAAACATTTATAATTCTATTGATTTTCAATTCAGAATCAAAAGGAAAACTTTAATTTAAGGATTTTAAACAATTTTATAATTTTAATTACATGAAAATATCTTAATGAATAATATAAAATTGTTTTTAGTGCAATAAAATAATATCAATATTTCCAGAAATCCAATAGCAATAATTTATATACATAATTATAAATCAGGTTAAGAATCTTTAAATAACTGAACAAATTGAAGACCATTTGGTTCAGCAGTAAAGGTCAAAATTTTAAAATCAACCGTATCAATTGTTTAAAAATATTATCTGAGTCCAGTTTCGTCATTATAAGTTAATTAAGACAATAAAGATGCGTCTTTCCAACAAATGGGAAGACAAAGTCATGTTGTCACGGTAACGGCTAAAAGAGGTACATCGTTAGAAAAGGGAAATGAACTATTTCACTTTCAAAGTATCTTTTGGTGTTGACCTCCTAATGAACTATTTTGTATTTTCAACATGTCGTTAACGGTATTTAATTAGGTCTAAAGGGTGGAAAAATAAATTGGCAAACAACAAGTCCCTGCTAATACAGAAGTGCAATATATTGCTTAAAGTGAAAGTCCAGAGATTCACTCCTACTTGCAAAGTCCAGCAATATATATTAACAAGTTGATTATAATTAGAAGAATTTATTTCACAAGGACATGATTATTTGTGATAGGGAGATTTGTGTATCCTTGAGGATATATAGTTTTGGATTTTACAAAACGAGCAAAATATTTAATCTTGATTATAATGATTCTAAATTGAAATGCTTATATCTTCCACAGTTTTCAGTTTAAAAATCAAAATGTTAGAAGAATATATTAAAGTAAATATAATAAGTAGATATGCATGTTTATAATATAAAATGAAAGTTAGCTAGCATATAAAGAGTTAAATTTATGTCATACTTTATTTTATTTTAATAAAGTAATAAAAGATAAAATTCATTAATTTCAGTTTGGCGGAAGTTGTCTGTAAAAAGTTTTACGAAAGTTGTTTTACAAATTATTTTCCTGCTTATGTTATTTTTCTGAAATTTAATATTATAAAATTAGGCCAATCATTTTATTTATACACAATTGTATAATAATGCACACAGATTTAATTCTAATTACCGTAATTATAACTGTATATATGTATATATATATATATATATATATATATATATATATATATATATATATATATATATATATATATATATATATATATATATATCATATATATATATATATATATACATATATATATATATATATATATATATATATATATACATACATATATATATATATATATATATACATATATATATATATATATATATATATATATATATACAAGTTAAGAATTTTATTGAATAAAATCTAACCTAGAAATTTAAATAACCACTATAAGTACTAAGTATTTATGCGATATGGAAGTATCCTGGATTGGATACTGGTCAGAAGTTTTAATTCTTCTTTTTTATAATTTCTGTATCCTTAACCTGAATAGAATGACATGCAGTAGGTTTGCCATCATTGGTCTAAGCATTTAGAGACAGAGACCATAGCAAAAGACAACTAAACTTGACTTGCTAGACGCTGTGATATTATTTAACTTAGAGAACATTGCGACTATGATCTGTTTTAAGTTGCCCAATCCTCGTTAGTTTGAACAACAAGGATTTTCAGCTGGCTTCACATAGAACCGTTACCGTTTTATTGTAATAACGACGTTTATCACAACCAAGTGATTGTGGCCACACACATATAAGGATACTGGATATATATTCATACTTTCTACAGTACTATGAATAACATATACAAGTGTTTATTGGCAAACTGTACAAACATATCCATTAGAATAAAAATCCTATACATGGAATCATTGGTTTATTTAGTTACTATGAATAACAAATGTTTCCTTAACAAAATTTTTTAGGTCATGAAACTCATTAATATTTCTTTATCATTCAAAATTTTTAATAAGAATTATATATTATAAGAACTTTTTGATTATTAGTTAATTTAAGCAACAAAAATTCAAAATAATTTCTGACTCAAAAATTTTATTTTACATTGAGTTTAAATAAAGTTTTTCTATATAGATTATATGAAATTTCTCTTTATTATATAAGTTTGCTGTTACATTTATATTTTTAGTTTTTTTTATTTTTTTATTTTGAACCTCACCCAATCAATATCAAGCACTTAAGAAAGCTGTTCCTTTCTGAGGTAAGAAAAATTCTTACCTTCAGAAGTAAGTGTTGGGAAGCAGAGCATATGTGACAATAATCATAACAATATATATTGAAAGTTTAAAGAAATATTAAAATAAAAAACAGCAAAAGTATTTTATTTCTTGATTCTATTATTAATAGAAAATTGCATAAACAAAATTTAAGTTAAAAAAATAAAGGTCTGTAAAAAATTTAAGCAATTAGATTGACTAATATTACTTACTTAATTCCAAATAATCTAATCGGAAAGAAATGTTTAATTTTGTATTTATGGATAAATAAGAAAATATCATTAAAAATAAGCAATTCAGAAAGAATAGAATAGATTAATTTTTTAAAAAACCACAATGAAATACATAAAATGTAATTCCAAACATAAAATATTTTATGAATTTACTTAACAATCTATCTTTTTCAAATACTATAAATATTTAACTCAATTACAATTAAATACCTATCTTGCTTTAATATTAATTTCTACAATCATTCAGCAACATGAGATTATTGATGATAAAACAAATTCTCTCTAAATTATTGGTAGTTTATACCATGATAAACATATAGATTTTTAATTACAAAATTATTTAAGCAATATACAAATTTACCTTTACTTAGATAAAATTATGTGCATATTTCGTACATCTTTGAAACTATTTGATTTTGATTTATTAACCTAAATTCCAGATGTGAATAAAGGTAATATAGAAATAAAACAATTTTAATAAATCATATTTCTTATGTGAATATTTCTAGAAGTATACCTTTTTATACGTGATTCTTAAGCTGAATGCATTTGTAAGGTTAAAAGGTATCAATGACATTGCATACTTAAAGCACCAAGGAAACTACATTTTTATTAGGAAGTATATATTTGCGGAGAGCGAGAACTATGCACTGGTTTTGTCTAAAACATATAGTTTTATTTTATTCCAGTTGCCAGAGTTCTATAATGTATATGTATAATGTGTATATATATATATATATATATATATATATATATATATATATATATATATATATATATATATATATATATATATATATATATATATATATATATATATATATATATATATATATATATATATATATATATATATATATATATATATATATATATATATATTTCTCGTAAAGTATCGATCAAACAATTTCAGATTTATGTTCGTTGGAAAGGTGACATTTCGCAGGAAAAAAAATCTTTTGCCATTTTTTGTTTGGTGCATTCAGTTGTGAGTTACAGGGTGTTAAAAATGGAAGTGAACAAAGAGAAAATTCGGTACATTTTACAGTTTTTCTTTGACAAAGGCGAAAATGCAAGCCAGGCGGCTAAAATTGTGAATGGTGTTTATGGTTCCGATACTGTAACAGCCAATTATGTGCAATTTTGGTTTCGTAGATTCCGTTCAGGAATTTTTGATGTTAAAGATGCACCTCGCACAGGTAGACCGGTCGTCGAAAATGTCGATAAAATCGGAGAAATGATCGAAGTTGACCGGCATGTTAGCAGTCGTAACATCACCCAGGAGCTAAAAATCGACCATAAAACTGTTTTAAACCATTTACACAAAGCTGGATTCAAAAAGAAGCTCGATGTTTGGGTGCCACACCAATTAACAGAAAAAAAACATGATGGATCGAATTTCCATCTGCGAAGCCTTAGCCAAGCGGAATGAGATAGACCCATTTCTTAAACGGATGGTGACTGGAGATGAGAAATGGATCACATACGATAACCCTGTGCGAAAACGATCGTGGTCAAAGAGCGGTGGCACCTCAAACCAGGACTAACGGCCAGGAAGGTTCTGCTATGCATTTGGTGGGACTGGAAGAGGATTATTTATTATGAGTTGCTTCCATATGGCCAAACGCTAAATTCTGATCTCTACTGTCAACAACTGGACCGTTTGAAGATAGCGATTGACCAGAAACGGCCAGAATTGGCCAACAGGAGAGGTGTCGTGTTCCACCAGGACAACGCTAGGCCACACACATCTACAGTGATTCACCAGAAACTTTGGGAGCTTGGTTGGGAAGTTTTAATGCATCCGCCATACAGTCCGGACTTGGCACCAAGCGATTACCATCATTTTCTTGCATTGCAAAATTTCTTTAATGATAAAAAATTGGCATCTAGGGAGGATTGTGAAAATCGACTGCTAGAGTTTTTTGCAAATAGAGACCAGGACTTCTATGAGAGAGGCATTATGAAGTTACCTTTAAAATGGCAACAAATCATACAACAAAACGGTGCATATTTGAACCAAATCGGACAATCCGAAGCATGTTAAATAAAGTCCTGAAGTTCATATAAAAATAATGGATTTCTTTTTCCCCAACCTAATGTATACATATATATATATATATATATATATATATATATATATATATATATATATATATATATATATATATGTTTCACCAAACTGGCATTTTTGGTGACAACAGAATACCGATGATTAAAAAAGAAAAAGACAAAAGAAACTAGTAATGTAACTGTAACATATTTTATTTTAAAGTCTTCTGAATTTTGACATCAGAAAATATTTTCTAAAAGATTGCACTTCGTTATATTTTGTTTGCGGTTGTTAGTACCATTCGTTGACATCGTTATACACACACACACATAACACACACATATATATATATATATATATATATATATATATATATATATATATATATATATATATATATATATATATATATATATATATATATATATATATATATATATATATATTCAAACAAAAAATGACTTTTTCTAATTTTTTATATTCTAAAGTTTAAGTAGATACATCATAACGTATTTCTTTTAATTTTGAATAAAAAAAGCTTTCACAAAATTCAAACCACAAAACCAGATTACTGCAAAAAACTTACACTGGTGGAAATGATTGTAACGAACTTACTTATCTTTAACATTCCATTATAAGAGCGAAATTTATTTACGTATGCACAAAATGTTATATTTGCATTACTAAACACATGAAACATATTGTTACAAATTTATAAATAATAATTATATTTGTCTTAAAATATCTCAGATATATCGGAAATACTCACATTTTGGGCAAAAATTGCGGTATTTAGACGTATTGTAAGTTAAAAGCAGGTTTTCTAATGATTTGGTGACTTGACGAGGTTTTGGCGAGAAAATTTGGCAACAGTTGGTGAGAATCTTGGCGACTTGGCGAGAAATAGATACTTCTGTGAACATCATCACCTAAGCTTTAGGACCAATATTTAGCGAGATAGCCTTAGAAATTTCCAGAACCTTGGCAAAACATAGGTTTCTCCACCGCAGCCCGACATAGAAGTCAGGCAGTTTTGTGAAGACAGTCAGTGAGAGAAAACGATTAGTCGTGATTGCTAGAAGCTGTTCTCTGTCTAAAGTATTTGAGACCTGTGATTGGAAGCTGTTTCTTATTGTATCTGACGAATTGTAGCTGTATAATTGTGATTGTTGCAGCTGGAATTTCTTATATCTAGTGGAATTTTTACGAATAAAAGTCTTGTGTTCATTAAGATGTTGCTTTATTCAACTCTCAATTGACACGAACCCCGAAGCGCGGTACAATATATAAGATCTAAGAAGATTGTAATAATTTTAAAACTTAAACACACACATGAATTATTCTATATTCCGGTTACAATAGAAACTTTAGCCGTTGCGGCTCGAATCAAAATTTTTACATGAAAACATTTATTAGCTCGAAGGATTTTTTAAAATGATTTCTTACCATTTTAAACAATTTTGCAGGTAAAATAGAAATGAACAGTTGATGAAATAGCAATGAAATTTTATTAAAACATAATAGTGGTGTTATTTTAGAAACTATAATTTTAAACAAATTAGAGTTCTTTTCATTTGAATTGATTGGTGTTAATAAGAAGTCAGATCTTTTAATTATTTTTCGCAGGAAGCAAATTTTCTTCTCTACAAGCTTCCCAAGCAAAATGGTTCGCAACCAGCATGTATAGAAAAAATATTTATTTAGTAAGATTGTCATAGTTGTGTATTTCCCACTAAAAACGATTTCCGCAAGCATTAATTTAATCCTGATAAATTTTGCTTATAGTCATATAGTAAAAGAATCTATTTATCGAGAAATGATTCTAATATATTGGATATGCAGGTTCAAAATGGTTGTTTTAGTCACACATTATATAAAATTATTTGAATGTCGATATAATGTCATTTTCTGTATTTGCAGACTAATTACACTTGGACCTTCTTTTTAAAGTACATTCTGAACCACTACAAACCGCTTACACATTCAAGATATGTTTTAGCCATCCAAGCATCAGGTGAGAATCAAACTCACGGCTCTTTAACCCAAATCAGAAAGCTAGTTGGTATTTAATCAACTAAAAGAATTTTTTTCTTGTTTGCTTTACATAGATTTAATTGAAGATAGTATTACTGGGACGTTCCATGGAGTTTTAATATTCATAATGGGTAATATCGTTTTCGTGGTATAATGAAGATATAAGTGTGCCAACACAAGTGCTGTCCTCAACTTTTACGTGGTTTAAAATCACAAGGATAGTTGGATTCAGATTGATAACAAACTCAAACAATCTATAATTAATTTACTTACCTTTTACGTACTTTGTAAATAAACTGCTTGGTAAAAACCTAAAACGCAAGTAGTTTTTAAGACATTAGAATGGAACTCAAACTGAAATTCTTTCGTAAAAAACATTTTCATGTCTTGTTGAAAATAATAAAATATGTCACAATTTGGAATTACTCATATTTTATTTATTTATAAGCATTTTATTTATAGAAAAATAAAACACTGCTCATATTTTATTTATTAACGAAATATAATTCTTTTTTGTTTGGAAGATCATTCATTCTCATCTATAAGAACTATTGCATTTATAAAAGCATATACTCGTTAAAATCATTGATTGTAACGCATGTCCATTAGTATCATTTGGGATTTTGAAAGAGTGGCAACTCCCTCACATATTGACCTTCTCATTAACTCATTGTTAGAAAGCATTGTTTTTAGGTTTCTGTTAGGATGTATTCCAAGTTGTCACGTATAATTTGATGTGCAGGTCTCACTCAATCAAAACTGATAAATATATTTAGTTTTCCTTTAGTGCTTTTATTCTGGATATTAAAAATGTCAATTTCTAATAACATGATAAATTCTATTTTTTCATGATTATCTCAATCTTTGCAACTATGAGAAATAATCCTCATAGTGCCAGAGATACCTCATAAATTCCTCATAGAGGGTTTCACCAAATGCCATCTACTAAGTTTGATCCCTCTATTGTAGCAAGGGAGAAAGCCATAAAGATATATGCTCTGTTTCAGCCTTCTTCATGCAAATTTTTAAGTGAGTTTTTGGGAGATTTCAGAGTTTCAGTAGAGAAATATTTGAATATATCAATTGACATATAAAAATGTAATTTTATTTTTATGTAAACCAGCAGCAAATTTGCTTCAAAAAATTGATAGCAGCACACATTTAGCTTTTAAGTTCTTAAATTCTTCCATTATTATAATATGACATCTATATTTATACTAATTGTTGTTTGAAGCTTTAAAATAGTAATTGAAGTTAAGCCTAAAAATAACTTTATAAGCTATCATATTTTTAATACGATATATTTCTATATAATTATTTTAAATCTTCTCATTATTCTAATCTCAGATATGAAACTTAAATATTTGCTTTAATGTACATTATTATTTATGAAGTGAAAATGTTGCCTTACAATCATTATCGTACTAAAATTTCTATGCTTTTTAAGAAAGGAAATTTGATTTTAAAAACTATTAGATTTGAGAAATTGCTTATTTTATCATAAATAATAGTTATAAAATGATAAAAAATACCTTATAACGCAAGTTCTCCGTTTTGCTATGTCTTAATATAGCATGTAATTTTCCTTTCAAAGGTTCGAAAACACTTTTAACTATACTTTAAGGAACAATTTCCAGTAGATAATAAAACAATTTTCTAAAAGCAGAGTCTGTTTACTTAATAAAATGTATCATGATAAATAAACAATCGAAGCTAAGTGGGTCCTCTCGAAGAACAAGAGCAATTTAAATTTTTATTTAGAAAAGAAAATTGAGTCTCTCTCTCTCCAAGCATTTTGGAGCGTTTGAAAATGTGTTTATAAAATAAGAGATATTTGTTTTCTTTAAAGTAATGTAGATACCATTTGCGAAATAAATATTGAGATTTATAACAAATAACTTTCATTCATCTAGGGAAAAATAAATTTTTCTTATTTTAATTTTAATATGGATACTATTTAAGGCAAAAACGAAAAATAAATCTCTAAGGTATTGTATTCATTCGATGTTTTCGTATTTTATTGTTTCTTGATTCAAGTGACATTTTTATTTGACTTCTTCAGATTGGGTTTCAGCCGCTGAAAACAGATACTATATAGAATCTATCTTCTCAAACCAATAAAAAATAATATTTTCTTCCAATTACTTTCTTACATTTTCCATGCGCATGAAAATAACACTTACAAAAAATAATAAAAAATGTTTTCTTAGTTTATTATTTTTGAGTAACAAATTTCAGAAAGAGTTTAAAAGTTCAATCTCTTTTCACAGTAGTAATTCTGAATTACATTTGTGCTAAGAGGAATGTGCTCTATTCCTCGTATTCGGTAGACCGAAAGAACCCATATTTAATATAGCCTCTATTTAACAATTAACCATGGATACTCATTCTTTAAATGATACCTTCTGGGATATTTTGCTTTCTTTTTTAGTGTTGTGAATTGAACAATACCAGATTTTCTAAAAAGTAATATAAAATTAATGTAAAAAAAAGTCTTGCATCCGAAATAAGCTGTTAAAATATCAATCACAATACATTAAAATAAGGCCATTTGAATATCTACATTTGATTTGAAAAGTTAATTTTTATGTTAGAATTGGAAAGTAAATTTCATTAATGATTCTTAACAAATTTAATATATAAATCACATAAAAATAATCATTATGTCAGAAAGTATGCATTAAATTTCATACATACATAGAAAAAATTACGAATAAATATATTATGAAAATATGACTACATAAATGACGAACATAGTATTTTATATTTTATTCCTATATAATATTTTAAACAATTCAAAAGCGAACATAAATTGCTTTTTGGAATATATAGCATTTTAATTTATTTCATATAACTGAATAATTGTGGCTTCACTTCATGCCACTACAACTAAATAACAATCAATACTTTTGTGAATTACGTTTCGTAAAAATGTTCTTAAAATGTGCTTAGTAATCTAATTTTTTGCCATACCATAACTTTCACACCAACAATTTCATGTTTTTGATGCATTTTGATTCCAATTGATTGATTAGACGTTACGTTATTTTTAAGTTGAATTTATATTTGAGCAAACCATTTTTATAGTTTATTTATCCCAAATAGAAGAGGTTTAACAAGCTTTCCTGCTAATAAAATTTAATCAACTTACAAGATTTCGACAGTAACGTTTAAAAGGTCAAGAAGTCAACAATTGCAATTTCTATCAGGATATGATAAATATTCTAAGGCACTCATTGTAAAGACTGGTCCATTTTATTCAATCAATGCCATGAAGTTGGATCTATAATATTTATTGAAACTTATAACATAAAAATAGAAAAATTTGGAAAATAGTATTAAAATTTCCAAATTTATAATAAAAAAATTATAAAAAAATTTAACTTCATTCCAATGTCAAAATATTTTACATTCCATTGTTCACTATCTATCTATTTATGAAAACTGAAAAAACTGAATAATACCCACTACCTTCTAATTTGAATAGCAATAAATTCTTATGCATCTGAAGTGGAATCTTAATCTTTTAATTTTCATTCGTCATTAACTAAAGGATATTATACCACATGAAATTTTAAAAAACATAAGCCAAATTCTTCCACTGGTCCCTAATATTTCAAGATTAAAAATCTTAAATCATCCAGATATACATTATTTTCTTCCATGATACTGAGTTCCTTAATTTCATGGTTTTTCAATATTATACTAACATTTATAATGTGTTATGTAATTCCTGTTAAAATAGGGGAATAAAATACACCCTTTTATCCTATTATTCACTTATCATTCTTCTTAACAATAATTAAGATGCATATTATTATAAAAAGATTGAGCTTTAATACTCCAAATGAGAATTTTATTATCACTATATTAATTGATATAAGAAGAAGCCATGTAATAATAATTTCTGCAATTAATCTATAATTTATATCTCTTCCAAAAATTAATTATTTCATAAAATTATTTATAAATGTAGTATGTTAAACACATACTACATTAATAAATAATGCTTTTTATCTTTCAAAATATTATAAGGTTCTCAGGGAGAAAGTAATTCTATTAATTCATCGATTCATTTTAGGTGAGATTACTGATCATGATGGAAGATAAATGCTGATAACACTACATGAATTCATAATAATATCTTCAAAGCTATACACGTTTGTCAATATTAAATTCCTCGAAATGTGACGAGAAAAAACTAGCATAAATTTTTAACATATTTCGTGAATCTTATTTTCCATGGAATTAAATGACTTATCTAAGTTGAGTTCAGTTCAGATTTTCTCCAAATAACTAAGTTCAAAAAACTCATTCTCCTTTAAATAAGTTATTTATCTCTGTAATCTCTAATATTCTCTAATCTAAGAAGACTCTCTATGGATAGGATATTTTAATACGAAGTGAAATTATTTTTAATCTTACCAACATTGTTAAAATTGCTGGAAATTCATCAATTCCTATCAGTAAGGTTGAGGCAATATATTATTTAACAAATAAACGTTATACTAAAATTTTCATTTTGAGTTCTAACTTCATATTTTTTCAAACTCATTCATTGTCGTGTGCCAGCTAGGCAGGCAATATGGGGTGCGCTGCTCCACTTTTCCAACTGAACCATATTTTGGTGTGGAGTCCGACTTCCTCAGTACACACATGCCATAGGTACCCGTTTATAGGGTAGGCAATCATTCACACCTCATTCATACAAGGAAAGGACAAAGACAGGATAGATAGAGAGAGAATGTACATCCATACCCGAACCGGGATTTGAACCCAGGACCTCCTTATCCGTAGTCAGGCACGTTGACCATTAGACAAGTTGGTCGGCATATTTTTTCAAATACTTGCTTAAATACTCAAATTTCATAAGTAAAATACAAGCACCCAGCTTTTCGAAAAGAAAAAGAAGGTGTATATAGGAAATAATATTCGAAATTTTAATGAAGGTATAATGAATATCAAGTATTTGCAAGTCATTGTTTCGTTTTAAGAATTAGGAATTAATAATCTTTTTTTAATTACTAAACTTAAATGGCTCAAGTGGTACCAATACAAAATGTTGTTACTGAATCCCAAAAAAGTTGTTTTTTCACTACAGACCATTTTTCATATGATGATGATAATAATAATAACAATCAATCACAAATATCAGTGTCTGCCAGTGATCAACTTATTGCTTCAAATGTTGAGATTTTTTTGAGTCAATTTTTCGAATAAAAATAATTCTATGATAAATAAAATTCTTTAGTTTTAATAATTTATTCATATGCTCCTGAAAAGCAAGATTTTTCAGAGAGAAATGTTTTCACAGATTTATTTTTTGTGCACACATATTTGGAAATAGATTTCGTGTAAACGTTATACTCACTTTGCCCAATGATAAAACATGTTCATTTTTTCCCTCATTAATGGAATTCGGAATACGATCCTTTTATTTATAACGGAAACTTTCCTGTTACTTTCTTCCTCTATAGACATAACATTGATATTGAGCTCTAGTCGATTTAACGAGATAATTATAAGTTTTAAAAGATAAGAAAATTCATCAAAACTCGAGTAGAATTCAGTATAACATTTAATTGTTATTTTATTAAACATTTAAGTAAGGGCTTACATCGTAACTATTTACTATTATCTGCTAACTCATAATTCAGTTTTAAACAATTTAATAACTAGTTTAGGTAAATTAAAGCCTATGTAAAGTTGAAAGATAGAAGAAAATGTATAATTTAAAAATGCAATTATATTAAAAAATTGTTGCAGGGAAAATTTTAAAAATTTGAATTTATTTATGCAATATTTTTTTGCACAAATTTATTTAAATTTATATAGTTTGTGTTGCATGTTAAAAAAATTATAAACTATTTCGAATAAATCATAAATGGAAAATTTAATTTTTCAAATCTCTTGTAATCTTATCAATTAATGGATAATTAATTTTTATGTATGGAATTATTTCCACAAAATTGCTGACTTGATAAATTTCCTCTTATTTACAAATATTTTTAATGTGGGACAAATCTATCATTTCTAGCACATGAGAAGTATTGCGGTGTACCAAAACTACAAAGATTTGATGTAGAGAATATATATTACATTCAGGATATAATATTCTTTTATATTATATCCAGGAATATATATATTTTTTATTAATAAAAACGTAACATTTAAAATTTTCGAATGAATCCAATCAAAATGTTTTTGGGTTTAAGTAATTTGATTGCTCCATACTTATTATAAAGTAATGAAAATATTATTAAGTTTACAAGAGGAAAATATTTAGAAATAAAATTATTTAATTTGAAAACAACTTTTATGCTCCTATTAGCCAATCGGTATAGATTTAAAAGGAAGATTTACATAATCTATCGCCATATTCTGTGAAGTTTTACAATAGATATTTATTTTATAAATTTTTGATACACATATTGTATAAATTTAGTAAAATTAATAATATATGATACGATTATTAGTATAAGCAATCAAAATTTACTAATTAAAAATTATGGAATATTTTCATTAAATTAATTATTTTAAAAATAGGAAAAAAAGGAAAAAAGGCTTGAAATAAAATATCTTTTTCTTAATTTGCCTATTGTGAATTGTAGAACAAAATGCTTTATATCATTTAATGTAGTTGATTTTTAAAATTAAGCTGATACAATGATTAAAGCTGATAAGCTGATTAAATTTATTAAGCTGATACACTTTTTTTGTTTAAAATAATTCAGATGAATCTTAGAAGAAGATATATAGAAGTGATTCAAATTAAAGAAAAATTATAAATGTTAATTTGATATAGAAAAAATGATTAGAATTTCTCTTATGGTTCGTTATTGGTTTATTAGTTGATTTGATGATGTTGATTACAATGTGATGATAACTTATGTTCCTTATCATTCAATATTATTTATAAATTTCTGCTGTTTATTTTATTACAAACAAAGCCATTTTACTTATATAGATGTATTATATACTATATTTTCAATAAATATTTTTCTATTATTAAAAATATAAACTACCCTTTTAATACTTGAGTTTCTTAACATTCTAAAGAGACAAATACAATTTATTGTCACAAGAGAAATAAAAATTTCATTTATTTTCTGATAATCCTTCCCAAAAACATATCTTAGAACCATTTCTTTTCAAATGAATAAATGAAGATAAATCTATGTCATAAATAGATTTGGAAATGTTCTTTGGATTCTTTTATTTTGCACCAAAGAGTATTAAGAAAATTAATTTGAAAACGTATTTTTTGAAACGCAAGTTTTTATGAAAATAACAAGACAAATAAGGTTTTATGTACTAAGCATATGTATAATAATAATAGTTTAGTAAGAATTCTTAGAAGTAATAAGAGTTGTATATATTTTTTACAAGTATCAGCAATGGAAGAATGATACAATTCTCACATCTTGAATTGAAATTTATGTTTGCTTAAGTTCAAATAATATGGTTCTTAAATTTGAGAAATCTAATACATATCAAAATGAATCAAACACATACTGCTTTTTGTTTTATGCAAAAATCTCTTTAATTTTAAAACATATTGACACAAATGGAATGACAATTACTTTTCTAAACTAAACAGTTACATTTTAGATAAGTAAATTTGCAAATGAAGTTACAAAATATATAAAAAGGAAACTTATACAAGGTGATTATACAAAGCAGATTTGTAATTTTATGTAATCACAAATAGTTTATGTTTGATTGAATTGTAAGATATAAAATTGCGACATAAATCATTGTAAAATTAAAGAAACTATCAGCAAAAAATCCTTTGAGAATCATTATTCATTAAGAATTTATAAGTAGAGTATCCTGATATATTTTAGAAATCCATTTATTTAAATTGATTTTATTTTAATAGCAATGAATTCTCTCGATATGGATTATCATTATATTGTTTATTTTTATATGATCCTATATATTATTTTTATAAGGAAAATACAAATTGTAAGATACCAAAGAGAAATTCATATATTAAAAATATTTATATTAATTTTCATCTGAAAATATTTATTTAAGTGACATAGTTGGATAAATTTATTATTCAATGTATATATATATTTAAGATTTTACTCCTCTAATATAATTTACATAATTGTCATTACTAACTTACATAACTGTCATTATTTATATGATTTTTCTTCTGAATTTAAAAAGAAGAGAGTCTTAAACTAAAAAGGCTTTCATTAAAACATTTTCTAAGTAAATGAATATAATTTTAATTTTAGATTACAAATAATTATATTATTATTTCAACAAATTCTAATTGGGGCAAGTTCTAGTTAGTTACAACTGATAATTAATTTAAAATAAATCACAGAATTAAAATACCCAATTTAACTCTTTCCAAATATTCTTTTTTGTTTTTTATTTACAATGAAATTTTACTGTTACTAATAAAACATAACGATCAATATCTTCTTTTTACATGATGTGTGTGTGTGTGTGTGTGTGTGTGTGTGTGTGTGTGTGTGTGTGTGTGTGTGTGTGTGTGTGTGTGTGTGTGTGTGTGTGTGTGTGTGTGTGTGTGTGTGATATCTTTGTCTTCTCATCTCTTTCTTTCGTCACTTTATATAATACTTCGCTGTTTACGACGCAATCATAAGAAATGTCTTGAGGGTAAATTTCTTTCAAACAATTTTTTTCAAATTTTATTTGCTTACATTTGTATAAACATGATGAAATTAATTTTTAAACTCCAATTTATATATATGTTTTCAATGTACGGCTTGCTCATAACTTTAATTTTAATTTTGTTGAAATCTCAAATTTTGAATTAACTCTAGTTTCAGTGCTAGTTTTAACAAATAATTTTTCAAAAGTAATGTGTCATTTCAATGCAATGAAATATTTATTACATTAAAATTGAAAATATTTATATATTGAAAGAGGTCATTTAGAATTTTGAAATAAATTTGTTAACAAAAATAATATTATACAGACTTACCTTTAATTTTTATAATTACATGAAATATAAACACAAAAAATATTAATTTTTAAAATGGATTTCATAAAGCTACTTTGAAAAGACAGGAGTTAATTCAGTATAGGTTTCTGTGGTTAACTTCATTTCAAAACGTATGTTGAAGATCCAAGAAATAGATTTATTTTCAAAAGCAAAACATAATACTGAATGTTAAATGCTATTGTGCCATTTTTTAGATAAAAAAATGAAAATTTAAGAGCATTTAGTTTTAAAATAAATATAATTTCTATAGATAATTGAGTAAGACAATTAAAATGTTTTGCATCAAACCAAATGTATACATCTTTAATATTTTTCCAATGTTTTCTTAAATTTCCATGTATCTTAGAAAAGCATGATAATTATTTTATAATGTGCAAATTTGATAGTATTTAATATTTTAATTAAGGAATTTGGGTATTTAATTATAGACCCTGCTTTTTCAATTAAATTTTGCATTGATTACTCATGTTTGCAAGAATATAATTGATTGCATATACGACTAAAACTTATAGTTTCAGAAATAAAAACTATAAACACTGGGAATTATTATATATATATATATATATATATATATATATATATATATATATATATATATATATATATATATATATATATATAGTATTAAACTTTATGAGCCTAGTATTTATAGGTCTTGTCACCGCTATGGACATTTGCTGAAACAATATTGAATTACTTGCTTTCCGATCAAATGAGGAAATATTTTATTAAATATTATGCTCATCAAGATACCATGAAATTGTTCCTTTACAAAATAAAATTGAACTATTTTTAGATATAAAAGACTAATCGAAATAATTGATTCATCATGAACATAATACTTCTTACAATCAAAACATCTCATTTTCTTTTACAATGGATAAACTGCCTATTCTTTTCAAAACAACAGGAAAAAAAAAGTTGCCTGCAGAAATAGTCAACAGACTTTCCTAACTTTCTTTAAACAATTCTTTTTAATGATTTAGAAGTGATGGTGTAATTATTGCTTTTCTTTACTTCCTTAATGTTGAATGCCCTAAATTTAGCCAATTACTAATTGCCTGGAAGCTTGCAGGTAGGCGTTTGATTTTTGTTTTATTTTTAAAACGTAAATTGAGGAAATCCCCTTTATTAATAATATTTTAAAATTTTTTAATCATTCATTTATAAAATTTGGCATATTAAAGCATATATATATATATATATATATATATATATATATATATATATATATATATATATATATATATATATATATATATATATATATATATATATATATATATATATATTTCGTGTCACGATGTATGTTCCCGATAAACTCCGAAACTACTGAACGGATTTTGATAAAATTTTGTAATCATTTATAATATGGTCCAACTTAAGAGATAGAATAGTTTTTATCTCTTAATTATATTGATCTCAATATTTATTATACGACATTAGTGTTTATTTATTGGTTAGTTTTGTAAGTTCCTAATAGGTGGCGGTTTAGCATCTAAGTTGCACAGGTATTCGGCAGATGGCGACGTGTATATTTTTCTAGATTATACCATCTTCGAGAAAATTAACGTGCGCGCGCAAGCGCGTGGTTTAATATAGAATTTACATATATTTTCATGATGTATAATCATACTATAACAATTTTTCGTGAATCATTTTCATAATTATACTTTGTATTGTGTTATTATTGTGCAGTGTTCTTCAGTTTGAATATTTTTAATATTATAAATAGTAAAATAAAATTTTATTTATTACTGTTTTTCTCTACTAATTTTCATACCACCTCGAAAACATGTAAGTATTTCTCGATAGCCTTTTATTTATTTTTATTTTATAATTTGATAATTATTAATTTATTCAGCAGTACATTTTGATCTAATTTATTTATTCAAATGATAAATTCTTTTAATTTTTTTATTTAAGTATAATACCGCGGAAAAAATTTTTAGTTTTAATAATTTAAAATTGAAAAAATAATAGTTCTATGTCAATGTTATCTACCTCATTTATAACAATTTATTTTTAGATGTTTTTAATTTATATAGTATATTTTATAAGAGTAAGTCACTGATTACAAACTATAATTTAATATAAGATGAATAAAATGTAAATTCAGAAAGTATATGTTGATTTATGCTTAATTTCAAAATTTCGATACTTTACCTATTACTTTTAAATTTTGGTGAAACGTTTTATTTTTAATCTCATAAGAATGAACCTATTTTAAAATTTTTAGAAAATATTAATTTGATTGTACCAAAGAGTTAGTACAAAATTCATTCAATGTATTATAATTACTCAGCCACAGCAAAGCGTGGCTGGGTCAGCAATTCTATATACATAAAAATTTCGTGTGTCACGATGTATGTTCGCGATAAACTCCGAAACTACTGAACCGATTTTGATAAAATTTTGTAACCATTTATAATACAGCCCAACTTAAAAGATAGAATATTTTTTATCTCTTAATTATTGATCTCAATATTTATTATACGATATTAGTGTTTATTTATCAGTTAGTTCTGTAAATTTCAAATAGTTGGTGATTTAGCATCTAAGTTGCACAGGTATTCGGCAGATGGCAACGTGTTTATTTTTCTAGATTATAGTATCTCCCAGAGTAAGTTAGCGTGCGAGCGCAAGCGCGTGGTTGAATATAGAATTTACATATATTTTCATGATGTATAATCATACTGTAACAACTTTTCGTGAATCATTTTTATAATTATACTTTGTATTGTTTTATTATTGTGTAGTGTTCAATTTGAATATTTTTAATATTATAAATAGTAAAATAAAATTTTATTTATTACTGATTTTCTCTACTAATTTTCATACCACCTCGAAAACATGTAAGTATTTCTTTATAGACTTTTATTTTTTTATTTTTCTTTTATAATTTGATAATTGGCTCTGTAATCGTGCTATTTTGGCAGCAAGAAACGTTGATGTGAACGAAATTAACTTCCATATACAACAGATGTTGCCCGGTGATTTAATGTCTCTTAAATCAATCGACACAGTTATTGATGAAAACGAAGCCGTAAACTTTCCAACTGAATTTTTGAATTCTCTGGATATGCCAGCAATGCCACCACATAATCTTCAATTGAAAATTGGTTCACCAATTATTCTTCTACGTAATTTAAACCCACCTCAATTATGTAACGGTACACGCTTAGTCATAAAATAAATGACAGAAAATATTTTCTAAGCAACAATTTTGACCGAAAAATTTAAAGGAGATATCGTCCTGTTGCCACGTATTCCACTGATAGTGTCAAAATCTCCAATACCGTTTAAAAGGATCCAATTTCCGATTTGTTTAGCTTTTGCGATGACCATAAATTAATCTCAAGGCCAAACAATGTCTATTTGTGGTTTGGATTTGGAAAACACATGTTTCTCACATGGACAGCTATATGTTGCCTGCTCACATGTAGGAAAACCATCAAATCTCTTCGTGCTAGCGAAAGACAGGTTAACCAGGAATGTTGTACACAAAGTAGTACTTAGATAATTTTAATTTTAATAATTTAAAATTGAAAAAATAATAGTTCGATGTCAATGTTATCTACCTCATTTATAACAATTTATTTTTAGATGTTTTTAATTTATTTAGTATATTTTATAAGAGTTAAGTCACTGATTACAAACTATAATTTAATATAAGATGAATAAAATGTAAATTCAGATATATATATATATATATATATATATATATATATATATATATATATATATATATATAATACATACACTATTTAATTTAAACACATAAATTTTTTTATATAATGAATTTAAATTCAGTTTAAAATATACAGAACAGACAAAGAAATTTAAATATATTAATTTGATTTACATTACGCATCTTTTTTTTGGTAATGAATATTGATAGAAGGGGAAAATATATTATTTTTCAATATCAAATCACTTCAATCATTTAAGAACAAATAAATTTGCGAATAACATGCATAAATAACATGCGAATAACTTGAATAACATACATAAATTAATAAAAATTTAACAACATATCAGTTAGTTATATCAGATTCTTTTTACTCAACTATATTTTGGCTTAGAAGGTGAAAAAAATGTTATATAAATATTATTTATTATGTCATATCATATCATTAATCCATAAATTTACTTTTTTCCATTTCTAATAGAAAGAGCAATGATATTTTTGCAGTGCTATCAAAAATGGCAGTATATTTTTAGAAAATTGTAGTGATATTATTAATGGATTTTAGTTAGGGATTTCTCCCTCTCAAAAGGACTATCAAATTTTAAAATTACCTTAAAAATGAAAAAAGTACTCAATTTGGAGGTTTTTGCATTAAAATATACAATCATATTTAAATTTTTTAAAATTCTTATAAAAACAAAACGATTTCATTAAAATCCCAATTAAACTGTTGAATATTATTTGAAATAAATATTAAAGTGTGTATTTATATAATTGAATGGAGTATACAATGTCTCAATAAAGCATAAAAGCCGAAAAAGTTCGCTGCAAAAAATGTCTTATTTAATTTCTTCATTTCCTTAAATGTAAAAAGTTAATAGAAATATATTGCTAACATTATCCTTTCTTATTAGAGAACCTAATCAAAAATTTTATTTTGACGATATTAGAACATGAATTCCAACAGTTTTCAGTCAGTGATTAAATCTGTAGCTAAATATCTCCACCGCTCACATTACTAATACGCAAGCATCATCATTCTCTATTTTGAAGCAATTACTATTCCAGACTGCTTATTTGTATCTTTTGCATATAGATAATAATTTCACGTTTTGCTTATGAAATCATTCAATATTCAAATAATTAATTTTATTGAGAAAAATTACTTATTTGAATATTGAATTCATTGCAAAACGTGAAATGATTGTTGTTTTTGCTTTGATACTTATTATAGCGTTAAATAAACTATGAACATAAGAGTAATATACCTAATAATTACTTATATAATAATAAAAGCAAACAAATAATTATTTAAAATTTCAGTAATGAAATGTTATTTTATTTAAAATGGTATATATTTTATTACTGATGTCATTGCTAATAATATCAATTTAGAATTGTAATAAATAAAAAGTTCTTACATTTCCACACTTTATTAGGAGCTTAATGAATGCTTTTGTAAGGATATTCATTATTATGTATAAAACAGTAATTCAAAATATCATTTAATTAATATTTTCATAATACAAATCAAAACATAACAATATAAGTAACATTATTAGAATAATCATTTTTAAATGTTTATCAATTTAATTTCTCTGTATACTTTAAAAACACAATAGTTACTCTTATTTGTTACTCAGTTCCTATACTGTTATTAAATTGCAAATCATTATCTTATAAATAATTATTTGCTTGTGCTTGTATTTGTGCAGAAAATTTAAAGCTGCAGAAAATCATTTAATCATTTCACAAAATCATTTAATTAGAAAATAATTCATTGTTTGATTGTTTTTGTTTGAGTCCATAATTCTATAAAAATAATTCTTTAATAACTATGAACTTTATATTTATTAAAATTTCCCAAATTTATTACTTAAATGCATGTTTGTTGCCATAAGTCTAGAAATCAATATCATAACATTCTAAATAAAATTTGATAACGCACCTTCCTCGAAACTGATTAAAACCAAAAGAAAATTTAAAAATCAATGCAAAAAACATTCTTTTTCTTTAACTTCCAGGAATTTTAATATATAGTTGAAAAAATACACGCAAAATAAAAGAATACTTCTCATTTCTGAAAAAAATATGTATTTGCTTTTAAACTATATCAAAGAAATTGAAAGAGAACTGAATTTTATCTCAAGAATTAATACTTTTAAAGAAACATTTTGTTGGCAACAATCTATCAAACGAAAAAACTGATGCAAAAGAGACAAGTACCCAGAGGAATTTATTCCTATTTTCTTGAAGTGACCAAATTTTTGATCAAATGCTTTTGTGTATAGTAAAAGAATATGAATAAAGAATGATCAGCAAGTGTCTATTTCCTTTTTAACTAAAAAATATTCATCTCACTAATAATTCCTTCTCAATAGAGAAAATTAGAATTGAATTTCACAAATATTTAAGGTTTGTTTAATATTCATCACACTTGAGGAAAAACAATTGATATGAAATTATTTAAAAAAACACTTACAACTGAAA
Source organism: Latrodectus hesperus (assembly GCA_037975125.1). NCBI lineage: Eukaryota > Metazoa > Arthropoda > Arachnida > Araneae > Theridiidae > Latrodectus > Latrodectus hesperus. Next base: position 72,816,104 of record CM075850.1, on the reverse strand, counting down.
AATTGATTATAAAACCTAATGTTACACATAATTGTAAAATAATTTTGTACGTTAAATTTATCAAATCTGTAAGAAAGACTATAATTGAGGTATAACTTTAATAAAATAACAAGTAAAAGAGTAAAAACTTCAAAATACGAAAATAAAGGGATTTTTCTTAAATTCAAACTCTTTTTAATAAAAATTAATTTTACTTAAAACAATTTTCCTTATTAAAATGACATTCATACATAAAATTGTTATTCTGTAACTAACTGCATAAAATAAATCTTAAATGTAGATTATGTAAGATTTTGTACTTTTTTAAAGAAAACATTTTTTTGATGCTAGACATATTATTTCATTCATTCAAATTAATTGCAGAAATCTGTACATGTATTCACATTATCAAATGAGAATAATAAGATAAATCATATTGTTCTTTTTGATTTTTTGATAAGTAACACATAGACTTGTGTATTTAAAAATTATCAAATTTACACATTATTAATCATATTAAGGACAAATCTGAAATACTTATTTAAAATCCCCTTTAAGAAATGCTTATGAGTTTTAAACTACTATACATTATTTTGTAGCTGAATACCTATTTTAAAGTTTCATTAATTATAAACGTAAACTTCACTGAACACACTTAGTTTTATAGCCTCATGAAATATTTGCATGTATTTTAAACTACAGTGATTTTATAAAATGCTATAGAAAGTAGTTATTCCCAGTATTTAGAACCAATAAAAAGGTATAGTGTTTTATATAGTGAATTGAATTCGATATCTTAGAAAATGAATTGGAAATAATGTATATAGGTCACAAATTTCTTATTTATTTTATTACACTGTATTAAAAGCAACATTTTATTTAATTTTAAATTTTATTAAAGTATAATTCTTAGAATTTTTGAATCTCATATTTTAAATTAAAGCTAAATTAAGTATAAAAACCAGATATATATATATATATATATATATATATATATATATATATATATATAAATCAATAATGCAATAATTTGTATTTTTTCGAAAAATGTTTCCCTTATTATCAAACAAGGCAACAATTATGTTAACAATTTCTAACTGTATGTAATAAATTATAAGTTTTAATTTAATGATAGCAAAAAGGCATTTGTTTTTGAAACTTAAGTATTTTGGGTCATGCCTTTCTGAAAAGTAGAGTATATATATTTCATTAATGCTTCAACGTGCTTTTAGTCAAGTAAGCAAATTCTAATAAAAATAATTAAAATATATTTTTTGTGTATAACTTAGTATTAAACTGTATACTTTATAAATCTGAATACTTAAAATTTGAAATAAATGAACACTTGTTTCCGTTTATGTAAATGGGTTATTAAAAGTGTATATTTGTTTCTTATAGATAGATTAAATACAATTTTTTTTATATTTAAAAATAAATTTGACAGCTTATGTTTGATGCATCGATAATAAATTAATATAAGTAATAGCATTCTTAATTTTCATTTATATTACAGTAAATTTGAACCTAATTAAATTCTTGAGAAAAAAAGTATTTAACTCTATTTTTTTTTGCTGAATACTATTTGAGCATACATTTCAGTGAAAAGGAATTACTATATCCGGAAAATTTGTGATACTGACACTTGGAATTGCATAGCACGTTTAGGATGCAGATAAAAAAAACTATTCAGGGGATAAATCTTTCTAATCTTTGGTTTAAACAATTTTTATTATTCTTATTTAGAAGTGTATTTAGAAGTACATTCATTAAGTTAACTATTTTATTTTCAGTATTAATTACTTTAATAATGAGAAAAAAACTTGTTATTCTCTTTGCAGGAAGGGCAACATGCTTACCAAGAAAAAATCATGCAGCTTTCTTTGTAATGATCATTCCACAAGCGGAACGAGAATTCTTGTTTCAGCACGCACGGAATCCGAAATGACTGCTGATACAATCATTCATTCCACTGGAATTACCAATCTCTTTCTTTCTGCCAGAAAAAAGAAACTGATTTATGGTCTCAAGTGCATGTAATTTTAGCTGAAATTTTTTTAATGTTTCCCAAAATAAATATTCTCAATATTCATCTCTTTTGCATGGAAGGAAAAGCTTTATTCATTATATTTGAGTTATTTTCTAAAAATATTCTTTAGCCTATTTTAAATCTGCTTGTATAAGAAGTGTCAAATATTATAATTTTAAGTTCATAAATTAACATAATTAAATATTAAAATGTCAATATTTTCCATAAGAACGTTAATCATTTATCACAGCTTGATTTAAGTTATAGTTCGATGATGATTTCAATAAGGATTATTTTTTTAAACTTCATATTTAAAATTCTTTATTGATTGTTGTATTATACAATACCGTATTTATGCAAATCTAATGCGCATCCCCATTTTAAAGCTTTAAATAATAAAAAAAAATTGTTTGCCGGCGAATGTAATGCGCATCAATGGTATGAGGAACTTACTGAATCTTATTTTATACAGCAATGGATTTGTATATAAACTATCAATCATTGGTATAATTTTATTTAAATTTAGATACCATATTTTATATAACAATGGATTGATACATAAAGTAGCAGAACATAGAATTAACCTATTAGTGGGCTATTGTTATGTGAAACAAATCATTGTTAATTACCACTACCGTATATACGGTACCTATCGTAAAATATGAACATGAAATAAATCGTAACATTTCTATTTAGCTAAGAGTTTCTACAATCAGTGATTAATAGTAAACGTCTTTATTCAATAATGTTTACATCAATGGAATCCTCGCAGCTCTCTTCGTCAGAAGCAGGTTCATTTGTTCTTTCCTCATTATCATCGTCATCCTCGGCGTTCCAGAGCACATCATCTTCACTGCCATTCAATGAATTTGAAATGCAGCATTTCTTGAAAGATTTCACAATCATTGGTACTTCGATACTTTTTTAGGCAACAGAAACCCAGCGTGCAACAATGTGCGTTGCAGCACGCTTAATTTTTCCTGTCGGGGTCAATTCACGGTTTGGCTCACAAAACCATTTTTCGTACTTTGCCTTAGCTTACCCCTTAAAAGGTTTATTTATACTAACGTCCAGGGGTTGTAACACAGACGTCATCCCTCCAGGAATGCTAACAAGATCACTGCTTAGGCTGTGCATCTTCTTTTTTACGTCATCAGTGAGATGACCACAAAATACGCCCAAAGTACTGATGGTGGATTGGAGAGCCCACCGGGACGGCGTTCCTATACATTTCAGAGCCAATCAAGCATTAATGATTCCGTCATCCACCCCTTCTCTTGGTTTCGAATTAAGACATCATCTGGGAACAGCTTTTCATTCTTAGGGGTTTTAGTGAATGTTTTCCGTTTGAAGATTAAGAAATGTGGAAGTTTGCACCCGTCTGCTGTTATTGCCACCATCACTGTTAGGTGTTGCTTTTCACATCCCGAAGTTTTGATGATAACTTCCTTAGTCCCTTTCTCCGTAAAGTTGTAGTTACGAGGCATATCAAACCAAATTGGCGTCTCGTCAGCGTTGCCAATTTACCCTATTGAAAAAGTTTTTTTCCTTCCGAAGTGTGATGACGTATCGCTGAAATGTCAGTAGTTTTCCCTCGAAATCTGCAGGACGCTTTTGGCATATTGTTTTACGGCGTCTTAGAGATAAGCCCATCCGCTTCATAAGCCGATCCACCCATCCACGGCTAGCATTAAACTCTTGTTTCGATATAATAAGAACTTCAGCCTCATCTTTTGCTTTATTTCTTATGGCGTCACTAGTCATAGGTTGTCCATTCTTCCTCCTTTTGCCTGCAAATTCCAATACTTTTTTTTCAATTTTAGGGTGTTTTCCTTTGCAAGGGCCAGTGAATTTCTTTCTACTATCTTTAGTTGCAAATAGTGTCAATTTCTGTTGCCGTCACAAGAGATCATTGCTCTCCGCTATGTTGAACTTTCTACCTGCCTTGCCAATTTTTTCAGCATAAAGAATTAATTTACGTTTGAAAGTAGCGTTATATGACATTCTTCTTTGTTTGCCTTCCATTTCGTGACTACGTACACTGCAGTTTGTATCCTCTATGCAATAATATGTCAACTATAAATGTAACTGTAAATGTAGTCGAGAAATACAATAATCTATTGTAACGATTTAAATTTGCCTGATGTCATCGGCGGATTGCTGACCTTGCACTCGAATCTAATGCGCACCCCAATTTTGACATTCTACATTTATCCAAAAACCATGCGCATTAGATTCGCGTAAATACGGTATTTCTGAACTTCAGGAAGCTTTTAATTGTGTTTGGGAAAATTTTTGTCCGACCGAAATTCATGACTTATATGATTCAATGCCAAATAGATCTTTTAAAGTAATTAAAGAAAAGGACAGAAGAATTCCTAAGTGACCAAACTTTTATTTGCATTATTTTGAACTGTCGTTCTATTTTTTTCCCACAATATGATAAGGTTGAAACTAATTTTTAATTCTAATAAACAAGAAGTTTTTTTTTTATTTCATGTTACAGAAATAGTTATATGATTGTAAATAAGTTTTTAAAAACGCTGTAATGAAATTATTTTTAAAAATTTGAAGTTCATTTCTTATTTGAAAAAATCCTACTTTTTTCACGCAATGTGGATTTTTTTTTGTTTTCAAATTTTAATTACTTATATAACACTTAAGAAAAAGTAACTGTAATATATATTCTGATGCTGAAATAATATATTTTTGCTTATCAAAAATGTGTAACTTCACTGTAGAAGTTTTAATTTAATAGATTGAATTAAACTTTCATTGATTTTAATGGTTATATGAAGCTTCTTTTTCAGATTTAAGAGAAAGTGCTGGTAAATTAAAAGATAAATAGACATGTACAATGCGCATAGTCGTCTTTCTTTACGCATTTAAACTTAATGCTAAAAGTAAAGGCTAGCGGGTCATAAAAATCAATAATTTTAAATTAAAAAATTTGTGTCACTTAATATTTTTCTACTTATGCAAACATAAAAGGCATTGCTACCCATAAAAGCATTTCATATAATCGTATTGGTATTTTAGTGCTAAAAGTCATCAGTATGCTTGTGCATCAAATTTAAATCAGGAGTATTATTTTACATTCAAATTTGAATCATTTAAAGTAGCCATCGTGTATAAAAATGACCACAGAAAAACAAACTACCTAACAATTTTATTCAGACGCTTTCGAAACAAACAAACTTTAAACACGCGTGCGTTCGTTACAGATATCTTATTATAAAAAGTTAGAAAGATGCACGCACTTCACGTTTAGTCATTCACTTAGTCAAATATTACTAAAACTTATTGATGGGTGATAATATTGTTATGTAAGGTCTGATAAAAGGATAACTCATTTTTTCCAAAGTAAATTAACTCCATAATTACTTTGGTTGTTAATTCAAGGAAATTCTTCTGTACTCTTCATCTAGTAGAAAATAAGCACAAAAATCTTGTTAGTATTTCTACCCAATAAAATAAATATATATATTGATTTTGAATTCATTTCCATTTAACTAAAATTTATAATTTTAAGTTTTGTGTATTTTATTTTTATGAGACACTTTATAAAATGATGACAGTCTAATACTAAAACGCTGATACATCCAATAAGTAGTTAAATCTACATATTAATTACATGCACATTATAACTATAAAAGATAAATTAGAGTATGCTTTATGTAAGTATAATATATATTTTCTAATAATACCACAAACTAAAAATTGTTAAATATTATAAATATTTTAGGATTGAATTTCGAAAAAAAGGAAATATTTCATCACGTTGACATTGATTGCTAAATAAAAATCTTAGGACAACAGTAGAAAAGATTTAACAAATTAGTACCAACTTTCGGAAAATCATTCCTTATAACCATCATTAATATACATTTATAATGCAATGATGAACTCACGATTTCGTCTTGGTATAGAACTACATTATTTAAATTGGAGTACTGATTCAGAAATATGAGTCAATCTCAGTTCATTTATTTTAATAATTTATTTCTTAACTAATTTTTATAGCTAAAAAATAAAAGTATTAAAATATGTGAACTGATTAATCTCTTAACTTGACGCTCGTTATTATCGGTCGTTGAGCGATTACTGTGGGTGTAATGGTGTGGAGTATATTTCCTTTCTCTCGAGATCCAAGTCCAAGGAGGCTCTGGTGGTGCCATCTATGGGAGGATTCTTAGAGCAAAAGTCGCTATTTCACCCTCACCTGATCCAGATAGAAATCATCGATCTGTTAGAATCTCATCAGGGTTATATGTATTTTTATGTTCATCAAATACATAATTTAACAATTCTTTTAAAAGTTTTTGTAATGTATGTAAAATTAACTATATAAATTGCCAAAAATAAATATTGTTTGTAAAATATTAACTACAAGAGTCTCTTTAAAAATTTGGTGATACAGCTGGGTTTTCAAAATTTATTAACGAAATTTAGGTGTTTCATTGAAGTTTCTTTCAGATTCAGTTCACTATTGTAGTAGTGTTGTCCGAAGATAAAATACTTTATGCCATTTCTTTCATGTTAGCGAGGAAAAAAATATTATATATATTAATAGTAATATATTTAGTAATATATTAAAATATTATGTATTTTATTATTAATATAACTTCAACATTTCCATTACTTGCAGGAAGGAAATTAAATTATTTATATTCGTTTATACATTAAAAAAGAAAAAAGCTATTCATAATTAGATTTAGATGAAATATGTGTTTTCTTTACCATTTTTACGTGCTTTTGTTTAAAAAATTATCTCAATGAAAATATTCATGCCATGGAGGATGATCTCGAGTCCTCAAATATCCATTTCTTAAATCTGGAAAATACTTAGTAATGTAGTCATTAGATGTGACTGCATCTTGTCCTCATAGACTAACGGCTTTGACCACTTTTATACCTCTAAAGAAGATTGCATATATAAACATGTTGTCTTTTAACTGTTGAGAGTCTATCATGATTTTCGAGTTTATGATTTGCTTACTTGATACGTTAGAATATCAAAAATTAGTATGTATGTATCATCACCTGTTTTAATTTTACGAATATTCCAATAGCTACTAGCTTTAAGTAGCTTTTGGTTTCTTTACTGTGATTTAGACCTGTCTCTTTTTGGTTTCTAGTTTAATTAATAATTCAAGAATGATTTTATGGATGGCAGGATATTCAATGCTAAATTTCAAATATATTATTTTGTACATGGTTATATAAATAACGGTTTTAACATTAATTAACATTTTTCAAGAAGTACATGCATTCTCTTCTGACAACTGTTTTCTTGGGTATTCTTAATTCTGAAAAGTATTACGCCTTTTATGAAGCTCTAGCCATCTGAACTCAGAAGTATGAGTTGAACTTTCTTTTTTAAATATTAATTGTGTAGACATTGAATGAATTTTTATTGATTTAATAACACTTTAACTCGCTGAAAATCACAGCATGATAATATTCAAGCATCAAGTCCATTTTTCCTTTCGTCTAAAGTTTATTTCATGTTAAATTCTTACAATTTCAAGTAAGAAATCCTATGGAAACAGTTCATGTTTTCAAATCTAACCAATGATTTATTTTTTTTTCTACTTCTTTTTGTCTCTACATATTTTAGACATTTCAGAAGGATGCTTGTAAAAACAATGCGTAATGTTATTCCTTATGACGATATTTATAAGGAATAAGATGATACATTATTTTATACAAGAATAGCTCTAAAATCTATAAACTTTGCGTTTTATATTCATATAATAATACTCCTTAAAACTAAACTTGTAAGGAATAAATCCCGTATTATTCTTTATGAAAATATTTGTGACATGAACAGCTTCATTTAAAGCTAACAAGTCAAAATATTTAACACTAAGATCGTAAGAATTATAAACCATCTTTCACTGTCTTAATTTCACATTGTATCTTTTAAATCTCGTCATCTAACAATGATATAAACACCTTTAAGTTGAACTTCAGTTTTAAATTATTTCTAAATAATATCACTTGTTTTTTAATGAATAGGTACAGGAATATTAAAATTTATATTGAAACAAGTAGAACTTTCATTTTAATTAGGTTATATTTAATAAATAAGATGTTAAATTTTTTACATATTCTAATTAAAATTTCTCATCGAAAAGATTAAAATGTAATTTTGAGATTATTTATTAAATAAAATGTTAGTCTTTGAACTGATCACCAATACATAGGGCTCACGATCTATTTATTAATTACTACTTCATATAATTTATTCTTTTTCCTTTGAAAGATGCAGGATATTCGCATAAAATTCCTCATTCCTTTTAATCTTCTATACAATACTTTAGAGTAAAAAGTAAGCACTTTCTAATTAAAATTTCAACACTTTTGAATATTAAAATGCTTATTTCATGATGCAATTAATTTTTTATATTTTTTCTTTAACGTTACATTTCTCAGATATTTAATAATTAATTATAAGATAAAACTTTTGATTTTATTTTTGAGAAAAATTACGAAGGGTAATATTGAAATCCATTATAAATTTCAATACATTACAATTTAATTTCAAATCAATTTCTTTAAAATTTTGGATTTATTTGATTTAAAATATTTCGTTGAATTTTAAATTGCGTCTAAAACACTGTATTATACTATCTGTGAGAAATCTTTCGAATTAAAATTTGAGAAATTATATGATAAAATACATAAATGAAATTAAAGAATATTGTATTTTACAAAATTTTTCAAAGATTATACTTAATGACTATTCGATTATTTTATTAATATAATGATAATTTTATTACACGACATAAAAATGAATCGTTATAAAATTTACCAAGCAAATGTATTGTGCTAAATGAAATAAAAAATTTAATAATTATATAGATCTATATATGTCGGCCAATGGCGGAGTGGTTAGTGCTCCTGACACCTGAGTTGTGGGTCCCAGGTTGGAATCCCAGTTCGAGCATGGATTTTACTTTGTTTCCGTGTTTCTGTTCTTTCTGTGTTTCTTTGTCTTTTCTTCTGTGATAATGTATGAATGTGGCCCACCCTATAAACGGGTTTGTAATAGTATGGCGCGGGTAACGCTACTCGCCTCCGTGACTTGGTTCACAGGTGCTCGCTGGGTAACGATAAATGAGTAGCAATTTCTGGCCTTGTTGTCGCATAGGGTTCGTCACCCAAGTGTCCGCCGTTGGAAAAAAATAATGTAAATTCAATTTATAATATTTTATGTCAAATATATAATATGTGTATGTAAAATCATACCTATTACTTTAGACACCTTTTCATATATACTTCACATTTTTTGAGTAAATTTATAGGAAATTTAAGCATTAATTTGTTAGTTATTAAAAAGCAGAAAATGAATATAGGTATGTTCAAGGCGAATTTAAAATTCATTACTGAATTCCTATTTATAAATGATTGTTTTGAAAATTTATATCACATCAGAAAATGAAAAAATCCCAATAAAAACATTTATTGTAAACAATAAGTATAATCTGTTATAATACAAGGGATTGACTTATTTCCTGTATTCTTACTAAATATTTTCTAAAGCAAAAAATTCCTTTCTAAATTCTAAAACTAACATACAGTTTTTAAAAGCAGCTTAAAAGATATCACTGTACTTGAACTTTGAATTAATGCATCTTAATCCCACCTTAACATCAATATTTGTGATGTCATGTAAGTAAATGATCTAGTTATTATATCCCAAACATGTGCTCATTAAAAGTAAATTGAGTGAAATATTACAAATAAAAATGCAGGAACTAGATTTACCATTAAATTTTAAAACAAAGTTAATTAAAAACCTTTAACAATTAATTTCACTGTGCTATAGGGTGTTTTATTAATTTATGTTGACTGCAATTTGAGTAATAAAAGGTAAACAATATGGTGTAGTAAATATCTTTACATTTATTAAAAATTTATGTTTTACTCAGAGATTATATTTCTCTAGAAGGCGATATAATATTATTTTCTTTTATTTATCAATGATTTGAATATTGTATGGGAATATTTTGTTTAGTAAATAATGAAATAATTTGAAATGTTTGCTTCAGAAAAAAATGTGCAAACAAAATAAATAAATAAAAAAACTTTAATTTTTATGTTACTTAATCTTTTTCTGATAGGCATTAAAATTATTATACTTCTTTATTAATTATTGATGCCTTTGATTGAAAATTGTTATATCTTTCAACTTAACATTTCAAGAGAATTTATTTATTGGAATAGTACAAAAATGATTTCAAAACACAACTTTGTTGAAAATGATATGATACATTAATAAAAATATTAAATTCTAAGACAGTTTTCATTGGCTGTTTTTTAGAATTTAATATTCTAAAAAACAGCTAATGAAAGCGGAAATTAAAATTTAATTTCCTTTAATTAGTCACAAAAATGTTTCGAAGTATCGACTCTTTATTAAAACTTAATATATCTCAATATCTTTGAAGACATTAAATTTTCAATAATAGGTATATAAAATCTCAATTCAAAATCCTCTTAACAATTTTTGCATTGTTTTGAATTATTATGAGACAAAATATAAAAATGAAATCAGCATGTATATTTTTAATAATATTATGCATGTATATTTTTCTATAATTTTTATATATTTTTGTATATTTGTATAAGCATATATATTTTGATTAATCGAAGCAAATTAATTCCAGAAACTAATTAATAACATGCAAATACATAAATGTAATTTAGCATATAATATTTTATTGTAAACTCATTTATTCTTTCATAAATAAAGAGTGACGGAATACTTTATAGATTACAACTAATGACAATGTAGAACGAGATACAAAGAAGCCAAAACACATGCAGTCAGAATATAAAATTATACTTAAATGTAAACGAAGGGAACTAATATGCATACCTAATTCATATCCATATTTTTAAAGAGCATTTTACATATTCACAAAAATATTTTTTAAAAAAGCTGAAGGAATATTATTTCAGAATTGAAAGTATTTATTTATTCATAAGAAATTTGTTTTTAAAATTTTCTGGTACGAAAAGTTGATTTATGAATCTGTTAAATTTACCATAATTTTAGAGCTTATTAAGTTGGTGTACGTCATCAAGGATTTAAAAACTCCCTCCAGTAACAAATAATATATTTCTTTAAAAATTGTAGAAAAAACCAAAAATCAGTTTCTAAAACCAATTTCACTTTGTCCAAAAATTCTTCTTAGGAATAAAAGATGCGGTAACAAGATTAATAATTACTCATAAGAATACGGTGCATAAGAAACAGTTTTTAAAATGTATATTTTAACTATTTGAATACTTCTTATAAGCCAAATCTGAGATTGGGTTAACTATTTACTATTAAATTAAACTAAAATAAATATGTTCCTTAGTATTCTAAGTATGACCTGACGAGAATACAATTTTCCATCTGCAAATTAAAAATTAAAATTGTATGAATCTCACTAAAAAAATGTGCATCTCAATTTCTTGACAGAAATGTTTTTATATTTGCATACTAGATCAATACAATCAATGATGCATGTAATGTTTGTAATGATCATATACAAATTTAGTCAAAATAAGTTTATGAGAAATCAAATTAAATCCAATGATGCTTCCTAAGATGAACATGAAAGAATTACCTGATATTAGTTATTCTCTTTAAGGAAGATAAAGTCATCTCGTTTCATTTTAAACAATCATTTCAAGAGAAAAATATTCGGTTAATATTATACTGGCCTCCAAAATTTAAGAAATAATATATTTTTCGAATCTCACACACCCTAAAATATGACACTAAGAAACAAATTGTCTAGCTTATATCAATAATAAAAATGAACTTTTGAAAAAATGTATGAAGAACAGGTGGTTACCACTCTTGTTTATGAAAAAGAACAGGTATTTATGAATGAGTTAAAATATCAAGAGAAAGGCCCAAAAAGAAATGGAAGTATTGTGTGAGTGAGGACTATGTCATCTTGAAATTAAAGAACTGGTAACAGGGAGAAGAGCAAAATGGGAAAATCATCTGAGAAAGGTCCATTCACACAAAGAGCTGTTAAGACTGTGTTGAGGATATATATGAGTGAGGAAAAAATGGAAACATCAGACTTTCATGATTACGTTTGAAATATTTATTGCTTCTCAGCTTTTGTAGCAGATTCGTTGACAATTATCAGTGTGGTCCCGCAATATCCGAGAAAAGCCGTTTTTCCTATTCATTAAGGTGACGGTCGGTCGGAGGGATGGAAAAGGGGAAATGGTCGGATGTTATAAGCTGATGCTGCTAGGCATTTTAATATATTTCGCAGTATGATTTACCGCCTCTAGAATCAACATCAAACCTAAGCTTCGGTTCCAGAAATCATGTTCCAGGCCGACTACGAGTATAACATCTGTCTACTTACTTACAAATCAAAAATCTTACTAGCTCATTTCACCCGGAGGAGAAGAATCATTTCTGTGCTGCAACTTGTTATAAGATCAGGGAAAGGAATATCCGATAGTGTGATGGGAAGTTGACTTCCTCATGCTGGTCTCTATGCAAGGTGAGCATTTGTGTCACCCCACACAGGATGACAGAGAAATGCTCGCTTATCTAGGGTAAAAGAACACGCTTCATAGACTAAACCACGATGGGCTTTCTTACAGACGAGTCCAGATTCATACGGGAGAGTAATTCAGGATGTGTGCTGATCTTGAGGGAAAAAAGCACCAGATATCATCAATCCAACATTGCAAAATGACACTGTAACCGTGGTAGGGGAACAATGGTTTGGACAGTGATCTCATACTGTCGACTCTGACCTGCAAGTGTTAATGGGAGGAGCTGTGACTGATGTGAGATATTGGTATGAGATTCGATCGATATGTCCAACTCTATGTCAGTGCTATTGCTAATGATTTCATTCTGATGGATAATGACGCACAGTCTAATTGAGTTGTAATCGGTAATTAATATCTTCAGGATCTTGGTTAGAAGCGAATGGAATCACCAGCTCAATCTCCGGACCTGGATCCCACACAACATCTATGGGACAATCTTGGTTGACAGGCTGTTGCTTTAAGTCCTCCTCCAAGATCTGCAGAAGAGCTGGAAAAGAGTTTACTCAGTTCCTAGTCTTCGCTTCCCATTTAAGTAATCAACAATTTAACTGACACTATTCTTTTCTTCAAAAATAGTCTTTTACTGAACAATTACTTTTTTGTTGCAATCATTCATGCATTTTTCTTATGTAAACTTCTATACGGAAATCAATGCATATCTGTTGTGTGCACATGTCATTCAAATTTGATATTTCTTCCTTCATTTATTTGGAAATTAAGTGTAAAATCCGGTTGTTCCTTAACTTAATTTCCAGATTTCTAACTACAAGTTAAAAGTGAAGTTACTTATCTGGAAGTTATAAATTTGAATTCGTTTCATATCTGGATTTGTGACTCTCAGCCTTTCCACATTTTGATCTCTCATTCTATTTTATAACCGTTAGTGGTTAAACCTTTTTTTATTTTTTGTATTTTACCACTTGCTGAAACAATACGAAGGAATTCATGAAAGTGCGAAAGCAATCCAAACGTGGATTTTGGCAGGCTTATTTGCAAAACATATTTTTCTAATTCTGACTATGTTACCATATTCGACATTAAAGATTTACATATTTGCTTTGAAGTGGAATTTTAAATTTCTTTTTCTCCATGAAATTCGGGAAAAAACGTAAATATTATTAAATTTGAAAAGCAGACTAGTTGGTACTTAGATTTTCCTTTACATGTCACCAAGCTTGACTTCATAGCATTATAACCGATAAGTAACAAAATTTGTATATATTTTTTAAAAGTTTCAACATTATTATATTGCATATATTGTGTTAATCATTTGAGAGAGACAACTATTTATAAATCAGAAATTAATAGTAGGCTCTTAAATCTGACAAATTTTAGCAGTCACAGAAGATTTGGTATAATTTTTTTCGCTAATAGCTTCTCTCTTAAGCAAATAAGACTATTTATATTACTTATTTTTTCGTTTTAATGACAATATTTAAAATGCTTAACACTATTAATGCTAAGAAATTACAAGAATGCTGATTAATTACATTTCTTAATAATGTATCTTAGTTTTAAAATTTAAGAAAAAATTCGCAAATCATAGCTTGGATATATTAAGAAAAAGAGAAAACTCAAACTGTTTTTCCTGAAATGATAGCACTAGGATCAAAACCAGAGTTTTTGCTTAAACAGGCACGTAATCCTCAATTCCAGCCGATACAATCATCTATTACAAATCTCTGTTTTGTTCTGCATGGAAAAATATAGTGATTTATGGTGTCAAATGTCTGTAATTTTTGGCAAAATCTTTCTCTAATGCTTCCCAAAATAAATGTCTTCAGTTTTCGTTTGGAATGGGGAAAATAAATGCATTTATTCATGAAAAGTAATTTAGTACTGAAGCAAATTATCTTATTTTCTATTTTTAACTTTCGTTACTTGAAAAATGTTTGTTTTGAGTATAACAATAATACCAATAATGATTTTAAAAAAATCATTTTTTTAATATATTATGTGATTTCTCACAAAATAATTTGATAAAATTATATAAATTGACTGAATTATTGAACTGAAACTCAATTTATCTCCAAGTTAATTTAGATTTTTAAAATGGTAAACTTAAAATTTTTTCGAAAAAACTAAAATACCTATGAGTACATTATTAAAATAATTTAATAGTTAAATAAATATTATTCTCTGAGTACTTAAAATAAAACTCATATGAGAGAAAAGTCCATGATAAAGTCAATTTAGAATGTCGTATATTACTTTACACATAAAAACATTATTTTTCATTTCATTTTAAAGGTCTTCAAACAAAGAAAATATACCAACAAAATTATTTGTCATCCACAGAGGAAATTTCAAGAATTTTCTTAAAAACAAATCGTAAGCTAATTTAAAAATGCATATAATCTATAAATATATATAAAAGATATTTAAAATAAACACTTATTTTAAAATATATGTTGAATCTTGATTAAAAAACTAACTTTCCAAAAAATGTATAGCTTGTCAGTTTAATAAACACAAGATATAATGAATTTTTATATAAAAACATAATGTATAAAATCATAATTATATAAAAACTTTTTTGAATGAAGAATAAATCAGATTTTTTTATAAACATATGTGAGACCGGAATATTGATAGAAACATAGACTAGGTTCAATAAGAAATGTATTTTAGAAAATATGTGTAAATAACGAATTATGTTGAAAAATAATACTGATCCAAAATTCAGATATATGTATACATACATATGTTATGAATTTCAATAGAAAACATCAGTCATAAATAAAAAATTAATATTAAGTTAATTTTAGAGATATATGTAATTACTAAAATATAATTTATTGAAGTGAAAACAGTTACAACGAATAACAAAAATTCTGGACTTATCTAAAAAGGAAATGGTTGACTTCACAATACTATAGAAAAATGCATGACTATAATTCATTATTTTAAGAGTTTATCATTCTTTACATTATCAAGATTCGGGAGAGGTTTTTTATAAGTTATGAATACTTAATAATTTCTTAGTTGAGGATTTTAATTTGGAAATTTAACCACACTGGTTTTTGATTGTGTTGAAGTATGTATTAGAATATGTTGAGTTCTATACATTTATTACATTACCTGGAGTGGAACATTTACTGTCAGTTTGAATTTTCCATCTTTATTTTCAAATAGTTTCCTTTAGCATTATTTTTCAATAAAATATTTGAATTTTAATAACTCTGACGTGATTTAAGAATAAAATTACTTTTAATATTTATAAAATGATTCTGATTAAATTTATGATTTCAATTTAAATCTAATAATAAGCATTTGGGTGATAAATTTTTTATACAATTGTAAATTATTGTGACTTCAAGACAACGAAAAAGGATTACGAATAATTGATTAATAAATATTAGTATTGAAGAAGATATATATTTATATACACACGCACACACACATATATAAAGAGTGATTACATTAGAGAAAATCCTTAATTTATTTTTATGATGACATTTCTAATTTTATTACCTAAAAAGGCTGTTACGGAAAAAAAAATATCGGTTAATATCTTGTTAATTATTTCTTGCAGCAAAACAATATGATTCATACATATTGTTAACAAATTAAACTTTTACTTATTTTATAAAATAGTTCGTTATTTTTTGCATTAAAAAAGAGAATCATTCATTCAGTTCATAAAGTTTCTTTTTATCATTTATCTTTCCTCTCTTTAAAATTACAAATGAATGGTACATTTCTTTAGTTATGACTCATTGTTTTGCCCAATAAAATAAAAAATAAGAGTTAAAGATTAAATTATTATTTAGTATTGTTAATTTACTTAGCTTTTGAAATTATTAATATTTTCGAAGCAGATATTAGGTTTGCAAGATTAAAGTAAAAACTTGTGTCAGTTAGGGAATTTGATGCACAGTTTATCAGCATTGAAATACAATAGATGTTTTGAAATTATTAATGTTTTCGAAGTTGATTTTAAGTATTCTAGATTAAAATAAAAACTTGTTTCAATTATGGAGAGAGTTTGATGCTCATTATTTTGATTTTTTCAGTTTTGATATACAATATTAAACTGTTGCCTAAAATATTGACAAATACAAACTCTAGAGAAGAATACAAATCTGATTTAAGTTTAAATCAAGAACATACATTTATTTTCTACAATTGTAAGGATTTTTAGTATAAACTTTTATCTCCTTCAATTTCTAAAGAAAATAATTTTTCAAATTCTACCATTGGGGATGTTGTAGAGCCTTTTATAACGAACTATATTTTTCATCTTATATGTCCTTTCAAATTTATAATTAACCCTCTCAGGATTGTGATAATTTCAAGAAAAGTTAAAATCGCTATATAATTACCTGAATATTCAAAACCTGAAAAAAAAAACTGAACTGCTATGGGAAATGATCGGAAACATTTGCTTGGTTACAGGAAAGATTAATTTTCAAAATATTGTCAGATCAAATCAACTAGTCAGACATATGATATATAGTCGATAAAGATGGATTTGAACGGCTTTTTTTATAATCACATATTAATTTATACCAAATGAGAGACATAAGTAGATTCTATATCTAATAGATATTAATTAACTCATTTGATATAAATTGAATATCCTCTGAAATTGAAAGGTTTGAAAAGTTTAGCAAGAGGAACAAAAACCTCGATTAATCCTTAAGAAAAAAAATTTTTATATTACTTAATTGATCGATCAGATTAATAAAACTCTAAAGAAATTAATTTGGTCTCTTCAAAATATTATTTGCAGTTATTTTTACGATTTTAATATTTTTATATTTTTACGATTTAAAAATTTTTTTAATTACGTAATTGATTGATAGGATAATGTTTTAATTCATTGAAAGGAAAATTAGTGTTGCTTTTATTCATAAATAATGCTCTTATAAATTTTTGCATTGATAAATAGATAATGCTTTTATTCTTGAAATAAATTTATTTTTCAAACCTGAAAGTGTTCTAAGCAATATCTGTTGTAAATCAAATGACTCCTATGATTCTCCATAAAAGTTTCGAAAAAGTAAAAATTACTTTGCTCTTCAGACGTAGAATTGAAAGAAAACATCTTTCTGTTACCTTAGGAAAGAAAAACTATAAATAGGCACTCAACATATTAACGATTACTTCCCAAGACACATTTCCCATAAGTAACTCCATTTCTTATTTATAGAATAATGATGGCAACACGTTTTCTTGCCTCTATAGCATGTCATTATTTATTTCAGACTTAGAATTGTAACAGCTAGGTTAAATTGATTCGTCGGTATTTTTTTTTAATAAATTTTATATAACTGTCATCTAAAGTCATTGAACTGCTTTAAGGGAGAAAATTTTTCTTAAAGAATTTATACACTTAAACATTAATATATCTTATAAAATTTAAAACTTTTATAGAAGCATCTGTCTGTTTTGATAAATTTTATATAAGTTTCATCCAATGTCATTGAATCAAGGGAAAATCTCATATATTTAGTGGTCTTTTGTTTGGTTGAAAAAAACAAAATTGTAAAAATTTAAAACACATTTTCATTGTCATGTCTTGCGAAACCTTAGCATGCAATCATGTAAAAAATAAATCAATAACTTGTGACAGTAAACCATTTTTGTTTCAGTAAATATTCAAAGATTTTCAATATTATAATACTGTTTCTTGTAATCAATTAGCCTATAAAATATCATGATTAGCGTAAAAGGTTATTTTAGTCATTTAATTTTATCAAACATATTTTTATGAGGAATACGAAATTTTATTTTTATGTAAATTGTTGCCCTATAGAGTTATTAAAATATTTTCTTTTACTTGCCTTTAATGTCTACTACATCTGTTTATTTATTATAAAAGACAAAATTATGTTAAATTTCAGTGCCTTTATTAAAAATATAAACAATGTGAACAAAGAGTAAAATTATTTGGATATGTAAAATTATTTGGGATTCATAACATCTATTTTAATTAAGGACATAAATCTCCAGTTGTTATTGTAATGAAATGAATTATAATAATTTATTATTTTGTTTTTTTTTAATATTGAGTTTTCAGATGCACAATATTTTTTCCAATTCCAATTACAATTAAAATTGAGCTTCATATGTTTAAAAAGTTAATATTTAAGCTTTTTATGCTGTTTTTGATTTTTAGATTCTGTGAACTTTCGTTATAAGTTTTTTTTTCATATTAGAAAGTAGTACACCACATACTTCTTTATAAATCTTAATTTGTTGGTCATTTCTAAAATATGTTGCTCTATATTTTTTTGGTCAAGGCAGTGGCGGATTGATTGGTCCGTTGCCGTTATCAGAAGGTAGTGAGTTCGAATCCCGGCCCAATCGAAGATTCGTTGTTTTCGCTAGTGGCGACTGGGACGCGTTAAATATGTCGTGGTCACAATATCTTCCTAGTAAAAGGATATTTTTGGTAGTCTTTTGCTTGGTTTATGCTTTTAAATTACGAAGACCCACTTTTAGGGCAACGACAGAAAATCCTCTGGATCCCCTTATATTTAAGGTTCCATCACTTTTGTCCCTCTTTGGGCTCAAAAGTAGAAATCCTAGTGGACATTATACAAAAATATATTTTTTGTTTATTCATATCTTATCCTAATTAGAACATTTCAAAGGCCTTTTTTAATTCCCCTTTTCTATCCAGTTTCCACTGAAGAAATAAATAGAATGTGAAAGATAAAATTAGAAGTTTATTTTAAACCAAATATATATTTTTGCAAATTATCCAATTTAGTTATAGCTAAAATTATGTCTCGTCATTTAATAAGTTTTGTAAATGTATACATTTTAATGGAAATTATACAGATATAACACAATTCAAATTAACTTCAGTTTTATAAAACTTTGACAATGAAAGAAAATTATATTAAATTTTATGATTAATGATAAAAGTTCATAAGAATTGCAAGAGAGTCATATAGATTTAAATATTTCAACAAATGGGGCTGATCGAATTCAATTACTTGACACAGTATACACATATTTTTATGTGAATTAAGCCTTATTATTTTCAAAAAAATTGAATAAATTATTTTGATTATTCTGCATAAATTGCACACTTTTCGAAATCTAGAAATATGTAACAAATATGAATTGAGTTGAAAATAAATTGAAAATATTTAATACATAAAAATATAAATAGTATACTCTTTCAAGTTTATTCCGATTTCTGTAATACCCATTGTCCCTGCGTGTTCAACTTTATATTTATTAATTTAATTTTTCAAATTGCTAATTTTTAAATAAACATTGCATCATAATTAAAAATACCTTGATTGTACACGCTGTGTCCAAACATGCTTGTTTTATTTACACGACTTTCCCACTCCTCGTCTCTATTGGAATATCTTTTGTTATGTATCAAAAAGCTTGCGTGGAATACATAATTTAATTTATGAAATCCTTCATGTTCAGTAACACCTGTAAAATCTATTTTCAAATGCTCTAATTAAATTAGATTTACTTGAAAATTCAAAAGTTGTTTGAATGAAGGATGGCTAATATGTGCAGTTTAACGAAAACATTGAATTGGTAGCTTCGTCTCAAGTGATCGTGGGCTTGAATCCCACCTTAAATTTAGATGTTAGTAGTGGTTTGTAAGCTATTCTTAAACATACATCTCGATCTAGTTATCCGTGGTGAACAAAAAAAATGACTTAACAAATGCTTTGTTTTAGGAAACTCATTGATTTATTGATAGACAAGAAAATTCAAAAATAAAGTTTCAAAGACGAAATATTCCCATCCATTTAAAAATTTACAATTAATATAAAAAGAGGATATTTATTTACTTCATAGAAGTTTTCCTAAAGTAGCTCCACGCAGGGTTGGCTAAATATTAAATGTATCATTTATTGCTTAAATACTAATTTCGTTTACATTAATTATATATTTACATATTTTTTGAAGTTAATACTTTTTTTAAATGATCAATTTTTATAAATACCCAGTAATCAACTTATTATATTCATCATCAGATAATTTTATTATATTATTCATTAATTTAAGACCATTATTTTAGCATTCTCCAAATTTAATAAAAAATATACGACTTAGTTTATAGATAAAATATTCCTTAAATGCTTTAAGCTACATTGCGATTTACAAGATTGTGCCTTTTTCAATCTGGTCAAATATATTTAGCTAATATCTTAGCTTATTAATTATAAAGCATATTATTTAATATCTCAGTAAGCTCAATTTTTTAGTTAAAGTAAAAAGAGAGTTTTTATTAAAAAAATTCAGTGATAATTGTTTTGTATGACATTAAATTAAGTTTTAAATATTTGCTTGCCCCTTATCAAAACATAAGAAAGTAATTTATTATACATATTTTATTATTATTTTAGACAAATTCTTTGATTCTAAATTTCATTAGATTTAAAATGTAATATAAACAGAAGTATAACTTTGGTTCATTAAAAAATAGGTAACATATGTCAGGTTTTCGATTTTAATTTTAACTCAAGTAAAATATACATTTGAAAACAAAACATCTATTCATAATAAAAGTATAGAATCATTATTTTATAATATGAACACTTGTAAAAAAATTTAATATCCTGAAAATAATGCATAGCATTTGAATTTCTATTCATTAAAATTTTCGTGACAATAGCTCTTTTATAAAATAATTCAATATTTTAATTTACTTAAATTTTTTTCTTTCATTTTAAGATGCCTATTTCAAATTAGTCATACAAGTAAACAAAAGAAGGTGTATTTTTAAGTAAACAGTGAAGTCTTGTATGTTCATTTATAAAATATGATAAAATATAAGATAAAATGCTCACTTATAAAATAAATTAATTTCCCTTAAGATCCCACTGAAAATAAAACTTAAAACATTTGACATGGATACTTAACAAAATATCCAAACCAGAATTTTATCTTCACTTCATACTAAATAGAGAAGCAAATAAATTCAAATTTATACACAGTGAATTTAATTAAATCTTTTCATTATTAAAATATATATTTAAGTTGGTAATATATATATATATATATATATATATATATATATATATATATATATATATATATATATATATATATATATATATATATATATATATATATATATATATATATATATATATATATATATATATATATATATATATATATATATATATATATATATATATAATATTTCAATAACATTTGTGATTAATAAACAAAATAACTAATCAAAAATACCTATAAGTACTACAAAAAATTATAATAATAATTTTAATCAAAAATTTTGCTTGTTAATAATACATTTTGCATATAATATTAGCAAAAAATGTAAGAGATGACAAGAATGATGAGTTAGTTTTAACATTCATAACATTGTTCTGATTGAAAATTGCAGAGGTCATGTTGTTGTAAGCTTTTTTATGTTTTCATTTACAATGCAATACGTGTTAAAATAATAATTTAATCGAGAATCTTAAATGGCAATCAATTTTCAAGTTGTAGTTATTTTTCAAATAAGGATTTATTATTTCTACTGATATTGAACTCTAACAAAATATTAATCGCAATATTTTATGTAATGGGTAATATTGATTTTACTCAGAAGTAATACATCTTTAAAAGTGTATTTTCCATTCTATAGTTCGTAAAATAATGTGCAGAGATATTTTATTTATGGTGATAAACCATTAACAATGATTTTCAGTGTAAAGACTAAAAATTTGATTCTGAAATATAGTGAGATGAGAAAAAATTGTTCTTGTATAAAAATATATTTAATATAAATAAGATCAAGTATTTAAATGTGTTCAAATATTTTTCATAGAAATCACACATTTTTGATGTAATTCATAATTGGAAATTCTTAAATTTTGCAAAATTTCTTGAAATAAATCCTGCAGCAAAAATAGTTTTTAAGATGAAGTTTCTAAGAATGGTGACAGTATACGTTTAGATGCCACCCAGGACGCTGCTAGACAAATTACTAGTACTTTGCGTAGTTCCTGCCTGAGCTGACTGTCAATCATTCGGAGTCAGTAGCTGCCCAAAATAATCCTCTTAAAATGATTTCTGCCAAGGGCTAAGATGAAGGGCGTACCATTTTATTTTCATTTTTTTCGCGTTTAGTCCGCTGGGTAGAAGAGAAAAGATTTAAGAAGAAATTGCTCCATTGTAAAATGTTTATAAATATATGTTAATGAAAAACCTTATTTAAAAATGAAAAAATAAAATGGATTATAGATTAGTTCCTTTTTATGCTCATAACATTTTCTTGGAGTATATTAGCTAAATTTGTTTCGCTTTAGTGTATAATATTTGTCTACTATAAAATGATATTATTTTATACATGTATTTACATATAAACACTACTACGTTGAATACAAGAACATATAGTCATTTCGTGTTCCCCATATGCAGAGCTTTTACCAGAAAGATAGTAAAAGCTATTGGACTAGAATGGACAATATGCAATGCAATACGATATTTATTCGTTATACATTTTTCACTTTCATCAAAAACGAAATTACTTTCCGAACAACCCAATAAAATACATATTTTAATAAATTTTACACGTTTATATCGCATAATAATCCTGAATATGATATATATCAAAGTTTTAAAAATAACTTTTATTTTAAATTTTCTAATTTTTTGTGTATTAATTTGAATAAACAGACTATCATGAAAAATCTTGAGTGATATTATTTAAGTGATATAATATCGGAAATGAGAAAAAATAAATTGGCAAATAAAGTAAATTTTAAAACCAAAGTACAATCTATATGATTCTTGTATCACGTGATATACAGATTATTAAGAGTGCAAAGTCATTTTTTAACATAAAAAAACATAATTATCAAAAATTCAAGAGCGTGAATTAAGATCAAATTAAAAAAAGCTTCCCAATGTTGTGAAGAACATCTTAATTATAAAAACAATTTGTTTTACAAAATTATTGAATTTCTAGGAAAAATATTTTTTTTTAATATTTATATAAATATTTGGTCTTAAATAAATTTTCTAAACATACCCTTATAAGGAATTGAATGCAAACAATAGAATTGAAATTAAAATTAATTTTGATTCCTTTAATGCAGTGTATAAAATAATAGTTGATTACTTAATTCGATTATGTATTTCGTTATAATTTTGTAAACTCTTAGAAAATTTCAATGAACTTAAATGGTAGAAAATTGCATCCACGTACTTCTTCAATAAAACTTATTTTAAGAACATAATTTCTTCACTAGCAAATTACTTATTAGAAATCTATTAAACAAATGAATATTTACAAAACATAAAGAACTGGGAATTATATTAATTATTTTATTTTTAGTATAATAGAACAAACATTTTTATACGAATAGAATGCGGATTTTCCACCTATTATTTTTTAATTTATCTTACATAAAAATTAAAGCTTCACAACCAAGTATAAAAAGAAATGCTTACAACAAACACTTAATATATTAACTTGAATGATATATCATTCTTATATTGATCATTAATGTTTTGTTCGAAAAACTTTTGTTTTGAAAGCTATTTTTGTTAATGTGGGATGTTAATGTCTTTTAATTATTAAAGTTATCTTTTAAGTATCTTTCTTTTACATACCTTTAACATATCTTTTACACCAGAATCTATTTGATTTGTATTATTTAAAACATAATACAAATCAAATATCTGGTGATTGAGCTCTTGAGATTTTTGCCTAATTCCTCTTATTGTTTATTCCATTTATCCATGACAGCTATTTGACTTCAGCCCACAATAATAATGACAGTTGTTTATTTACACCTGACAAGCAAAATGACCTCTCAAGTATTTTATAGAATTTAAATCTTAACTACGAATTGAGATAATTTTTGATATTTCTATTTGAAAACAAATTTTAATTGAGTTAGAATCACAGCAGGGCACAATATTTCATAATTCCAGAATTGATTCGCTTAAAAGTATGTTAAACGGATAAAGGGCTCATCAAGCAGTTATTCCTAACTGTTAGTCTCCATTTTCTATGGAACTCGCTACCATTCATTTTTTTCAAATCATATTTAGAAACTCATCATTTCTACATAAACTCACCATATATGCTAACAAAGGGTATATTTTATGAAATTACATTTACAAATTAAATGCATATTTTTATAATTAAAATAAAATCAAAACAATTTCATTCAATATTAGCTATATAGTTCTTTTTAATATAAATACTTAAAATATGCAATCTATAATATTCTCAGATATTTAACTTGCTCTTCAAATGCTTTAATTGGTAAAGATTCAGTTTCATAAAATTAATGTTGTCGACAACACATTTCTCAGAAACTTATCTCCTAATTTATATTTTATATTACCTTAAGTGTTTTATCTATAAAAAATTTAAGACGTTAGTATATGTGTTGATTTGTTGGATAAAATATTAAAATATCTAAAATATTCCTCCGATATTTTTAAAATATGCAAAATAGAGACAATTGTTGGTATTCAATTGCAAATGTTTATGGATATTTTCGAATACAAATTTTACAGCAATGAGTTTGTTATAAATGTACCGTTTAAATATTTGTGGTAGAAAATTGGCTTTTTGTGTGCAGATTTAAATATTAAAAGATGATATAACTAAATTAGCTTTCAATACATTTCATGTCAATTACTTCAAAATATTAAATTATATAGGCCAGGTATTCATCTTAAATTAGGAAATATAAATTTTAAAAGCAAACAATTTGGATTAGTTAAAATAATAAATAAAATGAAAATGTCAATGTTTTTCTGGATATTTGGATGTAAAAAATTATTTATTTTTATTAACAAAGTATGTAATTATTATTTTTAATATATATAAGCATAATATAAATTAAGAATTAATTTCTTAATGTGTAAAATTTGTAAAGACTCCTGTTAAAATATTTGAACTAAACTAATAGACATGTGCCTTAAGTTTATAATACACTTAATAATATTTTTCTTCTCAAATTATACCTAAGAAACAAATATTAAATTTCACGAAGTCTTGATAAAAATTTTCTAAAATTTAATGTTCTTTGATATTTATTTACAAATTTATACGAAATATAAAGCAGAGTTGTACCATTTTTGTTCCAATAAAAGTTGATTTTGCCTGAGTAAAAATAGTTGATTTATAATAAAGTAAACATGTTTTTCCTGCTCTTTATTAATATTTACTGTTAAAAAAGTCCTTTCAAGTTGTAAAATATTGCAATTAATCTCTAGTGGCACACAATAGCATCATAAAGTGCTTAATAAAATTTTCAAACAGATTTTAACAAAAATATTGCGTTATATAATACAATTTATTTCAAATATATGTGTTGTAACTAAACGATATTTTAAATAAAAATTAAAATATCATTAAAAGATTAATTATACAATTAATTGTAATTCATTATAAATTCAAATTTCAAGAGTGCGATTCAAAGAAATATCTAATATATATATATATCTTCCAAGCGTTTTGTGTGACGTCACAATTAGAAAAAAATTAACCATTGAACTCTGTCTTATGCTGCAATTTAAAATGCTCTATTCTAATATAATTTCGAGATAGTAATAAGAGTTTAGGATTTTGATGTATTTTGCATATGTTCAGGAAACACTTTATAATGTCTGCAATATATGTAAGATACTAAAAATATTTTTTAACTTATAGGCACTGGTGGTCAGAAAATTTGTGTATGAAAATTTGCCTGTGTTGACTTACGTGGGCAATATGCTTGTATGTTTACCTTAATCTCAAAGCCTGCGATGTAAGTGAATGCCATCAAATTATCGAGAACTTGCTTTAAGCAATAAAATAAGATATTTCTTTAAAATAACTGATACTGAAAATTTTTTTATAAAATTCATTTTTAAATGGAATATGCGTTAAAATATGCGTGTTAATTCTTAAAAATAAATCAACTTGAATTTTATACGTATACTATATGTTATGCAATTCGAGTATATTTTAAATAATTTATTAAAGAAAAATTAACTATAAAGCAAAACTCTTTACAAAATACAATTAAAAACTTACTGATGGAAACATTTCCTACCCTATTCAATAATTTATTTATTAAATATTAAGTTTATTATTTATTTTTCAGTTATAAACTTTCAGTTCTTTAGATGTAAGAGATATATTAATTTTTTTCAACTAATAATTATATTTGACAAAAATACGATATTTTAAAGATCACGTATACAGATAAAATTTAAATAAATTATTAAAATAGTGTGATTAGAGGTAATATCATGTACATATATTCATAAAAAGCTGAATAATGTTATTCATAATTATTCAATGAAACTATTTAGCGAAAATATTCTATTTTTGTAGACTATATAAACCTCTGGAAAAACTTCATCAAATATTTGTTCATTAATTTACTTAACTTACTCATCACATGCATCTATATATAAATATATGTATGTGTAATGCCTAAATGTCTACTAACGTTGAATTTGATTCATGAATCAATAGTAAGAAATATAATTTTATCATAAAATTATTAAACTAGAACAATCGACATTCTCTTTTGTTAACATTATTCATCCATTGATAAATTTACGAAATTAAAATCGAATTTTTTTAAATTTACTCTGATATTTTCTGAAAAATATGAAGCTTTTGCTCAATATTCCTTGGTAAATTGTGATATATCATAATTTATGAATTAAATTATAGCTAAAAATGTTTCCTAAAAATAAAACTTTTGACGTGGAAAGGTGATAATATATAGAATAAATGCCGCCTAACATACTGCGTGAGGAGCTGAGAATTGCTAAAATTCCATCTTTGACAGGTTGTCACTCACATTGTGTCAGTAAATGCCCAAAATAATTTTCTAAAAGGAATGCTAAGAAACACTACACTCTAAGGTAAGTATGAGCTTCAATTATTTTTATGTTTAGCTTTTGTAGCTTAGCTAAAGGTAATTATTATTATCAGACATTAAAAATGGCTGCATTTGTAACATATGTGAAAAAGTGTACATTTTGTATTAGATATACTTACAAAAAATAAAAAATTACGATCATAATATTGAGAGAAAAATCAGGAATTTGGTTCTAAAAATAAAAATTTATTGAATATTTTGAATCAAGTAATATAAATTATTCATATTGGCATAAATTATTCATATTGAAAATGCAATTGCATACGAAATTTATATAAATGCTGTATAGTGAGAACATTTTATTAATATTTTGCAGTTCTCAACTGTGGTAGTAATAAATCAATTCTTTAAAAGTAACTGTTCAGTTTAAAATGTTTAGTTCAAAATAGGAAATTATTTTTTAAATTACAAGTTATTAGATAAAAGGAAGTAATATAAAATATTTGTATTCATTTACAACGCTATATTAATTATAACAAAATATTTACAGATACTGAATTATATTTATAATTCATTTTTATCTTTAGTGTTTATTAATTGTGATAATTGAAATAATTGCTTTAAAAGTGCAAATTGCTTGTGTAAATTTGGAACATTTATAACGGTAATAGCTATAATTAACAATATTGTTTCGAAAAAAATTGGCAAAATCATAAAATTGAAAATAAAATGAAAACTAACTAATATATCAAAATGCAATTTAATAATACAAGAAGAATGAAATAACTATATCTTAAAAAAGTATCATATTAAAACTCAATTAAAAACTTCAATTCAATTGTAATACACACAATGTGACTATTACTATTTGAAGTTCTGTTGGGATTTCAGAGATTATGTTATCTTGTCGGTTCCGAAATTCTTTCCAATTAAAAAGAATTACAAAAGGACATAAATCTAACACACTCCTTTGGTTGATTAAATTATAAAAGAAATTAGAACTTATTGATGAATGAAATGGATGAACTTATAAAAATGAGATTCCACTAATGAAAATGGATTTAAAAGCATAAAGAGCCAGTATTCCGTCACGTTAGATTAATCCTTTTCATGAGACAATAAGTACCTATAGGAAATTAATTTAATCTGCTCATAGTACTGAAAATAAAATCTCCATTGAAATTAGAAACTCACAATAGGTTATAGAAAACTTAATATAAAAATTCTTCTATCTAAAAGAAGCGTTAAATTTGAAGTTAGGGAATGGTATTAAAATTTCTTTAAATCTAAACCTGAAATATTGAATTTTTCAATTTTTTAAAATTTTTTTGCATACAATTGATATCAGTAATTCAAGCAAATTGAAAAAAACAATAAATCGACAGAAATGTAAACTGATATTGAAGTTAAATCGAAATCTTTTTTGGGTATGTGTGTGCGTGAGAAATTTATTTCAAATATATTATTTTCGGTATATTCAAACTATATTGCTATTTACATATCAATTGAAAATGGCATATTATTTTTATTTAAAATTTAAAATGTATGATGGAAAATATAAATTCATTGCTTACAAATTTTTGAAGCAGATTGTAAAAACTATAGTATAACAAATACATGATTTAAACAATTAATATTTGAATTTATTTTTCTCATTGTTCTGTTTGAAGCATGTCTGATATTAAAGCCTGGATATCTTTCAGTGAACAATTTGCATTTTATTTTTGAGAATCGAAAGATTTGATCGTCAATTTTCTAACATTTTATGTTTCACTGTGGGACCGATCTTAAACTAAGCCCTTAGTAATAACTCTGTAATTTCCCTTTATTGAATAAAAATCGATTTCATCAATGAATTAATATTTCATTTAATGAATAACAAGAAAATATTCCACAATAGATACACTTTTACACTTCTTTTATCACTTTAATCCATTATGAGATGAATCACACTAATGCAGAAAATTAAATGAATAATTATATGTAATAAATGTCAGGAGAGAAAGAATGAAGTAATTTTATAAATGATAATGTATAAATGCGCGTATTATTTCTATATTGCGTATCATTTGCAACCATGCAGCAAAAATATTGTGCCTTTAATTGACAAGTATTGCTGTTAATTTAATTGTATATTTCTGTATTCGTCTTTTGGTACTTTTCTATTATACCCAGCTTTTGATAATAGCCGTAACGAGAAAAGAAATCTTAAATTATTGTCATAAATAATCCAATTGCATCATGTATTGTTTAAAAATATTAATGTTTTCAGAAGCTACTAAAAAAATACAATTTATTTAGATTTTATAAACTAAGCGATTATCACTTATTAACTTATTTAAGCGCCAATGTTTATTTCTGTCGGACACTGTTTTGCAATTATATCCGGACTCGATTGCGTAAGTATAAAGTAATAGCACCTTTTTTTCAATGAGACAATATTAAATTTTTCTGTTCTTGGTTGATTTTTGCCTTTGGTGATTTGTGAATGTAATGATTCTTTTATACGACAAAATTATCACCAAACAATATCTTGCACCAACTAGCTTTAGTTTTGTTTAACATTTAGCTTATTTACCGTTGTTTATAACATTTATTCAATTTTCGCACATAAGAAAAATTCGATTTAGTACATATTAAATTTAAAATCCAATTTCGAGTCGACAAAATCATCGTATCTACATTATATTATTTTCTTTTCTCCGTAAAAAACAAACAATTTAGCATCAAAAGCTAAATTTTTTGTTTTTAATGGAAAAATAACCGCCTTTGTAAGTTTATTTCATTATTTAAATTATTTTCCTGGTAAACAAAATGCCCATTTACCACGTTAATTTGATTATCATGATCAAAGTAACTTAAACTGCGTTATGTGAACAAATGCATAACAGAAATCATGAGAAAATACATTCTAAGGCTTAACAGTTGTTTTACATTCATCATGGTTAGCATTTTGCTAAAATACACACACAAATTAGAAACGGGATATACATCATTTACTGGACCTTTGTGTTGCCAGTTGATGCTCAAATAAAATTATTTTCGTTCTAATTAATACAAATAAAAGTGAATTAGGTGTTTACTCTTTATTAATGTAATTTAACAATAAGTAATTATCGTGTGAAGAATAAACTTTAATCGTCAACAAATAGGATATGCCTAGCAATTTAAGTATGTGATCAATATATATATATATATATATATATATATATATATATATATATATATATATATATATATATATATATATATATATATATATATATATATATATATATATATATATATATATATATATATATAAGGGTTTTATTGTAATAATTTTATCAGTTAAGTATCTAAATTCCATTAAAAGAAATGCATGCATTAAATTTAATATTCAATAAATGCCTGGAGAAATAAGCTAATGATATATTTGTTATAGAAATAAATATGTAACTTGATATATAATTGTTATAATATGGACAATTATGGCACAAATTTGTATTTAATATTATAATCAAGGTAGAGCATAAAAGGTAGCTGAATTAGTTACAAAAAACAAAAAAAAATTCGATAAAAGGAAGTAGCAGTTTTTGGAAAATGCTTAAATTATTATTAAGATGAATTTGAAAAAAATAATAATGTTTTGCGTAAAGTGAAATTTAGAAAGCGAAATTGTTAAAGGAATAACATGCTGTATACCAGATTTATAAAATACTTTATGTAAGAAACTTATGTAATATTTTCAAGATGAGTTTGTGGAAATATTGTTTCGTCTTTAAACAAATATTTATAAAAACATGTTCATATTTATATTTTCACTTTCGTGAGCTATTGATGTGTTACGAAGCAGCAAATAATAATTACTAATAGTTATTATGATGAAAAAATCATTACAGCGATCAATATATCATTTTTTATTCTTTATCAATAAATGGTTGCTATTTTCTACTATATTTAGATAAATAAATGTTATGCTGGAAGGTCATTATTATCTTAACTCCATCCAATATATATTATCAAATAAAGCTAAAGGCATTCTTTCTCAAAGTCAGCTTAGCCACATTCTAATGATTTAAAAACTGGAATGAATTACTATAGTGTCCTTCACACTTTACGCTACAAACATTATACCAACAAGGTATTTTTGATTAAATAAAGAACTTATTAAGAAATAATGATATTTTAAGTACCTTGAACACTTATTTCGAATATCATTACCATATTCGTATTGCTAAATATATGACAAAAAAAATTTTTTTTTACTATTTCTGTATTCTTTATTGGTTAGCATAGTTATAACAATGAAATTATACAATCTAAAATGTATACTTATAAATATTTCTTTTTTTTATTGTTTATTCTAGATAGAAAAATCTTTTTATCATTGAAATAAATTTTTTATTTTATCTCTCTCTCTCTGTTGGTTATTATCACACACTCACGCACTATATATATATATGAATACTTTCATGCTTCAATATTTACGTGTTTATAAATAAATGTATGTGGATAGTTAACGTTTCGTTTTATAAATATTTGTTAATCATATTTATAAGCTATATTCTCGTAAAATTAAGTTAATATTTAATAATAATGTATTTAATTTGCTATTAATTTTCTATTATTATTATTAATAACGACAAATAAAAATTCTTTTTTAAAAGAAAATCACCTAAACCAATTTCTTATTTTAGTTTTTTTTTGTGTACAAGCCATTCCATTCTCTAAAAATTTACTATTTATTATTGAGGTGGCTGTATCTATCATGCATGAAAGAGCGTCATAATATTATTAAGAATAAGAGATTTATCTATTATTTGAGAAAGCAGCAAATATTATCTATTAGATGCAATCCCTTAACTTCTGTGCCACTCATCTCTACCGATTATAAGAAAATAACGAAGTTCTCAGAAACGTGTAAACCATTTACATCAAATTGTCTCACACTTTTGGCTAAATTGCTATGTGATAAACTCTAATAACATTCTATTGTGATTTTCTTATTACGTTCAGAATAACCACTACAATAGGGATATCTATAATCATTTAGTAGATGATGAAAATATATTCTCACTCCCAAAGGGGAAAAAGGATATATTCTATACAATTGAACTTCTTTTTCTAAACGCCATTTGGAAATTTGTTGCTTACAGCCAAACATATTTGATACCATTATGATAATTCGAAAATTATTGTATAGTAACTATAAGCTACAATTGCGAAATTTATAAATGTATAATTTTTATTAATAAATTAATTAGTTAAAAATGATTTCAAAATTCAACAAATATTAAAATACATAGTTTGGAAATAATTTATATGCATTAATTAAAGTAAAACTGTAATTTAATAGGCAAATCACTTGTCTATGTAAACTAATATTATCAAGTAACCAAAGTCATGTACAGTTTCTTGCATTATAGAGATACACGTTTGATTTTTTAAAATTTGTGTGTGTGTCACACCAATATCATATTTGTAATCTAATATAAGTAAGTCCCATAGTTTGTTAAAAGTCTAAAATGTAGAAAATATATAATTTAAAATGTAATTCTGCAAATTTAATTACCGAGTTGAAGAAAGCATCAAAAACAACATATCATGGGAATAAAACAAAATTATACGTTCAAGCAATGCTTTAAAGTTCGTGAGTTGATATTTTTGAGTATATTTTGCATTAAATTAATAAAATTAGAAGTATTGATATTTTCTAATTTTATTACTTACTTAGAAATTTTAAAAACTTAGAAATATTAAAAAACAAAATTTTACCTAATATTTCTAAAGTTTAACAAAAATAAAACCAGCAGGTTACTATAGTTGTTTTTTAGAGAAAATGTTTTAAATATTAAAACGTTATCAATGTCCTAATCTCTAATATGCCAATCAATGATTTTCTCCATAATTTTAAGAAAGAATGAAGAAAGATTGATAGGTCTGTAAGACTTGGCCTGGTCATAGGTGTACTTGCCAAGTTTAGGAATGATAACAATCCTAGTCTTTTGCCATATCTTTGATATGTAACCCAGTGCTAAGCTAGCTCTGTAAATTCTAGTTAGCACTGGTATGAAAACCTCCTCTGCCTTCTGGATCATGATGGGCATAATT
Source organism: Latrodectus hesperus (assembly GCA_037975125.1). Taxonomy (NCBI): domain Eukaryota; kingdom Metazoa; phylum Arthropoda; class Arachnida; order Araneae; family Theridiidae; genus Latrodectus; species Latrodectus hesperus. The sequence goes on along the minus strand of CM075850.1, from coordinate 72,782,627 downwards.
CCATCAGGCCCTGGGCTTTTTAGAGGTTTAAAGGCAAAGATTGCCCATTTAACAATGTTGTAGTTTACGATATTTTTAGTGGTGGTCCATTGATTGCTATTGACTCTTTGCAAAGAGCCAATTCAGTGCTCTCCTTCGTTGCTATAAATATCTCTAGCTCCTGGAAAGTGGGTTTTGGTTATAATTTCCATAACCTCTTTCCCGGAAGCAGCAAAATTACCCTCCTCGTCCTTTAAGGTGCCAACCAAAATAGGTTCATCCCTTTTGAGGAGTTTTTGGAGTCTAGCTCCTTCAGAAATTGAATCTATCTCTTCTCAGAACTTCCTCCAGGAGTTAATTTTGCTTTTTCTAACAAGTTTGTTATAATTGGTGAGGGCCGTTTTATAGTTCTCCCATTCACCATTTTTCTTGGCTTTATTAAAAAGTTTTCTAACATTTGCTCTTTCAACAGCTAGAGAGTCATTCCACCAAGGACATTGGAGTTTAGCTTTCCTAGTGTGAATAGGGCAATTGTTATGATAAGAATCTAGAATACTACTGTGCATAAGGTCTGTTGTAACATCTAGATCGTAAATGTCTCTAATAGAACTGTTCCCGAGCTCAACCAACCCAGTCAGTTCCTCCTGAAATTTCTTCCAGTCCGTCCTAACTGGGTCTCTGAATATGCGATCCAGACACACATTAGAGTGAATTTAAAAATGGATGTTTTGATGATCTGAGCCAGAAGGTCTGCCATCTACTTTCCAATTTTTGATATTTTTACTAATTAGCGTTGTCGTTATAGTAATGTCAATTACTTCAGATCGATTGGAAGTAATGAAAGTTGGTTCGTTGCCCTCATTTAGAATATCTAACCCGTAGTTTAGAATGAATTCTAAAAGGCACTCACCTCTTTTATTTGTGTCCGTACTTCCCCAGACAACATGGTGAGCATTACAGTCTAGTCCTAGGGCTACCTGTAAGTTGTTGTCTCTGCAAAAGTTCATGAGCTTGTGCAGAGACAACAACTTATAGGTGTGAGCCTTCTCTTCATAGGGCAGGTACACAGAGCCAAAAACAATTTCTCTGTCCCTACCCTCTATGTTGAGTCTGACTTTCACAGCTCTCAGCTCCCTAAGGATAAATTCAGAGAGGGGTAAAACCTCAATGTTTTTATGTAAGAGTATACAAGTTCTAGCGTTGCTATTGGTACAATAGATAAGCTTACCTTTAGTTCCTTTGAAGCCACTGATTCTCCCCCTAACCAGCCAGGGTTCCTGAATCAGGACCAGTGTGTATACCCCCAGCAAGAAACTTATTACTGAGGTTAGTGGTACCACTTCTACTGTGGTGGAGGTTGGCTTGAACTACCTTCACCCCCATCAGCAGGAGCAGGTTTGTCAAGTACTTTAGCTTCTTGCACTTGGTGAAGTCCAATATGAAACTTATATCCCCTTACACCAAGTGTGGCAGCATCTAGTTCAGGCACACTAAGAACAATGGTCCACCCAGATGGGTCGTTCTTGATGTTAAGAACGTTCCGCTCCATTGGAGTGACCCCACCGTTCTTTGCCTCGATTTTTCTCAGGATCTCTTTAGGCTCCAGTTTACTACAGATTTTCGGCAGTTTTGCAATTATCTTGGTGGTTCTGATAAGTTTCCTTGCCTCACCCACCAAGAGTTTTTGCTCCTGCCAGGGGCTTAAGTCACTGACATTCTGTTCCAGCCTCTTTGAGCTCCCCAGATCTGCACAGTTGACAATAAGTGCCCCATTCTCAAGTTTACAGGATAGGAAGGTTGGGGAAAAACCCTCCTCATTCCTTCCTATTTTCTTGGTTAACAAGAGTTCGAGGTTGAGGGCCTGTTCCTCTGTTAGCCGTTTTTCCGGATGACCCTCTATGAGCACAGCCATCTTGATCGCCGTGAGAGCCGCCCTGTAGGTAAATCCCCCAGGTCCTTCTCTCTTGGCAGCCTTTCCGGGCTTGTCCTGGTTGATCCGGTTGGCAGTATGCTTCTCTCCTTTGGTTGCCTAGGGTTTTTCAACCCAAGTCCCCTCAGCGATTTTGCGTTCCTTCGCCAGCTTCCTTTTCTGAGCACCAGAAAGTCTCTTTTTAAGTTTGATTCTGGTCAGAGAGTCAGTCATGCTAGCGATAGTTTCCTGACTCTCACCAGAAGAAGATGGTTTGGAGGTCATTCCTACCTCCTGTGAAGGATTCATTGCTGCCCCTTCACTAGATTGCTTCTGGGTTCCCTTGTCTTTTTCAGCAAGGTCTACTTCAGAGGTTTCACCTGCAAATGCATAAAGGTTTGTTATTTTTTTTTGTCTTTTCAGCCATAAAATAACAGTTAATAAGCTCAGGTAATATGACAGTTCACGCAGCATTGCCTGAGTTACTGGGCAAGGCAAATTACTCTAGAAGTTCGCCAGGCAACTAGAGGCTCCGTTAAGACACCATTACCGCGGTGCCAAATAACCCTAGGCACGGGTCGCATTACACCAGGGTTTACGGGAGCTGGTTCACGGCGTCTGATTCTATATTCAAGGCTATCCTGTCATTTCTACAGGACATTCGGCTATCCAACACCTGCCGACGCGCCTGGTAGCTGCTGGTCTGTAGCTGCCTGGTAGAGAATATCGGCCTGGTAGCTGCACAAGCCCCAGGCATCTATTGAATTACACCGAGCTGGAAATCTATGAATCCGATATCGTAATTATTTCTTTATAGTAAATAAATAGTAAAATAACACTTTCATCACTGAAATAAAAGTTTCGTTTCGAAATAAATAAAGATTATCGAAGGAAATCTTTATAATATTTGTATTATGGTACTTTTCTCTTAATATTTTTTTACAACGGCGGGCACTTGGGTGACTAACCCTTCGCCACAACAAGGCCGGAAACTGCTACTCATTTGTCATTACCCAGCGGGCACCTGTGAACCAAGTCACGCGGAGGCGAGTAGCATTACCCGCGTCATACCATCACAAACCCGTTTATAGGGAGGGCCACATTCGTACATCAACACACAAGAAAGGACAGAGAAACACAGAGAGATAGTAACAGCCATGCCCGAACCGGGATTCGAACCCGGGACCCACAGCTCAAGAGTCAGTAACGCTAACCACTCAGCCATTGGTCGGCCTTTTCTCTTAATATTAGCACCATAATATTTCAAATAGTTAAGAAACTTAATTGCATAAGTATATTAAATGTAATTCTGACAATTTTATCCATGAATAATAGATATAAATTAAATTAAATCTCATTTGATGAAAGAAAAAATTAGTTTTGCATCTAATTTTATTAACAAACAATAGCTTCATTTGTTTTGAAACACATTTATCTTTATTTCAACGTTTACTTTCATTTAAAATATTTCGGTGAAACCATCTAATTTAATCATTAAAATATAACACAAAAAGCATAATAATTATGTTTAAATTCTATTTATAACCTGAGCTCGCACATTATATTATGTTAATCTTCTATCTGAAAACGGAGGAAAAAGAACATTTGTCAACAATACAATTCAATTAGCATATTTTAGTTGATCTGTAAACCTTATTATACTGCTTAATTTCATTATTTAATTTTATAAGATGGTGTCATTAGATGTATGATTAAATTAGATTTCCGAATGCGTTGTTTAAAATCCTACACCGCAAATGAAAAAAAAAAGGATTTTGACTTTTATAATACTAAGATGCATGCAACCTACATAATTCTTTTATACAAAATATGTTCGTTTCTCAAAATTAGAAAATTAGAGGTTTAAAAAAAAACACTTTTTAATTAAAGTTAAAAATTTGGAATCAATTTACTTATTTAATATAAGCAATAAAATAAAAATATAAAGTAAATAAACTAATTGGGATAATATATATACATATATGTGTGTGTGTTTTAAATAAAATAATAATATATTCAAGAAAAAAATATTAATCTAAAATATTTGCTTATTTTTATCCAATTTAATTGGCATGGTAAAAAATTTATTATTGTTGACTTTTGTTAAGGAAACAGTAAAAGAGTTTCTAAATTTATACTCTTAAACTAAAATTGATATTAAAAATTTTAATATGTTAGTGTTAAAGTTTCAAAATAATATTAGTAATAACACTTTAAAAGTACAGATTCTTGAAATAATAAACACTTGTAATGTGATTTATTCTTAACATTTATAGAAAGTTTACTTAGTCATTTTTTTATTTTTCACCATTATTTATTAATATAAAATTTGTAATATTTATAATAGAATTTATTGATAAAGAACAATTATAGTAAATTATTAGTATGGAATTTATTATACTAGAATTTATTAATATAAACTTATAAAAACATAAAATAACCTCTAATTTAAAAGCTTTTATTACAAAACTTTAAATAAAAGTTTTGAAAAAACAGTTAACAATAAGTCTATTACTTAATTTAATTTGAATTTAAAGTGCTGGTTTGTACTTGCTTTTTAAATCATCAATTATATTTGATCTGAAAATAGAAAGCAAAGTGTAAAAATAATTAATATAATTCTGTATTAAATATCAGATTCCTAAAATTCAAATTGCTTCATATTCATAGACTTTTATTTAAGTCACACTTACTCATAAATTCTAGTAAGTTTAATATATGATGCAGTACATTTCTGCTGTATATATTTGGGATTGTAATATTTAATAATTCTAAAGTTTAGCTCTAAGTATATATTAACATAATTTATTAAACGACTTAAATTATTAATGTTTACTTGTTTCTTCAGTTATTATATGTATTGTGTAATAGGGCGAATGAAACGCAAAGAATAAATGCTAAGAATGTAATGAAAATTAATAAAAATATATAACCACAAACAATAAGCTATGTTTTTTATACGATAACATGTAGTTATAAATCAAATGAGTGTGGAATATTATTGGTAATTTGATGGGTCCCTGTGATGGCTATACATTTAGCAACACATACACATCTAGCTACAGACTCAAAATGTGCACAGATTTGTCTATAGCTATCCATTTTCTTTCAGTCATTTGTACAGTTCATCTTCTAAACATGATGTTAGTAAAGTTCAATCATATTCCAACTATTTTCAATTGATGAATGACTCAGAGAAACATGTAACCGGGAAAATAACTAGATACTTTGTAGAGCATGTTAGTAGCACTTTGTAAAGCACTGTATACTCTCTGTCCTTATCTTCCTGAGATAGATATTTGCTGTGCCCTAAAAAAAGGATCATTAACAAGATGCAGTGTTTCGTTTATAAGTTCTGACGAATATTATGGTCTATACTTTAATAAAAAGTAAATAATTTTGAATATTTCTTATAACTTTTATCTTGAAGAATTTGATTTATGAATAAAAATAATTCAAAATTTCATATGTTTTCACACACTTTTTAAATACAATGTGCGCAAATTTTTAAGCAGTATAAGAAATTAATAATTCCTTTTTGTATTTTACAGCCATGTCGAGTTGTTATTCCTTTTCAACATTGCTTTTGAATGTAATTAATTGAATCGTTTAGGAATGCCTTTTTAATGTAAACATAATTTATTATTGTAGAAAAAATTATTATCCTCTAATTGAAATTAAAACACAAAAAATTTACCCCAGTTTAATAAAGTCTGCTTTCGATTAAACAAACAACATATTAGAGCCACAATCATCTTCCTAATGGGAAAAAGATCGAGATTTTAATTAAATCCCTAATCTTTTTCTTAGAAGGGAAAATATCCTTAATTTAATAAGGAAAAATAGTTATCTTAAAGAACCAAAAAAATCAGCTTGTTTTTCTTTGTACAAGAAATTTGAAAACAAAGTTGCTTAAAAATATAGCATAAAATAAATAGTTTTCATATTTTTAATAAGATTTTCTTATATCGATTTTTTCTTACATAAAAATTATGAAATGTTGGATTTACTTGACATTTATAGATCCAAATCGGATATTTCTTATATTGCTACGTGTTCAGTTTCTTTATCATTTTTGAATTAAAAGAATATACATTTGTATTACTTTTTAGATTTGTTTTAAAATAAGGTATAAAAAATTTGTACTATTTGATTTTTTAAGTGAAACACAAAAGTAAATTCAAAATAAAATTTTCTAGTATTTCGTTGAACTAAAAAAACACATTTAATTTTATATAAAAAAGTTTTATAAATAAATAGTTTTAAAACTAATTGCTCAACTGTTACTTAGGATTTTCAAGGTATAGCAATTTCTTCACAAAAAGCAATAATTATGTTATTTCTTATAAATATAAAAATGCTTATTATTAATAATATTACACTTTTATAATTAAGGAATTCTAATTGAAAGACAATATTTTTATATAAAATTGGAAGTGCTTACAAAGAAATATAATTTTTTAAGTTACATAAGTGTTACCATTAATTGAAAATTAAAGGCTTAAGATATCATTCATATAAAGAGATTTTACATACACTTACTATATTTTTCAAGACTAATATTACTGTAGTAACTATACAAAATAACTATGTGGATATTATGCATCAAATTATGTATGATATTTTGTCTTAATAGCAAGTAAAGTTCGTATATTTTAGTTCTTTCATTTCTTAAGTATTTATGAATAACCATAGTGGTGTATCCATATAGTAAAGGATATTTTTTTTAGATTCAGCGTTGGGCTGAATGTGAAAATGTTTAGCAATAAGATAAATTTCATTTGCGAAGTATGTCTTAGAATGTTGATACGAGCTTAGTTTACCAAGTTAAATTGATGTAATCATATTAAGTGTAACAGAATAATCCAAAAACTATGTAGTTCAGTTGTCAATCCATATTAGTTGTTCCATGCAGCTATATTGGAGGAATGCGTATTTTAAGCCACCAAAAGAGCATTTGTTTTTATTTTTGTAGATAAACAGAGAAAATTCTTATTTAATTATTTAAATTAGTTTTTCCATTGATAAATGCATCTTCTGTTAATTTTCTTCCAAATAAATATGACTTATAGTAGAGTGGAATAACTTTTAGTTCTTCCAGTACCAAGTAGAATAGTTTGAATGCCAATGTATGTAAAATATATGGGCTTAGTTTCAAATAAGCTATTACATTTTTAATCTTATTTGAAGTCAGCAAATGTTAAGAAAAATGTTCAACATGTATAAAAATACTCTTCAATAAAGTATATTATATTTACCCGTGAAATAATATAAAATCAATTTTACGAACAGCAATTTATATTGATGAATACCATTCAAAATGTTTACGTTTCTTATGGGAAGGGTGTAGAAGTATCATGCGTGTAAAAATGTATAATATCATAATTTAATGTTTATTTTACTTTTCAGCTTATTAAAATATTTTGTCTAATGAAATTACTTCTAAAATTTACTGTGAGCGATTATTACTCAGACACATATTATGAAAATAATTGAAAACACAGCGATAAAAAGAATTTTTAGAAAAAAGAGCGTAATATATTTCCCTATTTTCATATATATAGAGCAAAATATACATAAAGGATCTGTTATTTTGTAAAACACCATACTCAAACTTTTTCTCGGAATTTACAGTGTTTAAAAGAATAAGTGATTGGTGATAGTTAAATTGATATTAGTGTTTTTAAAATTTATTTAAAATAAGATAAGCTATTTTTTAGACTTGATTTATTATGCTGATAATCTGGACAAATGTCTGGAATTTTTGTGAAATTATTTCTTATTTTTATTTTATTTATTTATTTTTTGAAATTTAATTTTTTTTCCACTGATATATATTTAGAAAAATTTTAAGAGATCTGAAATAACCTACGCTCACAAGGCTTCAATCACAATAGTCACATATAATCTAAAATGAAGAGAAATTTATGAAAAATGAAGAGCAAATGATGAAAAATGAAGAGAAAATATATTCAAATTATAGAAAACAATACTTTTAATGTTCATTAAAGCAAGTAAATGTGTGTCAATAAAAATTATATATTTTTAGATGATTAGTTCTCTTCGAAGTTATATCATTTAAGAAACTCTTCACACCCTTTCTTGAGGAACAAATAAAAACTGTTGTAATACTCCTACTATTTAATAGGATGTGAAGCATTTTCATGCTCATACCTTCATTTATCAACGAAAACCCGTTGCACTCAAGGGTTTCTTAAATGTTGCATTAAATTTTGAGAGAAACTGCATGTCATTTACTTTCACATTTTTTAATAAAAGTGTTCATCGATTACTTACAGAAAGTTGCATTTTAGCATTCTTTTGTGTAACAAGGATTACAGTACACAAAGATTCAGCTTGAAAAATTATATCACGAAATGTTTGTTTTGAAAAACATTTTATATATGGCTTACGATGTTTGTTTAATTAATTTCATTTTTAGGTATTGAAAAATAAAATAAATTATTTTAATTTTTACAATCTTGTTTAAAAAAAATTCCGATTTTAAACATTTATAAATCGGATATTTTAGTTTCCAAAATTTATGTTTGTGCTTAATACATTCCTGCCAGAAGAACATTTAACTTCAAAATTAAAGTGAGTACAGTTAATAGTATTGTGGTTTCTTTTTCCGTTTCCGAGGAGAATTATTTTATTGACTTTAGAGATTACTAAGATTCTAAAATTAATTTATGAATACAGGAAACGATTGAATGGTCACATAATGCTTATCTCATTTTAAATAATTCTACAATTAAAGCTAAATATGTGTGCTGATAAGTTTGAAAATTTTCAACAATTTATATTAGTATCAAACATAAACATGAGTATATTGATAAAAAATTATTACAAAATTGGATTTGCATTGCAAAAAGCAAACTATATATGAATTTTAAATTCTAAAAATAAAGATAAGTTATTCAAATATTTGATGCCAAAAAAGTTTTTACTTAATTGATAAATTTTAAATAGAATTCGATTCAAATATTAATCAAAAGATGGTCTAAGTAGTTAAGAAGATACAATATCTGAATAATCTTTATAGTGAATGAAAATAATTCATGGTACAGTAAATATGATACGAAAATTTTAATTATTGTGAAATTTCTGGTAAAAGAATAATGTCAAAAAACAATAATTTTCGTGACAAACATTTATTTCGCGTCAAAAGTTGATTTAATTATCTAACGTTGTAAATTAAATTATTTAACATCAAAAGCAAATTTTAACTTTACAAAATTTAACATATTCTTTGCTTTATCTCAATAATGTTCTGACATTATATTTTTAAAACATTCCGGTATGTGTCAAATACTATTTAAACTTGAAATTTCATTCAATGCATTATTTTGAAATAATAAAATTAATTCTTTATTTTTCTCTGTATATACAATTCTCCTTTCATTTTTATATTAAAATTTTATAGTTGCTATTTTGCTATTTACTGAATTTATTATTTATTTGACACAATTGAATTATATGTAATTTATATATTTTTAATTTAAGTTATTGTTTATCTTTTAATCTATGGTTTATAAATGTTGTGTATTTTTATTTCATATTTTCGTATTTACATTAGTTTGTTAAATTTTTCATTAGCAATTTTTTTTATTTTTAAGCTGCATCAGTTTAAATTTTTTAAATTCTTGATGCAAAAATAAAAGCGTGATTATTTGGTATCAATTGTTTCTTTTTTGCATCAGAATTACTGTAAACTAAAAACCAAGTTAAAAAATTTTTTTATAATTTCAATAACCTTTATAAATGTATAATAGGTTACATAATTATTTCAAAATTTATTGCTTTGAGTTTTTAGATATTCAATTTTATACAACTTAAGAACAATCAAGTAACAGTATTTGATATAAATTCCTCTCATATATATATATATATATATATATATATATATATATATATATATATATATATATATATATATATACGAGGAATTTCTTTTGTGTGATTTCTTTATTTCAGATAATAACTGGGTGCAATAAACATGAACGCATGCAAAAATGACAAAATGACTGATATATAATTTATATGATCGAACCAACGATAATTGAAGTATAATAATGATAAATAACAATATATATGTAGGCGCCCATCAGTTCATTAAATATTCTCTCTCTCTCTCTCTCTCTCTCAGGTGCTTCAGAACCTTACGAAACTAGATCTCTCATTATACTCTTATTCTGGAGAGCCATGAACGTCACGAATATTTATATGCGTAATATGCGACTTAATGTGAATTAAAATTACTTCTCATCATACGAGCATCTCGATCAATATTCCTTATCATATTACAAGACGAAATCTTGTATGCCTTTCACCTTCAGTTGTTGGAATCGAATGATCACCCACGACTTATCACTATGCTTTCTACCTCAAAATGTGGTTAACATGCAATTTCCTAGTTCTATTATGTTCAATGACCAAGCTATCTTATACGTAAAGAAATGCTCAATAATAACAACCCACATATCATGCAAATCATTACTACTGTAAGGACAATTTTCGCGAAGAAAATTTTATTTGGGTCACACATCTTATAAACTTGATTTCATCCTTAAAACATACTTAATCTTCAAGATATATAAAAAAAGATATTTCTGAATATTAAATAATTTAATCAGATTACCGTCAATTTCACGCATTTGTTAGGTAAAGAATGTAGATTCAATTTGGTTTAATATGTAGTTCTCATTATACTTAAGGTGAATACGTAGCCATTTAGACTGGGTATTTGGAAACACAATGAGAGAGGGACTATCCTTATCAACAAATTTATCGGCTAATTTTTTTGAGAAGCCATGAAAAACATTATGTTTGACGTGATGATGAAGTTTAGAAAGATTTTGGTAGAATAAGTTTCCATTAGAGCAGCAACGATCAAATAAAAGACAGATATAATCAGAAATTCTTATTAATTTATGTTCCGTAGATATCGTGCATACATGTATGTTAATAGAAGTAATTTCGATGGGCTTCTGTGATATTTGTAGGTCATGCATTGCAATTCATTGTAGTGTAATAAAGTGGTATATACTACATTTTGCTTTCTGACTTTATTGCATCTTCGGGTCTCTTTAACATGAGAAGACACGTTTATGCTTAGGTTATGGTCGCTTATGGTTCTTAATGAAACTTTTTATTCATCCGTTCTAAATTTTTCCATGAACCCCTATGAAACACGAAACCTATAAGTCAAAAATAATCATTACATATATTTAATACATATAATACTATTTTTCATATAATTTAATAATTAATGATAGAGCACAGGTTTGCAGAAGAGATTTGCAGGTTGATAAATATCCCTGAGTCAGTAAGGTTCTTTAGTAATATTTAAAACTACTATGATGATTAAGAGTCTTAAGGTATGCAGGAATATCTTCATGTTGTCCAAGGTCACGCTTGTACCTATTTACTCTAATGAAAAATCTAGACTAAATTCAATCTGAAAAATTCCACCCATGCGTCAATGGTACTCTGGAATATCTTCTGGAAATAAAATGTGACCGGAAATCTCAGACTGCCTTGTCCAGATTCTCAAGTGAACATTTAAAATTCTTATCGTTTGAATGCGGTACAAAAAATTATTCCATTTGTACAAAATGCTGTGACCATTCAGCCTCACCGAAACATATTCTGGATTGCGTCGAACTTTTCTGAGAGAATTTATGATCAGATCCCCTGCTAGTCATCAACTTTCTGACCGTCAGCAATTTATTGGAGTTGAACTGATAAGAGTTAGAACTTTAAAGAGGATAAGCTAAAACACAACAAATGCTTTATTTTTGTGCTATGTAATGCAGAAAACTTGAAGAATGCAACACAAATTGCAATAAAATTTTTATGCATTTCATAGTTTGAAAAACCAACTACATTAAAAGCTCATTTAAAATCCATGCAGTAGTGAAAGTATAGCTAGTTGTGTGAAAAATGTAAACCATACTTCTTCAGACCATGCTGTTCTTTCCGATCACATCAGCTTTATGGAGGTGACATGTTTTATATGGTGTCAAATTGATTCTGGTATTGCTATTGAATTGAAAAATTATTCCTTGTTATTTCGTGTAAGTGCAATTCGTGAAATAAGCTATTAAACTTTTGAGTCAGGAAAGCATAAGCATTTCTTTTACCTCACTGGAAGATCTTCCATAGATAATGTGGTTTAATAAAATTCAATAGAAATTAGGAATAAAACAACTATCTCCCGTTATTCAATGGGAAGAGATTAAATAATTTTGAAAAAGTAACGTTAAGACAGCATTAACTAATATTTTACTATATATTCAGCAAAAAAGTCAAGTTGATGATAGGTAATGTTTAATAATAAAATTAACTTGATAACATAATTACAAAAATTTATTCACCACAATTTTTATAAATAAAGTATAAAAAAAAGTGAATACGAAATTGAAATTTCGTTATCATTAAAAATTTTAAAACCGAAAAATGAAGTTAAAATGGTACACATGAGTTCCCCTCATCTTTATATAACGTTTTTAACGTTTAAACATAATCTTTATTATGAAATGGTCCTTCGCAATTGAATCTAAAAGTAGTCCTTCCTCTTGCAGTGCATTTTTAAGTCGAAATGGGAATTTAAGAATTAGTCTCAGCACATTGGAGAATTTTTTAAGACGTCCATTAGGGTTTTCCAATTGCCGCAATCTTCGTTTATATAATATAAACACTTAATGTAATGTAGAGGGCATGTTATCACCTATAAAATTGAGTCAAGGAAAACTGCTGCAATCATTCACAGTCTTGAAATTCATTTCTGATACCGAATGAGTGAGTTTTTAAAATGAAAAAATTCCCTTATATATGCCTAATAGCTAAGTCGATTTTAATCAAAGGTAAGCTATTAAAGCCTGAAGTAAAATTCACAATTCATTTCATTTGATTAAATAATTTGTAGATAGATCCAGGCACTATGTAAGAGAAAGATTTTGCTTTGAATTCTTCCATTAACAAAAAAAGATTAGCCAGATTATGTAAATTGCAGATAAAAAAACAGGAATCATCTATTAAATCTTGCTGACTTGAATCTTGCTATTTTATATTACTCTTCTAATTTCTTTTTTTACTTACTTTTTTTCCATTTGCGTACACTAAACTCAAATTCAAATAGTGAAAGATACATAAATTTAAATATATCCTCTTACATGCATTCATTTAAGCAAATAATATATGTATATTAACAGTTTATTTAATCTTTCAGTTTCAATTTCAATTGAAACAAAAACTGCAGTATTTTTTCAATGATATCTAACAAAGAATTTTTTACAATTTTTTTAATTGGGATTTTTAATTTAACTTTACTGAAAATTATTATAAGCTAAAACGTTCGGAAAGCTGGTTGGTATTTCAATATTTTTTTCCTTTTTGACTCTCAGCAGGAATTTTCACAGATTTTATTACATGTTCACATGTCGCAAGGAGAGAAACAGGAAAACTCTCAGCCACATACATTCATCGCCACATATCTGCTTTCTGTGTATTAAGAAAGCAGAAACCAGACATCCATTTATCCATTTAACATTCTTCAACAATATCTAGAATTGAACCCAAGAACTTCCTCTTCGGATGTTCTTGTTACACAGAAGAGCAACGTATAACCACTTGGACTTAGTGCCTCCTTAATTTTGATAATTAAAATAGTTCCTTAAACCAATAGCAAGTAATGTCTCTCACCCGTCATTTGCTAAGTTGGCATCTGAGCAGTTAGCATTCTGTTCTTTAATTCAACAGTTTGAGGGCTTATATCTTACTTAAGCTGTAGGTGTTCAAAGTGATTTGTCATTCACTTTAAACTGTAAGCCCAGGTCTAATAAGATCTCTTTGCAAAAATGACCATTGTGAAAAATACAAAAATCCAGCAGTTTTTCGTTTGTTACTTACCAAAGAAAGTTAATAATCAAATTTCTGGGTGATACATAGGATATTTTTTCCACTATTTTTAGTGAAAGTGTAGATTAAGTAATTAAAAATTGATCTTGTTTAAAATATCAAAACCCTAAATTTTGAAGTTAAAATACTTAAAAATCTTCTTTTATAATTGAATTCATAAGTATCTAAAAATGCATTCATAATATAAATGATATTGCTTTTCAGTAAAATTTGCATCCTAACTCTCAAGTGCCACTGACTTATAATTACTTTTAATAAGAAACTAATGACCCTTAATTTCTATCCATTCATATCTTTCTAAAATTATAATAAATATTTTTAGAAAGATATGAATGGATAGAAATGAATATATAGGTATACACGCTTATATATATATATATATATATATATATATATATATATATATATATATATATATATATATATATATATATATATATATATATATATATAGTTTTCCATGCTGCAAAATACCTATCCTTATTATATTCCAACATTTTACTCACTTTTATATTGTTAAAAAAATATCTTTTAATATTTCTCATAGTTAATAAAATGAATTAATAAATATTGTCTTTTAAAGAAGTATAAGAAAAGTATAATTTTTATTATAATAGAAAAATTTCACTGTGTGTATGTGATTAAACGTATTGTGTAAATATGCAGTCAAAAATTTTAATTAGATAACACTTTTATTTCCTTAAAAATTTTAGTGCTTTGTTTTTTTATGAAGAACGTAACTATTTTTTCATTAAATAACATTTTAAAAAATTACTTTTAAAAATATTTTAAGGAATCACTCAGGTAAAGAGCTTATCAAAATTAATGTAATGTTAATTGTTTTGATTACTTGATATAATGCTATGATTTTCATTAGCGATACAATTCTTAACAAATGACTTGTTTCAGAATGATAGCATTTATTTAGAAATTATTGTAAATTAATGTAACAAGTAACTTGCATTCCCTGTTTAAAATATATTATCATTATTCTAATCATGTATTTTTACTTAAGCACAGAAAATGTTTGTAAATATTTCAATCGAAAGTGATGTTAGTTGAAAAGTTTGCATTTCCCTACCATGTTTATATAAGAAATCCACGTTTATACCTGATGAACTGATTTTCAACTTTTTATGAGGAAGTTCAATGTAAAGCGCCTTCAGAATTTCGAGTTTCTTCATAAAAAGTTTAAGAATGAAATATTTGAAATAATTTTTTCTGTGAAACACTAGAAGTTTTTATATGTTAAAGCATTATAAATAGGTAAGAAACTAAATTTTTCTTTTTTAAATCTATGCAAAATAATTTTTCTTTTTAAACTTTAATGCAAAATGCTTGCATGAAAAGTTTCTTTATTTTAATTTTCGTTAACAAAAAGCATTTTAATATTTTTTTCTGTCTATATATAATTTAAAATAAATTTGTGCAGGTAAATTTAACATAATATTAAGTAATCTTTACATTTGTGTGTGTGTGTCGACTGAGAGACATTAAAAATCCTAATTATACATAAAAAAAACAGAATGAGCTCAGTAAATTTTGCATATTAAATAATTATAAAATTTAAAATTTGCTTAAACTGGAAAGCTAAAAATACAATTTTAAATTATAAAATTGCACCGTCAAATAGAAGTAAAACGCATTTAGATTACATATGATTACTAATACTTAAATATGATTATATTTTTTGAAAAGGCATGTGTAATACTATTTAATTCTAGTCTGATGACTAAAATATTTAAATGCACAGTAAGTGAAAATTTCTCAGAAATGAAATTCATAACTTCATTAAAAAATTAATAGATGCTATTAACAAGTGTTAATAGGAACTAAAAGGCTTATATATCAGAGATAGTTCCATCAATTTTTTTAACTTTAGAAATTGTTTGATGTGATTTATCGTTCTTTAAGATGCAACTTTTGTTGTTTTAGATTAAATTGGTATCAAAGAACTTGTGATTGATAAATTCAACATTTATTACCAAAATCATTATTTATAAAATGACTTATTAAATTGCTATAAATTTATAATAAATATTGGAATAATTGTTGTTTTTACTAATATTAACTTTTGAATTAATGTATAAAATACAAGATTATTTGAATTTTAATAATTAAAGAATATAATCAAATATAATATAAACTCATTATGATTAAATTTTAATTCTAAAATTTCCACCAATCATGTATTTTGATTAGAATATCAGAACGATGTTTTTTTATATAAAATCAACATCAAAAATTTCAAGCAGAAATTGCTACTATTATTAAGTGCAATATCGGCTGGAAAAAAACTATGAAAAAATATGAATCAAGCTTTTGTGTGTGTGAGTGTGTGATTTTGGCTTGTAATTTAAAAATATCCCCCCACAACTTTTTTAGAACACGTAAGCGTATTTATATCACTTTTTTTAATGACGATCAAATTAAATGAAGGAAATTAATCGTGATATTTGGTTAAAAGATACATTTGGAATTTTCAAAGGTTTTTCATTAAATAATAGTATACAACACATGTTTTGATTGGTGAATAATAAGAAAAATTTTAATCTGTCCAAACACTGCAGCTTAACTTTTTTGCATAAAACACATTATGTTTTTATTCGTCATGTTCGCTAAAGACACAAGTATATATATTTTCAGCAAATGTAAAAATTTTGTTTTGTGTTAAGTTATTTACTCACAATGAATTTACCACTTTGAAACAAATGTTTCATATAGTTTGAAAAACAAAGCAATAATTACGTGACAGTTAATATTTATTACAGTTCAGATTTATAAAATCGTATATAGAATTATCGAGAAAATAAAATAAAAACTGCTTTTTCACTTTTTTATCTTCATTTACCAAAATTGTAAATTTACCCCGTTGCACTTTGAAGATAATAATATAGTAATTCATAGTATTTTACTTTCAAGCATTATGGGTGAGAACTACTTTATGCAAGTGAATATAGTTTCTTGTGGTGAAGGTTATTTGGAAAATTTTAAAACTTCTAGTAATAATAATACCTTTAAGGTTTCTGTTATTTATTTCTTTTGAAATATTTGTAATGAAAAAATTACCTAAAAACTCATAAGAAAGATATTAAAAACATAAGTAAATCTGTAATTAAAAGAAATTATAAGAAAAGGCTGGACTTATAGTTTTATTTAATTTATTAATAATTTTTAACGGATATTTGAATTAAAAGTAGGAAGGAAAATCTGAAGAAAGCTTAAGAAAAATTTCTAAATTAAAAGATATTATTTGATTAGAATAAATATTTATGTAAATAAAATTATAAGAAATGAATGGATTTAAGTAACTATAAATTTTAATGGATATTCGCATTCAAAATGTGAAGAAAATGTCTGATGGAAGCTTTAAATATAATTTAAAAGAATCATGTAATTTTGTTATTGAGTTAAATACTGTAATCTTATCTTTCACATTATTCATATATTCATATTATTTGTGAATATTCAATTAAATAAAGTAATAGAATTATAATATATTTTTAAACTCACATAGTATTATATTCCTATTTTAAAATCCTTTCTTATTCTCATATAAAAAGTAAAGCATTATCATTTTAATAAACACAAAATTTGAAAATTAATTTTTACTTAAGAAAGTTTTAATGATTTATATAAATTTTGTGAAATGTAAAAATGAACTTTTATTTGGCAAAATGTATATCTTATTCACTAAATATATAATTCATTTTAGAATATAATTATAAGATTTGGTAAAAGAATCGTTTCGCAGTGTACGAATTTATATCTTCTCACTTCTAATCGGGATATTTTCTTGTTCAATCCCTGAATAGCTTCTAAATCAAATGCAATTAATGTACATTAGCTAAATAAACTACATTAATTCTATTTGAATGCGTATATTCAAATTATTTTTAAGTACAAACATTTTAAGAGGAATTTCTTGAAATGAGTACATTTCAAACTAGTTTTAATCCCAAGCAACCATAAATTCATGACTTTTGTAATCGAGAGCAAATAGTCGAAATCAAATTGCATACAAATGTAAAGTGTCTCTTTACATATTTCGGTAATCTCAGGAGGTTCGATATACTTCAATATTTACACAGATAATTACACATTACGAATATCCACGACTTAATATTTATATAACTTTATATTTATATATATATATATATATATATATATATATATATATATATATATATATATATATATATATATATATATATATATATATATATATATATATATATATATATATATGGGAAGCAACAAACATTGACAGCAATTAAAGCTTAGGCCACCTTTTCTAATTTCAAACTGCAGATAACATTGCCTTCAATATCATTTGTATAATTAAACATTTCTACAGAAGGAATTTTGAAAATAACTCTAATGCTTGAGAGAACATAACATATACTATTCTTTAATAATATTTGTATTTAATACGAAACAACTTAGACTCATTTTGAAATTTAAAATTATTTTCCATCTGTATATTAAATTTTTACAGCTATGTGCCGCTTACGATGTCTGAAATTCAAAATACAGTAACTGATTTTTAGAAATAAAGGGCAAATAATCTAAAATATAGCATTATTTAAACACACATCTGAAATTTTAATACACATATAAAAAAATACATATTTAGTGATTATAATCTATTTTTATATTAATAAAAGTATGATGAATTGAAAAATGCACATTGTGTAAACAGACAATAATACTCTAAAAATGTTATTACAGCGGTGCCTCTGATATATATATATATATATATATATATATATATATATATATATATATATATATATATATATATATATATATATATATATATATATATATATATATATATATATATATATATATATATATATATATATATATATATATATATATATATATATATATATATAATGCTGGTCATCCTAAATAACATGCGCACCTGTGGTGCCAAGCTCTATTTAAGGCTTGGATTTCGACGTTTTCAAGTTTGGTATACATATATGTGTGTGTGTTTCCTGTGGTTTAAAAAAACGATCAAATATGCCTCGTAGAAAACAAGGATCATTTTGTAATCAAGTATCCGAGTTCCACAGAAGAAGTATACGACAGAGAGACACAAATTTGATACTTTTCTGTCTTAATTCGACAGAGGAAATTAAATCTTATTCAAATTTGGGCTTTAACATAAATAATATTACATCATAGTTTAAAATTGCTTTATTGATGCAAACTTATTAAAAGTTTCATAAAATTTAGAGATATTTCAAGTGTTAAAAGCAAAAAAATGATATATAAATAAGATTTTATGTACAATTTTCTAATTTTATTTGTTGCTACATAATAATTTTAATGCATATTGTGGAATGTTATTTATAGTATAGGTATAGATTCATCACATAAGCCCAAAATATTGATTTTCAAACTCAAATAATTTTTTTCCACTCAAAATTCGAGATAATTTATTTAGATGATAACAAATATAATCTTAGTCTTTTGTTATACAGTAATAAAGTGGGTTGATCTTCTGTACTTTCTTCTGTACTTAGAAAACTTTTTAAGACAACTGAAATGAACCCGTCAGGGATAAAAATAATCTTTGCTGTATCAGCTGCTGAGATTTGTTATTAACATCTATATAAATATTATTATTGATTTCATACTAAATATTGATATTTGTTATCAACTGATATTTGTTGTTATCTTCTTAACTTGATGCTTGTCAACATTGATATTCGTGCCGTTGAGTGTCTTGAAAAGAAATTTCTATCTTCTCATTAAGCAACTATGCATAAGCATGGCACATTTTCGAACTCACAAATACTCCTCTTTTTAGCTCGAAATTTTTTAATAAAACTTATCCAATAATTCGAAATACTTTCAATCATCTTTTATGTCTACCAGGCCTCACTTTCAAAGAATGCGTGCGGATATTTAAGTGTGAATGATTCTTAAATTCCGTAAGTAATTTCTCGAGAAGTGTTTTTGCAATAGAGATTCTTCTTAGTATTGCTCTTTTAAGTACAATACAAAGAATGTTTTAAATGGTATGTTAGTTCATAATTTCTTAGTATGAAAGTTTGCAATGATCTCCTTAGTCGCTAATTGAAACGTGTGTTTCAAATCTTTCTTCACAAGAAATTATAATAGCGCAATTTAAATTTGGTTTAAGTGTTTTATTTACCTGTCAAACTTTATAGCATATAGGAAAGTTCAACAAGTAATGTGTCACCTTAAATTGCATAACACATATTATTTAGCTTGGCATTAAATTTGACGACTATTTTTTTCTCCAAATAGTTTTTAATCCCACTTTACAGTAACTTCCACGTATAGTAATATTAAGTCAAAAAGAAATTTATTACACATCAAAAAGTGTTTCCTTTCAATTGCTGGGAAATATTATTTGAAATTTTGAATGCATAGTAAAAATTAAATTGATAAAAATTTTTGGTTTTACCGAATTTTTCGACTAAACTAATCAGAGTAGATAAATAAAAAATGGAAAACAAAAATATATGATAGTTCTCTTCGTAGTTTTGTAAAATTTTCTACTATTTACTACTTTTAATGCATACGTAGAACATTTAAATAAATTACGATCACTTTTTTAACTAAACAAATAAATTATAGTACATTTATTTTCATAAAACTGCAATCTACGGAAGAATTATTTAAAAATAATAAATAATTCAAATTTTTAAACAGTTTCTAAATGAAAAATTACTCTATTAATGATAATCATTAATTAATAATTAAGAAATAATTGGAAATAAAAAATATATCATAAAACCAGATCCATTTGTTTTTAACGTATAAATAAAATATTTATTCACTTGTATAAAGTATTAAGAAATCAATAAATATATTTATTCATTTACTTTATTATATTTTCCTAAATTTAATCCTCAATGTATGAAAAAATTTTAAATACTAAAATTTAAAGAAAAAATTTAATTAATTTTTAATAAAATATTGAAACACTAATTTTTAGAAGTTGAGTGATATATTTTCTTTTTATTTATTAAAAAATATAAACTTTAATGGCAATCAAGTGCTAAGAACAATTTCTTTCAAGTATAATCATAATTAATTTTCTTATCATAACAATACAAGTATCGTAATTTTCCTTTCTTTGTTGCGATTACAAATGATCACGAAATATTATTAAAAATTTTCTCTGAAATAAACAAAATAATATGACAGAAAAGCTTAAAATTTGGATTCGATTTTCCTATCTCTAATTATAAATTATTTCTCAAAGGACATCAATTGAAACAAAGGGATACTTTCTAATACCTAATTATATATTCATTGACTCTGAATGTAAAGAGATAGTGTTAACTTAAAAACATGAATATAAAATAGAAAATTCAATTTTCACAGACAAAGAGTCATTAATATTTAATTTATCAGAAAAGTTTTACAAATAATGCTTGAAATTATTTATGTAAAAATGTAACATTGGTGTATTTTATAAACTTTGGAATAAAATAATAAAAATAAAGCATATTAATGTGAACTTTTTTAACCTTTTTTTGAAAAATATTTACTTGTATTAAAAAAAAAAGAAATTAATTATTAGGACTGTTTTATTTATGATACATATATATATATATATATATATATATATATATATATATATATATATATATATATATATATATATATATATATATATAATATACATATAGCGCGTTTTATATTTATTTTTGTGTTTTCATGCATCTCATGCTATTGCAGAATAACACAATTGAAGATTTAAAACATTTGAATATAATTTTAATAATAAATGTCATTTTTAATAAATATATAGCTTTCATAACAAGAAAATATCATAATATATATTACTTTTTTATAAACCGCATTTCATATTTTCTACATGAATATTCTTATTAATGATACCCGCACTTATTGGTGTGTATGTATATGCATACAATCTATATATGTGTGTATATTTACACGCCCAAATATATGTATATACTATTTCAAGTGCCTACTTAAGAAGGGGCTCGAGAAGCGCAACAACTTCTCAGAGAGCGGGAGAAAACCGAAAGACGCGAGTAGCACCTTTTGATAGCAATCAAGACGACTACTCCTGTCCCACAAAACTTAAACTTTAAATTTCATGCTATTAAGACGATTAATTGTAAATATCCCAAACTTGTATATATTTGTATTTGTAAATAGTGCTAATTAAATATTAGGCTATATAAGAATTGTTAATTAATTAAAATACGCCTTGGCTACTCCCCGTCCCATATATATTGGGTTGGCAACTAAGTAATTGCGGATTTTTTTAGAAAATCAACGACAATTTTTTCATGGAACTAAATAACTTTATTCTGTAATGTATTGCCCATTTTGATCAATGACCTTTTGCCATCTTTCAGGCAGCATCATAATCCCATGATCATAAAACTTCTGGTTTTTATTAGCAAAAAACTGAATCAGGTACGATTTGACATCATCATTATTATTGAAATTTTTACCATTCAATGAGTTTTGCAAAGATCGAAACAAAAAGTAATCAGATGGTGCAAGGTCAGGTATATATGGTGGGAGTGGAAAGCATCCCAACTAAGCTCCAATAACTTTTGCCGAGTGACCAAAGATGTGTGTGTCCTTGGATTGTCATGATGGAATACAACACCTTTTCAATTTGTCAATTCGGGCCGCTTTTCTTCAACTGCATTGTGTAATTTCGTTAGTTGTTCAATGTAGACATCAGAATTGATCGCTCGATTGTGTGGTAAGAGTTCAAAGTAGACAATTCCTTTGTAATCCCACCAAACTGATAACAAAACCTTCTTTTGTTGAATATCAGCTTTTGATGTTGCTTGAGTTGGTTCACCTGGCCTGCTCCACGATCTTTTCCGTTTGATATTGTTGTAAACAATCCATTTTTCATCGCCAGTTATCAGTCGTTATAAAAAATGGATAATTTTCATTACGTTTCTTTAGAAAATCGCAGCTGTTAATGCTTTGCGTTAAATGCGTTTCTTTCAGTTCGTGAGGAACCCATGTATCGAGTTTTTGAAAATAGCCAAAGTGTTTTAAGTGATTTTCAATGCATGTATGTGATACATGAAGCTTCTCTGCAATCTCATGTGCTATACTGTGACGATCCGAATCAATTATTGCTTTGATTAGGTCGTTATCAACTTCAACTAGACGACCAGAGCGTTTTTTATCTTTGAGTGAAAAATCACCAGAACGAAATTTGACAAACCAATTTTGACACTGCCGTTCTTTTAAAGCTTCGTCACCATAAACAGCACATAACTTTTTATGAGCGTACGATGCACTTTTCCCTTTGTGAAAATAAAAAAGCAAAATATGACGAAAATGTACTTTTTGATTTTCCATTTTTCAACGAACGTCAAACGAAAACTACGCAACCGATCAAAAACCTTTTTTTACTGATTGACAACTGAATTGCCAACTATCAAATAACAAAATGTGTTTTACATTTGTACTACGTCTGCAAACCTAAAAATTCAATTAAAGCCATCTATGAGTGAAATCCGCAATTACTTAGTTTTGCCAACCAAGAAAAATAATATTAATATTGTTATTATTAATATTATTTTTCTTGTTTATCAATGCAAAATATCATTAATGCAATTAGTGTTTAGTTATAATTTCTTTGTGTCCTTTTTACTGTGTGCAGGAAGAAAAATCAACGTGTTTGCTAAACAGTTCTAGATACAGGATGTTCTAAATGTAAATGCATAAACATAGGATTTATATCCATACTTTTAAAGACATTTTCTAAATAGTGTAGTCTGGTTTGAAGAGCACATCTTCCCTTAATACTTCTGTTTCGCTTTGAATATCTTTCAAATATTTATTTACAAGAAATATTTATTGGTCACGCAATTTTTGGTAAGCTAGAAATTTAAATTCTCCTATTTTTACTTTTATTCAATAGTAAATTAATGATTAATGAATAAAATGTAAATGCTGCTGAGAAATAAAGGAACGGTCAATATTCTACTAATTATTTGTGATGACAGAAATAAATGCAAAATTATAAATTATTATAAAAATGAAAAAAAAATTTAAAGCAATATTTATGCCAATTATTAGAAGAAATAATTGTTAATTTTACCAAAAATTAGATCCTCCTCGGACGTTAGTTGATGCAATTAGGAATCCTTGTTCCACACGGTAGCAGCACCTTTGCTCGTTTGGCCTCCAAAATGATTTTAACTTACGCGCGCGCATCATACTATGTAAAAATCAAAACTGTTAGAATGTGCATTTTAATAGGGTTGCATTGTATGTATATATATATATATATATATATATATATATGTATATAATTTACGTATAGAAAATAAATCAATTTTTTATTTTATGTATCCAGTATTCAAACTTGAATATTTTTAAGAAATGATTATTTCTAATAGAACCTAAGTTTATATTTATTCGAAACATTATGCACTATGTTAGAGTTTCTAAAAGTCAAAAATGCTTCATGGTTCTCCTTTGTGAAGCATGATCCCTTCTAAATTATTTAATTTTTTTAATTTTATGCTTGTGAACAAACAATTTTTTGTGTCAAATAAAATATTTTGATTACTTCAAATACGTCAGACAAGTTTTTTTCTTTTTGCCTCTATCGCTTTATTTTTGTTTTGAATCTCATTCAGTATACGATTTCTAAAGTCTAATTTTTTTTCCAATCATATTGACAGTTTTACCAATTTGAAAACTGAAGAAATAAAAAAAATATGTATAAATAATCAATCTCATTTATTAATCTAACTATTTAAACTAGTTTCATTTGGAATAGAAATCTTGTTAAGCATCGACAAAGCATAAAAATACACTCGTTCAAAAGCAACAGATATTTCCCTTACATTTAATATAATGTATCTTCCAGAATGTAATTGGTGATTTTTATTGAGCTTGGTCCTTGAATATCTAAATTTATTCTGGAAACTATCGACTTAAATATTCTTTGTTGTTTAGTTGCTAAAGTCATCTTTTAGACTTTTAACTTTGTATTTTATATCCGCAAAAAACTCTTACAGTGTTTATTATTGTATTGCAAAGGATATTTGGTGATTATTTTAGAAATGAGAAAAGGATATAGTGATGATGCATCATTGATTTCTTTCATATCAAACTTAGATACTTTTGTTCAAGATGTCAACCTGATGTGTTCGTCCTACAGATGTGAAACTTTATTGTTCAAGTAACCTATAAATCTACAAATGATTTAATTTTCATAAAAGTGGAATAAGAATCCAATTTTATGTGGTAATGGTGTATATATCATCACCCTTAAGATAAATATTACTAAAAGAAGCATAAAATATATCTGAAAAATATGAAATTAAATTTGAAATAATTTTGAAAAATGAGATTAAGTCTCTGAATATAAAAATATTAAAAAATTAACTAAACACAAATTCTTTTTAGAGCATTTTTCCTTTCATTACAAATGCTGCAATATTTTTCTATTTTAAGATAAATTTTTTTGAATTTAATTTTACATTTAATCTATCTTGTTTAGGAAATACATTAAAAAGAATAATGTAAAAAATTACAGTTTACTTAAAGTAATAATAAACATTTTTTCTACAAAACTGGATTCTTGCACCTTTGATAATTTGCTCATATAGTACAATAATGTAATTAGCTTATGAGATAAAAATTTTCAGTTAATGGTTTTTATTGAAATTATGCAATACATTTAAAATTTATTTAAAGCTTATATGGAAATAAAAGTAACTTGTACTACTTATTTAATCAAAAATTTACATCTGATCTTACATCTCTACTTATTTACCTTTTGCAATTATGATGACAGAAAACATAAGCAAATTTATAAATGACAACTGATACTAGCTGTCAAATTTGCATTTCTGTAGCATAATACAGCGATGAATTTCATATTATAGTTTGAGTACTGATTTTCCTCTTCTTTTCTAAAAACAAATAAATGTGGATTGCTTTCAGAATTTCTATTTTCTTCATTAAACTTTTATGAGTGAAGTTCTCACAAAAATATTTACCTGCGACACATTCTAAAAGAGCTTTTAGGTTTTAAAGCTTCTTAAATGAGAAAGAAGCGATATTTTTTACTCTTAAATGCAGGCACTTTGCTTACAACTTTGATGTAAAGTGGTTACATAAAATGTTTCTTTAATTTTAGTTTCCCTTAACACAACTTTGTTTTACTCTTTCCTTTGAGATTTCAAATAAATTCGCAATATCATTTTTAAAAAATACCTTTTTAACTTTTTATCCTACATTTGTACATTTATAAATTGTAATAAACAAAGATCAGCTTTACAATAACTAATATCTATATTTATTAATTCAGAAAGCTTAAGTTTTAATGATTATAACAGCAATAATTTCTTTGTAAACTATTAAATTCATCCAGTAAAAATAATCTTGAGGATGTCTAAAAGTATTTGAAATTCATGTGCTTAAAACAAGTTTCAGAAATTTTG
The DNA here is from genome assembly GCA_037975125.1 of Latrodectus hesperus. NCBI lineage: Eukaryota > Metazoa > Arthropoda > Arachnida > Araneae > Theridiidae > Latrodectus > Latrodectus hesperus. The sequence continues at coordinate 72,756,356 of CM075850.1, read as the reverse complement.
TTGAAAGATATTTTCTCTTACAAAAATGTATAAAAAAGACAGTTACCTATAGAAATATTAATATGTGATTAATAAGTGACTTACTTTATTGAATTTGCATTCTTAATTTAAAATTATTTTAGATTTCAGTAAATCCAAGTATTTAATATCTAAAAACTTGCTCAATAAAAGAAATAATATAAAATCGGAGACTCTTACTCAGCAATATATGATTCATGGGAAGGGAAGCGTTTTATTTTTTTTAGATTTTTTATTTATTTTTTTTTTGCAAGATATTGGTGAACATTATATTCATGAAACATCTTGTTCTTTTAATAACATAAAACAATAAAATCAATTCAGGCATCATTACAGCCATTGTTGCCATTTTGTGAAGAATAATAACGAGGTTTTATGTTTTTTTTAACGAATGGCAGTTCAAATTATAATGACTAGTAAAACGCTAGCACATCTATGATAATCGAAGAAATGTCAGTTAAGTTTTCAATTATATATTACATGATTTTGAAATTTTGGATAATTAAAATGTCAAAAATGATTTTAGAATCAAAATTTATTAAAATATTTTAATTCAGACTGAAGTGATTTTGCCTTAATTTATAATGTGACACAATTTGATGGTAAATAGCTTGTTATTAGAAAGTAACAGATTTACTTTTATAATTATTTTATGCAATGAGTTTTGGATTAACTTACAAAGTTGTAATGTTTACCATTCTGCAGACAGAAATTTGATGCGTAAGCATAACTGTTGCCAAATGGTAAAAGGAATTATTTAATAACGATTATTTTATTCTGACATAAAATAGCTTACCATATTTGATGATAATAGTACCATTAAACAATTTTTAAGAATTAGAAAGTAAATCCACAAACTTTTTTTTCCAAGCACTGGGAATCTTCACTTTTAAAAGAATTGGTCATTTTATTTTAATTCATGATTTTCAAGCTACAATATTATGGAAAATAATACACTTAGAGTTTAAATTCGCTATAATTTAACAAAGGTGCATTTTTTCACTGCTTGTTATAAAAAAAGTTGAAATATTTGAAATAAATAGATCTTTTTATGGGATGATATAAACGAGGTATTAATTAATTTGTTAAATTTTTGTATCCTATTGATTATATATAAAGTTTTCTAACGTTTCATGTTTCTAAAATTTCTTAGTTAATAGAAAATAAATTATTCAAGGCAAGATATCTATTCCTACGTCAAAATAACTTCTATAACCCCAAGACATAGCAGCAGAGTAAACAGGCAGTCACCCATGGATTGAAAGAAATAGGATTCAACTTCGACAGCAAAAGTAACTGAACATTCTCTGAAATATTCACAAGGTTGAAAGTAACCCATATCATTCAGTTTATCAAAAACATTTTGATCTATCATCCTCAATGGTGCTTAAGGACAATTACTTGAAAGATTAGGCAATGCTCATAGCGTTAATGTATGTGCCTTCATTACATTTTACAAATAATTGTAGAATAAACAACTTGCCATTCTGATTGTGATGAAAGTTTTTTTGCTTTACCTAAATAACAGCTCTCACATGCATTCCATGCTGCTACAATGCTTTCTTTTGAGGCCATAGTAGCCTAGTGGTTAGGACACTGGTTAGGGTTCGATTCCCAATGCCGCCAAATACCCACAGAGTACATGCGTGTTCGTTAAATCTGTGGAATTGAAAGTCCTGTGGTCAGTCGTTGAGCAGTTACCATGGGTGCAAAGGTCTGGAGAAAATTTCTTCCTCCTTCAGATCACTATCAAAATCGAGGAAGGAGATCCTCTTGTGGTACCATCTATCGGAGGATTTGAAGAGTAAAGTTGTACTTTCACCTTCGTGGTGATCTTATTAAACGAAAGACGCACCCTACTGACTTAATATCGCATAGCCAAGACATAGAGAGCTTGGCTTGTCCAAGGGTAATTAATAAAATCAACAACACAGTGCTTTTTGGGAGGTATTTGCATGATTTTCTAAAATACATTTGCCTACAAATTTTATATATATATATATATATATATATATATATATATATATATATATATATATATATATATATATATATATATATATATATATATATATATATATATATATATATGATAAAACATGAAGAATTATGAAACTAGAAAAACACAGTTTGAAAACCACTGACAAAAATAAAAATATACAATACAAAGAATAGGAGGAAAACATAGGGACCACGTCTTCATCAGGAGGGAGATGATCAACTATGTAAATTAAATACTCTCTTTTCTGACAAGCACGGACATGTCTAAAAATCTTCGTGTAAATCCCCAGAACAGTGTTTGTATTAAAGGAAACAAACATAAAAATATTTACATCAAAAATTTAAATAAAAAAGCATATCAAAGCAAAGTAAATAAACCCATAGTAGAAGGAACTACAGATACACTTTCAAAATGTCAATACCAGCAAACAAAAGCCTATTACAATATTTTAATAAATATAAAGTTACCAAAGTAAATTTAAAAGTGGAATAAAGATGTTGTTGCACCGAGTAATTTGAAAAATTAAGAGTCAAATTCAAAAAGTTAAAATAGATAGGAAATCATGCAGCAAATTTAAAGCTAAATTATATTTAAAGAGATTTAAATTTAATTTTGTTAAAGAAACTTAAATTTAAATTATGTTTAAAGAGACAAAGTAATTTAAAATAAAAGTATGTTCATTCGGGATTCTAGTAAGAACTTCAATTCTTGTGGGCCCTTCTGTTGTTGTAAAAAATATGCATTACTTCAATCTTAGAAATGATTCCCATCTTCTTACATATTTTAAAATAAAATTGACATAAATATCATTGTCTTTAATTTGATAAGATAAACGTTTTATTTGATTTTTAGCAAATTTATAATTTTGTGATATGCTATTAATTTATAATTGATATGACATTTCATTTATCAATTGATATGCTATTGAAAAGGTCTTTAAAATCAAAGCAACTAATGCAATACATATTGCTGTTGCTTATGGTACTTAGACAAGTAAAGCTCGCCTTGCCTTCGGCTACGCGAATTAAGTAGGATGCGTCTTTCATTTAATCAGAGCACCAAGAAAGTGAAAATACGATTTTACTCAAAGATTCCTCCAACAGATGGCACAACCAGAAAATACACTCTTTCAGTTTTGACATAATGCAATATATACTATTATTTGATATAAAAAAATCTAAAACTTTCTGGTCTATTAATAATTGAAGCTACTACTATAATACTCCAAGTTGCTTCAGATTTAAAAATATTTTCTGGTATGACGTTTCGGTACTTGGAAAACAAAATACCAGGTTCACTCATGTAAGATTTAGTTCTACAAGTAATATATATGCATTTTATAGGAATTTATGAAATTTCAGAATAACTGTCAAAGAAGGAAAATTTGGAAAGAATGAAGGACATTAGCTTAATATTTTGCAGTTTTTTTTTTTCTTTTCTTTTCTTTTTTTTTTTTTTTTTTTTTTTTTGCATGAAAGTTACAGATATCACTACCTTGAAGAAATACTTGTAATCTTTAAAATATTTTAAAATCTTCTTAAAAAATGAATGATTGGAAATTCCTTTTATTATAAGTAATGAGTTTTTGCATAGAACTTCAGATCAGAGACTGTCCGAAAAATTATTCTTGGTACAAATTGTTATAGTTCAAAAGAAATTATAAAAAAAGTTTAATCGCAAATTTTACTAAAGTAACTTTATCTTTAAAAATAGAAAGCTGATCAGGTGGTTAGAAAAAAGAAAATTATTTGGCACCTATATCAGATGCGATTCTCGATGAATCTATGAAACTTGGCTTAGTGAAAACAGCAGAAATATATTTTACTTGTGAATAAAATGAAACAAAAATCTAAAGAAAAGCATTATGGATTTTTAGTTGATTGGCATCTAATTTTTCCATTGTATAATAATGGTAGGAAAAATACACTGTGCATACAAATGATTATGGCTTAAGGACAAGAACTGGTGTTAAAACTTTTCTATCATCCTTCAACTCATAAGCTTGTGTCCTAATTGACTTTCGTACTTTAGTAATTCGCACATTTTAATAGATAGTTTCACCAATGTTTAAAGTTGGTGTTCCAGGAATTCTTTGATTCTTTGATTTTCGATAGTCATGATGTTGTTTTAAGAAATTTGCTGCTTAAATAATAAAAGTTCAAATGAAGTTTGGGTGCACAGGTTAATGAATAGAATAATTCGGTACATTTGTAAATTATTAAGTTGTGTGATTCTCGGATTCTAGTAGTACTACACCACTCTTCAAGTTTCGCAAAAGGTTTCGGATTTCCTCACAGCTACTGTTAAACAACTGGAGATATACATGACGATTCTGCCGTGTGCCTGCATATCTTTCGGAGTAGATGCTCATGAATATTCATAACTGCCGTCTATGCAACATTTGATTACGGTCCACTATCAGAGAAATATCTACTGGCGGTAATTAAAAGCACAGCCTACAACGTCCTCAAGGAATTCTTTTCCCTTCAAATCCAAACTGACAAACTACACAATTATTGCTTCGTGCAAAGATGTCTAATTCCTTTCCTAAACAGATATCACTCGAACTATCAATCTCTCCCTAAGGATAAAGCACTAGAAATCAATAGCGTTGACAAAGTTGTCTCCAAAGCAAATTACAAAGAGTCTTCTAATGTATTGCCAATTTTCTTATAAGCGTTTGTTCCAAAGTCATTTCTCTAATTGTTTTAAAAAATTCTTCATTATTCTGTTTCCCAAAAATAGAAAGATCAGCTGTGCTTATCACATTATATAAATCAATCATGCTTCTTCCCATAATTGGGAAACTAGTTTAAAAGTTGATGATCATTAGGCTCACCTTTCTTCAGCAATTGCTCCTTTCCTTCACCTTCAAGTTTGGATTTGGACAAGGTAAAAAGGTGAATGATTATACCCCTCGAACCCGAAGCCTTCAAAAGCCTCAAAACCTTATCGATATTTTTAAAAGCATCAATTAGGCAAAATCATTTATCAAAAGTCTCGTGTTTATCTCTATTGAAGAATCCCTGTACCTCAATGAAGCACTAGAGCATTCTCCACAATTCTCAGCTTGAAGCTTTGTAATCAGTCATATGTAGTTCACTCTTTTATTGTGTTTTCATCATATTTTTAAAATTAGTTTCGAATTGTAAAATGTTTCATTAAAATACCTGATGTGTTACCTCAACTCAATTGTCCAGTCTTTATATTCCTGCGTGAAATAAAGGAATTGTGCTTTTGCAGTTGTTAATTGCTGATTACAAGAATATTCAATTTTACTTCGTTTCTGCATCCAATGCGGTATAGTGTACCACGAATGAACTTTCAAAAAAGAACATTTGAAACATTCCTTGATAAAATCTACTGTCAATAGGTGCATGGTTTTCTTTTCTTTATCTTCTACTAAATGTTGATATTCTGGCTTACATAGATTTCAGTAGCTTCTGATGGACTGCACTCGAGTGTTATGATTCCTTTTTAGGAAAATAATACAATTTTTAATCCTTTTACAACGATCGATTTTGACCATTTTATTGAAAAATAAATCGAGGCTGTAATAATAACTTGGTCACTCGTATACGGGCAACAGCTGCTTAATAATTTTGCTTAAAATTATACTTCTTTGCATGAATTTTTGAAAAGTTCGAAGAATATGAAATAGAATTATAATAATACATAGTTCAGTATTATTAAAATTATTAACATTTTATTTTTTATATAAGCGAGTTGAAATTATTTTCAAAATACGCACAATGTTTAAAATCAATAATTATAAACCTAGGCAAACTTTATATAGGAATCGGTGAATCATGCTCTTTTTCTTAAACTCTATAGTAAACATTTCATTAAAATAAATGTATGTTTTCAGGAAATGAACATTTTTAAAAATTAAAAACTTAATTAGTTTAATTATGTGATAATGAAAACTTTAGAATTTTTATTAAAAGGTAATTACGTTTGTTGATTTTTATTTTCATCATCTTTAGTCTCTAAAGCAGTAAATATAGTTCTTTTAAAATTTAATTAATGTTAAAAATATTTAAATTAGAAAACATAATGAATGAATATTGGATATTGTGTGTGTTTAAGTTAAAAATATCGTAGATGGGTTTATTTGCAAAGAAAGGTAAAGGCTCATTTTTCATTTAAATAACTTTCATTTATCAAAACGATAAACATATCTATTTGTGCTTAAAAATTGACAAGATTATCAATTCTTCCTTTTGAATTTTCAAAAATTATTAAAGGATACTATTTCCTAAACGTAAATATAATCGGAAAATTTCAGACAATTTCAGATGACGAAAGACAGCTATACATAAATGTTAAATAACAATGTATCCCTTTCTTTCTTTACAAATGCCATATAAAATCTCTTTTTTATTTATTTCCGGTGAAATATACAGGGCATGATTATTTTTGAAATAAATTAAAAAGTATTATTATATTTTCCTAAATTAAATTTTTCATTAAATCATTGAAATAGTGACTTGTGTAATAAATTCGTTTTACTTTATATTTGAACAAGAAGTATGTTGAAAATTCATGATAAGAAATTAGAATATCATTTTAAGTTAGAATCACTTATGGTACTCACTTAATTTTTTTTATTCAATTCAATATTTGGTTTTGAAAATATAATCTATATTTCACTATATTCGTTTGTATATAATATTTATGAATATTTGAATGAATATACTAATATAATACAGCTTTCATATATTTTTATATACTTATAACATATACTTTACCAAATATTCATATACCCTTCTTTAAAATATTAAGTTTCTTATGTTTTTTCATAGAATGTCATTGCGAAATATGTGAATTGCCTCAAAATTAAAAATGAGCTAAGCCATGTTATTTATATTTTAAAATGCAATTAGTAATAATTTCTCTAAGAGATTATTTTGAAATGCAGGAATTTATAATTTCTAATGAATATATGCTTTTATTAACTCTCCCAAAAGCTTTTAAATAAAATAAAGTGCAATTCGTAATAGCTATCGAAATTGAAAACTTACTATTCAAATTTGTGTTCAAATTATTTTCCAGTACATAAGAGGAGTATTTCACACAAACGAATTCATTTCAAAGAAGTTTTAACTCCCAAGAAACCATAAAGTTATGGCTATAGTAATTGAGAACAAATGCAAGTTCTTATTTACAAACACTGAGAATCTCAGGAGGCTAGGGCATGTTTCAATATTTCATCAACTCAAGAGGAATATTTACATATTTAGGTTTTATGAGAAGCAAAATGTATCGATAGTAATTATAAACAAAATCACTTTTCTATTTTCAAATTGTTGGTAATGTTGTCTTTATAATTATTTGTAAAGTTAAAGATTTCTCAAAAGGGAATTCAGGGCTCGATTTTAATATTTAAAACAAAGTAATATGAACTCCTAACGTGAAATAGTAGGTTTTTATACTAGACAAAGTGCTCTAATTTTTAAGTTCTAATTGCTTTCCATTAGTAAATTAAATATTTATTGTTTTGTCTTGTTCATAATGTATGAAACTCTTAACACATAAAATTGCTTATAATATATAAGCAAACAATATAAAAAAAACTTTGCTTCTAATCAAAATTTTCAGTTGCGATTTTATATTTAGCAATGGTAAAATTTTGATTTAAAGCTTAATATTTATTCATTACAACAATAAAAATTTCAAATGTTGAATTTATGAAAACGATATTATGGTTGTGAGCCTAAGTTCAACACATTTATTTATTAAATATATTTACATTTCTTGTGTTTTTAAAGTTTATTGAAGTTTATCTCAAATCGCTAATTCAAATTTAACACTTTTCAGGTTTAATTTGGTAAAGGCAAATCAAATCAAACTCTAATTTCTACTTTGATCGTTGAAATAAATAATATTTAAAGATTTTTGAAAAAATATTGAGATGTATAAGTAAACTTACTCAAACTTGTGAAGATTTTTAAATAGTTTTTTGGTTATTGATTTTATAACTTTTAGCTTCAAAGATAGTCTGCAAAGAATTGGAACTGAATAATGGCACATTAGAAAATAATGTTATGTGTATAAAGTTGTAATTTTAAATGAATTAAAATACACTATTTAATGCACATTAAAAATTTTATACACAGTTCAATCACATTAATGTGATCACATTAATTTCGAAATTGACGTTAAATAAATAATCACAGAAGGCAGAACAATGCAGTTGAGCGTATATGAAGGTGCTGGAGGGCTTCGGAAAACATTACAATCGTTGGCTTGATGCAAATACGGAGTGATTTATCTAGTATCGAAAAGAGCAGGATCATTGGCTTTTGGGACAAGATGGAAACATTTCCGAAACGTCTAAGCTTGTGAACAGTTTTGATACTTCCAAAAGATAAAATAGTAAGAGTATGCGGTGAATGGTGAAATGGGACTATCCAAAATCAGTGATGTGGCAAATGTGGTGAACTACGGGCCATAGATGGCAGAAGTGAAAGACGGCTGCTGAGAGGCTTTATGTTGACCACGTAACCGTTGAAAAAAAAACACTTTACCGTTGAGCAGCGTGAGATGAACCGAGGGGATACCAATTGTGTTTCAAAAAACTACTGTTCTGCGAACGTTGCTGCGTCTGGGTCTCTAAAATATACCCTGGTTCCTGCACCTATGCTGACTGCTATTGACGAGAAAAATTGGAATTTGCACTCATGTACAGCAACTGAACACCCACTGAGTGGCGACAAGTAGTGTTTTCTGATAAATCACAGTTTATTCTCCATCCGACAGGTAGACGTTGGTGTATACGACGTGAAACCACTAAAAGGAAATATCTGCAACCATTCCCTGAATGTCTCAGACTGAAGATGGGAACATTATGGTCTGGGAATGATTGTCTGGGATTCTCTGAGTTCACTCATCATTGTGGAAGGCACGATGGGTTAATACAAGTATGCATCTGTCTTCGCGGATCATGTCCAACCCTATTTGTGCATTGCTTTCTTTATCTACCAGCAGAACAATGCGAGGTATAATACAGCTGGCAGTGTACGGGCGTAGTTCGAAGAGCACCAGAATGAGTTTACCGTTCTTTCCTGGCCAACAAACTCACCTGACTCAACCCAATTGAGAATTTGTATATCGGATTGTTCGCTGCATGAATCCTTTCCACGCAATCTAGTACAACTTGCCACGGCATTGGACTTGGCATGGATCAGCATCTCAATGATCACTTTCAAGAACTTAACTGACCCTCTTTTAGAATGTCTCAAAGCAGTCCGCGCTGCGAAAGCGGATGATTCTAGCTTTTTACGAGTGTTCACATTAATGTGACTGGATTGTGTATATACTAAGTATGCTTTTCCCTCATCAGAAACAAAATTAATTTGAAGCCAAAATGTCTTTCTGTAAACTAGAGTTTATAGAGACTTTATCGATATGATAATAACTATAAGATCTAAATATCTTAATTTAGATGAATAAAATGATTTAATCTTCTGTACCTCAAAAGAGATTTTAGACACTTGCAATGAATTTGTATATGTGATCAATAATCAGCACATTGATTGCTTTTATTAATATCTACAGAAATTTGCAACAAGTATCTGGACATGTATCAATATTGATTAATTTTGAATCTTTTTTGATACCAAAATAATAATGAGTATTATCTCATTATATTAGATTGTTTACTAAAGAAACAGCTATTCCGCTTACCAAACTATTGTATACAGGCTTACCACATTTTCAAGCTCTTGAATATTTTTCGTTTACGACTTTTTATCTACCACAGGTTGCACTTTCCTATCAATTATTAAATTCATTACTTGCCAATTATATAGCTTTTTTCTTTTGAAGTTTTAGTATACTTTAACTTTCATGTTCCCATTGATTTATCAGTTGAAAACTAAAATCTTAAATATTATAACTACCTTTATTTAATTATCATTAAACGATATCATCCAAAATTTAAGAGTTCTTATTTAACTTAATTTTCTTGTTTTACAATGTAAGATTTTAAGAATGAAATAAATAATGAAACTTACATAAATATAGTCTAGTCATAATATGAGTCTAGATTTACAATAATATATAAATAAGTCTAGATTTACATTAATATATAAATAAGTCCAGTTTTACATTAATACATAAATAAGTCTAGATTTACACACATTAATATATAAATAAGTCTAGATTTACATTATTATATAAATAAGTCTATGTTGACAAAGAGATAATCAATTACTGAAATATTCGATATAAAAATATATGAAAATTTTTAAATATTTTTAATGCCTTATTCTTAAAATGAGATAACTACTTTGGACAGAATTATTTCGCCTGATTTTTAGCATTTTCCAGCAATTTCACATATAACTTGATACTCAAATTAAAATTCCAGATGTTTCTATAGAAGCATAGCAAGGAAATTTATTTATATTATAACAAACATCAAGTTGTAATCAAAATATTTGCACATAAAATGAGAATTAGAAAACGCAGTTTAACTGGATAGATAATATTTTCCCCTGTTTGAGTAATTATACCTCATTTATTTCTTATCTGCTAAACGATTATAAATAACACGTTATAATTAGTTCTAAATGTAAGAGAAGAGGATAAAATAATTTATAGGGATAATAATGTAACTCTGAATGTAAGAGGATAATATTGTAATATTTAAGTTTATGACACTGTAATTTAGCAAAAAATATTTGGTTATTTTGATAAAAAAATGTTACATACATTTCAGAAATTATTTCTATGAGAAAATATTTCTATAGAGAAATTATTCTAATGTCTTTTCATTTTAGTGCAGCTAAATGACAGATAAATGAAATGTTTCTTATATAACCATTTATAAAATAAATATATGTATAATATATGTATATCTAATATAATATATATATGAATATGTATAATATATATGAATAATATATGTATATCTTTTAGGATACTAGATATGCCAGTCAACACTTGGCCAATTGACTTAATATGGGGAATAGTGCAGGTAAAGACATCCTATGGGAACTAAAACAACTTTCCCTTTCTCATGGGATCCACTTCCAGTGGATTCCGTCTCAAGTCGGCGTATCTGGAAAAAAAATTGCGTACAGTCAGGCTAGAACTAGTACTGGCAAAGGAACAGCGTCCATGGATTTTTTTACTTATATGGAGCTATTTTTCTAAATATAGAGCAAAAAATAATGCCATTTGGATGTTCTCACCAGTACATCCATAGTTTAAGAGTAAGTAGCCTAATTGTTCCTTGAGTCAGGGTGGCAGTAGACAAGATCAAACTGCTTTTACCCGATTCCTTAGTGGTCATCTGTCATCAAAGACTTTTGCTGTGATAATAAACGCTTCAACATTAGCACTAAGTGCTATTATGCGTAGCCCTTCCTTGGTCACATTTTACCTGGTCTGGAGCTCACCAAGTCAGACCTGATTCAAGATCCTCTATTGGTAATGAACTTCTTCAGGGTGAATAAGTTCTGAACTTGATCCAACCCTGATGTTCAATGAGATGAGAAACAACAACATATTCAAATATGTATCAACTGTTAACATTCCATATAAAACGGGAGATGTTTGCTGCATTAAAATTTAACTTAACTAAATTTCGGAACTAAAAGTCACAGATCACAAATCTGTAATTTAGGATTCGAATCTGTAATTAAGAGAGGAAGTTAAGGATTCAAAAGAATTTGGGATTCAAAAGAGCATTTATGCAATATTGCAATATACTTAATACTCCTTTCTTTTATTAATTTAATCAAGAATTCGTTTTACAATTTATTTAGATAAAAAAATTCAAGAAATATCAATCAGAATTTCCTTGTTAAGGTTAATTTCGATAGAAGAAAGCTTAAATTAGTTGTCATGCATAGAAGAATTTTATTTAATTCAGGTAGCACCGTTAATTTCAAGCTTTTAACTTTGAAGGAAATTTTTACAAATAAATATTTTCATTCAAAGAGAAAGAAATACTGAATAATAATATTCCAAAATGAATTATTAGAAAATCTAAATTAATTATTAAAAACAGTGTACTACCTAAACATCGATAGTATTTTTATATGTTATTTTGCATTATAAAATTACTAAATATATTTACTTTACAATTGATTAATTGACTAAATGTATTTATTTGCAAAGAAAAATATTTTTAAGAAGGAAGCTGTAAGAATAACAATTATTTGATACGCAGTAAATCTTCATTAAAGAAAATTATTAATACTATGTTCTAATACAATGCATTTTATCAATTATGTAATCTCAATTTAATTCTAGAACTTTAGCAGTTAGTCCTTTAAACAAGATCGGAAATACAAAATGATATGTTTTGTACCCACTTTTGGAGTTTTATAATCCAGATCAACATGGAAATTACAAAAATATCTGCCAACATTACTAATTCGTTATGATAATTTTTATATATAATGCTAATTTCATATAAAAAATAAAATGAATAACCTGTTTAAAACTCAATTTCAAAAATTTATAGTATAACAAGACACTAATATATGTAAAATATAATAAAACAGTGCTGTGATGGAAACTGAAATAATAATAAAAGTAAAAGGAAAATTAAATGCAATCATATTATTTAATGAATCATATTAGTGCAATTTATGAAAATATGAATAAGAAATATAGTTATTAAATATTTAAAACAATTGAAGATATTTATTATGTTTACTAATTTAAAGTCAATATATTCGTATATTTTTTAAAGGAATTGATATCTTAAAACAATTATATTTGTTTTAGAGTTCCACAGTACACTACTGTTTGTATAAGTATAAATAAAATATTTATTCATTCTAAAATGAGTGAGATACTACTTTTAATTTTCTTTTAAAATTGTCTTTATGGGAAATGATTTGCATAATAAAAGTTTAATTAAATATTAAACTAAGAGTGAAATAATAATTTAATTTCTTCAAGATACAGGATTACAGTGCAAATGATTTATTTGTTTGTGATTAAGGAAATATTAATTATTTATAACAAAAGAATTCTATCCAGTTTCTTTGAAAGTTAAGCAAATTGATTTTCCTATTATAGCACATTAAACATTGTATTTTCTCATTCTTGTTAAATATACACTTGAATATGAAATTTTGTAAAAACAAGTTTAACAATAATTGACAGTGAAATGTATAAAATTATATGAAACAAAAGTTTGAAATTTTTGTATATTTTATCATGAATTATTAATTACAGAATATCAAATAAAATAAAGAAAAATTTATAAATTTTTAAATTGAAGTTCATTATAATGTACTTTAAACGTAGAAAGAGGGTGCATTAGAGTTTCAAATAAAATTATACAATCAGAAATTTAATTTTTCATCAAAGTTTTATTGATATTGACTTAAAAAAATTTTCAAATATTTGAAATTGTTTATCTAAGAGCGATATATTACTAGATATCTTACATTTTTAAAGAAAAATTAACTTAAAAGCGAAGTTTATTCATATGAACCCGTTCAATTTTTCTTTTAGAGAAAAGCACATTTGAGAAAAATTTGAGTTAGTATATTTTAGAACTAAAGTAATTTTTTTTTTCAATATGTATTATTATTTTACGAATTTTACGAATTTTTATAATTAACAAAATTTTGTCATATTTTTTTAATATTATTATTTTGTAGAATCGAATACAGAAAACTGTCAATAGTTAATTTTTAAAAAAAATATATTTCCCTTCTAATTAATTTTCCAACATAATTATTTAATTCTATCTAATTCCAAAGATTTTTATATTAATTCACATAAACAATTGATTAATATTATACATACTTTTAAAAGTAAACACTTATGATTGATCAGAAAAACTTTTTGTAAAGATTGTATGATGTTTTTTATTATTTAGTGCCAAAGTTTTGACTTTTTGAAGAGATTTTCGTTAAGCGCAATATTTTTCTTTGAAAGTAATTACTTTCCTTTATCAAAACTGTTTGTAACATTTTAGGTTTTCAAATAAAATCGTTTGTTTACCATATATTTTTTAAGCTCATATGTGACAGGTTTCTCAGATTACGAGGAATGTAAATAACTCTATTTTTTCAATTATATATCAATGAATAATTCTTTTTAATTAGCGTGCTTAAATTAAAGAACCAATAACGCAATAATGTAAAATTTTTATAATCATGTAAATTATTTAATCACATAGGTTAAATGATATTTTAACAAGTTAGTAATTAGGTAGTATAGCTTATTTGTTTTAGAATCATTATGGCTTGCAATACTTTTCAAAACATTGTTTTATGTTAGTTTTATATATTTGATACCCAAGCACAAATCGAATATCCTAACATCTGAAAACCACTGTCAAGAATTTGTACAGAGATTAGTAATTATAAGATAAGTTTGCGAGAATGATTCTTCAAATAAATTTCTCCGTTTAATGTGTTAACCTTTAGTATAATTTGATTATGTTAAATACATATATATATATATATATATATATATATATATATATATATATATATATATATATATATATATATATAATATATATATATATATATATATCAGTTATCTACAATTCTGCTGCCATTGTTATTGTGTTGATTAATTGAAATAAGTTCACAGATAATCTGAAAAAGAAAAGATCTGCAATATTATAACTCTATCCAATTAAATAATTTAATCAATTTAGTAATTAATCAATTTAATAATAACCAGTTTCATTTAATGCAATAAAGCTATACATTAAAAATAAACCAGGATATGTTTTTTGGAGAAGCTTGAAATCTAGAAATAATGATAAGTTGTGATTTCTGAACCAAAATTTTTCACCAGTATCGCCTAGGATCGAATCAGTGACTATGCTGATACTCTTAATTGGCTATGACTGCCAATACAAATATTTCTACCGGTTGAAAATTCTTCAAAGTCCTAACTGTCCACTATGCAGTTCACATGAAGAAATGGTCATTCGACATTTGCAAACAAGTATTGCTCCCACTAGCTGATACCTCTGCGAGCGATACTGGGAAGCGAGGGAGGATTTTCACAAGTGATTTACTACTTTATTTTTTGTATTTTTGTTAATGTTCTCAATTTTAATCTGTACTTTTTTCTTTTTGTCGTTGGCAGATAATGGAAATAAAAAAATAATTTTATTGTAGAATTGAAATAGAATAAAACAGATTGATGATTTGTACAAACATATGAAATTCGAAGAATGTTATTTCGAGGTTGATCCAATTCAATTCTGATCCTGTCTCATGCATCTGGACTAATTTGTTGAGGGTTAAGAATGCTTCAGTAGTACTTTATTAAGTATGAAAATTGAGAAGGTAAACAGAAGATGACAAGGGAGATTTTTGTGATATTTAGTATTACCTGGATTAGATAATACATTTCTTTCCTTACAAAAACTTAGAAATGTCATTTTGTCTTGTTAAAGTATATTGAATTATATATATTTTTGGGTAGCTATAAAGCAAAGATTTATGAGTTGAATTTAAAAGTTATAGATTATTGAAAAATATGATTATTTTTAATTTATTAACAAAGTAGAAACCTGTGTAGATAATTTGCTAACGTTAACAAGGCCCATTTTTAAGCACATATATCTGTTTATTAAAGTAAAAGTTTGGTTCTCTTACTTTAATTATAGAAGTTAACCGATCAAATAATTTTAGAGTCGGGTAATTTTAAAGTTTAAATATTTTAATATATTTATATACACATATTAAAATATACCTTTTTCTCAATAAAGATATATTTTTTTAAAGTAAATTTATATTTCATTGATGAAAATATTTTATCCGTATTGTGGTTTTACGAGATTTAGCGGCATAATATTAGATTTTATTTCCTCTAGTTTTCGCTTATACAATAAGTTTCTAACTGTAGTTACTAGAATACCGCTGGTATAAAAGTACCATCACTAAAACTATGAAGGGGAAATGGCCGTAATTTACTAACAATTTCATAACTATTGTAGATACAATATTTTAAAAAATTAATTGATATGGAAAAGAAAACTAAGAATTAGCTTGATATAAATGATTAAAATAAATAATTATTTGAGTAATTATGTGATATTTGGAGAAGGTGTTGCTGCAACTCATAATCATATTCATAGACAAATTTATCATATCTTAATTAGTCATTCAAAGTCATTTCAACTTACCCATCATACAAATTTGTAAACTGAGCTGCTTAAAGGATTGTTAATATATTTAGAAACATTTCTCTTAGAAATTAATTTAAAAATTAAACTTGCCAAACTTGAGCATTATATTAAAAAGTAATATTTTTTAATAAAAAGCTAGCTTTTCAGTGATTTCAAATTACGGTCATTATGCTATTCATTCTTTCTCTAATAATAAAGATTATATCTTATTTATTATTAGATAAAGATTATAATGTGCGATTCCAAAGCAGAATCAAATCAACTTCAATAATTTGGCCTAACATTTATGGCTATGCTTAAGAAATCCCAATACGCGCGGTTGCCAATTAATAAACAACTAACAAAGATTTATTAACTGTGCGCAAGAAAAGGATTCACACTCATATTCTACAACACATAATTTCAGTATCACGATGTATTCCATAAAAGATGATAATCCCTAAAAATCCATTTTAAAGTCCCTAAAAAATGTTATTTTTTACGAGTAATGACAAAATCTACCAAGATACCATAAGCTTGCTAAAAATAAAATAAAAACCACTGTGAGAATTATGCAATTTCCTACAAAACACTTTCAACCTTCGGAGAATATTTTACCTAGAAACAATGAAAATTCTCCAAATGAAAACTTACCAATTGAAGCGTAGGATCTTTTCTTTGTATTTGACGTCATATTTTTTGAGAAGGTACTTATTTTAATAACATTATTATGTGTATTTAATGATATTTTAGTAATGTCATGTTTGCATAAAAAACTTTTTGATGTTTCTTTTTATCTGGTTCTTCAAGAATAACTTATATTTCTTATTATTTATTACGCAGTATGATAATATCTTAGAGTACTTGTTGTGCCACTAGTGTCTGACCTAAAAAAATTTAAAGGAAAAGTCTCATCATTAAAATTGAATTTTAAAAAGGATTGAAATATTTTTGTATAATCTGAATTTAAATTTATGCGTAAAATATCAAATATAAGTTTTATATATTTATTTATTTATTTATTTATTCTTAAAAGAATAATATCACATGCAAATCGAAAGGTTGCCATAATGATTTCAAATGTTAAATTATTTTGAACAGATTAATCCCTGAATATATTAAATATTTTCTTATTCTTCAGTGATTAGAAAATATAAATATCATAGATTCTGTTTATTATATTTATCACACACACACACTTAAGAAAGGACCTGAAGTTTTAAGCAAACAAACCATTTTTCTGAAAAATGATGGTAGTGGAATTTTGGTCCTTCGGAAGAATTAATGGATATTTAGCATCAGAAAATGTTTTTTTTTTCATTTCATTTACATTTTTTAATGATTCTATACCTCAGATTTTTGTTCAACATTATTTTGCATTTTTTAAAATAAAAACATGTTATAAATCAATACAGTTTCTTAACAAGAAAAAAAATCATTTAGTTGGGCTCGAGAGGTGGTTTTCTAGTAGCGCAGATCTATGAAAAAACTTAGTTAATGAAACAAAAAACAATAAAAAGTTCACTTATAAAAATTATAAGAAATTCTATTATTTCAATAAAGATTTTGATGCCTGACCTCATTTGGGAAAGTTGAATATTTGTTCAAAGGAATTGGATTATAAGAGTATGTTGTCAGTAGAAATTTTTTATCTGCACAAAGAAGATAATCTCGGAGCCATAACTTTCTAAAAGCATTGATACATTATCTAAAATTTTTTTGAAATCAATTTCTTTGAAAAATTGAAAAATAATTTAACTCTTTATTTTAATAAACTGAGTATTTTTCATTCTTACTTGCATAGTATTCTAGCAAGAGAGTTTGTTTAACGTAATTAATTCTGATAAAATAAAAACTCTCTTAGAACGATCTAAGACATTTCATAGTTTAAGAAATAAATCTCAATCCAAAAAAAAATAGTTGAAATAAGAACATAGGTGGCATAAAGATATCATGCAAAAGCTCTTACATAGACCATAATTTTTTTTTCTTGTTAATAGTATACAAAATGCTGATAAAAGCAGAGGTGCCCAATGACATACAAACCCAACTAAGAAGAAGAAGATAATTTTTTCTTGCCATAAATCAAGTGATTGGATATTTTAATTATTAATTACACCTAAAACAATTTCCCAAGAAGAAAAATTGCTCTTTTTTTCTCTTTTTGTGAATAATTTTTTTAGTTAAATTGAGATAACTTTTTGCGTATCATAATTTAAACTTAACGTTATATTTTAAAAGAAATTCAATGGGATGATTTTGCTGAATAGCAATACTGCATAAAGCTGGAAGCTAATAATGAAATACAAAAGATTAATAAATTAATATTCATGCTATTTATAAGTACTAAAATTGGTACTTTGTTTACAAGATAGAAAAAAATACTTTATATATATGCCAAATATTTAATTACGCTTTTGATATATTCTGAGGATTCTTTTAACATTCTTACACATGAAATTGAGATGTTTCGTTTTAAAAGTATATATTTATATTTTAAATATTACATTTATTTTGCGAATTTTTTTATTTCTATAATAATTACTAACAGATTAAATATTATATGTTCATTTAAAAAATATATTATTGATATCATTGATGTATATTATATAAATATTAAGTATCTTAATACTAATAATCCTCAACGGATTAATATACAAAATTTGGAACAAAAACAAATATTCGATCTATTATTTTTCTGCTGAATTGTCTGACATTCTACTATATTAAATAGTCTTCTTCAAGTTGCTGTCTGAATTCTATATTATTCAAATCAGCTTCCAGCCATTTGTTGTTTCCATTACTGATTAAAACTTTATTTTTCTAATTACTTTTCCACTACTTTTCATTAATAAAAGTGCTATTATCATAATTATATCAATCACATTGCCAGAAAACGAGCAACATTGCTATCACTATTTCACCTTCAAAGTTAATAATCCTACTTATTTATTTACTATCGCCTTTTTCATTGGGATTCTTTTTAGGCACTTATTGAATATAAATTCTATTTGATGGAACCAAAATTAAAAAATTTTAGACTGGCATTCAATAAACAACTTTCATCATTATTGCATAACTACTCTGATTAAAAATAATTTCTAATTCGGAATTTTCACTTTTTCATTTTTTATGCTATTATTTTTACTAAATTGATTAACATTGAATTTTATAAGCAAATTTTTTCTAAAGCCTACAATTCATATTAATGGAATTAAATTTTTAATTTATTTCTTTAAGAAATGAAAGACATTAATAAAATTTTGATATAAGTCAAAAGCAAAAATAATTCTTATAAATTTTTATATTTAATATGCGGATAATTTATCATCTGATGATCTTAATTATTTCGGCATTACAAAGTTCCTTTAACTTGAACTTTTTTATCCTATAGATTCCATTATATTACTGATGAAATGAAACTATAGTCGCATATATTGCAGATTAAAAATATATATTCTTAATTCTAGTGTTTTTAACTATAATGTCTCCATTGAGCAAAAGCTTTTAAGATGGAACATTTGGTTTAAAACATATTTCAAAGAATTAATGCATGGGCAAACATTTTGATATAATATGGAATTTTCCATAAAAAATGCAGTTAAATTCTAAAAATAACAATAATATGTTTTTGTTGATATAAAAGTAAAATTTCGAAACATTTTCTTAATGAATGCAGTACTAATTACTATAAAAACAATTGCAACACTAATTGCGATAAGAATTAAACCAAAATGTAAAAAATAAATTTTAAAAATTATAGCAAAGTTACTTGAGAAAATAAAAAGCAAAACGTTTAGCAAAATATATATTCCATAAAACTTTTATAGGCATGCTGCAAAATGTTCAGTTGAAAATATAAGCGATAATAATGGCTAGTTCTCTTTCTCAATTTAAAAGCTGAAGTGCTTCTTTTTACAGAATTGACGTAAAACGATGAACTAAAATATTCTAGTAAAATTTGACGAGAAATGTTTTTAGAAGTTTATGGAAAATACATCAAGAATTTTTATCTTGTTGCACTTCTTACAACAAAAAGTAAATGAAAATTGTTGGTTTGCTGTTGGTACGCATCAAATGATAATCAATTCTGATAAGCGTTTCCTATATCCATCAGCATTGTAAGTGCTTATCTTCACAAATACATTAACGACGTGACTTATATCTAATTTCCTCCTTCGCAAGTCAGCAATTACATTTCCTCAAAAAAATAGGAAAACGCGATCTTACCATTAGTTTATAAATAGCTAAAGAGTTTCTTTATGGGTAATGCTCTGAAGAAACTGCAGCTAAAATATCAAAGTTTTGTCTACAAATTTCTTTTGTCAAAGATAATGGACTAGTTGTTTTTAGTTTGATTCAAAATGATATAGTTACGTAAGAATGTCTAGCTTAAATATTGACAATTTCGTGGCTTGTCATAAAAATGAATATATTTTCTTATACTCCGACACACAACATTCATACAAAACATATACTGTACACACACACATATATACATACATATATATATATATATATATATATATATATATATATATATATATATATATATACAGGGTGATTATAAAAAAACTTTGACAACATCTGCACTTCTAGCGTCCATTCTATTTAACCGATCAAGATGATATTTCAAATATAGTTCTTTTGAGATATGCGCTCGAGATTCTGTGAATGGCAACACAGTGGCCCTCGCGGTTACAGTTATAGTGACAGAAACTCGAAATTTTCGAATGGCAACGTCTACTTTTTACCATCGCAAAATGTTCAGCACATGCGAAAACCCTAAATAGCGTTGATACGGTACCGATATGTCTAAAAACGGACGTGTTCTGCAAACACAAAAAAGAGTTCTGAAAACCGGCCAATAAAACACGATCTGGGCGCATGCAATAAATTTGCATGTGACAGAGTCAAGAAACCAATCACAGAACGCCGGTCGCCAGATATTCAGCGTAGGAAACCTATAAAATACCAAGCGGGTATGCGAAGTCGTCATCATAGAGATATAGAGAGTAATAGATAGAGATAGATAGTATTGCTAGTTTGCTCGTTGCTATTGGATTAGGTGGATTTGCTTTCTCTCGAGAAGGTCTTCTTTTTCCGCCTCTCCTCAATGTGAATACTCCTTGTGAATGCCGCGTTGTAGGATTCTTTCCAACTGTCATACGACTACTCACACCTAGCTAACTTAGTTCTGGGTCCCTGAGGACAATTTCTGGTAATCTTAGTTTCATCTATAACAGACCAGTTGCTCACACTCTGTTTCAGAGTCCCTGGGCGGTCTATCTCGCTCTTTGTTCTCCCCTGGCTAGGGGGTTTCCCTCTTTATTTCCCTTCTAGACTTATCATGGACACGGAAACGGCTAAATCTACTGGACAGGCCGCCTACAAGGCTACTCAAAAAATCATGTTGGAAAGGCTTTTTGCTAGACTAGACGAAGTTTGTAATATGCTAAATGACATAACCAATTCAGATGAATTCTCCAATGAAGATAAGGAAGCAGTACGTGGAAAACTTAACAATTTCGCAAAGCACCTCACTCGTGAAACTACTACCAAAACCACTCATTCTTCAGTGGAAGATACAGCTATGGATGCTAGTAACATTGAAATGGACAAAGTTATACATAAAGACATCCCTGTTGGAAATAAATTTGAGATTCTTAACCAACAAGAAAACATGGAAACTACTAAAACCACTAGCACCAAAAGAACCAGGAAAAATCACGAAGAACAACAACCTACTAGTAAAACGAAGAAAACTACTAAAAAAGACTCTGCAGCAGATGCAAAAACAAAGAAAGTTCTAAATACAGACAACAACAACCAGATACAACAAGATATCCCTCCTACGGATGCTCAACCCCAGGCAGAAAACCACGAAAACACCAATCCTTCGATTCTTGCCACACCATCAAGAAAAATCCCTCCCATTGTTATTAGAGATAACAAATTCTCTTGGAAAACACTGGACAAACTATTCTTAGACGAAAAACTCTCAGGATACACAGCAAAATCATCTAGCTATGAACTCAAAATAAAATTTTCTGATGCTGAATCACACCGTACTGCTATACAATTCCTAGAAAAAATAGGAGCTGGATACCACACTTATCTCCTCCCTGAAGAGAAACCACTCAAAGTGGTCATCAGAGATCTTCCTCACGATACGGAAATTACAGACATTACTGACAGTCTCATTGAAGATGGGTTCACAATTAGCTCCATAACACAAATGACACGAAGACGCAACGGGGAAACTCAAAAACTTCCTCTGTTTTTAATCACCATGCCCAAAACCAATAGAGCAAAAGAAATTTACCAAATTCAATATATTGGAAAAGTTAAAGTCCGTATTGAAGAGTATAAAAACAGAGGAGGCCCTACTCAATGTCATAGGTGCCAGAAACTACATCACTCTCAAAGCCTTTGCAAGCATGAGCCGAAATACGTTAAATGCGGGGACAATCATCTTTCATACCTCTGCAAGAAGAGCAAGGACCTACCAGCAAAATGCGCAAACTGCCAGGGAGATCACCCTGCCAATTTCCGCGGATGCAAAACTTTCATCGAGGCCACCAAAATTAAAAACCAGGACAACCCCACCATCCGTATCTCCAAAGGAGTGGTCATAGAAAACAAATCTTACGCCCAGGCTGCAAGCTCTAACACCATACAAGAAGCTAAAAATATCTTAAATCAACTCAAACTTATAGTAAATTACATTCAAAAATCTGGAATTGTGGAAGCAATAAACCAGCAAAATAGTCAAAATTCACAGACCAATAATGTATAACATCAACAACAAAATCGAATTACTTCAAATTTGTAACTGGAATGCGAATGGACTTGTAAATAATTTTGATGAACTTAAAAATTTTCTAACTAACAACGACATTGACATATGTGCAGTTACGGAAACTCACTCTAATGGCAGTCGCTCATACAACATCAGCAATTACAAAGCCTACACAACTAATAGACTTCACTACAGAGGAGGTGGAGTGATACTCTATGTCAAAAGAGCCATTCCTTCAACTCTCTATAGCAGTAAAAACGACGAGGGATACGAAGAAGTTTCTGTTATAACTGAACTCTCTGATCGCCACACCATCAAATTCTCAGCAGTATATAATCCTCCTGATAGAACTTTCTCTGAAAAAGACAGTCAACATCTTTTCTCTGGAAACTACACCACTATTGCCTTAGGAGATTTTAACAGCAAACACAGACACTGGGGCTGTAGAGCAACTAATAAGAACGGTAAACATCTAGCGGATATCCTTGACAAAAATAACATCAAAATTATCACTCCCATGGAACCATCCTACTATCCAGTTTTCCAAGCCCAAATCCCTGATATCCTGGACATTATATTAACTAACTCCAACTTTAGCATAGCATCTGATGTCTATAACGATCTAAGTTCTGACCAACTTCCAGTCATTTCCACCTTAAATATTTGCAAAAATAATTCTCCCACGACCATCAAAAGAACCAATTGGAATCTCTACCACAACATTCTTCAAACTAGAAAATTAACTCCCCTCAACATCAACAATACACTTGACATAGAAATGGCCGTCCAATCCCTAAATCTCACTCTCACATCAGCATTAAATGAAGCTACTGAGGAAATCAAATACATCAATAACTTCCACAAAATCCCATCTGAAATAAGAGACATCATCCAAACAAGAAACCGTATAAGAAAAAAGTACAGAAAAACTCTCAACCCAGTCTATAAAACAGCCATAAATAGTCTCAATCGTCTAATTAGAGATGAATGTAGTCATCATAAAAACAAGCAATGGGAAGACAAACTTAAAACCTTAAACGCAGATGACAACTCTATCTGGAAGCTTGCCAGAAACCTGAAGAACAAGACTCCAACCTGCAAACCTCTGCATGGAGAAAGGGGACTGGTGTACACCAACCAGGAAAAAGCTGAAACCTTTGCGGATAGCATGGAAAGACAATTCAAACTTAACTTCTCCCACACAGACACTGACTTTGAAGATACAATCAATAACATCTATAAGAGGATCAACAGCAAAAATGTCACTGACCCGGGTATCGAACCCACAACCATTGAAGAAATTCGCTCCATCATTAAACACCTTAATATAAGAAAATCTCCAGGCAATTACAAAATTACTAACAAAATGATTAAATCCTCATCTGAAAATATCATCTCTCAACTTAATATCATCTTTAATTCTTGTTTAAAACTTAACTACTTCCCTCACATCTGGAAAGAAGCTGTTGTTATTATGATTCCAAAACCTAACAAAGATCTTGTAATGCCTTGCAACTACCGGCCTATTAGTCTCCTTTCTTCTCTTGGGAAAATCTTCGAAAAAATTATTTACAACAGACTTCAAAAATATATGACTAAACTTCCTAACGAACAATATGGCTTCCGGAAAGGACTCTGTACTACAAAACAATTATTACGCATTATAGAATTTATCAGCAGAGGGCTTAAAAACAAAGAAAATTCTGCCTTTGTTATGCTAGATGTCTCCAAAGCATTTGACAGACTTTGGCATGAGGGATTAATTTATAAAATCAAAAATCTTCAATTTAATGAAAATATCATACTTCTTATTAAAAATTATCTTAAAAACAGATCTTTCAACATTAAACATAACCAAAGTATTTCTTCTACAAGATTCATTGAAGCTGGGGTCCCACAAGGCAGTATCCTCGGCCCAATACTTTATTTATTCTATACAGTGGATTTTCCTGTCAATAGACTTGATTATAATAGCATAACAGCCTACTACGCGGACGATACTGGCATCATAACTAAATCAAAATCTATTGAACTTGCTATCCGCAAACTTCAGAACAAAATCAACGATGTCGAAGATTGGTGCTCCACCTGGAATATTGAAATCAACACAAATAAATCTAATCTACTTATTATCAAAAAACCCAGCACAAGATGCAACAGAAAATCAGATCTCACCATGTTTGGCAATAAAATTCCAATTGTTAAAAATGCTTACTACTTAGGACTCACCATCAACCAGCACTTAAATTGGAAGCCTCATATTAAAAATGTCATCAATAAAGCAACTGGAATGCTGAGGAAATTACGACCTATAATGGGATATTATAGCAAAACAAACACCAAAATGAAAAAACTGCTTTACACTTCTATGATTCTTCCAATCCTAACATATGCCTCTCCTGCTTGGTGTACGATTAATAAAACCACTGTGAAATTATTTAACAACTTCCAAAATAAAACTATTAGAAACATGCTCGGGGCCCCAAGATACATTAAAAATTCTTCTATTAGAAAAGATCTTAGAATGGACACTATTGAGCAACATATTGCTAAATGTAATATAAGATTTTTCAATAAAGCTGAATTCTGCTCTACAGCAAGCTTCAACGAAATTTTTAACTGTACAAACTCAAGTGATGATGTCAAATTAAGGCCAATTGCTGCCCACTATCTCAGCGATGCTATCATGTCTAGTCTTTCAAAAGCCAATCCCAGCTAATTCACTTTGTAAATACTTTGTAAATATTTTATTCCACTTTTTAGTATTATATTCCTACTTTTCAACTGTAAATTTTCTGTATATACTTCATGTTTCACTTATTTTCTAATGTTTTTTGTACTTTTTCCTATTTAACCCAGATATTTAATCCAGATTTTTACTATTTTCAATTTTATTTCTCACTTATATCATGACTTGCAAATTCTGTAACTTTACCCCTGTAATGTTGTTTTTATTTGCAAAAATTATTATTTTTTCGAGCTCTCTTTTTCGACTGCTGGATCAACTCATTCGGCCAATCAGAGACCGTCCGCTTTCCCCGGACTCCCCCCTCCTCTTCTTCTACTATCTTGACTCCTCCCACTCGCCACTTTTCCTCTAATTTCCACGACAACCTATCACAGATGAAAGAGTAAAAGCAGCTTCGCTGCTAAATGCTCTGGTTTAACGAATTGATTCTTGATTCTTGAAGTCGTCATTCGGGAACTCGCACATGCCGACGATATGAGTCTTCCTAGGAAAGTTCGCGGTGAATTGATCAAACTCTATTACCAAAATGGGATGAACGCTGCGGAAGCCTTGCGTGTGTATCGCCGCAATCATCGACAACGACGCGGCCCATGTACTCTGCAAGCTCTGCGTGATTTAGTGCGGAAATTCGAAGATACAGGCTGCACCTGTGACAAACAGCTCTCCGGACGGCCAACTGTTTCTGAGGACGTTGTCATGGAAGTGCACCATACAGTGACTGCAGGACACACAGAAACCGCAAGAGGCATAGCGCGCATGTTGGATATTCCGAACTCAACGGTCCGCAAGCTCTTGCGCTCGGTACTTCACATGTTTCCCTATCGGTTCCAGCGTGTCCAGATGTTGGAGCCGGGTGACCCACAACAACGTCTGGACTTCGCAAATACATTTTTGTTACGATATGATGCGGATAACGACTGGCCACTTCGCATACTATGGACGGACGAGGCGCATTTCACCTTAAATGGCAGCATTAACACAAAGAATTGTGTGCACTGGGGAGAGACGAATCCTCATGCTGTGGCGCCAGTACCATTATTTGACGCCAAAGTGACTGCGTGGTGCGGCATTACAGCTACATTTGTTCTGAGCCCGTTCTTCTTTGAGGAAACGACCCCGACTGGCCCTGCAACATGTTCTGTAACGGGCCCTCGGTATGCAGCCATGCTGAAAAATTATGTCTTACCGGAGTTGCGTCGGCTGAATGCACTCAATGACATTGTTTGGATGCAAGATGGCGCACCTCCACATATAGCGATATCAGTTAAAAGGCTCCTGGATCAGCATTTTGGTGATCGCATCATCTCACGCTATTATCCTTTTCCCTGGCCTGCGCGATCCCCAGATCTGACGCCTATGGATTTCTGGTTTTGGGGCTATCTCATATCCAGAGTTTATCTGTGCAATCCTCAAACATTGTCGGACTTAAAGGATTCTATACGGCGTGAGATTGGAAACATCCCTCGTGCCATGTTGCGTGCAGCAACATTGTCCACCGTCTCCCGCATGCAATGCGTAATTGCCTGTGATGGCACTCATGTGGAAAATGTTTGAAATTAATAAAGATTTTTTTCTCTATGTGTTCTCATCATTGAGCAGTGTCTTGTCTCTGTCGTATGCATTATTCCTCCGTGCGCCTTGAAGAACTGTTTGTATGTGTATAATACGTCGGTTTTCGGACATATCGGTACCGTTTCAACGCTATTTAGGGTTTTCGCATGTACTGAACATTTTGCGATGGTAAAAAGTAGGCGTTGCCATTCGAAAATTTCGAGTTTCTGTCACTATAACTGTAACCGCGAGGGCCACTGTGTTGCCATTCACAGAATCTCGAGCGCATATCTCAAAAGAACTATATTTGAAGTATCATCTTGATCGATTAAATAGAATGGACGCTAGAAGTGCAGATGTTGGCAAAGTTTTTTTATAATCACCCTGTATATATATATATATATATATATATATATATATATATATATATATATATATATATTATATTGATATAAAGCTTAGTGCCAATTTCCATAATTCTCCATTGTTAATTGAGTTAAAAATAGATTAGTATATGTAAACTTAGATATTTATGTCTTTCTTGTGCAAATTATTGCTTTACATATTTATTTAATGCTTCTCAAGATAAAAATTTGTTTAATTTTACTGGTTACGAAAATATTTGAAATGTTTAATGACTGTATTTATTTATGCTTTGGATAAGCATTTCAATAGACTAATATTAAATAATGAAGGAAATAGAAAAAGTCTTATAGAGTAAAATAAATACTGGTTTTAGTGCTTTAATATTTGATATTACTTCAAGGGTTATATTAAAAAAGTTAGAGAAATTTTGCAATACATTTAGGATATTTAAATTTATTAAAAAATTAAAAGTTTTCAGATATTTTAGCTCTTATTTGTGCAATTATTTACCAGTGAATCAAATTTTATGATGAGTTTGTGCTTCTTTTACAAGAGTGTGACTTGAAGTTTAATTAATAAATTTATGTATACTTCAAAATTTAGATTTTACATAACGTATAATTTTCGTATTTTAAATATTTTAATAATGCGTCCACCAAGGAAACAAATCTTATCGAATATCATTAGTTCAGTAAAATGAATACACCTATTACATTAGATAGATAAGTAATCTGCTTTAATATAAAAAGTTAAAATTAAATTTATGTTCCTACTTGGGAATTTTATATTTTATTACAATTTTTAGCTCAAGTAGATTCAATTTATCTATTTTTTTAGTTCAGTAAGACTATGTATGCATGGTTTTCAAACTGTTTTTTTTATTTTTATAATTAATGAAGCAATAAGAGAATTTTTAAAAAGATTTTGTTTTTTCTTTATAATATTAAAGTGTAAAATAGAGACATCTAAAATTTAGCATAGTTTATTTCTTTCTGTGATAACAACCTATAACTTTTATAATAAAAATTCTATTTTTGTCAATGAATATTTGTAATGAATTGTGCTTGTATTTTTTCAAAGAGCTTTCCCCTCCCCCCCAATTTAGCATGCAGGATTGTGATAAGAATGTACAATTTTTTTAATACTCAATTGGTCACGTTTTGAAAATTAACTATAATATTTTTAAAGTGAATACAGATATCTGTTTCATATTCTCTCTCCGTTTTTGTGTTAAACTTTTAAATTTGTACTAAATATAATCCAATTTATTTCCTTATTAAACATTAAGATTGTAATTTAATTTATTTATTATTTAAGTTAGTTTACTTTTTTTAGTTAAAATAAATATAAAGAATATTTGCACAAGCTTTAACCATAGCTAATTGGAAAATGTATTGTAATAAGAGTTCTAAAAGAAGTTAAAAGGAAGAAACTAGACACAGCATAGAGAATATCCAAACCGCTGAAAGCGGATGCAACATGCCACATTATTGGAGGTTTATTTTTGCAGCTAATGAAAGAAGTTCACATTTCACAAGTGATAAATAAAGCAAGGACACTCTCAAGCACCATCACAAATAGTTATGCCTGTAAAACCTAGGAGTGTGCAAAGAAAAAGAACACATATGCACTGAGAAAACAGGAAATTAACACTTTTATCTCAGAAGAACTCAGTTCTACCCCCAGTTAAACAGAAAAAATAAAAAATATTGCAGATTAGACATCTTGAACTAAACACATCACATATTTGATTTATAGATTTTAACATTAGGTTCTTACATTTTTCTAATTAAACATTGTCTAAATAAATTGCAGATTAATTTTTCTTAAAAGTATTTTGATGAAGTACTTAAAAGTATAAGAAATAAATGATGTGCAGAGTTAGTGTAATGTTTTTTTATCATTTTTATGAGCGATTGTATAGTCTAGTACATGTATTTTTTGTTTCAAAAGGTTTTTTTTATACTTTATAGCAAACAGCATAATTCATTTCATAAATAACAGTTGTATACTTATTATTTACTAAATAAGTCTTCTGCTGAACAATTTTTCCCTCTATTTTTAAATAGCAATTACTTTATTTTTACTTTTACTCCAAAAAGTGGGAAGATAATTATGAGTGCTAAAATGATTAGTTATATTCATGTAGCAATTCTAAATATAATTATTTATCATATTTTAAAAGATATATTATACTTATTATCGATTAATTAAAAGATATTTCAACTTTAATTTTATTAAGTGATAACTTAGACAATGATAAATTCAAATTTATTTTCTATTATTTGTTTAAATGACTGTTTTTCGAGGAAGATTTTAAACCGTTTTAAAGATTTTCTGATTATATTTTATTTTTAAAGACTTACTGGTACACTTATCAAATCAATTTAATAATAATTAATTAATTTAATTACATAGTTCTTGGTTTATAACAACAATTACCTTCGATGCATTACATAAGTTATTAATGCATTGGGATTAAAGATTAAATAAAAACTTATTGTTCAATTAATTAATAATTATAATGTATTAATATTATTTGGTAAATTATATATAACACTATACTACTCTTGGGAAATATTTAAGCTTATACTTTTCCCCTTTATTTTGATAATAAAGTCGTAATTTTTTTGCGCATTTTTTACAGAAAATGTTCCGGATTTCCTGTTTTCACTAAGTTAAGAACATTAACTCTCATAAAAAATATCAGTTGCTATGGCAATGAAAGAATTATTGCCGAAAAGCAGTAGTTTCTGAATTACCTCCATTAAGAAGAAAAGCATTTTAAAAGATCTCTATTTACTTCAATTTTAAATGTTTAGAAAGAATGATATTGATAAATATTCCACTAATTTGAAAATGACATCTTTGTCGATGCTTTATCATTTTCTAATTGTTGGATATTTATGGAAATATTTTAAATAAGAATAATTGAGTTTTACACAGTGATATAATACTTTATTTGTTAAATTTAGTTGAAGTTTAATCATAAAATAGTACAAATTATTTTTCAAGACCAAAATATGTTAAATTAAGACACGTAACTACTAAAGGAAAAAGTCATCAAGTATAGTATCCATTAAATTATAGTTACTACTTTACATATTAGCTTGACGACCATTTCTGTCAAAAAATATGTTGCCAAATGCAACAAATTTAAATTTTTTGTTTCAAAATATAAGAGGAAATAAGTAGTTAACTTATGTCTCCATTGAAACAAAAAAATAAAAACTTTATATTTAATTCATATTCAAATCTTTTATCAGAAGTTAAAAACTTTTAAGTTATAAATTATGAATATATAAAAAAAATATGAAATGCTAGTGTGGTCTTTAATCAGCAACATTCGCGGCACTAAATTACAGAATATATCGGTATATTTTTTCACAAGAATGATTGACGGGATTATTTGTATGCACCATACTTTTAGAATTCCTACATCCTTTGCGGGTAAAGAATTCAGGTTAGTGACTTGGTAATCCATTGTTATTAAACTAAAAATTTATAAAAACAGTAATTAACATACTTAAAGTAGTTAATTTATTTTTAAGCGTCTTTAAAGCTGGTAGTCAAACCAGAAATTGTTAAAAAAAAAAAAAAAAAACATAAGAATGACATAACTTTACTTGAGTGGGACAATCACATGTAAATCGATAATTTTATATTTGAAAAAAACGAACATATTTTATTGTAATTGTAATTTCTGATGTAAATGGTTATTTATAAATTATTAAAGTTCTTACACAATTATTAAAATAATAAAAATGAAAAAATTATGACGCAATTTTAGGAAAATAAATAATTATTTCAATTTGAGAAATATTATTGACTTTTAATTTATAGCTTATTAGGCTATGAAATTTGTGATGAAAGTGTTTTGGCATATGTGAGCAATATTTTTAAAAATTACAATGAATTTGATTTTTCAAAAGTTGGAAAGTTTTTAACTGAGTGGTTAAATTAAAAAATTGGTTGTGAAAATTTACTGAGACTGAATGATTAAAATAAAGATGATTAAATTTCATAAATTATAAAATTGAAGAAAAACAATCTAATTAAATAAAATAATAAACAATTTATATACATAAAAATAACGTATTTTAATATTGCTAATTTATGTTCTATGGTTTTTAAATTTTTGTATTAAGTAAGATTGATTTTGTTATTAACTATTGAATTGATATGAATTAATAAAATTATAATGTATAAGTACTTATATTAAAAATAATTAATGAATTTAGAATATTTTTTGATCATTTTCTGAATTAAAGTATGAGACTCACATAAAAATTTATCTAATCCTGTAATTGTTAAATGCAAAAACAAAATCTTGATAAAACTTTTAGTTCACTCAGTTAAACTTGTCACAATTTCATGCAATTCGCAGAATAATTTTAAATAAATTTGAACAATCCAAATAAGAGTATATGAAAATCAATTAAAAGAAAATTTCCAGGAAATTGAAATTTAAATGTTTTTGAATTTAAAATACTTTTAAAAGGAATTTATATAATTTGAATTTTAAATTAGTTTGGAATCTTGAAATTGGAGGATTCTGTGCCAAAACTGATAATATACTTCATAAACTGATTTACAAATAATGAGATTAGCAAGTTTACTATTACATTACTTGAGTAGAGACATAATGTGATTCCAAGGAATTTAGACAAAGTGGTAATTTTGCAGAAATTCTAACAGAGAAGAGTGTTTATCAATTTACAATGACAGTGCGAATTAGAACTATTATTATTTAATTATTTAAATTCTCAACAAAGTTTGAAAAATTATGCAAGTAAAAAAAAGCAAAAGTATTGGAGATGCTTAATATTTGAAAATAAATAGAATATTTATTTGGAGACAAAATTAAGAACTCAATTTTAAATTATTGATAGGAGATTCAATGAGAATTGCATTAAAATAGTTTTAGGTTATTAATAAAGAACTTATTAACAATTGGTTTTAACATGGTTTTAATATGGAATTGATTTAGTATAAAAAATATATAAAAATATTGTCTACATTATGAAAAAAATTTTTATTATATATATTGGCAAAACTATTACATTATTCATTTATACATTTAAAATTTATACAAATGAATACAATTTCTAAAATACTTCAAACTGATTTTTATGAAAAGGTTTTAAAAAAATTTAATTTTGCTCTTCAAAACTTTATTTATCAGAAAATATCCATTAGAGCAGTTTAAATTTATTTTGAAAAATGTGCAATTTTAACTAATTTATAGCTATTTATAACCACAAATTAGTAAAAATTTATCATTTTTTAATTTCCTCATCTTATTTAATGTAGTGACAATTGCAAAAAAACATGCAATGCCATATATAAAGTATGTAATTCAATTAAAATAACTTGTTATAAATAGCAATAAAAAAGTAAGAATGAGAGAAGAACTATTTTCCACACATTTGTGCTATAAACTAAACTACGATTAATAGCTAAGAATGTATCACGGGGTTGAATATATGTAAAATATTCAATGTAATTTATTACTCTCATAAGTCTGAAAAAGTAACTTGAATTCTGAATTTTTCATTAGCCTTTAGAGAATTAAAAATAAAGTGATCTGATTAGAAAATGGTTTCTATTTTTTACTCATTTTGATGGCATATAATTTTTTTCAAGTGAATGATTTAGTATAAAAGATCTGAAAAGATAATTTAAATTATTTTCAAAAAAGTGAGTATGTTTTCATAGAAGTATTTCAATGTATTTTTAAACATTTAGAAGTTTATAACATCTTTTACCTTATATAATATCTTGATACGGAAAGAAAAATTCATATTATTAAATATCTCTTTCAATATGTAGAAAAAACAAAATAATTCCGTAAGTTGCAATATAATGAATACAACTGTTTTTACTTCAAAGAACTGAAACTACATTAGAATAAATAGTCTTCTTATAATTTCTCTCATAACTTCATTATAAGATAATTTTTAAAATAAATTAAACACGTTTGTGTTTCAAAATCATAAATACAATCATATTAAAATCAAATAAAATACAATATATGTATATATATATATATATATATATATATATATATATATATATATATATATATATATATATATATATATATATATATATATATATGCACAATAATAACATTAAATGGAGTACAACACTTCATTTTAAAAAGGTCAGTTTTCACGAAAAACAAACAAAATGGTCATGTTACTTTCATAATAAATATTCTGTTACGAAGGTAATCTATCATCAATTGAAGCTCATGAAATTAGATCACTTTAGATACAGATGTTCTCTACATAAAATTGTTTTATTTGATTTGTGGTCAAAACATTATTCCTTGACTCTTCCTCAGCAGTTTAATTTAAAATTTGATTATTATATAATCTTTATCAAGTTATTTTTATGGCTATCAAATGTTTATCACAGAACATTTTCTTTATAGAAACTTTTCTAATTATTTTATCACAGAACTTTATTTGTGTTACATAAGCAGAAAACTTGCAATTTATTTTAAGGAAATACTAAATTCGTAATATAATATCAATTTGTTTCTTTATGAATCAAATAATAAAAAAATAACTTTTCTTTTTTTACTGTAAACTCAATATAATTTAGAATTAGGATTAATGTATACAATACAACTGATTATGTAACATCAAATATTGCCTTTCAGAATTAATATTTAGAAATAAATTTCTAAATCTTCATGCTTTTTAGCTTTCAAATGATTTATTTAACCATCAGATAGCTTTACATGATTTTGTATTAAATATAGAGTAAAAAAATTAGAACTGCAGCTTTTTTCATTCAAATCCCACGTGACTTGTATTTCCTCATTCAGTTCTTATTTCATGAAATATTTTATAAAATAATCATTATTTAAATATGTATTTACTACTGAATTACATACAGAAATTTTCAAGCTATGCAAATACACCAACTAATGAGAAACATTTGAAAAATGTTTATCTATTTAACTCTCTATTTAACAAATTCCATGACGTTGGAAAACCAATAGAAATTTTCAAAATTTACAAAGTTTGAAGTAAATAATAATACTTCAATTTCAACTTAAAAGGTTTATAAATTTATATAATTCAGATTTGAAGTAATATTTATGTCATTTTGATTTGATCTTTCATATGAATAATATGATTAGATATTTTTGAGTATCTCTTGGAGAATTAATATCTTTCTATTCATTGGAAAACATTGCATTGTTTATTTACGTTAGATTTCTATATAAACTTTCAAAATCGGATAAAAGTGTTCTTACATCATAGAAGTCATTAAATTTATGACGCAACAGCCTCTAATTATTTCTTCATAGATCTTTTCAAAAAAATAAATCATGTGTGCATTAAGAAATTACAATATTTTTACATTTGAGTGTAGGAGTGAATTTTTAAAAGAATTACTTATAAAAAGATATAGTTGATTGTTAGAGTGTTTTCTCTCAATTTCATCTTTCATAGCCGAAGAAGTTAAGCTTTTTCCTACGTTTCATAGTTTCGAAATGCACTCAATACACATGAGCAAGTACTTTCATTTTCAAGTTACTTCCCTACATACTTAGCTTGATTGCGTCATTGTAATCGGGTGTCGAACCTATGATTTTCCGAAAGTAGTTCTTTCTCCATTATATTACGGTTTCACCTAAAACTGATTACATACATATATACTTTTTTCTTATTTTACTTGGACAATTATTTGGCTACCTATGTTATAGAGTCAAAGAAATAACTTTTATACATGATATACAAATTATTTCTTTACTGCAATACACATTTGCTCGTGTTTTTCAAGAATATTTATACATTAATTAATATTGCCTACATGTTTATTAAATATTGAAATTTATGTATAGAAAATAAATAAATAATTGTAATGAGATGAAAATATTATTTTCAAATAACTCTTCTGCCTTTTCAAGAAAGCTATAAAAAGTTTTCCGTGACTTTATTATTAAACATTATCAAATATTTTTTTCATTCACATTTCTTTCTTTTTAGATTGATTATTTTGTATTTAATTTAGAATATTTCTTATTGAAACTTTACTTACAGTAATATTTAAAAGCATTTTTCTGGAAATTTTGCGTACATTTTATTCTTTCTATTCTCAAGTAAGAATGCTTCCAGCTATTAAAACCATCTTTTTATGCTTGGATGCATTATTACAGCGAAAATAAGAATATTTTAAAGTTTGTTTTCTTTTAAAGTTTTTGAAAAAAATATTCAGTATTGCTGTAGGGGATATACGAGAAACAAGCTACTGTTTTTTCTTCCTATAGGTTATCTAATGTTTTTATAAAAATCTTGAAAATCTTTGAGCTTTTCTGCAATACATGAGATTTTAATCATGAAATGAATGCTTTTTCTCACTGTTCATGGTGCAATGAAAGTGAGACAACTACTATATTTTCCTATCTAGATTTTGTTACCCAATGAATCTGCATTCTTATGATCCTGTTTTTCATTAATTTAATAATTCCATTTAGTTTTAGATTTCTCTTCTTTGGAATATTTCTAGTAAATTGATAAAAAAGAGGATAATGTGAATGGTTGAAAATATTTTTATTGCTTTAATGGATTACGTATCAAATTCAAAGTAATTTTCTAAATCTAATACTAAGTGTAAGACAGTGAAATTTGATTTATTTATTTATTTATTTTTTGTTTTTTCCGGTTTGAATTATCAATTTTAATGGCTTTACTACTTTAAAATAGAAAACATTTAATTTACAAAAATTATTCGTTGTAATGGATTTCGTTTCAAATTCAACATAATTTTCTAAAAATCAAATTTTAAACAATGAATTTGGTTTTTTGTTCAACATGATTTTTTTTTAATTTATTATTCTAAAATTGAAAGCTTTTAATTACTACAATATTCAGCAGTGCTAAATACAAGAAGGAGGAAAATCTAAGAGTATAAAGCTATTTAATATAATTGAACACAAAATAATGCTATTGAATTTAAATATTTTATGTATGTGTGACATTGTATTTATAAATTTTCTTAAACAATGTAATTCTCTAATAATAGAAATTGTGAAAAAATAAAATTTTTTTGGGAGTAAAAAGAAATTTTTTTCAACAAGTTAAATATTTCTTAAATCCTTATATTATCATAAGTAAAGCAGCATATACAGAGAAAAAATCTTCCATTATTGGGTTGTGTATGAAATTTTATCTCTGCTAATGATTTAATAATTATTATACTAAATTACAGCTCAGTCCATTAATATAAAACACTCCAGTAAAAATCTTTTTAGCATCTTATATTTATCCTGATTGACACACTTATTTTTTATTACACCTTTTTATAAAAAGATATACTTTTATTTTTATCGAGTTATTCCAAATATGTTTCAAATTTCCTAGTACTTCTTAAATACTTTTGCGTGATATATTATCCATTCACAAGAAAAGCTTAAAAAGATTAATTTTTTCTTAAAAGTTTCTTCCATTATATTTTATTGCAATGAAAAAAAATTAATAAATATTATAACAAACTTAAAATCACATTTTAGCTCATTAGATTATATCATTTAATTAAAATGATGTATTAGTTTCAATATAAATTTAATTTTTCTAACTGGTTATTTTTACTTTTTTAGTTTGTCTTTCTTTATTATCTTTATTTCTGAATTATATTCTGAAATACGATTTTTCCAGCTTTTTTTAAATATGATTCAAAACTCAAAAAATTAATGACAATATCTATTATAATTGATTAATTATAGTTTTACGATATATTTTAGTTGTGTTTAGTTGTAAAAGTTTATTTAGTTGAAGTTTATTCAGTTCAGTTGGAAGTTATTTTAGTTGTGAAAGGTAAAATAATACTTAAAAGTTTGTTTTCAGATTTAAAATCATGATAATCTAAAATGAAATTTTTAAAGACGTGATTGAAAAGATGAATTTGACTTAAAAAATAAATAATCAAATAACGTCAAATGAAATAAATAAAACTGCTTTTAAAATTTTCTGTTGCTTAGTCATTAATTTTTATATATAAATGACATAAAAAACAAGATTACATTTTAAATTATTTTTATTAGTTTTGCTCTAACTTTACTAATTATTTTATTGTTAATAATAAGTTATAGTTACTGTCTCAAATATTATATTTTAAATAAACTTTAGCTTTAAATCAAGATAATTAATAAAGATATTTTTATGAATATATTACAATCATAGTTTTAAATTAGCTTTACACACTTCAAAATAAAATAAACTGTTTTTATTTTCAGTTTTACTATAGCAAAAAATAAAAAAAGAATTCTTATTAATACACTTATCTTTCTTTTTTTAACAATATATATGATTGTTACTGTTCATATAATGCTTTCCATAAAAGTAACTTAGCGCTTTCCTGCTTTTTGCGCAAAAGAGAAATTTTCGGAAAGACAAATTAAATTTTCGTTGTTATCAAGGCTTAATAGGAATGTGCTCAAAGAATTAATTCAATAAATTGACTCTAATGTTTATTTTATTTCTTTTAGTGTTGGTACTAAAGTTTACATATTTTCTGTAAATTTATAAGCCAACCTAACTTTTTTGAATAGCCTAATAAAAAAGAAATTAACGTACACAAGACATTTCGTTGATTTTCTTGATTGCTAAGTTGAAGTTATGAGAATATATTTGTATTTAATTATTTCATCTTATAGAGATATGCTTAAGTATATGAATATTCTTTTTTCTCCAATAAGACAAAAGTACAAAATAAATGAGAATTAATATTTTACACAAAAAATGTCATTTAAATTATAAAATTAAATTTTTGAAAACTTATGACATTTTTATCAAAATATATGACTTACATGCCTCATAAAACAAATGTGACCTACAAACCTACGAACAGAATCATATTTATACATACAGGGAGATCATAATTAACCCTTTGACGCGCGCAATATTTTTTTTAATTTTAAACTAAAGAATTCTAAAAATTGAATGTTATGATCCCACAGACAAATAATATATTAATTTAATAAAATCTACATCTACCCATTTATCTGTGGGTGGTGGTCGCAAGGCGCGACCAGCGTGCGTCTAGGACCTTGATACTTACTGAGTTAGTAGGGGAAAAAACTTACCTTGTTTCGTACGCGTTTTCAATAAATGATGATTATTGCAAACTTCTTAGATAGTTTGTATTTAAAATGCAGTATATTATTTTTTTACAATATTTTACAAATTGAAGAGTAGTAAAAGTGAAAATTTAAACATTTATATAATTTTGTTGCTATAAAAACACGTCGATACTGAATTTAGAATCCTCATTTAGCAGGTACAGTTTTTTTTAAATGTCAATTAGAAAAAAGTTATTTCTTGTGAAACTGTTCAAAGCACCTTTTATCTTTTTGATACATGCATAAACCAACATTGCAAGTTTCACACATGTGTCTTGTTCTGTGAGGTTTCTCCTTTGTGCTACAAAATGCGCACCGCTGTGGTTTGCATTTTATTGGCATGTGTTCAGCATTCTTTAATCTTTTTTGTTCTGGAACATGAGGTTTGTGGCTTTTTATACATGCGGAGCTTGATATTTTTCTTTTGGGAACAGATCCTTTATTTCCCATTGAAATCAAACTACTGATGATGTCCATTCTGAATAACTTAAGTACTTTTCAGTTTGGATCACTTTCTGGAAGCATTCGATATATAATAAAGGAATTTACAATAGCGACATCAATAAAATGGAAGAAAATTCGATGCCACCATTTTTTACTTTTCCAATCAATTTCATATAAGCTTTTCAATTGATGAAAATAGTCCACATACCCCATATTTTGATTGTAATCCTTTTCTTCAAATAAAGCTAATGCCTCAGCTATTCCAAGCCCTTTGCGACGCATTTTAAATTTGAACAGTAGAAGAAAATATTTACACACAGTTAAACTATATTGCTATTAATTATTTTAAATTTAAATAAAACTTTTACGTAAATATTATTTTCGATAAAATATACAGGGTGATTATAAAAAAACTTTGCCAACATCTGCACTTCTAGCGTCCATTCTATTTAACCGATCAAGATGATACTTCAAATATAGTTCTTTTGAGATATGCGCTCGAGATTCTGTGAATGGCAACACAGTGGCCCTCGCGGTTACAGTTATAGTGACAGAAACTCGAAATTTTCGAAAGGCAACGCCTACTTTTTACCATCGCAAAATGTTCAGCACATGCGAAAACCCTAAATAGCGTTGAAACGGTACCGATATGTCCGAAAACAGACGTGTTATACACATACAAACAGTTCTTCAAGGCACATGGAGGAATAATGCATACGACAGAGACAAGACACTGCTCAATGATGAGAACACATAGAGAAAAAAATCTTTATTAATTTCAAACATTTTCCACATGAGTGCCATCACAGGCAATTACGCATTGCATGCGGGAGACGGTGGACAATGTCGCTGCACGCAACATGGCACGAGGGATGTTTCCAATCTCACGCCGTATAGAATCCTTTAAGTCCGACAATGTTTGAGGATTGCACAGATAAACTCTGGATTTGAGATAGCCCCAAAACCAGAAATCCATAGGCGTCAGATCTGGGGATCGCGCAGGCCACGGAAAAGGATAATAGCGTGAGATGATGCGATCACCAAAATGCTGATCCAGGAGCCTTTTAACTGATATCGCTATATGTGGAGGTGCGCCATCTTGCATCCAAACAATGTCATTGAGTGCATTCAGCCGACGCAACTCCGGTAAGACATAATTTTTCAGCATGGCTGCATAACGAGGGCCCGTTACAGAACATGTTGCAGGGCCAGTCGGGGTCGTTTCCTCAAAGAAGAACGGGCCCAGAACAAATGTAGCTGTAATGCCGCACCACGCAGTCACTTTGGCGTCAAATAATGGTACTGGCGCCACAGCATGAGGATTCGTCTCTTCCTAGTGCACACAATTCTTTGTGTTAATGCTGCCATTTAAGGTGAAATGCGCCTCGTCCGTCCATAGTATGCGAAGTGGCCAGTCGTTATCCGCATCATATCGTAACGAAAATGCATTTGCGAAGTCCAGACGTTGTTGTGGGTCACCCGGCTCCAACATCTGGACGCGCTGGAACCGATAGGGAAACATGTGAAGTACCGAGCGCAAGAGCTTGCGGACCGTTGAGTTCGGAATATCCAACACGCGCGCTATGCCTCTTGCGGTTTCTGTGTGTCCTGCAGTCACTGTATGGTGCACTTCCATGACAACGTCCTCAGAAACAGTTGGCCGTCCGGAGCGCTGTTTATCACAGGTACAGCCTGTATCTTCGAATTTCCGCACTAAATTACGCAGAGCTTGCAGAGTACATGGGCCGCGTCGTTGTCGATGATTGCGGCGATACACACGCAAGGCTTCCGCAGCGTTCATCCCATTTTGGTAATAGAGTTTGATCAATTCACCGCGAACTTTCCTAGGAAGACTCATATCGTCGGCATGTGCGAGTTCCCGAATGACGACTTCGCATACCCGCTTGGTATTTTATAGGTTTCCTACGCTGAATATCTGGCGACCGGCGTTCTGTGATTGGTTTCTTGACTCTGTCACATGCAAATTTATTGCATGCGCCCAGATCGTGTTTTATTGGCCGGTTTTCAGAACTCTTTTTTGTGTTTGCAGAACACGTCCGTTTTTAGACATATCGGTACCGTTTCAACGCTATTTAGGGTTTTCGCATGTGCTGAACATTTTGCGATGGTAAAAAGTAGACGTTGCCATTCGAAAATTTCGAGTTTCTGTCACTATAACTGTAACCGCGAGGGCCACTGTGTTGCCATTCACAGAATCTCGAGCGCATATCTCAAAAGAACTATATTTGAAATATCATCTTGATCGGTTAAATAGAATGGACGCTAGAAGTGCAGATGTTGGCAAAGTTTTTTTATAATCACCCTGTATATGTATATATGTATGCATATATTTACATTAAATTTAAAACACACAAAATACTATTAAATAAAAGTTTCCGTACTAGCCTGGGAGCAAACGCAACATTCAACGCAAAGAAAAATCTGCAACAGAAAAGTCTTTCTGAAACAGAAATAGCGAAAGCACATGTTCACTGGGGATATAAATGCCACATGTTGTTTACAAATAAAATGACCCTATGATTCAAAGCCACATGTTGTTTACAAGTAAAATGACCATATGATTCAAATCCCCCTTCCCCACACTCCTAAACACTCTAATTCCCAATCATAATATGCCGGCCATGTTTATGTAGTCTGCTGTTCACGTAAGTCATGTGTTCTAGCTGAGCGGTGATTGCGTGGTGCAACCACCAGGAATTTCCCTCAAAAAAGGAAAGTTTTTTACGTATCTAGTTCAAACTAATGCTGCATTTATATTTTTTATGACAGACATGACGGTATAGGAAGAAAAATATCTGATATTTATTATTATTTATGTTAAAAAAGTACGTTATTTTGTGTTGTTAAAAATGAACATTAAATAACGCCATATTGGAAGGAGTCCGACCTGAAATTAATTTGATGCTGTCATCTGTTAGTGTTATTTAAAAGTAAAAGATATGAAATCTATAAAATTTAAGTGAAAAATCGTGAAAAGGAATTAAGAAAAAATATTGAAAATTGGTGGTTTCATGGCGCGACCACCGCGCGTTAAAGGGTTAAACTGCAAATTTAAAAACGCTGTAAAAAAAAGAACCACTGGTCAGAAAGACCTGAAATTTCACCAGAATGTACTTCAACAGGGGGATTTTGTTTGGCGTGGAAAAAAAATTAGGAAAAAAGTGGCCAATAGATGGCGCTGCATAGGCGGCTGTAGGCTAATTACATGAATTCTGACATGAACGATAATCAGTTGTGGCTGTAAACTGAACGTTAAACCAGTTGTGCTATTGTAAGTCAGGCAGATGTTGTGGCACTCTTGGTTTAAAGCCTATTCACCACGACAAGGTGGTGCCACATCGAATAGGAAAAAATCGGTTTTTAATTGTCCTGCGGCCAAAAACCGTAGAAAAATCCAACAATAATTCGGTTTTTAACTGTCCTTAGTCTTCAAGAAATTTTCAATATGGTGTCCACCATTTTCTGCTAGGAGGTATTTTCCACAGCAGCTTGGAGTTTATCAGTGCTGATGTTGTTAACGTGCTGCGTAATGCGGCATTTCAAATCCGGTAAGGTATCTAGTGGAGCGCTGTACACA
This sequence comes from Latrodectus hesperus, assembly GCA_037975125.1. Taxonomy (NCBI): domain Eukaryota; kingdom Metazoa; phylum Arthropoda; class Arachnida; order Araneae; family Theridiidae; genus Latrodectus; species Latrodectus hesperus. The sequence goes on along the minus strand of CM075850.1, from coordinate 72,713,573 downwards.
ACATTTTTCAGAAATCCCGAGAGCGAAAAGTCACAGGGAGTGATGTCCGGTGATCGTGGCGGCCATGGAGTTGGAAAATGTCGGCTGATAATACGGTCATTTCCAAAATGGCGTTGCAACACCTCTTTTACCGAGGTTGCAATGTGTGGAGTAGCACCATTTTGCATAAAAATTGTCCTATCCAAACATTGTCGCTGTTGAAGTGCTGGAATGACATCGTTTTCCAGAAGAGACTTATACCGTGTTGCATTCACACTAACGGTGACAGGCCCCCCAGACCGTAACTCCTCGAAGAAAAATGGACCAATGTTAAAGGAGGACGTAAACCAACACCATACAGTAAGTTTTGGAGAATGAAGAGGCAAGGAATGCATACCCAATCAGATTTACCTTTGCCCATATTCTGCAGTTTTGCGTATTCACAACTCCGTTAAGATTTGAATGAGCCTCATCTGTCCATAAAATGTTCCATGGCCATGCAACATCCACATCCATCCGAGCAATAAACTGAAGCGCGAAAGTTTCACGTTGTGCAAAGTCCGTATTGAGTAATTGGTGAACGTGCGTAGTTTTATATGGATAGCATTTCAGAATGCTTCGCAAAATTTTCAAAACCGTGCTAAGGGGCATGTGCAATTAACGAGCAATTCCCCTTGTACTGGTTGTTCCCTGCTTACTCGTTCCTTCTTCTAATGACAATGCAACATCTTCGACAGATGCAGAAAGAATAGGTTTCCTCCCTCTCCCAGGATTTACGTCAAAGGATCCGGTCTCTTCGAATTTCTTAATTATCGCCTCCATAGCTCTGACAGATATCAGACCACCTCCTTTCTTTAAACCCTTTAGTGTCCGGTATTTCCTTAATGCAGTTACAGCACAGTCACTGTTCTTATAATAAAGTTTGATAAGCAGAGCACGTTCCTTATCAAATAGAGTCATAACAAGATCTTTACACGGAGATTTTCAGACGACATTTAACGAGAATTCAAGCTACTCAGCATTTTATACCAGACGTTAATTTGCATAAAACCACCTGTGCAGCGCCATCTATTGACCACTTTTTTTCCTAATTTTTTCCCATGCCAAACAAAATCCCCCTGCTTGAAGTACATTCTGGTGAAATTTCAGGTCTTTCTGGCCAGAGTTTCTTTTTTTACAGCGTTTTTAAATTTGCAGTTTAATTATGATCTCCCTGTATTTTCCATTTTCTTTAAGCATATTTATTTCTTCGCTTTTATGGATATTTTTAGACATTTTGGAAATTTACCAATCTTAAACCAAAACAAATTCAATGATACATTTTCAGTTAACCCAAAAACTATTACAATATTTTATTCTTAGATAATGTACAACTAATTAACTGATTTAAGTCCTATTTAATGCATAAGTCTTGACTTTTTCAATTTGTTGCAAATATTTGCCAAAAAACATATTAAAATGTTTTATAAAATATATAATTATTTCATTAACCAAATATATATTTTTAGAACAAATATTAGGGGAAGAATATTAAAAAGTTATTTATTATTAATCTATAATATAAATAGTATTTATGAATTTTAGAAACATTTATAGTTTTAAGAGACTCCTTTTTATTAATCATCTCAAATATGATTTCATCGTAGGCAACAAAACATATTGTTTTCAAACAAACAATAGGCAATAATAGAAAAGTTAAGAAATTCGTAACTTATAATTCTTAGTATTTTTATATTAAATGCATTGGATTTATATGTTAAAGAATATTAATAGAGTTATTTAAATAATAATAAGTTTTAAAAAATAAATTTTATTACTAATTCATGTTGTTAAACATGAAGTATAATAAATATTTTAGTTTAGTGATTGAAGATTTTCTATTATATATATATATATATATATATATATATATATATATATATATATATATATATATATATATATATATATATATATATATATATATATATATATATATATATATATATATATATATATATATATATATGTAAGAAACAATAAAATCACTATAATCCAAGAGTACTTTATTATGACTCCGATATTACAAAAATGAGTATAGCTTGTAAAACTTTATTTAGAAAATAGTAAATGCTATTAGTCACTTTCAAAAGCCTTATTTTGCATTTTTTTACTTCCATCCTCTTCCTAAAAATTCTTTTAAACATACTTCACTTCAGTTAATAAAATATTACTTTTCCTGTTACAGTTCATATTATTCTGATTAATTCCTCTTAGGGAATTTCATTGTGAAATAGTATATTTAATAGCAATTTCCCTGTAAAGAGAAAAATTATAGTGCTAAATTTAATGTGAATATAGTTTAAGGGAAAAGATTTGATTGCCATTTCCAAAATATCAAAATAAAAACAATGAATTTAAATGATTATTTTAATTTATAGAAATATCACAGTATATAATGTATATTCTAAATTTAGTAGATGTTAGAGAATATAACACTATTTATTTCACTTTTTTAAGGCTTCCTAGTAAGAATTTGTATTTTGTACTTTACTCCCAGAAAAACGTAGTAAAAATTGTAAGCAAATAATCGATTCTTACTTTTACTCCTATGGAAAATACCAACAGCAAGTGCAAGAAATCCATTCCATTGTTCATCTAGAAGAGTCTGTTTATCAAGAAAATGATTTATATTAGAAGAGTCTGCCGATATATATCCTGCATCAGCAAATAGGAATGAGAACTCCTACCATGTACATATCATATCACACCGTGCCTGAACTTTTTCGCACTTCCAAGCATTTTACGAAACAATGGTTTATTTGAACAAAACTCAACTCAGAAACTATCTGTGAGTTAACACCTGTTGATGATTCCAAATTTTAAATTTTGTTTATATTCTTTGATATTGGAAACAAAAAATTGCTGCATAAAAATGTTCTTGTCAAAATGGACTTCAAAAATACCAAAAAAAGCTTTGGTTAACACTAGCATTTTGAAATGATTACTTAAACCATAAAAACCACTTAAACACAACAGACCTAATGCAACTACCATTATTCACCAAGATTATTAAGTTGTTATTAATAATATACATCAACATTATATACCTTCTGTCCGAGAATCTATCATTTGCATACATTAACAATGCTCCCTTGAGAAATATATTGATTACTTCAGACGATAACGAAGGTGGTTCGTCTGTTGCGTTACTTCAAACTGCTTAATGTTAAGTTATCTATTATCAGTCATAATATTTGACTAGATCTCCTAAATGGACTCGAATCAATCTTCATTCCTTAATGAGAAACGACTTAAACTTCGCAAACGATTACACAAGGAAAATTCAACCCTAATATAAAGATTTAAAATATACGCATCAAAGTAAGTTTTGAATTACTATTCAAAAATTTTAATTTTATAGTTGAATTTCTTTGTTTGTTTTTTATAAAGATAATTAAAAAAGTATCTTATAAATATTAAATGTTAAAAATATAAGTAACTTTTGAAGGGTAATTTTTAACTTGGTATAAAAAATTGCTGCCAATTTGAAAATAATTATTTAGGAAGAATATATATTTTATACAGGTGTTAAAGAAACTAATTTTATTGACGAGAATTTAAATGAACTGTTTAAACAAGCAATTTTTCTTTCAAAATATAATGATAAATAACTGTAAAAAATTAATGTATAAAATACATTAAAAGACATTAAATTTTGTAATTTTAAAGTCTTCTTAAAGAAATTTCAAATTATTAATATAGAATTTCATCTGTATACATTGCCAAACATTGAAAATACAATACCAAGAAGGAGTGGTCAGAAAATGATGCAAATTTCAGGGTAGACGCACCTTATGCAGTTATGCAAATGATGTGAAATGCGCAGCTCTCCAGTGCTCTTAGGATCAAAAATAAGGTGAGGGACCGACAGAGTGAGCAATATTAGCCTCGTTATTGCTTATTGAAAAATAATCGTTGAAATGTTGTTCCTGTCGCAAAGGACGCCTATAATTGCAGTGAATGCCAGGTTATAGTCGACGGAGTCAGTTCCAGCAGATATACGAGTTTACAAGTAGAATAATAATCCAACTGAGAAGGGCAGGACCAGCTGTGGTGAAGATGGTTGGAACAATAAATTGTGAAATGTTTGGAAGGTGGCGGTGAACCACAGTGAAGTCAGCACGCATGAATAGAAGCTCCGAGGAGAGGTCTACCGAAAATCTGCAGTACGTGCAAAACACCCTGGATGCTGTCATATCGATCAAAACCATTTGCCATCTATTGATTGCTAGTGCCCTTTGCTTATGGTATTCGTTAAGAAGATATCCACTAACCCCACAGCACAGACGCCAACATCTGGAATGGTGCCTGATTAGAGCAATGAGAACAATGAAATGGAACAGGAACGTCTTTACAGATAAGTCACTCTTCGTTTCTTCAGTGATAATCAGCGTGCATGAGTTTGGCATCGATGTGGAGACAGGTTCAATCCTGCAGCAATTGTGGAACGCCCCACCACGCAACAACGTGGTACAATGGTTTGGGGTACCACTGCGTATATGATTCCAGGTTACCTCTAGTTCGTATTCATGGCACTATGACAACCCAACGTTACGTGGATGATGTGCTAAAGCCTTTAACATTCCCTTAATTGCATGTGGTGCCCAATTCCCTTTATCTGCAGGATAACGCCAGACAGCACATTGCTTGCATCAGCCAACATGCTCTGCTGGCCACCTTTTCATATCTCTCACCAATCGAACAGGTTTGGGATATGATTGGCCGCTATTTTCAGACCCTGCCACTACCCCTTCAGAAGATGCACTTTTGAAAATAGTTGGCAGGGAATAGGGATCAATACCTCAGGACGCCATCCCTACTCTCATTGATTTTTTGCCTAGATGTGTTGCTTCGTGTATCGCCGTCCACGGTGGTCTTACAACCTACTGACCCCCAGCCAGTCTGTTCTCCTATCATTACTCAATCCAATGCCCAAATCAAAAGTCATCCGTATCACTCAAGAGTGTCTATACACTAATCATCATGCAGTATCAAATTAAGCTGGATTAAAGCCCACGTGCGCAATTGGAGAAACGAACTGACGGACAAAGAAGCTGCTACCAGTGAGAAAGTGTCAGTCACAAATCTGCCAAAACCAAGCTCTTTCTTAAAACTCCTCCTGTATAAAAGAACCATCGGAAGTTAGTAAAGTACATCGGCCAAACAGATTTTTTCATCTCAAACCCTTTTAAAAACGAATCATGGACCCCTCCCTGAATACTTCGCAAGATTTGACAAATCCAATTCGAACATCAGCAAATGTGGTGATTTGGGAATTGCCTTTCACTATATAGTGAAATGTCCATCTACAAAGTCCTTCCAAATAAAAAGGCATCATAGTCAAACAGACCTTTAATTTGTGTAATCTTGTCTAAAGGATGGTTTTAGATGGAAAAAAATAATTCAAATACTCAATTGACCTTGTACAATTTTCAACAATGGTAGACGATGAACTTTATTTATCATCAGATGAACAATAATACTTCCATTTACTTCTTTTAATATTTGTATAAACATAATGGTGTTCATAGTAGTGTATATATTTTAACTGTTAAAACTATTGTTTCAAGTGATATGTAACATTAATGTCTTGTCAATTTATGCAAAATCTTAAAGGAAATAATGAACACGATTACTTTATTTCAATTATTGGTGCTCTATAATATCATGACTTAATCTATTAATTGAGTCCAATATTTCAAGTAAAGTTCCTGAAAAAAACATTTTAAATCATGTAAAAAGTTGTCTCATTTAACCTTGCATTATAATTCTACTTACTTCTCTTATTATTTTATCTTATAATTTTACTTTTTCAATTTATAATTATACTTTCATTTAGCACTTTTTTTATAATAGTATAGTTATATCATTAGTTAAATTTAATATTTCAAGTAATATGATACATTAATGTTTTGTCAATTCATGTAAATTTTTATTAATTTACGATTGTATAACTCCTTTTATTTAATTTTCCTACAATTATTTCTACTTTTTCTTAATATTCTTTTATACATTCACTAAAATTTATAATATTTAGTTTCAATCATGCAACTGAACTGTGATGCAGACACCTACTGCGCTAAGTTGTCTTCAGGCTTTCAAGCCCCACCAATGTGAATATAATTTTAAATAAACTCCTGTCGGGGTCGTAAGTGGTCCCCCGTAAATGTTACGGAAGTCTCTCGGAGATGGTGGGGCATAATCCGATAATCATTTGGTAAAGTCTGGGACCCTGCCACTTCGTTATGTTAACCTATTGCCCCAAACTTGCTCTTGATCTGTATCATGTATATCTTTTCGAAATACTTATTATTTGTTACTGTCTCTCTCTCTCTCTCTCTCTCCGTTTACCGAGTTTCGTCACACGTTCTGGCAACTCCTTCTTAGTGTTACATTTTCAATGTTGGGCAGAATACAATTCAACAATATCTGCACTTTTACATTTCCTCACTACCTAAACATACTCCATCCTGTTTTAAAGTCATGTGACTGTACTGAGGCCTTATTAGATGCGGGTATAGAGACAATCCATATACGTTTCCCTCCTAATAAATGGATACATGTATATACAGACGGCTCGAAACTAGATGCCTGTGGCAACGTGAGAAGCGGCATCCACACTGAGTACTTTTCACATTACTTCTCCCTTGTACCCACAAAGACTGTATTTGATGGCGAAGTTGCAGCAATAAGGACGACTCTACTCTACTGATTTTTGGTACCCAACTATCTCTATTTGATATGGCTGCTATCTTTTCTGACTCTCAAGCGGCGATCCTTGCAATAGCTGACTGCTGTCAGGCCCCTGATTCTGCTACTATCCAACAGTGCCGTTCCCTTTTTTGGAGTCCCCAGGAAAAGGGAAAATTCATAGTCCTACAGTGGATACCATCACACTGTGGCATCCCTGGAAACGAAGCCGTAGACAGGTTGACCAAAAAGGGATGCACTATCAGGCAAACCCACTATGAGGCAGTTTGCTATAGATCAGCAGCCTCAAAAATTAAACTTGTCGTAAAAAACTCACCTGCTTCCAACTTAAAAGAAAGTATAAAGGATAAAGCCTGGAGCACAGCTATCCGTAATCTTCTGGACTACCCTAGGCACAGAGCTGTTGCTACGTTCCGTCTGACAACAATGCACGACTGCCTTAATGCACATGTCTACAATCTAAAGATTGCCAGTAGCCCTCTGCAGCGGCCATCAGGCGATGACTGCAGACCACCTCCCGCTTTGAAGAAAAATTGCATCTACTCCCGGAATTGGGAGGCTAGAGAACTTCTAAACGTCCTTAGGTCATAACTCTGTACATATTTTCTGTCTTCTTGTCTATTCTTTTTTTTCTGTATCCACTTTCCCAGCGTAGAATTGTGTTCGCTTTCGCCTGCTGCATTTGAAATTAAAAAAAAAACATTTACTGAATTTCTTTCACAGAATTTTCCTACTTTATTAAACTATAAACTGGAATATTCAAAACATAAAGTCAATTGATCTGTTTATATTTTGATAAAACAGTTAGGGTTGTCTCGAACTGATGATCTCAATTCTAAGTTGGATGGATTCAACTGGCAAACTTTTCATGGAAACTTCAATATCAGATGTTTTTAATGGTTTCAGAACGGGAAAGGGCACTTTGTAATTTTAGGCGTAAATTCTCGCTACCTAAAAAAATCATTCAAAAACCAATATGAATTTTCCTGTTGAAATGTAAAATAATGTGTTTCACTATTTCTGCATAGTGTCGAAACTTCCGTTCAAAACTACAAATTGCAAATGAATTTTATCAGTTTTTCTTTTCCATCTGAATCATTTCAAATTAAAAATTAATCCTCATTCATCTAGATTTTAGAAGAATACGTCTCTTTTATTAACATAATCATCTTATTAAGAATTTAAATTTAAACTAATTTTAAGAATATGAGAAAAAACTTATAAATCATTGATGTTTAGAAATCTAAATACATTAAACACTAGTCTCTCAAGTTCTCTAACTTATCTCACTAACTTAAGATCACTTTTCCTTTACAAATTACACCAATTTACATTGAATCTTTATATTATATTTGAAACTAGTTTTATTTATAGTGCATAGTAAAAAGATATGTCAATTCATTGTTATAAGCATCACAGATTATAACGTTGAAAATTTCTGCTGCTATATCAAATAAGGTAAAATAGTGTGGTCAATTTCTTATGCAACGTATACTAGAAATTTCTTGATCACCATCATATTTTTTTATTCGAAGACACTCCTAAGTCTCATATCAGTGCAATATATAAAAAGTATACAAAATATTTGCTTACATTGAATTACCATTACTACACATTGAATAGTACTTAAAAATCTACTCTATGAAAAGATTTAAAAGCTTCAAAGTTTCATTTCTTTTAAACCTTAAAAGATTGATTATCTGAATTAAATGTAAAAAATATCATAGCATTCATTGCAAATGTCCCACTATAGAAAGCATAATAAAAATTGTTGTTATACATATTTTCGAAATATGTATTCTACATATTTAAAGAAATGAATATTGGTACTCATAAAATAGTAAGATTTTCTTCAAGAAAAACAGTCTCTTATTAAAAATATAACAATGTTTTGACAAAAAAATAGTATTTTAATTTTTCGGAAAAATTAAAACTGTCAAAAATTCAATCCATTAACTTTTTTTCTAAAAATATAACATTTGTTCAATATAGCTGAAAAATGTATTATTTGAGCACTTTCGGTAATTGACGTTTATTTTTAGATTTTTGTTCAAAAGATCAATATACAATAGTTACATACATATAAGAGAAAATACTAAAAACAAACTAACTGCAAGTGTAAAAGTCCACCACCAAATTTAAAATTCTGGCTTAGAGCATTTAAATATTAAATCCTAAACAAAGAATAATTTCTTCAAATAAAAATCAATTAGTTTGTGCTTAATTAACTCAGAAAAATATTTGAAAATTTTTTTGTTATTTTAGAGGATGAGATATGGAAAAGTAATACTACCTTTTTTATAAGTAAGATTATTCACAAATGTTATTTTATAAAAAAAAGCTAAATGTTACGTTAATGTACAAAATATATTTTTAAAAAATCTTTAAAATCTTTTAAACTTTTGTTTGAAATTTATTTTATAAAAGTTAAAATTTACATTACATTATTATATGCAATAAAAATTATATAATACTTATTCGTATTAACTTTTTTATGTATTCAAGTCATAAAAAAGAATCTAAAATCAAATATATCGTAAGAGCAAATATGTTTTTAATTGAAAATCATAAACATCAGGAAGTTAAGCTCAATTTATGCTATCTTATTGAGGTTTTTTGCCGATTCATATCTGGTTTTCATGACAGAATAAGAGGAATTGACTTTTTTCTTTCAAATAGACGTTTTTTATCCTGCTATTTATTTCAAATCAATTTCTCAGTTTTGATATAAAAAGAAATTGGATAGCACCCAGTTTTCTTTTGTTTTGTCTTAATTGATATCAAAAATGATAGATTTTTCACAGGAGTGAAATAAACGATGAAAACAAAATGGCTTCAAAAGGTACAATTCATCAATGTTATTCTATTTCTTCCAATACGAAAAAAGAAAACCCTTCAGTTATATTTATAAAAAATTTAATTTACTTTGTTAAAAACTTATTTTCAAATAAATTTCATCTTACTCATTAACAAATAGTTATTATTAAGAAATTGCTGAATTACATATGATATCATAAATATAAAAATTATTAAATTTGCAATATTTTTAACTTTTTCTTTTTTACTTTTTTGGAAATCTACGCTTTTTCATAATTTTGAGAAACGTGTAATAGTTTAAGTTAAGCAAATAAACATTATAAAAAAAGTTGTAAAGAAGTATATATATAAATATATATGCATACAGTATTTCCCAGTGATTTTATTTAAATTTTTCAAGTTTATAACTCTTGATGCAGAATATTCTTAATATAATACAACGTTAGCTCATCTTTTAAAACTCAACAATAAACTATAATTTCAGCATTTTTACAGTTGTTATAAATGTTTTTAAGGATTATCGGTCAGTTTATAGTAAGAAGAAAGATTATTTTATACTAGGCAAGCTGTAAAATTCAAATTTTATCAAATAAAAGCACAATCCTATTAATTTATTTTAAACAGCCCAAGACTAAAAATTTTCGCAAATTGCCATTTCTAGTAGACAAGTGTGTATTTAATATTCATGGAAAAAGAAAGATTTTCAAAATATAACCATAGTTAATACTTACTTAGCTTTTTGTTTAAAATACCTTTCTGCACCATGGAATGAGGTCGGTAAGACCATGATAGATCAGATAAAATTCCATATAGATCAGATAAAAGAATATAACATTGTATAAAACACGTGAAAACTCCATTTAATTATATTGTTATTTAATATTGAAGTTAACACTTCCTTCTTTTTCATTTTAATTCTGTTTTGTTTGGTAGCGTATTAGGAATACTGAAAAATGTTCGCTACAGTTAACAAAGGCAATATTTGTACAGATCATATATATATATATATATATATATATATATATATATATATATATATATATATATATATATATATATATATATAACTCTTGAAAGGAAGTAAGAAACACATGCTTCTATTTTTGAACCGAAGTGACTTAAATAACGATGGATATCAAAACATAAACAGCTTTCAGACGAGTTCAAACCAACCAAAATTGTGATTCAAGTTTATTACAAATGATGTAATCGAGGTTCCTAAATATAGTAGATTTTTTTTAAATATTTTATATTAAGTCTGCTAAGTTTTTTTCTATTATATATCCCATTCTTAATTCAGCCTTAGATAAAACTCAGCAGATACACAAAAAAAGCATTTTATTTATAAAAAAATTTAAGTAATCAAAATATAACAGAAAAAATGGCAAATCCAAATCAATAAATTCATCTTTTATCTCATTATTATTTAGTGTTCATCACACAAATTAATTAGTGCAACAAAGAGAATTGTATCGCCCTTTACATTTTTTATATCGCCCCTTAGTTTTATACACTATAATTACACAGCTTACTGTCTGCTCTACATTCTGTGACTCTTGACAGAAAATATCATGACATTCTGAGCCACTGTTAATTTTTAAGATGGCTGTCTGAGCTGATAAACGCTTCTTCAGACATTCATATCACACTAATTGAAAAAAATAAATCCAAAAAAGTAAGGTCTATTAGCCATAGAATTTTGAATGATTCAGAGCCACAGTTATATCATATAAGCCACATATATCCTATTATATTTCTATATGTATCATATTTGCCATAGGTTTTGTATAATGCGCTGGCCCTGACTCACGAAAAGTAATTCAATCATCATGAATAATTTCTCAATTTTCAATCAGGCACTTGGGAATATGAATGATAGTTTGCTTTTCATCATCAAATATATATTTATCACATATTGTTTATTACTTGCTTTATAAAGTACTTCATAGATTTAACAGAAAATAAGTCCATGATTATTTGAGATTATTTAGGTAGAATAATAGTATAAGCAGTTTATCATTTTGTTTCAAAGTTTAATGAATTGAAAAAAATCATCTTTTTAAATACATTTTAAATATTTGGCTTTTGATAGTGTTTCCAACTTTTCAAATCTTTTACAACAGTGAGATAGTTAAAAGTGAAAATGCTTATTTAAATATTTTGTTTTACTTATTTATAAGAAAATATAGAATGGAGAGAAGACGAAATATATAATCAGAAATAAGGATTAATATTTTTGCTTTCCATCTTTGAAAATATTATTCAATCTTATTTTTAAATGTAAAGGAAATTAATTCCACACCATTACATTCTCAGTCAATTATCTTCATGTGGATAAAGTTAGTTTTAAGGAAATCCAGTTTATTAATAATTATATATGAATAATATTGAAAAATATTGTGCGAAATTATTATGAGATATTAATTAGCGAGAATAATAAACAAGTTCAAAGATTTCATTTCAGATAAAAAAATAAAATATTAATTAATTAATCCATTGGATTTTTTATCACAATGCTATTCGTAAAATAACTTCATTAGACAGAAGTTAGTCGCCAGAATTATTTTTGCTATTTTTAGAAACTTCACCACTAATAACAGTTCTAGAATATTTTAAAGTATAATTTGCAAATTTGTCACTATATAATGTTTTTTATTTAAAAAAAAATTAAGCTGTCAAATTTATTCTTAAGAAAAAAATTTATTTAAATCTACAAAGGGATGAGTTATGATTGATTTTCCTTGCTACTATGTTAAACAAACTATAGAATTAATCTTTTATTAAAAAACATTTAATAACTTTATAGTCAAAACTGTAAGAAACTCGTATTTCCAAGGTATTTGTAACTTGTTTTTATAGAAATAATGAGAATAGCATGCTAGAGTTACCAAAGACATGAAAACCTTGTTTTAGCTCTTACAACATACATTAGAACCTTCCAAGAAGTGGAAATTGCATACAAATAGTGAAAGAACAGGATGAAAAGACATAACTCCAGAACGTGAGAACAATGATTTGTTGAAGAAACTAACGAAAAATCAAAAAATAAACCTCGATGCTTCTAGTAAACGAGCGTAGAAAATTGGACATCTAATCAGGGACCAAGAAGAAAAGGAACAAAAACCTTTCCCTAAAATCTATAAGCGCTGGAAATAGCCACGGTTCTCGGCTGAAAAAATAAGTTTAAAATGGACTTAAAGCAGTATATCGTGAGACCATTTTTTTTACTCTTTCTAATTATCAGTTAATTTTTTCTACGGTGATATATTTTACTGCTCCATTTTTTAACAGAAAAAATCTTCGTTATGTCTTCGTTATTTTAATCTACTTAAGAAAATTAAGTTATAAAACTTTTTTTAAAAAAATTAATTCAGGCATGAGTAGTTTTTATAGCTTTAGATTTAGATTTGCATATTTTATATAACTTTTAAACAATGATTTCAATGATTGCCTTAAAGTGACATAATTAGAAAAACACATAACCTAAAGAAATAATTTTTATCAAAAAAGATTTGAAAAAAACCACTATTTATTAGTCATATTACGTAAAGAATTTTTTTATAAGATCTTTATGTGTGCAACCAAGTGTTTCTAGATGTTCTACATTCATGTTTCTACAACCATTATCAAATTCCTTGTCTACATTCAATACTAAATTGTGACTGCCCTATCAGGTATCATTACAAACGAAAATTGTTATTAAAATAATTGAAACACTGAATAAAAGTGACATTTATGTTCATTTCTCAAACATTAAAATATAATCCTAACTACCAGTGTTTTTTTAAGTATAAAATGTATACATTATGGCAATATGAAGTAAGTTTAGCGTTGTGTGAATCTTGCACTTTTATGATCACATTTACTTAACAGAGTTTCACAACTTATTCAATGAGGTTAAATTGTTGGAACCCAATTAGCTGTTGAAAATACCATGGAAACATCTTAGCTTCACTTAGTTCTTAATAATAAGATCTAGTCATGTGAAACTGTATTCGCAGTACGTTTGGCAAAATGATGGATTAAAAGGGGAGTGAAAGAGATGAATGTAATACTAAATGAAAGATACAAGTGTATATTTATACGGATTACAGTCTAAAAATGTTAAATTTCTCTAAAAAAAAGTTAAACAAGCGTTGGTTTATCAAGAATCAATTAACTACCCGGACTTCAATTAATGATGATGCAGCAGACAAATAAAGTGAACATAAATAAAGTAATTTGCTATAGTATAAATAAAATAATAAGATATATATATTTTTAATTTTTATGATATGATTTTTACTGACCATGTTTATCACCGATTATGCAGTAAAATAAGTACTTTATTTACTATTCATGTTCGAAGACAAGAGAGAGAGAATCATGTTTTAAATTTTTACTCTTGCTCTAATAATTTACAAGAATGAAGTTTTCAACATATTGATGATCGGTGATTTAATATTGATCAAAATTTTCTCTCTTGTATTATTATTTTAAAATTATAAAATACCTAATGTAAAAAAGGATATAATATACATTTATATATAAGAAACTTCTTTTTCTTCTGCACTTATAAATTAAAATTATACATACCAACTTGTGATTTTTAAATTTAAAATAGCTATATAATTTCTCTGGAAAAATTAAATCAAAACATTTGAAAAAATATTATATATGCCGATATTTTAATTTATGCAATAGTGTAAGGAAACATGACTAAAATGGAAAAAAATGGATTTGACTAGAAAAAATCAAAAACAAGAAATGAAATCCCTATTTAATTTTTTAGAGATTATAAAATTTCAAATAAATGAGTATTTTTCCAGTGAATTTATTATATAAATAATTTATTATATTATCTTAGTTGAAGAGAATTATTTTTCACTGTAGTCTTATATATAAAATCTTTGATATTTTCTATAAAACTAATGAAAACAAATTTGGGTATAAAAAATTAATTTTTTAATCATTATTAATCAATATTTTCCTTTTCATGCTGCAAAGTCATTCATTGTTACTAATTTTATAAATCTTTAAATGTTGTCTTCAATATTTTTTGTTAAACTAATGCCAGTTAAACAAATAAATTTCTTTAGCTATTAAATCTACCGATTAAGTTATAGGTACATTGGATTATTAAACTTATATTTTATTTGAAAAATAAAAAGATTCTAATTAATTTTCTAATCTATTTCAAAGAAAAGATATTTTCAATTGATAAAAGAAATGTTTTGATTCAACTAAGGATTATTATGATTTGTATAATTCAAACATATTTAAGAAAAACAAAATTGTTCATTCGTAACAACTAAGAAATTTGGAAAAAAATGATATTTAACGCAGAACTCGTCTCAGGTTTAGAAGTAGTAATTAAAATTTTCTTGCGGAGATTATTTCTAATTAGGAAATACTTGACTATATTTTTATAAAAAAATTAATATTTCAAGGCCTGTTCCATAGGATTTAAATTACAATACATTATATTAAAAACGGTATGTATACAATTTATGGTTTGCAATATTTTGTTACAATTTTAAGTACAATGTATATTGTTGAAATCTCACATGTTTTTAAATGGAATCTGTTCTTAAGAGTTATTATTTAAGCTTTTTAATTAATCCATTTTAAGAAATTTTATAATAAATCCAATTTTTTTATATTCATTATAAAAATTAAATTTTATTTTAAATTAAATTAAATTTTATTAAAAATTAAATTAGGATATATGACCGCAAATAAATCATATTTTACGTAATCATAAAATAATTTTAATAGTAAAAAATTTCAAATGAGGTTTCAAAAAAATAATTCTATTATTAAAGTTTTCTAAATAAAATTAATCAAATTAACTCTGTTTACTTAAAATATTTCTTTTTCCATTTTTTATTTATAAACGATTCATCTCTAATCATTGTAGGGTCATCACAGTTTAATCAAGACCACACACGACCATGAAAATATGTTAGGCAAACAATTGTTGCATATCAAATGGTCATATGGATGTTGTTGCCCATATAAAGTGTTAAACAACTGGTCAGCTGCCAGTGTTTTGGCCGTCATCATGGGAAAATCAAAAGATCTGAGAAACTTCAAGTGTGGTATAATAGTTAATGTTCGTCGAGAAAGATTCAGTATTTAAGAAACCACACATCTGCTATGCTTTCCCCAAGCAGTTATTTCAACAATTTACCATGACTGGTTAAACGGCAAAAAAAAATAATAATTGACTAAAAATATTGTTATGGCTTATTCCTCCTGGTTGACAGCAACATCAAACCAGATCCATGAGCCCAAATGCCTTCAAACAATGGAGCACAGCCTCAGGACTATAGAATAACTGACATTTATTTAAACCAATGCAGGCCAAAATATGGGCAGAAGCAGCTTGAGTATCATTGAATTTTTGACACAGGGATAAACTTTGTGGCCCTTCACATGGCGTTGTACATTAGTAAGTCCACTTTAAAATCTCATGATAGTCGAGGGAGTGTTTCTGGGTGGAATGGGTGAAGTGCGTCGGGAATTTATTCTGGTAAGGTAACCAAAGGCTTGAAGGTCATTCTACTATGCTCAGTTAAACGCAATGCAGGCATTAGGCAAAGACCAGACTTCAGTCTTGGTGCCTCTAGGATCCTGACCTCTTGAAGCTACATTTTAAGATCTTTTGTCATGACTCGTAGATTTGAAAAAATCGCCGTAAAATAAAACAGTGTTCCCAAACAGTTCAAGGATCCAAGGAATAGAATCCAAGGATAAGGATAAACGACAAGAACAGAGGGCGGGCAAACTCAAGTACCTTTTATCTTAACCCAAAATTGCAAAAAATGTCTCCAATTTGTCCATAATCAACAACGACTGGAAGAAAATGTGCTGATCAAATGAATCTCGCTTCTTATTACATCATGTAAATAAGCAAATCAGAATCTGGATACAGCAAAACAAACCAATGAACACCTCATAATAGGTTTCTACAGTTCAGGCTGTCATAAATAGTATAATGGTCGAGAAATATCACTAACTAGGTTTGTTTCTTCATAGCTACTATGTTCCCTGACAAATAATTATAGGAATATACTTCTAGTAGACAATCTTTTATACCACAAATCTCTCATCATCATCGAATGGTTACAGGATCACGATAATGAGCTCAATTACTCTACTGCCCAATATAGTCATGGATTTAAGCCCTATGAAACTTGTTCTTCGAGACATGGATGCACTATTATCCTGTGGGCATCAACTAGATGCAATAGATGCATCTTCATAGACAAATATTACAGAACAGTGGTTTCAAAGACTAACAAAATACATCGTGGTGAATTCTCTTTGTTATAGCTGTTAGTTCAGTGCCAACACAATATGAAACAATGGAGTATTTTTAATAAACTGCCCAGTCAGTATATACCGTTACGATTCCCTTCGTGGCAACGAGAATTTGATGTTCCAAAAATAAAGAAGATTGAATTTTTACAATAACATTTTGTTTGCAGCTTTTTCAGTCACAATTAACTCAGCTTGAAGCTTTTACGCAAGCTAGAAATTTATACGTATTCCACAATACAGAAAAGAAGGCAGCACCTCTCAGATTTCATGACTCAAGGGTCTGACACCTCTCCTCGCTTGCAATTAACTCTCTGCTTAACTCATGCCGATATTTTTATCTCTTTGATATAGGCCTTCCAGAACATTTTTATAATACACTATAGTAACTCAGTTTCCATTAACCTGAAAAATTTTAATTCTAAATTTCGAGAATTTTAACTTATGTTTTGCTATCAAAACTGTCACCAAGAGATGTCGAGAACTCTCAGATCTCAAAGGCTTATTTCTTAGCTCTGGAAACCACTATTTTACATAATAAATATTATTCAGATAATAATTTCACAAATTAAATGTCAATGACATAATAAAATAAGAATAAAGAAATATAAGATATGAATATTTGCTTTACATGCATTTTTCGTTACGATATATATGAACATAAATTTCGTTACAATTATGTCTTTATTTGTTTTATATATGTACTCTTTAGCCATTAAAATTGCAGCTCGGTGAAGAAAAAATTATTATTTATTGTATTTTAAGGAATACCTTAAAGATAAAATCATTACATCTGCAATTAATTTGTTGGTTTATGGTGCGAAATTAGTATATAAATAATAGTTGACACCAATGACTCTTTTATATAACGTGATGTGGAAAAATATAAATCAAAGTTGTAAGCTTAAAAAACAACATGAAATAATTTTATAATATCTTAACAAAAAAATTGTTATAAACTAGCAAAACTATTCTTATTTATGTATCAAAATATACATTTTGCAATTTAAACTGACTTAGAATTCAAGAAATACTTTTTTAGGAACCAAGCATATCATTTTATAAAAATTTAAATTTTCGAGCGTTTATATAAATATATATATATATATATTTATTTATTTATTTATTTATTTATTTATTTATTTATATATGTATGTATGTATGTATGTATATGAAACGTATGTACATTTTAAATAATTAAATAAATATAATTATATATAGACTATAGACGTACATACATTTTAAATATATAAATAAATATAATTGTCAGCTATTATCTGACTCATTTTCCCACAAGTCGTGACGGAAGATCCAGCAAATAAAGGCAGAATATGAATGTTTGATTTCTTCTTGAAAAATGTATCATATGAAAAGTAAAAAAATAAAATCATAAAATATTTTATCAAAATATTAAGGTGCCCATTTCTCACATATTGGAGTTAATTAGCTAGCAATGTTTCATGTTTATTAGAATAAAGGAATTTAAATTACATTTCTTTCAAAAATGCTCTCAATTTTTATCATTTTTAATTTTTTAAAATTTGAAACAGTAATGTAACTTTTGAGTAATGAAGTATCATGTAAATAGTTAGTTTTTTAATTATTTTACTGGAAATATTTTAAAAAATAATGCTTTCCTCAATAAAGAAATAGAAAAATAAACCATTCAGTATATCGGAATTTAAAATGAAAAAGTGTTTTACATTATCAAAGATATTTTTAAGTATGTGTATATATAATTAGTATTTGGCAATTTTACACTTGTTTTCAACAAAATCTTCAGTGAACAAGGAAGATATTATTAAATGTTCAGTTGATTGTGATAGCAGTAAAATGGCTTCTTCTTTCTCCATAATCTTAAATCGCCTTTTTATGTTAATATGATTAAGCCTATTAATAGTAAATATCTCGTTATTGATATTTATAATATTTGTTAATTAAATCTTAGAATGAACAGAATAGGTATTTAATTAAATCATGGCTTGTCCACACACAGGCAAGCAGGCAGACAGAAAAAATTGTAAATAATTTCCCTTGTTCCCTTGTGTCTTTGTGATGTCCTTTTACTTTATTATATTTTTCATAAATTGGTTAGTTACCAATTTAAATTAAATATTCCAATGGGCATATTTATTGTGCATTCTGATATTTCAGAAGCATATATACAGATATGAATCTTTAATTCAGTGATTCGCAAATTTTTTTCACAGCACTTTTTTTACGATTTTAAAATTTGACGGCATGCAAAGAAAAAGATCAGCTTAAAAATTGTTTATTTACCTATAATACATTGTGCAAAATAGTTCATAATAATAATTTTGAATGCGTATAAAATAATATATTATGTGCTATAAAACAACAGTATGTTCATTTTTTTACTCGTAATAATAAATACGATAATAACATTCAGTATACATTCTAAAATTTGTCAACAAACTTTAAGAATTTGGCGGCATACTAAAGTGCCGTGGCTCAGTGATTGAGAATCACTGCTTCAACGTAATATTGTATATTTATATATATACAATTTTTCAAAAACAAATTAATATTAAGCATCACAGATTTTATAAAATAAAAGATTTTGTTCACATTTCTCTCTATCACACATTAAATAATAATAACTTTGTGATATAACTCAATAAATATAAAATTTTCGTTTTCCTTAGTCAAAAATAAAACTTTTGTGATTCAATTTTATGCTTAGCTTTATGTTCAAGTCTCATTAACTTTAATTCGTTGAACCAAATATTGTACGATCAAATGTTTTGAAATGGATAGAAATATTTTTGCAATGTTTCTCGTATAAAAATTTTTATAAAATAATTAAACTTCGAAATTTAAAAAATATATTGATAAATTTGTAAAAATTAAGTATATAAAATAATTACCGCACACAGGTTAAAATTCTCTACAGAATTTCACCTTTTTCTCGAAATGTAATAATCTGTAGGAAACGCTTACTTTTTCAAAAAATAAATTAAAGCTCACTTTTTATGCAATTTTTTAAAAATGATAATTCATTTATTTATTTTACATTTGAAAACACCAACATCAAATACTAGGATATGAAATAGTCTAAAGCTTATCCTAGTGATACGACAGCCTCATTGGATCAAAGCCTACAGTGACCATGTCTGTTTTCGTAACTGATGGCCTTAGGTGAGAAGAATACTTAGGTCTGCTTACTGTAAAAATCCCAGTGTTTAGTTCTCCAGCGTTCTTAGTACTCAGTTTAATTAAACCAGAGAAGGGATGAAAGACTAGGTCGATCTTGCCCAACTCGAGGCCGGGCATCGAACCTGAGCCTTGGCAGAGTGAAAAGCTACAGTACTGCAGCACTGTGCTTCATTAAAATAATGTAAAGCTATTTTAATGAAGATATTCATTTGAATATTTACCATAATAATGCATAACAAATTGCAACATTTTTTAGTCAAGATTTGCTGAAATTTTACGTATCTAGTATATATGTTATCGATAAAGAATAGAAAAGTCTGCAAACTATTTAGTTAATCTGCAGATAAATTACCGCAATCTGCTACAGTGAGGAAAATCGTTTCATTTGTCAAAATAACCAGATAACTGGAACGCTACCGATTAGGTACTCCTTAAAGTAAAATTCAATTAATATTCATTTTTATTTGATTAGTAAAAGATCACGTTATTGCAATCAAACAATATTTCATAGAGTTATAACATAAAGAATCAAATGGTTTAAAGTGTTACAATTTTATAACTATTAAGATAATGTTACTTATTTATTTTTCAATATAACTAAAAAATAAAATATTCACTCAAACAACCAACAAATTAGTTGATAAAATCAAGTTTAAAAACAATGCCTTTTTGAATCATTAAGATACGGCCTCCATTATTGTGCAAATTAGTAAGATAAAATGCAGAAAACTCTGGATTCCTCACATTAACAGAGCAAATCAGTTAATCTGCGGATTAACAACTTAATGTGTCTATTAATGGTTTTCGAGATTTTGTAACAACATACAAAAATTTTCTAGTTATCAAAGCAGCAATATAAATTTGCGATGAAAAATATCAAAAAATTGAAAAGTGATACATTTTCATTAAAATAAATTACAAGATGCTTAAATAATTTATTAATTTTCAACTACATATAAATAACTCTTCTTTGAAAATTGATGATAAAAGAAATTAATAAAAAAACCGGAACTGCTACTCATTTATTATTACCCGGTAGACACCTGTGAACCAAGTCACGCAGGTGAGAATTACTACCCACGTCACTCCACCACAAACCCATTTATAGGCTCAGAAGAAAACACAAAGTAACAAAAAAACATGCATGCCCGAACCGGGATTCGAACATGGGACAAATAGCCCAGGAGTCAGGAATACTAACTACTCAGCCATCAGCCGGCAAAAAAACGAAAATTGTAAACGGAGTGAAAAATTCCTATCATAGTACTTAGTACTGAAATTGAAAATATTATTTCCATTGTTATTTTTATTTAATGACATGTGATTAAACAATTTTATCTACATTTTGTTAGAATTCTTAGGAAATGATAATCGTGTGAGAGGCATAACAGCATTCTATTTCGATTCAACAAAAGTATTATGAAACAGCTGGCTATGTCCGGATCAACATCCGAAAAGAGGCTCTAAAAATAGCTCAAAATGACGCACTCACCTGAGAATAAAAAAGTATGAAAATCAGATATCAGATAGAAATTGACGCTACAATTTTTCTCTACAATGTCACATATTTTTTAATAAATTGACTTTAGAATAGCAGGGCATCAACTTTAAAAAAAAAACTTTAGGAGCCCCCTGCCTGCTATGTATTTTAAATCAATATTTTTGCTTTGTAAGAAAAAACCAAAAAAGAAGTCAGTTTATGTTTTTTTCCACACATAAGTTAAGATAAAGAGTGAACTAGATGTTTTCAGTAGTATCAAAGTTGAATGAATATATATATATATATATATATATATATATATATATATATATATATATATATATATATATATATATATATATATATATATATATAATGAATGTGCATTGAAATTATATATATATATATATATATATATATATATATATATATAATTTCAATGCACATTCATAATCTCTTCTGGTAAACAAACGTAGGTCCCAGTCTAATTAGCCCTCGTGCGCAAAAAATGACCGTTGAGCTACAAACCAAACCAAACCTGGTAAACGAACATTAAGAATCATTGATAAATAGCAGGCTAACTAAATTATATAAATGTCTGTAATTCAAGTTTCTAACTATAACAGCTAAAAACATAATTATGGGAAAGAAAATTAAAATTAATTGACGACTAGAAAACTGAAAATTATCAGAATTAATTTAATAATAGATTATAATTTCAGAAATTTTTAAGGAAATACCACTGAACTTTTAAAAATTTGAATTTCAAACATTAAATACAAAGAAAGAATATTTTATTCAGAGTTGCGGTTGTGTGTAACAATAATTTTCCTTCAAACCGTTTGTCCTATTGCTATGAATCATTTGATCTACATCTCATTTACGACTATTTAATGCCAAGTATTTGATCTCGTAAAACATTTTGCTTCTAAAGGAACATGAAATGACAATAGGGAAACTAGTATAAGCTTACAGTTGGGCAAATATATTAGAATTTATCAGATTCAATTTAGAAAAAGATGAAAATATCAGAAAATTTTTGAAGTAATATCTCTGAAGTTTTTGAAATTTATTACTATACAATTGAATAAAATTTTGCAAACTACTAGACAAGAGCAACATTTCATTGTATTGAAAAGTGATAAATATATTAAGCCGCATCTAAACGAAACAAATAACCACTTTGTAGTAATCAAATTCAAAAATGTATGAAAAACAATTTAGAAAGAATTTCAAAAAATATGATTATTAAAAGAATTACTTCTTTATTTAAAGAAGGGAAATTAATATTTTATTTGTCAAAATATGTACCGTTATTTAGTTTGATTCCTTTAAATTATGCTAAATATCTTAAGCCAACATGATTTACTTTCACCAAATATATCTGCAATTTGCTTAATGTATTTATATATCTGTAAGTGAAAATTTATAATTTGATTGGTAATAATGTGATAGTAATTATATTTTTATAAGCATCCTTCCACAAAGATTTAACATGATGCAAGTTTCTTAAATTAATTTAGTCATAATAAGAATCACTGAACAGGATCATACTGTTTAATGATTTATGACAATAGGAAAGAAAAATAGACATTTCCATTACAAGATCTTAATCTCGATCGTGCAAATAATAAGGACTTCGATAAAAACCTGCAGAACATGATTAATATAACGTGTTAGCAAAAGTGGAATTATTTTGAAATTTATAAAAACAATTTGTTAATTTATATATAAAAAATAATCAGAAGTAAACAAAATTACAATTTCATAGTAAATAACAACGAAATATTTCTTTTTGTAAATTTCAAAAATGAAAATGAATAACTTTCTAAATAACTACGAGTCTGTTTCATATCTGTATTTGAAGTAGGTATTTCTATAAAAAAGGAATTTTAGAGAATAATATTATTTCTAATAATATTTTATGAAAATCATTAAAGCATAATGTAAGGATTTATGATTTTATATTTAAAAATACAATTCAAAAAGTTGTATTTTCACATTTTCCCAATAATTTTTTTCAATTATTTTGTAATTTAATTACTTATATCCATACAAGTTTTATGAGATGCATATTTTAATTGCTTATTTAGTCTCCATCAAGAATATAATTTTATAGATTTCAATACATAAATTCTTCTAAGTTTTTATAATACAATGATATTCATTCTTGGCGAAATCATCCTGTTGATATTAATACATATTAATGGATAGTAAATACAAATGACAGTCAATCAATGCAAGCAAATTTTACTGTAACTTTAATTATTCATTCTGCTTTAAGGCAATACATAGAAAGAAATTTAAAATAAAGAAATTAAAAACGTTGTAGTGTGGTAGCTCATCATAAGCTCATTATTGAAAGATTAATTTTTTCTAGAAACACATTAAGGTAAACGAAGTTTTCTGTATCTTGAGAAAGTATTTTTAAATTTTAAATAAACTAGAGAGTTTTGTAGACCTTTCAGAAATCTTTATATCAGCATTGAATAAGTGTTGTCTTCGATATCTGGAACACTTTCAGTAAACCCAATAGAAAATAAAAATCCGATATGGGAAAATTTCACAGATATGTATAACATTCCAAATGCTTTCATTAATTTTGTTCACATAATTTAATTTTAATTAAAATCTTAAAATAAGCACTTAAATTCAACAAGTATTTTTAGGTATAAGCGCTTGACTGCACATATTTATATACTTATATAATGTTTATGATAATTTTATTTAAAGTTAACGTTTTCAGAATGTGTGTGTGTGTGTGTGTGTGTGTGTGTGTGTGTGTGTGTGTGTGTGTGTGTGTGTGTGTGTGTGTGTGTGTGGAGTGTGTGTGTGTGTGTGTGTGTGTGTGTGTGTGTGTGTGTGTGTGTGTGTGTGTGTGTGTGTGTGTGTGTGTGTGTGTGTGTGTGTGTGTGTGTGTGTGTGTGTATTAGACTAGTAGTTATATATATTTATAATCTCAGTGTATAAACATTGATTAAACTATTAGCATAATTTTGCAAATTATTATGATAACTATTGCAGAAAATTTTATGAAGTTAATTGTTTCCAATAAAAACTCTTGCGATCTAACGTAAAAAATTTCCTATTTGTATTTTTCTCCTACGTGTTCGCAAAAAAATCTATTTAAAATCATTTTATTCAATAAGTTGAATATACTTTTATACTAACTGTCAGCTTTTACTTTAATTTTGCATGTAAAATTAAAATTAACAATAAGCCCTAAATATAACTCATATATATATATATATATATATATATATATATATATATATATGTATGCATGTATATATGTGCACACATGCACACATACATATATCTACATGCATGTATATATATATGTATACATATATATACATATACATATACATACATACATACATACATACATACATACATACACACATATATATATATATATATATATATATATATATATATATATATATATATATATATATATAAAGTATGGTGATTATGATTGTGGAACAAACTTAGTTATTGCTTAAGCTAAAAAAAAATTTACATTAATTTTTTTTCTTGAAAACAAAACTATTTCACAGGAAAACCACTCACAGCTCATTAAAACTTAATCTGGCATTATTTCAAAATAATATACAAAGAACAATAAGTGAATCTTATCTATCTGGAGTACGATTCCTCCGAGAAATCAAGATTTGTACTACTACAAACACACTTTGATTAGAAAAGACAAGCTTAATTACTTCCTCTTTTATTTGCTCAGTAAAAACAATGCCAATAAATTCATTCAAATAAATAATCAAAGATATAAATGCAATGACTGTTTTCGGCAGTCATGATTCATTTTATCAACTTGGTCTAAATATACGTAAGTAGCAAAGAAAATCATCGTAAAAAATAATGCATATGAAACAAAATTTAAGATATATTTGAATAGAAGATTCCTTCATATGTATTCATTTTAGAAAAAGTAACATGCTTATAAAAATTAATCAAAGTTATTTAACTTCATATTCAATTTATTATTTCTATAACAGACCTTAATGAAAGGGAAATATTTGCTACACCAGTTTCAAAATATATGAAGACAGCATTGTGGCAACCAAATCATTATTAATCACAGAAAAATCAATGTGAGAAAAGTTTCATATAATATATATATATATATATATATATATATATATATATATATATATATATATATATATATATATATATATATATATATATATATATATATATATATATATATATATATATATATATATATATATATATATATATATATATATATATATATATATATATATATATATATATATATATATATGTATGTATGTAAATATGTATGTATATATATATATATATATATATATATATATATATATATATATATATATATAAATATATATATATATATATATATATATATATATATATTATACATATAATATATATATATATATCCATGTAATTATATAAAATCTGCTACTGTGATCATTACCTTGTAATTATATCTACGCATGCTTTCAAAATTGGATAATATCAATAAATAATAAAAGCATAAATGTGACAAGGTTTTATTTAATATGGGAATTTTAAATATAATATTAGTTTCAAGATTTAAGTATGGAAATGTTTTGGTTAAGAATTTCACTCTCAAAATATTGAGCTGAAGAAGTACTGAGATTATGATAAAAATGAAATTCTTAAGTAATATATTTTAAAAAATTAAATCTTGAATTTATTAATTTTCTGATAACTATCAATATATCATACTCATGTGCTATGTATTATTCCTAATAAAAGGCACTCTATAAGTTTTTATGGAATAGCATAATTTGGCTTCATACATTTCCAAAATTTTCAGTTTTCATGGAATCCAAATTATTTGGTTGCATTATAATTATTTTTATATTAACACTTCCAACATAAGAAACTTTGCTTACAAATTCTGCTGTAATATTACTAACGTGCAGAGATGGTCATTTTATTTAAATGGCCAACTAGTTGTTCCAAAATAGCATTCTTCTCTATTACTTTGCACAACATATAGTTAGATTTCTTTGCGATCATTATTTTACAAATTCAGAAAAAATTGAATAACACATTCCTTAAATTAATTTCACTCATCTTTCTTTGCCAGTTCACCAGTCTCGTTCAGAAACAAATAAATATTTTCGTAACAAATGATTCGAACTTAAAAAATCGAATATACATTCAAAAAATCTAAAAACAAAAATTTTAAAATTTAATATACATCCATTTTCCCAATACAGCTTCCTTTTGTATGCTATAGGTTTTCTGTTGGAGCTAATGAAAATTTTACAACATTGTTACTATATACATGATTAATTGATTTTTTATAAATTTTTTCTTTCTATTGTATTTATATTCATATGTTATTTTGAATTCTGAATTTTCTTATTCATAATTTTCAATCACATTTCAAATGTGTCAAAACTTATAGATTGTGATTTAAAAATTATAGACATTTTTTAAGATTTTATTACATTTCTTATTTTATAATTATTTATTTTCATGAGTTACAACTGAAAGAAATTGTTTCTAAAATACTAGATGGAAATTTTCTTATTAGAAATTTATTTTATGTTAAATCCTTATACAGAAAATTTTATAAAATTTTTGTTACTTAAATTTTGGCTTCATAATGTAATTTTTTCTGAAAAAAAAATAGCAACCGAAATTTTTTAAAAGAAAAAGTTTATTCATGTATAATATGCAAGCATGTGTGTGTGTGTAAACATTGCTTATATCATACATATAATACTAATTCTGTTTATGTTATTTAAGGGGAAATTATTTTGCTATATCAGTCTTTATTCTTTCAATTAAACCTTTTCTATTATTGCATTATTTTATCAAATAACTTTCTAAAGCGTTCCTCGTTTTTACCTAATTGAATAATAAGGATAATTTTGGTTGAAGCTAAAAGAGGTATTAATCACTTAAGCGATGTACACACTACATTCTCGCAATGCGTGTTTCAAGTGCTTTAATTCTCAATAATCATTCCTATGAAGAGACTCTACGGATGAATGCAAAAAAATCATTTTAATAACTCTTTGCGCAACAACAAATACAATTAACTGACTATATTTGGCAGATGGACTTTTCCTAATACTAGTAAGCTTCGTTTCATAAGTGAATATGCATATGATTATAACTCAAACAAATCATTTTATTACACTGATATAATACAATGAGGTAAATAAAATCATAGTGTACAAAAAGACGTGTAGCTGAATTAATTTAATCTCTAATTTTGATTAAGTAAATCAAATAAGAAAATCCATTAATTTAATATCAAACCAAAATATTTCTTTTTAATAGTTTCTACAGATTAGAATCAAATTGAATTAAAAGCCAATTTGGATTTTAATAATTTAACTTCAATTTAAACATCCGAAATTTATATATTTTGCTTATTTATATATTATTTAATAAGGGATGCTATCTCATTACTATAAGAATCTTATATTAAGACAATCTTTTCTTTGTTTTCATTTATAAAATACTTCTACATACAATCCTTTATACAAATGTTGATAATATTTAAAAAGTTTTTAACGGAATTTAAACAGGGCTATTATTTGTAGTAATTTTTAGAGTAAAATTAAAACCAATATTGTATATAAATGTACCACAACCACAATCAGGCTAAACTTGACAATAATTCAGGAATTATAGAACATGAAAGTAAAAAATAATTTTGGAAATATTAATGGAAGTTATTTTAGTATTGTTGATAATAGACAAATAAATTGACTTTAGAATATAATTAATGTATCGATTGTGAATAAAACAGAATATATAATCCATTATTTAAGAAATATATTTATTCTTAAGCATTGTTTTTCTTATTCAATCTTGTATTTTACTAAGAAAAATATTGGTTCAAGCTCTAAGAAATATGTTTTTAAGGCCCTAAGATTTTAAGTTTAATATTTTCAATGGTTACAGTGTTCAAACTTTATAATTCATGTTATAACAGCGATATATTGCTTATGCTCACTGAAAGTTAATTTCCCGTCTTAATAAAAAATCAATTTTCAATGCGTGAAACTAAAAAATTGCTCAGCTCCATACTGAAATCTTTCTCAATAAAAATCTTCCCCAAGAAAGACTTTTACTGAGGAATGTAAAAAATATTCATTTAATTTGCTCTTCTCGTAAAATTAACCTTTATATAGAATATTTTTAAAAATCTATATAATAAAGTGATAATATTGGTAATAAGGCAACCTGAGAAGAACCTGTCAAAACTTTTCATCTCGTGAATCTAATTTTTTGAAATAAATAATATGCAATTAGATATTAATACTTTAAAAAATAAAAATTACTTTTGTAGTAAACAAAACATGGACAAAATTATAAATATTTGTATTTAATAACTTCATCTAGGGGACTGCTCATTTAATATTGAAATGCGTTTACAAAACACTTTGTAAATAAGTTGCCATATTCAAACTCATTCGTAATTGTCGTATAAATGACGAATATACTAAGGAAAATAATTACATCTTCAGTAGAAATTCAAAATGTTTTGCATTCCAGGATCAATGAGTTTTGAGTCATGAATATATTTTTCTTCTATATCATAACATTACTTACTGTCTTGAAAAATGGGAGAATGAAAAAGAATACGCAATGTTCCAAAATGTGTATGTAAATTCAAACATTAACAAATTACTTAACTTAACGAACTAGAAGTAAACTTTTCCTGCCAACTAATCACATAATAATATTGCTGTTATCAACTTACCCAATATCAACATCGAAAACAAGTTTAAATTATGCATTCTATAAGCATTGCATATCTATTTCTAAACTGCATGCAGAAAAATCATTCATTTATATTAAAATTATATTAACTCCTTTCAACAGTTTCTGATTCAAACAACTTCAGTAAATAGTAATAGAAATGCGTTGTCTAACATGTAACTCATGTAACTTTGACCAAGTTATTTTGTTATCAAGAATATCTGTGATAAATTTTTAATGTATCTTCATTTTTCGTCTGTATTAAGTATGATCTATTTAACTGATCACAAAACCTTACTTTCACATAACAGCTTGAAATTCATTTCATCTATGTAGTTGGAATACAAACAGTAAAATAACATCACTATAAGTATTTATATATATACCATGCGAGAAAATAACCAACTTTCGTGTTTCTTTTTATAACAGTGATATATTTTGTAATGTAATTATTTGATTTCTGTGTGGGTGGATTACTTATTATCTCATATGTGTTTTTGTAATATAACTTCTAGGATTTTCTCAGCAATTTACTTTAGAACTCATTTTTATTAGAGTGAAATTTTATTTCAATCATTTTTTTTAAATCTTCTGAATAAAACTTCTATAAGAAATTCCTTGGGATATAATAACATGATATTAACACATTATTGTGATAGAGTAAAATAATAAATATGAGTTAAAAAAAACTAATTAGCAAGTAAAATAAATAAAGTAAAATGAATAGTGTTACAATGTACTATTTTGATAAATTTCTTTCGTATTTGAATTTCTGCCCAGGAATTTATAAATACGATTGTAATGCATACCAATTTTACATTTTATTTTATCAGGTAAAGTTAAAATATAACTAATTTAATAATAACATACATTTACATTTTTATGCATAAATTTAAATGTAAAACTTTCTTATTTATTTTCATAAATATAGAAAGTTAAATTAATTATCAAATGATGTCCTAGTAAAATTTTAAAATGCATCACATTTTTTTTCCTTTTTCTCGACATGAATTTATCAATGTTTAATATGAGAAGCAAGCAAATTTCCTCTTATTAATGTTATATATCTAAGATCAAACGTTTAATAATTTAAGAACAATTTATAATTTAAAAAAATATTTAGAGAATACAAATATTTTTTTAATATTTGTGTATGTTTTTCCTATAAATTTTTTCCTATAGCTAATTTTGAACTGAACTTAGTTTTAAATAATAAAAAACATACATTCTTCATAAATTCCAGTTTTTAACACAATTTATATCTTGTACATATTTACAATAACATTTTCTTATCATTTTATAAATAAACAAGCTTATTTAAATAATTATAACAGCCAATGTCTAAAAACTTTAAAAGAATAAATTCAAAATTTAATTTATTATAAAACTAATTCATTCATTTGAAACGCTAATTTCTTAAACCTTTAGTAACTATTTGAGTCATTTCCTTTCATATAAGTCAAATCCTTTTCAATTCAAATCCAACTTCCAAGGTAATTTCATGAAAGTGCTTGAATTTGTTCTCTCTCATTCACCATCTCCATTGCCATTCCATAGTGAGCTTACAATGCAGCATTTTCAAACTGTGTTGTGTGTGATTTCTCAGAGAATCTAATATCTTGTGATACTTTTGAAAGAGCAACTTACAATTGAATGGAATTATTTACATATTCACGTTTCACGGTTCAAGCACATTCTTAAATGCACACTTTGATCAATATTGTAAGGGACAATGCTTCTTCATGCTGTTATTTAATAAATATTGTATTTATCAAGTTATTAGTTAATCATATTTATCAATTGTTACAAATTAAACCATTAATGTCTTTATCAAAGCAGTTCTAAATTACATCAATACATAAAACGGGACTTTGTTCAAATTGATTAATTAAAGTTCATTGAATTCCATTGCGAATACAGTTAAACATATTATCTGTCCTTTTGAAATATATAAATTGCAATATTCATTTCGTTCGTCTACCTTTATGCATTAAATGTGTTGGAGATGGAAATATTAAATGTATTTAGAAAATTTCTATTAATTATACCTAAGCTAAGTTTTGTGAACTCATTTTTTAATGCAGTGTCCTGGTAAAATCATTAGGTTCATCGTGTAATCATATAAAGTTTCATCGTGTGTGGACATTTTTTCATAAGGAAGTGTATTTAAAATCCTCTGAAGTTTATTTTGAAACTTAGTTATCAGTGCAAGACTCCTTATCTTAAAATTTACTGGCATATGTTTTTTTAAACTGAGACAAAAATTTAGTTTTAAATTCTAACACAGTGTATGTGAGCCACATCTCACAAGGTACTTTTCAATAAATAAGATGTTTAAATCATTTTTAAGATATGTTTCAGTTGAGCTTTGTATATAGTTATATTTATTTTCTTAAATAAATAAAAATCTCGTCAAATGACATTTTTCCAAAAAGATTTTTGTTTTTTGATAAAGGGATAGATTATAAATTTTAATCATTAATGAGCCGTATTAATTAATTGTTGTTAATTTGGTGATCTCAACGAACAAAATTAAAGCCTCAAATCATCTATATTGTTAATTTTTACTGTAAAAAATTTAAATAACTTTTGCATACTTACAGCTTAAAAAATTGCTTAAATTTTTATTCGTAAATGTTAAAATATGATTTTAAAAACAAGTTAGTAATTAGATATACTTTTGTATGATAGTTCAAACGCAGTATTCGTTGAAATGAAAATTGTACAGACTTTATTTGATTTTATTTGTAAAATAAGTAGTGATAAAAGGATGCATTACTGATAAATATTTATATTTCAAATGTATATTCACATTTACATTCACATTACATGTTGGTCCCTTTTAGTAAAGGGTAAATTCTTAGTTAAAATGGCATATTTTTGTAATAAGAATCACTATTATTAAAAAAAAACTAGCATTTTGTTTCACCAATATTTTTTATCGTCAAGATATAGATTGTGAAAATCTTAAAGATAATTAATATCAGTAAGTTCTCAGAAATTTCCAGATACATTTTAGATATATTAAATAAAAAATATATCACTACTGTTGTTTCCATTACACGGATACTAGAATTTTAATTTTTAAGCACTATAGGGGGCAGATGTGATTGCACTTTTTTATATTGTGGGGCACCCAGTGGATGTGCTATCATGGGCCAGAAAAAATGGGTCTTGGTAATTTGGAAACAGAGACCAAACAGAAGAGCCCAGATTTAGTCTGCTACCATCAGAGATACCATTTCAAATGGAGAATGTTGAGACCATGGAATATTTTACGTGCCCAGCCACCGTTAGTTAACACGGCGGATCTTCATTTGGGTGGAGAATCCAACTCACAATCTTCCTATAGTGAGAACGACACTCTAGCCAATCAGTCCACATCAGGCATTAAATAACAATAAATGAGAATATTTTTTATATATTATATGCCAGAGATATCTGGAAAAAATATAGATTTTGCGGATACTCCTTTTCAATGGAAGTATATTTCTTAATTCTATGAACATGACATGTCAATATGATGTCGCAAAACATAGAGGACATTATGTTGGTTTTTTGGCTGGATTAAGACCATTGACATTCAGCTTCATTCTCCAAGGTTAAGTGATAAACACGAGTCCATGTCTGTATATTCACTCTTTAGATGGACATGGTATCCTTGCAAACAAAAAAGCAAAGTTATAGAATTGAAACTTCTGCTTGGTCACTCATCTTTATTGGACATGATGATATCCACAAAGTGCATGTAAAATTTCATTTTCCATTACACAAGCATTCAATATTTCAAGTTATTTTCAGTTGCAAACCAGCTATATAATCTCCTTTTTCATACATTCTATAGGTGTAATTTATCCTTGCTTATATTATTTAAATTTTAATCATTTGCATATTCCTGTTTTGCGTAATACTTTATTAATTTCAAAACGAATATTAGAG
The DNA here is from genome assembly GCA_037975125.1 of Latrodectus hesperus. Lineage (NCBI taxonomy): Eukaryota > Metazoa > Arthropoda > Arachnida > Araneae > Theridiidae > Latrodectus > Latrodectus hesperus. The sequence goes on along the minus strand of CM075850.1, from coordinate 72,680,359 downwards.
TATGAATTTTACGATTTTTTTGACAATCCTTCGTATATTTTGCTTTTAAACGTTTTTTTAACAATGTAGCAAACAACATTTCAAATTCTTTTAAGCATTCAAAACTCGAAATTAAAATAATATTAAGTTCATTTTATAATAAACTAAAATATAAAAATATTATATACAAAAACATCGAATAATTTGTGCTTAAAATTTTACATGGCTTTTTATAGTGAATTTAAAAAAAATTATCATTTTAGGAAAAAATGGGTAAAATATCAGCAAAAAAAATAAGAGTATTTTTAATATAAAGACTAATAAATAATCTTTTATTTTAGAAAACATGTTGTTTCTAAACAATATTTTCTGGTAATAATTCTTGATATAGTATCTTCTGCTTTTTAAGTCACGAATGGGAAAATATAAGTATAATAAAAAAGTATTTTCTACGGCAAAATAGAAACATATAAAAATTATAAAAATGAAGAAAATTTTATTTTCTTGAAACTATATTATTCGTTTTGTGGAGAAAATGCTGTCTTAGGAAAAAATCATATACAGTGAAGCAAGACTTATAATTTAGCAAAGGATATAAAATCTCATAATTTTTACCAATTCCATATTTATATAGAGTATTTATCTGATCTGAGTTTTAGCAATATCGTAGTAATTACTAAGCGACAGTTTTATTGTGACAAATAACTAGAATGGAATGCCAAGTAAAGGAATTTTTACTAATAAATACTGCATGGTATAAGAAAAGACAGCAAAATCATTGTTAAAGTATAAAAATGGCCTCAAACATTATATTTTTAAGTGAATAATGTTAATTTTTACTTCTATAATGAATATTAAGATAAATTATACATGGAATTTTTCCCCGAAAGATAAATTTTAAATTATTTCAATCATTCATTCAGTTTCATTGCAATGTAAAATTATTTACAATTTTCCACATCAATCGTAAATTTTAAGTGAAAAATACTATCAAAGAGAAATCACTTGATTTATTATTTTCATGAATATTTTATTTTCTGGATGAAACACCAATTTTTTCTTGAAGTTGCTAAATTTTAGGGAAAGAAATCCCTTGCAAAACAAAGAATTATTCAGATGTATTTAGAGTGCTGTCACGTAATCTTCTACGATAATGAACCAAAAACTCACTTGGAAGACTAAGTGAAGAATACAAGATTACGGGGAAAAAATGAGCAGAAAAAGGGATAAACTTGCGAGAGGGAAAACAAAAAGTCAACAACCAGGAATTAATTCCCCAGTCGCAGTTTAGGTATTTCTTTCTTTGAAAGTTAAATGAAGCGCTTAGTGTAGCTCTATTGAGTTACGATTCTATACGTATATATATATGTACGTATATATATATATATATATATATATATATATATATATATATATATATATATATATATATATATATATATATATATATATATATATATATATATATATATATATATATATATATATATATATATATGTATATGTCCATATATATAATTGATTGCTGTGTACCTTTTTATTAATATTTAAATTTTAATAATACTGAACACCCACAAAAACAGCTCAATGTATATAATTCAGCTCTGAATAAATGCAATAAAATAAATGGAATTTAAAGTTTATCACAAATGAATCAAAATATGTTTATTGTAATTTTTATGCAATTTTTATAAAATTTTCTTATCAATTTTGTGAAATTTAATTCACTTGTAGAATAAGTAACGTCAAATTTCTATATATTACCCGGAACATTATAAGTTAAGAATGACGATGTACACATATGCTGCAGACATTGAAGCATGGATCAATTTAAAAATAACTGTTCACACAATATGACAGTAGATCTAATAATTTCTTTTGTGTACAAAAATTGCTCTGTATATGAAAACTTTTCGGAGTCTTATAATTCATAATTTACATTATTTTAAAACAGCCTTAGATGATCATAAGAATTACGCACATTAGGTTAATGTGACATATTTAAAATAATCGATAATGATCTAAAGATTATCAAAGAATTTTTGGTTTTAGTAATCAAAACATTAGAAATAAAATTAAACAAAATATATTTGACAATTTTAATAATATTGTAAAATTTTGTAGTGACTTTAAGGGCACATTTTTAGCATCAAAGCATATTTTATTGATTTATTAACATCTTCATAAAGAATGCAATAATGTAAACTTCTTGTACTTCGATTAAAAAATTATCACACATAAAATACAATTATATGGTGTACATATTAAAATTTTTCTTTTCTAAAAAAGTTATCTTAACTGTTTGAGACCTATCTGTAATAATTTACTAAAATACTTAAACGCAATATTTTTAAAATAAATAAACCATAAAGAATAAAATATAACTTATCAGACTTTTTTAAGCAATAGTTTGGAAATTATTCATATTTTCAATGGATTTCTTAGTGATTCATATTCACGTAACACAAGGGATAAAATGAAAAAAACTTTTATACACCCACCTTGAAAGACACATACGTGAATACATGCAGAAAATAAAAATATAAAATTCCTCCCCCGTTGTTCAAAGTAGTTGAAATCGTATCCAGAACTTTCCCCTCGTACACGAGTGCACTGCACTTTTACCACTAGTGCATGATGGATTTAAAAACTGAATATATTCATAAGCCTAAAAGAGTGAGAATTTGCATTTGAGCAAGAGCTCAAGCAAATTCTCAAGCTACGTTGATATAGCAGCACAAGTGATTTAAATGAATTTCATTCTCTCTCATGATATAAAAAAAATACAATTTTAAAAACATAATGATATAAAATGCAAATTACATATGATTTCGAATATTTTTTCCTTTCCATAATTCATAATGTTTCAAACTCTGTTACTCATGAAAAGATTTTTCTTATGAGCAAAGAGTGTACTTGCTAGCCTTTTAAAAGGTATCATTATTAGTATTGATTACAACCAATAATCATCAGGTTGATAAATTTAAAACTGTGAATGATAGAAAAAAGAAATTTCTACTATTTACATTATTACTTGACAATAATTTAAATTTACGCGATAGTTTCTCGAATACTTCTTATAAATATTTATTTAGATACTTAATACAGATTAGTGTAGTTTTTTCAGGCACCTATACTTAAAGCGTGCATCATATTTCCACTGCAAATTAAATTTTTAACATTTGAAATAAATATGAAAATATATTTATAGGTATTAAATTATTCAGCAAATGATTCGGGATCATTAATATTACTAAGATACATAATTTGAAAGATAATTTGCATTAACTTGATAACACGATTTCAGATATTAAAGTAATACGAGTTTCAAAAAAGAGTATTCAGTAATTGTTTTTAGCTATTAAAAACAGGAATATTTATATTTCAATTTATCAACAAGAGAAAATAATTTAAAGAATTGTATATCAATATTATTTTTAATTTAAATAAAAAAATTCTTACTTATAATTTAAAAATTAAGTTAATTATTTCAATAAGCATTATAATAAATAACTAATATTTATTTTAACATATTTAATTAACTAACAAGAGCTAAATGTAGAGGAAGTCAGTTAATCAAACAAAAATCAGTTGGTAAAAACATGAAAACGTATTTTTCTGACATAAAATATTTGATTAACTAATTTTAATTATAAGAGCTGTCTTGAAGATTTTACTTAAACAAGTTAAAGTTAAAAATTTAAATAAATGTAATTACAATATCGTTTTTGAAATTTAATTATATTGTCTTATAAATTTTTTAATTTAAACTTGATACCGTATTATAATATAAGTTAATAATAAATATTTTACGTGTGCTGAAATAATTTTGTACTGTATATTCTGCGCCAAAAAAAATTTTTTTTTAAATTTCTTTAGAAATTTTTTTACGGAACACTTTTAAAATACTTTAAATAAAAATGAGACTTTCGAAACTTTAATGTAATCTTTGTTAAAAAATATACTTTTAAAGTTTTCAATTATTGATCACTGGATGATAAAGCCATGAAAGTAAGATAACAACTGGTTATTTTAAAATAATATACCATCATTTGATAAAAATTTAAAAATTAGCATCAATAAATATCTGAGCTTATTTTTGTAACTATTCTAATGTTTTCTTTACTCAGTATTCATCGTATAGTTTACTAAAATATTTTCAAATTAAGAAATTAGATGTTACAGTTATGATTTTGCTTAAATACATTTTATACAACTCAAACTAACAAGATTCATGCGTTATGAAAATATTTATTAACACATAAAATTCTGCTTTTATCTTAAAAATGCCAATTCAAAGATTAGACATTTAAAATATGTTATTCATTTTCATTTAAAACAACGAAAATGAAGTAATTATTTTATTATACGAGGGTTACTCTGAAATTTTTGAGATACGCACAGAAGAGAATTTACAAAATAAAAATAACGGTTTAATTTTTAAGTACAAAGTATTTTAACACAGAAGACGATTTTTTATTGACTTACTTCAACTTGCTTAGCGTGGAGTAAATTTTGAACAGAAGAGAAAATGGAGTTGACGCGAGAACATTTTCGCGCTATGATTTTCTACGATTTCAAAGCAGGATTAAATCAAGAAGAATGCGTTCAACGGTTGCAATTAGCATTTGAGTGATGAATCTCCAGCTCGTGCTACTGTATTCAGATGGCTTAGAGAATTTAGAAGAGGTCGCGATTTTCTTCAGGATGAAGAACACACAAGAAGGCCGCCGTCGGCAGTAATCCCAGATAATGTGTCTGCCATACGAAAAATGTTAATGGATGATAATCGCTGTACCTATCAAATGATACAGAAGCAACTTAACATTGGATCCGCAGCCATACACAAAATCATTCAGGAAGAATTACATATGAAAAAGTAGTTTGCCGTTGGGTTCCCCATAATCTAACTGAGCATCAAAAAGAGGAGCGTGTCAGAATCAGTAAAGAAACTCTTAATATGCTGAATGATGGTGGCCACAGCATCATTTCTAAAATTGTAACAGGTGATGAAACGTACATACCGTTTTTTGACATTCCAACACGTCAAGAAAGCAAAGTATGGGTCTTTGAAGATGATCCCACGCCGACAATGGTGAAAAAACAACGCGCACTGAAAAAAGTGATGTATGCCGTTTTCTTCAGAAGAACGGGACTGGTCAAAGCTATCAAGTTGTAAGGACAGAAGACAGTAACAGCAAACTGGTATACCACTAAATGTCTTCCAGAAATTCTACAAGAACTGAATGTTAGGGGACTAATGCTTCACCATGACAATGTATCTTCACACACATTCACAACATTAACAGTTGAGTTTCTTAAACAAAAACAAATTAAAGTGATCGAACATCCGCCGTATTCACCTGATCTATTTATGTGCGACTTTTGGTTATTCTTTAATCTGAAAAAGAACTTATGTGGACGTCGTTTTCATTCAGAAGAAGAGATTGATATGGCTATAAATGCATTTTTTTCATCTATTCGAAGAAATGAATGGCTTGAGGCCTTTAATCTGTGGAAAATTCGTCTACAAAAGTGCATTGATGCTAAAGGAGACTACTTTGAACACACCTAAAATTTTGTAAGTATAACTTTAAAATCCTAGTTGTATCTCAAAAATTTCAGAGTGACCCTCGTATGTGACTGAACCTGAAAAATTTAATAATTATTATGCTAAGCACTTTAACCTATTAACTATATTATTCAAAAAACCACATGTACATAGAACATTAATACATCTAGGAAATAATAATGAATCCCTCATCTTGGGAAGTCGATTATTCTTTCTAAGTCTAATTTGATAAGGAAAAGGTAAGCTTATAAATCTTAGGTCTATAATTTTTATTTATTTGCGCTTCAAAATATAAATTAAAAAATGTAAATTAAAATTTGTTTTCTACCATAGTGTTACATGTGCAAACACTGGAGAGACTGACAAGAAATTGAAAACTAAAAACTAGGACACAAAAATTATAAATGTAGCAATAAAAGTTGTAAAAATATTTAATTCCCAGATTAATTTTAGAATAAAAATTTTATTTCAAAAAAATTAAAACAATATTGTGTACTATCATCAATATTATTACAACACAGTTTATTACTTATAGCAGAAAGACTGGTAAATTTACAAAAAAATCACATTTGCATAATTTTCATAAATTTTAAATAATTTTCCTCGAACATCCCCATTAATCATAAAACACAAAAATAGATCAGTATTATCAAAACAGTAATTCAAAAACTATCAGAAAATATAATAACTAAATTTTAAGTTGCTTGTAGAAACAATTACATTTAGGTATAGTGAGCTTTAATTTGAAAATAAGAAAGTTTATAATCTGTATTATTTCAAAATTCATTAAATTAATGATTAAACTATAACTTAATGATTAACTTAACTATAACTTAAAGATTAAACTGTAACTTAATTATTAATTTAATATTTTTAATTTTCTGACTTTATTTAGATTTTATCTTTGCATACTTAATTTATTTAAATCATTATTCCTAATAGAATGTTATTAAGAAAAAAACAATTCTTACATATGATTAAAATTTATTTTTTTAACAAATGATATCATAAATTGTATCAAATTGTTACACAAATGATGTATTATAAAAAAGATAATTATTTTTAAATTTGACGGCTAAGTTCAAATATTCCTTTATCGGTATTTTCCCAAGTACAAAAAAGTATTGCTTATTTAAAAATTGGTATCACATATACATAAAAAGAAGTAACAAGGCAAAATATATTTTGACTTGGCAGGTTTTAATAAATTCTGATTCCTTAAATCCTCCCTAGTAATGCCTCAACCGTATCAAGGATGTAATAGAAGCATAGATCAATTGCAAAAAATTGTGGAGTTTTTTTAATCTTTTTAAGAAAAATTAAATCCTGTGACATTTTAATGAAAAAGTCTTTTTTAAGCGAAGAAAATTTGTGGAGCAATCGGAGCACTAGTTGGTTTTTATGTCACAGATTTGTTTCCGATTTATCTTGGTGAAAAAACAATTGCTCAACACTTCAAAGCGACTGGTTGTAAAATCCTTGCCATTTATCTCAAATCAATGGTTTGATTCTGAAGTAAAAAACTTAGATATATGCAAGGCTCTACGCTATTATTTTTTGGGTGGGGAGTTCTTCGTAAAATTGAGTGTCACTTGGTATTTTGGAATCAATAATACTAATGATAAGAGAAATAAATCAAAAAAATTGGTCAATGATTTGAATTTCAAATTGAGGGATAATTAGGGTTTTTATATAAAATAGAGATTAAAAAAATGCATATGGATAAAACCCTTATTCTGTGTGTCCCACGAATTTTCATTTTCTTTGAACAGCGAAAGGCAGCAAGGAATGCTATGAAGCATATCATCATGTTGGCCAGAGGCAGTCTTAACACATAGGTTATATTTCATTTCAGAATTTTTATTAGAGTGTTTGTAATTAATTTAAAACATAATCAAAAAGCTGATTTGAATTCACTATAAAGTTAATAACCCCTCAACCCACATTTTCTAAAATCTTTGCGTTTCAAAGAAAAAGAATTTTTTTTGGCTCTCCGTTCTCTTTTAAAATTTTCGTCAATGGGTAACCAGTTACAGAAACAAAATATGCATAATATCGGATTCCTTTATTCTCAACATGCTCACAATGCATGTTTTTTTTTAAAAAAATAGTAATATTCATTTTTTTATTAAAAATCATTGCATTTCCCCAAGATCTCAAACAAGATTTTGATCTTGTTAATTCGTTATCAAGTGGAGTTACATGGGAAAGCTGATGAAAGTAGTCCTAATTCAAATATTTAATAAACTTATAACAAAAGGGAAACTTTTCAATCACTTTACAAATCATTTATTTATTTTTATGACTTAAACGCGTCTTCATTTCGTGCTGCTTAACAGTATTTTAATGAAAATAAGTAAGTAAATATCTATAAAAACAGTAATCATTTTTCTTTTCAAATTCCAGTTTTTGCACGCAAACTCATGATCAGGGATAAAGGTATATATACTCGCTAAGATAATATAATACAATATTCGAATGAAAAAAATCGATATTTTATTTGGGAAAAAGCATACAATATTCAGAGGAAAAGGTACCTTTTGAGTATTTAAGAAGAGAAGACCCTTTTAAACTGCTGCTGAAACCTCATAAATAAAGGACTGTAACAGATGATTAAAAATTCTATGGTTCTCTGCTATGACATAAATATATCTCATCGACGAAAGAAGAAGACAATTTAAAAATTTATGGAGATTAAATGAGAAAGAAACATCGGCCTTTAAAAATAAAAGGTTTTCTACTGAGTATTTCGTGTACCATATAATTATATCTCATCGACGAAAGAAGAAGACAATTTAAAAATTTATGGAGATTAAATGAGAAAGAAACATCGGCCTTTAAAAATAAAAGGTTTTCTACTGAGCATTTCGTGTACCATATAATGACAGCTCGAGTGCTATTTAATCGAAACATGGCCATGTGAGTTGAAAGCAGTAAGCGGATGAAAAGCGGAGCACTGACAAATCCGGATTCGATATGAAAAGTTGACGTGACTTCTCGTTGATAGACACATAGTCCGCCTGATTTTGCTAGATTATACAATTTTAATAATACTGAATACAGAATGTTGATTTACTGCTATAGGTATATCACTGTCTGTTTCATCTATTTGTCGACGTCTATTACTCTGTGGATTCAGCTATTTTTTTATATAGCATCCTTCATTATAGCGAAATCATTGAGGATATATCATGAAAACAGAAACTGGTTTGCATATTGATGACAAGTTGTTTTTCCTGATAAAACCCGTATGAATGTACAGTACTATGATGGCTTTTTTTTTTTTTTTTTTTTGCATCCTATGCTGATGAATACTCAATTCCCTGAGTCCCAGAGGATGAACACCAGAATCATGATCTAGAGTACAAATGCCTATCATAGTACAAATGCATGATCTCAACTACTGTTAATTAAAGATAATCTTCACAGCACCAGTGCATTAGTACCTTTCCTTTAAGGTACTTCTGGATCTATCTTTCAACAAGGTAATATCCAACATTGTAAGCCAGGTTCAAAACGAATACAAACAGCATTATCCTAGACCTGCTTATTTGTTAGATATGTCAGGTGTTTAAAATATGTGAGATATTGTTGCTCGCGTGACACTCATCCTGCAAATTGTACCGATGAAATTAAGTATGTACCGGAAGAAAATGGAATACACTCTTCTGGGAAGGTATTCAAAATATATTGGACACCATGCCACATCATATATTGCAACACTTATTGAAGTATGTAGTAGCTACAATGAATATTGATTTCTGACAGTTTATATTTTACTTTGAAAATTTAGCATTTATTTATACATTACAATTCGTTGATGTATTAAATTTAATTTCATTGCAATTCTTTCTCAGTGTTATAATCTTTACAAATACAAGTACATATTTTCTCTCTCGTTACCAGTTTCTTTTTATTTCTCAATTCTTAAAATGGTTATAAAATAAAATACTGCAATATAAGCAAAATAAAATAATTCTAACGGTAACTCTCAACAAGTTAAAATATTTCATTATACCCTAAACAACCAAACGTCCAATTCAGCAATTTTTATTAAATATTAAAATCCCCCCCTATAAGACTTTATATTAACTCCTTTTATAGGAACTTTTATAGAAAAACACGTTGTACGAGTATCCATTATTTCATAAAACGCACTCGTATGACCTCGTGTACCACGTTATGTACAAGTAATTCCCAATTAACTTTCCTCGTTAAGGGAGGCTTAAATCGAATATTAAGGAATAACTTTGTTATGAACGAAATGTGAGCATTTTATTAAAATCAAATTAAGAACGTGTGTTAAATTTAAAAAATCTTATACAAATATAACTAAAAGCAGTTAATTTCAAATAAATCAAACAGTTCCAAAAACAGTTTTATTCCATGTTTATTCGCAGTAGGAGCTCTCTAGAATAACGTTCCATTGACATCTCTTTTAAGCAGAATGTTCAAAGCTCAATAATTTTATTTTATTTTATTGTATAAGAACATAATTAACACAATGTGCAAACGCATGTGAAATTGGTTGTGAACTGTACAATTCACTATAAATTTCACAATTCAGAAATATAACGTGGGGAATCAACGCATTATATGGGGAGAAACACGTGTTATACGAGGGTTATAAAATCACGTAATACGAAAAAGCGTTATAAGGGTACCGTGTTATATTATTATATTGCAAATCTACTTTATATTACGTTTCCTAAGTAATTTTGAACAAATGTGTGACTGAGCTGATAGTGAACTAGTACTAACACAATGTTCTCCAGTATGGAATGTCCCATATTCAATCACAACCTGTGTTGTACAACGGGAGATGTGCTTATATCTGTTGGCTAGATATTTTACAAAGCAACAAGTATATTCGGGATATACATTCTTACTAAGTAAAATTTTAAGAATGCATACCTTAAATATACTTATTTAACATTGTATGATAATTTTAAAACATCATTATGTAAAGCCTCTGTTAATTCCTTTTTTGTGATTAAACATTATTTTATTATGTAAACAGAAAAACTAAAATAGAATAATAATTTTTTCTCAATTAATTTCTTCTTTTATAAACTATATTAACATCTTACATTATATCATTCATCAAGAATCTTTCACGGGGTTGAAAAATTTAATTCTTTGAAGATTTTATTTCAAAATGTGAAAGAAAATTTTGTTTAGATAAGAAATGAAAGAAATGTGAATAAAAAAATGGAGGATAAAGAGAATCTGAAAAAGCTTTTTAATTCACACATTAAGAAGAAAAAGAGTTTAATTTTCTTTTTCATTCTGTATTTGTATCGTACGATATTATAAAAGTCAAAATTATGTAAATTTTCTAGAATGATTCTAAACATTTGTTCTTGAAATAAACATTTATAATTCTACACGTTTTAATAAATTTATGAAATGATGCATTATTTTATTTAAGAACAAATAATCTCCTTATAGTTCAAGTTATCTAAATACTCTTGCATTTGATAAGCAAGCATAGATCTTTTGATTCAAGAGAACAAAGAAAATTACATCATTTTAAAAATCCTTCTGCACTTAATTTTTCCAATTGAAATTATTTTGTAATCAGTGTTCATTAGCAAATTAATCAACTAAGGATAAAAATTTTATTATTGAACCAAATGATTTCAGTGTTTTACTACCTATTTAAATGAAACGAATGATTATACAATGAAACAATTACAGTAACTTTCTCCAATAAGAATTATTTAAAGGGAGCTGCATTCATTAGTAGTTTTTAAAATGCACTTAGTGATACCAACGGAAAACTTATTAAAATATTTTTAATACTTAACATGAAATATGTAATTATATCATGTATACATTAATTAACACTAAAAATATTTCTTTGTATTTTGTGATGATTATAATTGTAGCATTTTAATCGTTAGCTAATTATCCCTTGATCATTAATATAAATTAAAAGCCTTCAAGCAGGATAATTAAGGAGAACTAACTATTAAAATGATTTGGAAAGGAAGCCATTTTTCAGATTTCCTTTGATCAGTTTTAAAAAATACCCATAATGTGTTCTGTTTTATTTTTATAACATAATACGTATAGAATGATATTTTGAGTTTATATGTATAAGAGAGGAATATTTGAAAATTTCACGTTTTTATGACTCATTAAAACTGTATAAACTTTCTTAGTTGTATGCATAAAATTTCCTAATTTTAATCCTAATGTTAAAATGAAATTAATAATTTTTTACAAATATGTTATTTACGTTTTAATTTCAATAGAAATAATAAAAAAATTAACATAAGTATATCTAGTAATCGCAATAGGATATGTTTATATCATTTAAATACAGAAAGTTTCCATTTTTAAATTCATTAAATGTTAACATTAAACATTAAACTATATAAAATATAAATAATGTTATAATTATTTTTAATTATTATTGAATTAAGTTTCTCAAGGAAACTTATTTTAAACAAGCACATGAATGGTACATACACAGGAAATATTTTCTTACTTTTTATGTTTTTATTAAATATTTCATAACCAGATGTATCTGAAACTTACTTGTATTTTTAAATGTAATTCATAAGATATTAAAACTTGAACCATTAAACACTTAGATAATTTACTATATAACTTGCAATAAAATTAATTAGTATAATAGTTTTAAATAAAATTAATTAAAATTCATTTACTTATTTTAAAGCATTTAAAGAGTTATTTGTTCCTCAAATTCGTTATAACTAAATTCCAATCTATGACAAATTAATTTATGATGACTGAACAACTTCTGATAATGCAAAAACGTAGACAAACATTTATAAATTTCAAACACCGTATCAATAGTTTCTCCGAAAAGTTATAATTTTCTTTAAAAAAAAAAAACACTGATAAGAGTAGGCAAATTATTTTTGATCCTGCCTTAAGAAACTTTAGATTAAAAACTAACATTCAAGGGAAGCATTATGATAGCTCTAAACTTCTGTGGAATAATAAAATTTAAAGACAAGTCTTTTCCTTTTGTTGTTCATAAAAGTATAAGGCTACTTTAAATTAAAATAATTGACAAATTGTTCTAATTCTGTATTTTCTTCAAATAAAATTATATTAAAATAAATAGCAATTTTCAGATCACAAAATATTGATGTTACAATGAATAATTTGTGTATACAGTTTAATCTACTAGAATGATGTCAAATGCAGCAAAATCTAGCTTTTCAGCCTCGATGAAACTTCAATTTACAAAATGTTTGTTTCAGAACAATATAATAACCATATTTTAAATATTTCATAAAAAAGTCCTTAATAGATTTCTAATAAGTTAAGAATTGTTAAATTTCATTCCATAACTCAGTGTCACGACAACTTATATTGGGGCCAAGGGTTACTCTACTGCTATCATGACCGAGGGCTCTGGGGTGCAAAGCGTATGCACCGGTTAAGTGGTCAGCCTAGCATCCTGTTTTAGTTCCCTAGCATTGTGCTCAGTTTTATGAACCCATTAAAGGGTTGAAAAGCTGAGGTGACCTTTCCCAGCCCGAGAATCGAATCTGGGACCCGTGCTTTAGGACCGTGAAGCACTACCATCACGCAACCGGCTTCAAATTTCATTCAATAGATCTTAAAAGAGAAATGAAGTTGATACTTATGGACTATGCATTTCATTTCATTGAAATGACTGAACTGATTTGAAATTTTATTTGATTAAATTTGTTGGATGAAATTTTAATAAAGGATTATCTAATTATTCTTAAAGTATATTCTTCACTAAACGTATGTTTAAATATCTTTCATTCAAAACGTTTTATAGTATCAGGAAATTTTAAAATGCATATATTATGAAATATATATTCATATTAGAAATTTTATTCAGTACAAAATGAAAAATAATGTATTGTACAAAGATTTTTTATCATAAATCTAAATTTTTATTTCTGTCACTGATTTTGAAAAAATGTATTTATTTATTTATTACATTGTTTTTGAAAAAAATATTTCATGAGCATAAAAAATTCCATATAAAATTATGAAATGATATAGTGTAATATTTCATATTAGTAGCTAATACCGAGTAAAATTATATAATTGCAATTCATATAAATCTTTTTATTATTCGTTTTTTCAAACTCAAATGTTCAGATTTAAATCTACGATAAATAAGATTGTTAACAGATTTCAAAACAAATGCATAAAAATTTTCTCAGTTAAATTTCAGATTGCTTTCGAACGAATGTATTAGCATACAAAAAATGTGAATCTTCTCCATAAAAATATAGTATAAATCTATGACAACTTTTCGATACTATATTTAATTAATAGTATTTTTTATTACCTGCTCATGGAATACATTAATTTTTACTTAAACGAATTAATTTTTTTCTAGCTTTAAAAATTTCAAGAAATTATCTGCTTTAATTTTATACTTTTAAGTGAAAAACATTACATATTGGAAGTTACATACCAATTAATGTAATACTTATAATATAATACGAAAACAATATAAAATGTGTTAAAATTTCGTTTTCGTTGCGAAATTTTAAAGGAACTAGGTATGAAAAATTTTATATTTTATAGATAAATGTCATTTTGTTAGTTATAAATGAAAATTTTAATAATTTATTAGTTTTTGGTAAGTTACGTGGAATAAATAAAAAATTGACTAAATGTGCTTAAATAAATAAAAATAAATTTTTCCTAATAAATAAAATTAAATCCTAAATGTGTGAAATCTCTACTCTTTTTATTGTTATTAAAATAAAATATCGTTGAAATAACCAAATCATTAATATTTCAATAGTTCATTAAAATAAGTCAAAAATATTGAAGTTTAGAAAATAATATATTAAATTTATTTCAACTATTTCTTATCTTCATTATTTGCATATACTAAATCAATGCAATCGAAACGATGCAAATAAAACATTCAAATTGTCTTCTTTAAAAATTCAATGATTTTTGCCCTTCTTGCAAATATATAATAAGTAATAAAATGGGGGAAATATAATAAATTAGAAATATATTTGCACTCGTTTTTTATATTTTTCAGAATAAAATATAATTTAATTTTATGTAAATTGGCTTAATTCACATAGTGTTTATTCGAAGATTTGCTGAAAAATATTCATGAAAGTGAATTACAATAAAAATTATTCAAGAATTTCAAACAAATATTATAGATAGTATTAATCAAACAAATATTATAGATAGAATATTTCATTCTATTTATTATGCAGTAAAAATATTCCTCAATAAAAAAGTATTGAATGCTCTTAACACCAGAAATTTCTAATATGTACATTTTTTTCATTGAAAATAATTCATACCTAATAATTACATTACTATAATCATTATGTACGATTATGGTAATGTAATTCTAATAATATGATAAATTATCCTTAAGTGTTTTCACTGAAAATAATACTGCAAAACAATTTATTATACCCCAACTTAATCGATACACTTATTTATAGATTTGATGGTCAAGGTTTGGCCTTTTTTTCATTGAAAATATGTAAGCTCTTAAAATGACTGATTTCCAAATTTAATATTATTTGAAATTATGTCCAATTTTTTTAAAGTGAGAGCTCATGACAGATATTCCATATACTAGAAATTTATCATAAGTTCTCTCTCACAATCGAAAAATTTGAAAGAAATATTCAGTTAATGTAAATGAGCAATAAACGATAAGAAATATATATGTGTGTGATGCGCGTTTACTATTTACAGACAAAAACAATTATCATTTAACTTTTGTCTAACATAAAATATCAAAAGAGACCGCAAAAGAAATGAAAGAAAGCATTGTATTAAACAATCAATAATGCTAGTTAAAAAAAACTTTAATTATCAAGTGTTTAGCTAAAAGCCATAATTACGTTGAAATTACTTCACGTTTCCTTCTTCATAGATAAACACGCAAGTGATAATGTATTCCATAATGATGTAACATTTATGTAATATTCAAGGAAATTTAACATTAAAGGAGCACTTCAGATGATTCAGATCTCTCTTTATTTTGTGTGGTAATTTTTTACTTAAATTGTGAATTAGGATAAATTAAATTACCATTTGTCTAATTTAAATAGTGTGCGTTCAATAACTCCCATAAAGGATAAAATTTCATAATTTTGTACATTACATATATTAGGGTATTGCCCAAATAAATAAATACTTTTTTTTTTTAATTTATGAAAACAACTCAAATTAAGATTTTATTTCTTTTTCAACTAACTTCAAAATAGTAATCATTGAAACCATTTTCAAATTAATGTAAAACAAAATTAATTGACTTAATTATGTAATACACCGTTATTCATGATACTTTGTGTTGTTGAATATAATGTTATAATTTTTTTTTTTTTTTTTTTGCAATCGTGAAATGCGTTTAACTTGAATTATCCGTTCCGCTGTATACACTACTAAATCATAATGTTATCGCAGAATTCTAATTTAGAAGAAAAAAAAATGTGTAGCTCGTAACAATCCAGAAGTGTGTAAAAATAACTAGTTTTCCAGGCGCCCCATCAGCTTTACGAGATTTTATGGTCCCATGAGGAACATTTACAAGTGTCAAGGCGTAGACTAGTTATTCTTGAGCATCTATCAAGAAATTTCAGTACCAGAACTAAAATTTATGGAACTGCATTGCGTCCCTTCCAATGTTTCATTTCGAGCTACCACAAGAAAATAAAAGATCCGAATAGATCGTGGTTTGGATTGGTAATTTTTTGTTGGCAATAAAACCATAGTTTTGGTTTCGTCGAAATACTCTGGTGAATTGCTTAATTTTGCGACATCATCAAACAGCGCCATCTACTGTGAGCATATGTTGTAGAATAACGGAATATTCTTAAGTGTTATTCCAATAATATTTCTTAAATTTTATCGGAATAATTAGTGACAGCATATGCTGCAAATTGCGATTCTTATTTGAGTCTTAATTTTAAAAAAACAGTTCATGGACTGTCACAGTTGTACTGTTTGGGAATTTTATAATTACATGAAAGCTTTTTGAATATATTGTATATGTGTATTTCGAGTGTTTCGAAAATAATGATTTTTGTAGATTTTCAAATTGTAAAAGTCTTTGAGTGTCTTGTTTCTTGAGTAGTTCAGAAGTTGAAGTTCTTTATAATTCATTTCATATGGCCTGGATTTAAATTACCTGAGAAAAGCATGGATCTTGAATGATGTTTTACATCTTTCAATCGACTCAACGTAATGCTTTCGAAAGGTTTGCTAAGAATTCCTTTTACCTATTCCCCAATGTTCCATTAAAATGATAATACAGATACAAGTTTTATATGTATATATATTGAATCTCTTTAAAGATAATTTTCATGAGCATATACGAAAATTTATTTGTTGTTTTGAAAATTTTGTGAAATCAGTATTAAAGAAATGTACCAACAATTTCACTACATTTAAATCATTCAAATTGGAATTAAAAAAATTATGTTTTAATGGCGCGAGTATTTTTTATTACATATATGAGTACAGCAACTTCGGAAACAAATTTAAAATAATAAATAACAATATTTTCTCAGCTAGAGAAAACAGCATTAGTTGAAAGAAATATTATTTATTCTTTTAAATTTAACAATAGAAATCTACTGTCAAGACAACCTTTATTTTGAACAAAATGTCTAATTCACAAAATTAAGGATAAATGCATTTTTCTGCGAGTATAAAGTACTTTTTGAATATTTTAACACCAAATCGAATATCAATCAGTAAAAAATTATTTAGCATTAATCATTCCATTAAAATATACTTCGTAGAATTTAAATAATAAGACTTATTTTTGTATGCTTTTTGGTCAATGATCATCCGTCATAAGCAATACAGAAAACGTGTTTCAGATTAATATATATTTTTGCATTTAGAAAGGACTTTTTTATTCCACTCATATTTTAGAACTTATTTGAGCTATTATGAAAGTTTTTTCTTCAATAAAACATAAGCAAAAACTTATTGCTTGAAGTTGAATACAAAGTTATAAAAATAATTGGTAAATATAACCGACTCATATACAATAAACTGGTAAATGACTCATATACCAATTTATAACACTGAAATAAACCATCATAACAATTTAACGAAATGGAAAAAGAACAGCAACAGAAAACTTATACTTATGAATATTTCTGCCAAATGGGAAATGATCAATAAAATGCAAAAATAAATGTATAAAAGAATATTGATTTTTCCATAAAACACAATGTAATGCTAGATTTTTATATCTAAAGTTGCTTCTTTTACAATAAATCGAAACATGCAAGGATTTTATAGAAATTTTTTGAAGTTGTTCCTTTTAAAAATGCATTAGAAAATAGGGCATTTGCGTTTTATATTTTGAATTCTTCCTAAGTTTCAAAATTACTTCCTACAAAAGAATTCCATTTTGTAACAAAAATGAGTAGTTACTTTTATTTTATTGTTACACAATGAATAAAATCTAAAAGTATTATCAGTTATAGTAAATCGCTTATAATAAGTAATCTACAAAATATATAAACATTATACCTTATATACGAAAAAGCATTGAACAAAATTTTACCAACTTTATTTTCTATTGATATTTTTAAAACATGAAAGTTCATTTAATTAAGAATTTCATAAATGAAAGTCACTTATAAAATAACATATCTATTATATGTATGAAGAATAACAAGTAAACTCTTATACATTACGTTTTGCACTTCTATTAATTTCAAAGAAAAAAATGTTTTAATCACATTTGTTTGAATTACTTAGTCTAAAATATTAATGTGATCATAATGTTTCGAAATTTTCAAAAAGAAATTAATAACTTATAGATTAAAACTGAAATTACTTAATAAATACATACAATAGGTATTTTCATGTGATGTAATTTCAGAATTTCTCTTTGCTCTCCGTGTATTTGATTTCAAATCTCTCTTATAGAAATGAAGATGAACTGGTATAGTTATCAGATTGTGTTTAAAAATCTTTCATTATCATTTCAACGATACCTTTAAAAAATCAATCAGAGTATTTATTTTTAATGGAATGTATCTATTTATTAGGAAACTGTTAATATACCAACTACAAAATAATTTTTTAGAAATAATGATGACACAAGCTAACGAAATTAAAAAATGGTATACTTTGTGTATCACTCTAAGGTTATTTTTTACATAAGAGAACTCAGAATTTTAAGTGCATTCTGAGCCACTACAAACATTGATCTCCTCTGTGGAGAAACTTAGCCCACAAACAATCGAACAGAAGATCTTAGCCCTAACTGTTCAGTCACCAATTCAGCTTTAAAAATGCAAGCGTTTCTTAAACTTTAATGCAAAATTATCATTTAAAAAGCTATATGTTAGGGAATTTTCAGATTAATTTTACATAAAAGCAATTTGAATAATTTCTAACCAGTGAATCTACATTCTGGTTATAAATTATAAATGTGCGGCCAACAATCAAAACTGTTGTTGTTGTTGCTGTTTCATATCCCAGATGGTGTAGCTAAGCTAAATCATCTCCATAAAACCAAAAATCATTAAAAAGTCCAAAAATAAAATAGGATTCTCCAAAACCTCGTTCGCAGTAAAATTCAGACATTCAAGAATATGTCTCGGGCAGGTTTGATCAGCTTTGCACCAGTGACACTCCAGAAAGACTTTCTGGCCCTGTTGAAAAGAACGGGACCTAAACTCAGAAAATGTAAAAGGCAGTCTGCTGTATCCTGGGGATACTGAACTGATGCCACCAATGAGGTTTTTCCCAAAGTACCATGAGTGGGTAGGCGGATCTCTCTAAATTGCGTTTAATTCTATCTTTTTAACTGTGGAGATTTCCGAAAACGTTAGAATAGTGTTGCCCTGCAAGTTGTCAGCAGTGGCAGATTTAGCCAAGCTATCTGCAATTTCGTTACTACTCAATCGAACATGGGAAGGAACCCATTGAAAATGTATAGAGTGTTCAATAGAAAGTCGTGTCACAAGGTCTAAAATATTCAAATTTGTCTCATCCCCAATGGTCGTCCAATGAGACAGGTGCTGTATAGAGGCACGACTGTCAGTTAGTATCCAGATGTCTCTGAAAAGAAGTTCCGAGGTCGTGTCTAAACTTCTTTTCAGTCAAACACTCAAAACTAAACCACCACAAACTTTGACAACTTTGTATTTGATTTATTTTGGAGATGCATAAATATTAAATAGATTTTATATTTCTATAATAGAATCAAAGTATAAAATACAAATGTAATCTAAGAAATATCAAACTGAAAAGGAATATAAAAATGAAAACAATGCAAAGTATGTAAATCAATTAGTAATATTCTGCTTTTGATTTTAATAAATTATTTTATTGACATTAATCTTTGATGAGTCTGAAATCAATATCAAAAAGAATTATGATAAATCTAATAAGAAAATATTAAGATAGTAAAATATTTTTTTAATAATGTCACGAAATAGATGTTTTTTTCGATATTTATATTAAATTTTTTCGTTAGTTAAAAAAAGACTGATACTGTACTGACTGTACTGATGAAAAATGCGATGGAAACAAATGGATTTGTTCATACTTTTTGACTGTAATGAGGCCTTCACTTTTTATCGATATTAAAATTGCATTACTAATGCATGCTCATTAAATATAACAAATTAATCCAACTTCACAACTTTTATTTTAGCATAATTGATGAAATAGTATTTATAAAATCATGCATGTCATCTTTTCAAAATGTGTTTAAACTATTGAATAATCAAAAATACTTAATTAATTAAACCTTACACAAAATCAAATATTTCAATAATTTTATGAGAAAAATTTATAAGTAATATATAAGTGTGTGTGATGTTTTTTTATTAAACTGTCTGTATTTGATAATAACTTGAACATTTAAAAGTTAAATATTTAATTAAAATATTGTATTTCAATTTGAATTTTTCAATACGACTTGATGAGAATTTTAGTTTAGAATGTTTTTGCTTTAAAAAGAAAATGGCTAATAAAGATATGGTACAGTTCAACATTTTAAATTGTTGTTATTTTAATGTTATTTGAATTATTTATTGATTATAAGACGATCAGAGATTTCGGATACATATCTTGATAAGCAATTTATTCTTAGGCTTTCAAACAAGTTTTAGAATAAATTTTTGAGTTTGTGCGAATAAATATTTACATTTCAGTCAAGCCAACATTTTTCAAATATTTGTTATTATGTGGACATTTTCCAAGAGAGCTTTTGCTTACGTTATTAATATTCGTTATAACATTGTTCTATAGCTATAATATAGTAATTGGTAATTATTAAAATATAATAAAATTTTACTAACATAGTTTAATTTTAAGCAAATTACAAAAATGTGCTATTAAAATTACTTTTAAAACAAACAGTGTTTTCTAAGGTCTCCAGCCAAAGAAAGCAAGGAAATTACAATTTTAAAATTTGCTATAATTACCTGCCTATGCTAATTCACAGAATTTTAATTTCAAATCATAACAAGTATAATTTAGGGTAATTTTTTCACAAAATAATTGTTAAATTACAGTGACATCAAGATTATACTATTTTTTTCTGAATAATTAAAAAAATTTTTCTTTAATTTAATGATGAAGGCACTATTACAATAGCACGCCGGCCGTAATTACGGAAGAAAATATTATTGTAATACTTTCGATAGATTATGAAATACAGATAATACAACTGAAAAACATTTATCCAAAACTTTCATGCATCATAGTTAATCCAATGATAATGAGTAGGACATCCTCAATAGTGAAAGAAGAATTTTTAAATATAATGATTTGATTATTTTATACAAAGCTCATATTTATTATGAAATATTAATTTAAAGAAAACTGAAATAAAAATTATTAACCTGAAAAATAAACAAAATTTATCATTCCTTATTTCTTTTTTACAAATCCAAAATAAAAAATAAGTAAAGTTGTAGAAAAAGATGCTCTAAAACCAAACGATATTTCAAGGATCACATTGAAGCTTAAAAACCAGTTTATATCACAATAAAATAAATAGAATTTAAATCTCGGACAAAACACATTAAATTATGTTCCAAATTTCCGTAGAAAAAGCTGACTCCTTTCCTTGAAATGTACATCAAGAGGGCTTATGAATTCCATGGAAGATTTAGCTTAATTCTTTAATCTTTTTTTTTTTATTTTGATTCCGCAGCATCTGAAACAACAAGGAGATTTAACATGATTTATCACAGAACAAATCTGGAATTTGTCCAGATTAAGGAATTTTAATTCCATTATGTTTCCTTTGATATTGTTTTGAACATGGTTCTTTTTATTTCGGAAACATGACATTAAAAATAAAAATATGTCAAAATAACACATATGGATAGTATCACTTAATATCGTTGTTAATTTTTCGAACAATTTCCTTGAAACACAAATGTGTTTTAAAAGTTTAATTGATGCGTTATGTGATGATTTAAATGAATTTGTATGCTATGGTAGCCGACCGATGGCTGAGTAGCAAACACTCCTGACGTTTAGGCTGTTGGTTCCGGATTCGAATCCCGGTTTGTGCATGAATGTTTCTTTCGTTCTGTGTTTCTCTATCCGTTCTTCTGAGATGATGTATGAATGTGGCCCACCCTATAAGCGGATTTGTGGTGGTATGGCATGAGTAATGTTACTCAACTCCGTGATTTGGTCACAGGTGCCCACCGAGTAACAATAAATGAATAGCGATTTCCCGCCTTGATGTGGTGAAGAGTTAGTCACGCAGAGTCCACCGTTATTAAAAATATTCTATGGAAACTAGTTACTAATTCTATAGCAATTTTGAAAAAGCTAAAATTAGAATATACCGAAAATTCTTGATTAAAATTTAGTGTAAGTTCATATAAAATGACTCGAATAATAATTTTCAGGAAAATACAATAAAAATTTTTTAATTCTATGCAAAAACATAATTATTTCAAAAAATAATTGTTTTTTAATTTCCTTTTTATGCAGAAAACAAGAAATGTATTATTTTCCAATTATGTGAAAGCACATATTAGGTGAATATCAAATGGTGTAAATAATATTTAGCGATTAAAAAACATTACAGCAATTTATATTTATAGCAGAAAAATTTAATATGATTGTTAATACAAATAATTAAATTTAGTTAAATTAGCATTTTTGTGTAAATAACAATGCTGTTTATCTAGTGAAAAATTGACATGTCAGTATAAAAGATAAGCATTATTTGCTTCTGAGAGTATAATCAATTTTTTGCTGAATCTCACGAGATAAGGAGAGTCGTCTAAGCTTGTAAAGATAGCTACTCCTGTATTATCACGGACTCTGTGCCAGTTAGTAAGATGCTGGATGGCGCTCCGGCTGTCCGACAAAATCCAAATTTCCTCATTCCCAGGGAGAGGAAGAACCGTATCAAGACCCACATTAATTGCAATAAGTTCGCTGCGAAAGACGGAACAACCGTCGGGGTTTCTGATTGAGATTTGGTGGGATTCGTTTTGCTTAGTACTTCAATGCTTTATTAAAAACCAGTTGATTTTACTGGGTTATAGAAGAGTTAGTGATATAAATGATTGTGAACTCTGAGTAAATGGGAATAAGTGACTGCTAACCATCATTCTTTGAGGTTGTTTAGGTATGGAAAATTGTAGTAAAATAATTTCAAATTTGACATTTTATGCATAAAAAAATATTTTCTTTCCTTACGATTATCACTGTAAATAAACATTTTCACTTTAATCAGGACAGCTGACAAAATCATAATAGATTTTTTCAAACATCCATGTTGAATTTTCAAATATTTCAATATAACTAGATCTCAAAAACAAAAAATACACATTGCAAAAACAACATCTTTTAGCAAATTTTAAAATTAAAATGTACACTCTTCCTTATAATATATTACCTTTAAAATTATTTTTACAAAATGATATCTATCTTTGGGTATTTCTCAATGATATTTTAAAAGCTTTGATAAAATATAAATTAATTCATCTCCGAAAAGCGAAAGGACTCCTCACCCTGCTTTTGAATCTTTTTTAGTATTTATAGTTTACAAAGTTTTATCACACCATGCGAATCTTACATAAGAATCGACATGAATCTAAAACTTCAGGATATACACGTTTATAGCGCACAATTACGTGTATTCCATCAATCATTCCAATGATTACCTCTGAATATGAGAAGAAACAGAGCACTCGTAAGCTTGCTGATCGTTTGTTGACTATAGAAACGTTATTTAGTATGATTATTATTAAACGTTATTTATTACTTCCTCTGCCTCTTGCCCCTTGTGTGATCGGGGCTCTATGGATGGATGTTTGGGACAGTTCTGGTCTGAAACACATAGACATTGGAAATATTCCCCCCTTCAGTTCTTCGCATCTTTACTGGTCAGCAAGGCAGCGTATGGTCGATTGGCCAAGGCTGGGCGTAAGATAAAAAATATTATTTATTATGAGTAAAAAAATATAACTTTGAAGTTCCTCAAAATAATTAAAACTATAACATGAGTTGACATTTACGGTAAAAGTATTTTGCTTAGAAAAATATAAATAGACACTAATACACATACTTAAATGCAACTGCAAAACATTCCATTCTGAAATATAATTTTCTAAACTATTAAAGTTTATAAGCATTAATAACGTTAAATTTAATAATTTTAAAATAAAAAATACAATTTAGGAAATATAAAAAATATGAGATTTTTATTATCTCTCTCTCTCTCTGTCATTCATAAAACACATACTTTTCTTCAAAAATTCAGTAATAATGTAATAGATCCATATTAACTATACTGACAATAGATGGCGTTACTGGCCAATATACACAAAATATTCTATATCCAATAGAGTTAGTAGAGAGAATAGAGGATTGAGGAATGGAAGCCGAACCATCCGTTTCGTAAATAACTTTGTTTATAGTTTGTACTGTACAGGTACTATATAACCTTATTATTAAATATTTTCTTTGACACTATTTTTTAATCATGTGTAATGTCGTAATAAATATATGTTTTTCTGCCTAATTCTAACTCCATTTTCTTACGTCCCCTACGATAACTATTATTTCAAATGACATATCTATCTGTTACAGCTGTGATACTCTTATTGATCTGTATAAAGCTGGTACTTATTTTTATTCCAATGAGTAAAACTCTTTAGGAGTATAAAAATATTACTATATGCGAATTATTTTAACATTTTTAATATCTATGTTCTAGTTCTTGAAGCTGAGTCTCAGTTAAAAAGTCTGCAGACTTCACACATTATTAATTAAATAATTTTCAATTCAATAATTAACATAATTTTTAAAAATGTAACAAAATTTCAGAAAATTAACAAAATTTACAATTTTAAATCTGTTTATAATAATAATTCCTTGCCATTAATATAGAATGCACGTATTTAATATAAAAGTGCTCTTTATTTAAACTAAAATTATATTATTTAAATAAAAAAATTTTAAAAAACTGTTTAATTACTTAGAATTTCTTAAGTCAACTGCATTTAAGTGAATTTATTTTATTGTGTGTATTAAGTAATTGTAATAGTTCTCTGTGTTAATTTATGTTCCCTTTATAAAAGATTCTATTGAGAAATCAAAATTAGGAATTAATGATAAGGATCATTAAAATTAAGATAATAACTGAAATTAAAAAACAAGATCAATGATAACTTACAACATTGGTTCTGAGATGAATGAAGCTTTTTTTTCATTGACTTGTATTCCAATGTTTTCTGAAGACCGATCCATTATCCAATTACTAACACATTCGAATCTTTTTCCATTCAAAGTAACGACTGAAGCATTCTATCAGTAATTTTAAGTAGTTAAGAGTCTACTAATAAACAACTCTTGCACATGTTTCTATATCTTAAAAAATGTTGATAAATATTCAGTGAATTGCGTTTGCGATTGCAATATTTTCAAATCGTATATTTCACTTACAGTTAAACAAAAGTGAAGTTAGTTAATTGCCTAATAAAAGATATATTTCACCTTACTGATAATTTTTATAAAGATCGTCAAATATTAGAGATCCTTTATTCACCTAATGATTTTAATAAGAAATTAGAATATATACCGTACAGCTGCAGCATTTATTTCATTGAAGGATCTTAAAGGTAAATGAAAATTACATAGAAAGGCAGTGTTTACTTTTTCAAAAATCACTGACAGATTCCCAGTGTGATACTATTTGATCATTAATCCCAAAATTATTTCTTAAATTTAATTTAAAATTCTAGTAGAGTTAAAAAAATTAATGCTTTTTTAAACGGACTCTACACAATATGTTACGCGAATATTATAAGTGTCTACTGATTTCCTTTGCAATAAAAAATTGTTTTGATATTCTTTTAATTTATCACAAAATGTTTCTTCTTCATTTATACAACATGGAAGGTATTGGGCTTTTGTATTAAAATATATACGGGGTGGCGCACGGCAGACGGATGAATATCAAAAGTCAATAAAACACAAAATATTAAAGAACAACGATATTTTTAATTTTGTTCTTATACACTGACAAGGGAAATTAGAGTTTAGACAGTTTTTAATAAAATATAGCCCAAATAGCAGCCCTCACACTCCACACATTGCCTAAGCCTTTTCCTGAAATTTTCATGGACTCTTTCCAGCATTTCTACAGGAATCTGTTGGATGATGGCTTGAATGTTGCCTTTAAGGGCTTGAATGGTCCTAGGACGGTCGTTGTAAACGAGGGATTTTAGGTAGCCTCATAAGAAAAAATCACAGAAGGCCAAATCTGGAGACCGCGCTTGCCAGTGCAAATTGCCTCGCTTGGAGATGAGGTGCCCAGGGAATCGGTCACGCAAAACATACATACAAACTCTTGCCATATGGGCCGTGGCCCCATCCGGCTGAAACCAGATGTCATCCAGGTTCATCTGCTCCAGCTCAGGCAAGAAAATGTCTGGATCATATTGAGGTAACGTACAGAAGTCACAGTTGCCGCTCGATTATTTTCTTCAAAAAAATAGGGCCCGATGATCCCCACCCTCGACAAAACACACCAAACTGTGACTCTGTCAGAGTGTAGAGGCCTGTAATGGAGCTCCATAGGGTTTGTCCCACTACAATAGCGCATGTTCTGTTTATTTACACAACCGCTGAGGTGAAAATGTGCCTCGTCAGAGAAGAAAACAACAGAATCTGGAGGCAACGCAGCAAGCATGTTTTCGCTACTGCGTTGACGTTCTTCATAATCCAGAGGTTTTAACTCTTGGGCAACAACCATCTTATAGGGGTGTAAATGGAGGTGTCCTTTGACGATTTTTTGAAAAGAACGTCTTGAAATTCCAAGGGCGTCGGCCTGTTTACGAAGGGAACGCCTAGGAGACTGTTCAACCGCAGCTCGAACTCTCTCGATGTTTTCCGGGGTTGAGACATTTCTAATAGGGCCCCTCTTTATCGAGGACACATTTCCTGTGTCCCTAAAGGCTTTCACCCACGAAAAAATGTCTGTTCCGATTGGGAGCTAGACCGCGAGGGGCGATGCGGAATTCTGAACGGAAAGCGCGCTGCACGTGGACAATCGAACGGCCGTTTGAAAAATTTGCTTCCACGCAAAACACACGCAGCGCTACAGACTATTCCATCTTGTGAACTGACCTTGATATGGAGACTAATTTCCGATCTCGCGCTTTCGAACCTCATCTTCTTCGTGCAGTGCCAACGGTTAGGAAGCGAGCAATGGCCTTTTCAAATCCATCCGTCTGCCGCGGCGCCACCCTGTATATATATATATATATATATATATATATATATATATATATATATATATATATATATATATATATATATATATATATATATATATATATATATATATATATATATATATATATATATATATATATAAACAGGAAAAGTTTTTAATCTTATGACATGTCGATGTCGATTAAAAGACTACTTTGAACACACCTAAAATTTAAAGAAGTATAACTCTCGTATATATATATATATATATATATATATATATATATATATATATATATATATATATATATATATATATTCCTTTTAAACTTCTCATTGAAGAAAACTTGTATATATTACCATTTTCAGGAAACAAATATTTATATTATATTTTTCACATATTTCATCTGTGTGAAAAATTTTAATCTAAAACTTTCTAACAAATCAATAAAAATATTTAAAAGGATTTTCTGATCATAAACTTGTTTCATCACCAAAGTGCTATCATCCGTAAGAATAAAGATAAATTAATTTTTTTAAAGAAATTACTACTTGGAATAATTTGTTTATTATCAAGAATAATTTTAAAACTCTAAGGTCAACAGACGTTGTTATGTGTGTGAATAGGGTTTTTATAATATAAATATACAGGTCTGTCTAAAAATACTTAAAAACATTTTAAGGGCTGTGACATTTAATTTATTATTTATTTATTGAAACAATTCTTAAATATAACAATTATTACTGGGAATAAAAAGCAAGAGAGGACTAATTTAAATATCAAAGCATAAAGAATGCATTTCAACTGAATGTAGATTTGTAAAAAACACTCTGAATGTCTAACTTACAATTACCCTCATAATCCAGAATTTAGTATGCTCTGAAAATATTGACGTTACTTTCGCCATCAAATGAAAATAGCTGATTTCTAATCATAACTTTATTGTTAATAAAAGAAACTTTAATTAAATCTTTAATATCCTCTTTTCAGAAACGATAATATCCTTCAACACACGAAAAGAAATATTTTTCTTAGATTAAAAATTTTGTAAGCATACACACACATTCTTCAAGAATATTCAATTGATCTAAAAATAAATATTTTTATAAATATTTATTTTCAGTTCTTTTCCCTTTTCAAGCAAAAACTTAAAAAAATATTAAAATTAATAAATTAATCTTTGTCACAACTACAATGTATTCATTTTAATTAATATTAAAAAAAATTTTATTTATCTTTTATTACACAAATTTCAATAATAAAACAATAAAAACTTCAAAATTTTAAGCTATACCTTATTTTCTTTCACAGTGAAATTCTATTGTACAAGAAAATCAAAAGCTTAATTATTTTAGTTGAATTTAAGGACTGATATTTTTTATTTACATTTGAAATATATTAGACCGGGAAATTTTAATTGGTTGATTTTTTTAACTTATATGCAGTTTGGCACAATTTCATTGTTAAAATATTTAATTATGTATTAAAAATAATACTAGATTAATAATTATATTAAAGAAAATTTATGTTAATTATAATTACATCAAATACTGATTTTTCTGAGAATGTAAAATATTTTCCCAAAAAATTTTATACTATAGAAAATTTTCAAAATAAATATAGTGGCATTTCGTTAAATCTTATATAGAATAAAATGCTTTCGGTTAATTATAACCAGTAAGATTACTGAAAATGCATTTCTAGATTATTCTCCTAAAATGAAAATATTTTTATTAGTTCTTTTTTACGGAAACTTCTATAATAAGTTGCTAATTAGAATTCTCATGAAAAAATGTAGATAAGGAAAAACATATTTTAATTAAAAGAACAAGAAAAAGAAAAAATATGAGCCTATCTTTTATCACTTTTTTACTTAATTGATCATATTAACAAACATTTTTTGCAAATATTTCTAACTAAACAAGAGATGATAAAAAAATCATCTATTGTTTTTCTGTAGAAAATTACCTGGAAAATGAGTACAAGATAAACGATATGAAAAATATGTTTCCATTTTTAAAAACATAAAATAATAAATATTTTTTCTAAATATGTTCCTTCTCCTTAAAATTACTGTATGAACATAAATTACAAATATATTTTATCTTCTTTCTTTGCCATGTATTTTCATCATGCTATGTAAAAATGAAGAAATTGAATAATTTAATCAAAAATATAAATAATACAAAAAATATTGTTATAATGTACTCTAAAAAAATAAGATAAGAAAAATACAAATTTAATTTTGAGGAGTGATACATAACTCGGAATCTTTTTATCCGAATTTTTAAATTCCTGTAAATTAAAATATTTAAAATAATCTAAAATTATATTATATACTTCATTTGCATGTTTCCTATATTTTGAAATCTTATAAATCAGTTCATTTATATAATTAAAATGTGCTGTACTAGAGAGAATCCATCAAAACAGCCATCGTATCATAGGCAGCAATCATGATACTATTTGCAAGATAATTAATTCACAGCAGTTTGTTAAGAAGGAGAGTGGTAGCTTTTTCATTGAATACAGAATTGTTGCTTGATAAGATACACTTCTAAATAAATGTGCATTTTAAGTTTAAAAATTATATAAAAACAGAAAACAACAGCAAGTGCACTATTAATCTGCTGATTTTCAAAATTGCTGATTATTCTGATTTAATATGAATGGTTTTTGTGAAACAGAGGAATGAGAAAATAGTTTTCTGTAACTGTTGATTCCTCATCGCATGTTGAGTAAAAATATCTCTTTATATTGTGTAAGGCAAAACGAATCTCATTTTGTAATTTGTTTGAAATGGCAAATTCCAGAAATTTATTGAAACAAAAATATTTAATCTGGCATAGTCGAAATCAGTGTATAAATATATTGAAAAAATACATAATTTTTCACTTTTTTTTATAAAAAAACATTATTATTAAAACAACTTAAATAGCAGTTAAAGAAATATGAAGCATCACATCTAAGTATACTTAAATAATGTCCGACAGTTACTTTTTTGTCATATTAAAATATACTTAATATGAAAGAGAATCATGTATTAAAATATTTATATTTCTTATGATATAGCATTTTCTAGACATAATTTGAAATAGGTGTAGATGTAATTTATTTAAATAATAATTTCAAAATTCAAATTCTATTTTCATATATATTCTAGGTGTAATTTTAAGGATCTAATGCATTTTGGTATACCTGTTCAAATTTAGCTCACTTCAATAGAAAATTTTAAAAAATTCGATGTTTTTTTTCTAACTGCAAAAAAAAAAGAAAAATAAAAAAAGTGAGGCTAAAAAAACGTTATTTAATGAAAAATTATTTAGGAGATAAGATTTTTTTTATGATTCAACAAAAGAACATTCATCAAGCAAATTAAAAACATATGAAAAAAATTTTTATTCAAAATGATTGCTATCTATGTGTTACTCCAGCGGCCGTATTCACCCCAACAAGAGTTAGCTTATGAATCGGGGTAACCCACAGCTTGTGTCACGAATCCTTATTCACCAACGACAAATGAGCGAGTTATCATAATTTCACACAAACAATTTTTAAGTATTTTCCATAAGCGGTATTTTTAAATACAATTGATTATCATTTCATATTCCGAGAAATATTTTCAATGTATTATCGATACTTTAACAATTCTTAATTATTTAGATATTTTGGATCAAATAATGTGCTTATATGCTTTGAAAATGAGTCATAAATTTTGAAAAACTTTACATATATTTTTGAATTTATTTGCTTTTTTATGCCTTAAAATGTAGAAGTGATAAATGTTTGCTAGCGTTTTATTTTCAGAGCATTTAAATAAGATTATAATTCAAAAATTTAATTTTTCTTTAAGCACTAATGCTTTACATGGTATTATCTAATTTTTTAATGTTTGCTTATTTTACCCTATATTTATGATTGTATATTTAAATCTAAATCCCATTATTAAGATGACTGTTTTTATCTCTAGTTAGAGGCGTTATGAGTTCATTAAATGTCAGTAATAAGCATATTATGAACTTAATTTTCTGTAAAAAGTGCTATAATTTTTTTTTCTAAAGAATGTGCTTTCATTGAAAAATAAATGATATGCATACATGTACCAAAACATTTTTTTGTATTTAAAGATTATTATATAACCTCTTTCTCTGTCTTTCATTAATAAAGAATTTCATATATCAAATATTCGGAATTCACATAAAGAGCTTAAGACCTCTAAAGAAACTTTTATATTATTTTTCTCGCTTATCTCTTCAAAAACCTTTTCAAGGCATCATAGAAAAAATGTAAAGAAATTTTTTACATAAAATATTTCATTGCATAAATTATTACATAATACAGTAAAGCCTCTTTCATAAAATTGTTCAAATTAGTAATCTCTCTGTAGAAAAATTAATAAATTTGAGGAGTAGTTTAATTTGACCTTTATGGTTTAAAGATGTATGCAAAACATTTTATATGATTATATAAAGAATTATTGAAATATCATATATTTTTTGCAATTAAATATCGTGAATTAAAAATGATATCAGAATTAATTAGTTTCAATATTAAATTATTAAATATTGAAATCAATTCTATAACTATAAGCACAGTTTAAAGTCCCAACTTTTTTCTTTTATTGATTTTTAAATTTGAGTGCATAGTAATATATATTTAAAACAAATATTTTAACTTTTTTAAAGATATTGTTGAAATAAATAAAATAAAATCTCTTACTCAATAAAGTTGAATAAATTAGTGTTCTTTTTCTAAATTTTTTTGAACACAAATAGAACTTCACTAATTTTTTTCCAAATTGTAAAAAATGAATCTAAACTTAAAAACCTAAAACGAAATGCAGTATAATAGTAGGTAAAAAGTTTCAAAGGTAAAATATTTTTTCATGGAAAAGGATTGCATGTCAAAGAATATGTAAAAAATAATTGAAAACACTCACAATTTTGAGCATAATTTTAGTAAATTTAGGCAGAATTATCTACATCATATCTTTATCATGCATTTTCTAGACATTTAACACTCCAACCAAAAATTTGGATAGTTTAATTTTCACTACAAAAAAATTTTATTTAGGAAGAAAATATTTATAAATAAAATTTAAAAAATTGGGAGTACAAAATTCATTACATAATTTTACGCATAAATTTTACTAAACATTTTTTATCAAAATCAGAATGCATTTCATCAATTACTAAAATGATAACTTTCATCTAATTTATTATTATCAAACATTTAAGGAAGCATAATAATATGTACTCATATTCAAACTTTTCCGCAATAAAAACTGTGCAAGATAAATTTAATTGCAAGAAAGAGATGAAGGTATGTATCTTCAACAATTAAAATTTTAATTAAATTCCCTTTTCAAAAATTAATGAACAAATAAGAGAGGTTAAAATACGTGTTCTAATAAAAAAATTTTTGCTTCAAAATTTCGATAAAAATTTTGCTTAATCGAGCCAACCGTGATCTGTTAATAGTTCTTATTTCAAGAATCTATTTTAAATATAGCCTTGATGCGAAAAAAATCTAACTCTCAGGAATCTTGTTCATTACCAATTCATTAAATATCGTAACATCATAATTATAAATACTTTATTTTTGTGGCAGTATTATAATCTTAAAATTTTAGTCTTGCAAAAATAATTCTTTAAAATCAGCAGTTCAATAGGTCCAAAGAGTTATAAATGTGACATCTACTTTATTAAACACACATACAAACAGTGAGTAGAACTGTAAATTTCTAAAGTTAATTAAAATGTAATTCTAATGATTCATGACATTATTTTTAAAAAATTCAGATTCCTATTATTTCTTGCACTTTAGCTTTTTCATTAATACTTGAAAAAAATTCCCAAACTGAATTTAAACTGTCTAGAGCACTCAGTTAAATAAAATAAAAAATTTATCAACTCCATTAATTACCTCGATCTCCCAATTTCACTGAAACAAATTATCTAGCATTTAATATTATTAAAAAAAACAGTGGAAATAATTGTAGTCTCGTTAATAATATCCGCGAAGAGTGATATTTAAAAATAGTACCTAATAAATATCTCTTACATGTAAAATTAAAAATGTTATATTTTCAATAAAATATTACCTTATATAATTTTTTTGACAATAAAATTACAGCAAAAAGACTACAGATTCATCTGAGATAATCAGCATAATGTTTTTCTATAAATGAACCATAATTTATTTATTTAGAAATTTAAGATTATACTATTACTAAGAATATATGCAGTATTTCTAAACTTCAAACTTTGCAAATAATTTTCCAATCTATAGTATTGAATATTCTCTCATTTGTAAAATCATTATTCTTTGAAAGAAATTTGAAAGAAAGAAAGAAAGAAAGAGAGAGAGAGAGAAAGAGAGAGAGAGAGTGTGTGTGTGTGTGTGTGTTCATTGTTGAAAAGCAGTTTGATTAGAAGAATAAGTTAATTTGAGTTCAAGGGAGTCACAAAAACTCTTTATTTATACGATTAGTTATACACTGCCCGACATTGAAAATGCAACACCAAGAAGGAGTTGCCAGAAAGTGACGAAACTCGGCATAAAGAGAGAGAGAACAACGAACAATAAGTGATATGTATTTCAGAGTGGTATGCATAATATTGAGCGAGAACAAGGTCGGATCAGTAGGTTATAGGACCACCATGAATGACAATACACAAAGCAACACGTCTAGGCACAGAGTCAATGAGAGAATGAATGGCGTTCTGAGGAATGGCTCTCTATTCCCTGTCAAGCATTTGCCAAAGTGCGTCTTCTGAAGGAGACAGTGACAGCGTTTGCAAATGGCATCCAATCATATCCCAAACCTGTTCAATTGGTGAGAGATCTAGCGAGCACGGTAATCAGGGAAGCAGCTGTATACCTTGCAGGGCATGTTGGCAGATGTGAGCAATGTGCCTGCTTATCCTGCTG
This sequence comes from Latrodectus hesperus, assembly GCA_037975125.1. NCBI lineage: Eukaryota > Metazoa > Arthropoda > Arachnida > Araneae > Theridiidae > Latrodectus > Latrodectus hesperus. The sequence goes on along the minus strand of CM075850.1, from coordinate 72,646,178 downwards.
ATAAAAGTTATTGGCACCCCCTAAAGGTACAGGAGTGTCACCGACCGCAGCGCATCATCCACGTATTGTTGGGCTGCCATAGTGCCGTGAATACGAACCAGAGGGGACCTGGAATCACACGCAATGGCGCCCCAAATCATCCCGCCTCGTTATCACGCGGTGCAACGTTGCACAACTGCAAAACAATCCATCGTAAAAACTAAATTTAAAAATAAATAAAACAAAAGAAATGCAATTAAAACAAAATACAATTATTGTAACATCTTTCTTTAGTTGATATGCAATTATATCTCTGCTAAATTCATAAAAACGACTGAGAAATTGTGACAAAAATTTTTGTCTATAGTCATATTGCTAAAATAACTTGAAATATTTTACAGCTTAGTTAAAAAGGGCATATTTGATACAACATTATACTTTACCATAAATCTTTTTCGTTAAATCTATAAAAATGAAAATCGGTACATGAAATAACCGTATTGAGTGTACAACTTTTTTTATTCCATTTTTCAAAAGTTTATTTCAACTAATCTCTAAATTAATAAAAATATGGAAATTTTTAATTTTTCATTTAGTTTTGCTGTGTTATAATCTCAATATTTATATGAAATACTTTTCAATCCATACCATACAAATATTAAGTTTATAACCTCAAGTAAAAATTTAAAATTTGCAAACGACTTTTGTTCCAATTAAATTTTATATAATTATTTTTACACTATTCAATTTTTTTGCTCTGTTTTTATTTAAATTTCGAAAATTCTTATTATTTTATTGTATTCCCAAAATTTTGCTTTCATTTATTATTTGAATCTATCGATTAGAGAAATCTAATGAAGTTGATAATGCAATGATTTCGACGATCGCGAGATGGAGAAGAGAGAAAGGCTGGCTGTGTTCGTCTGGACTCTCTAAAAGAATGTGTTCAGAATGCTGGATGTGTTTTCTTTCATAAAATTTTGTGTAACTTTATTTTGTATTCGGTGCAATCGTAGAAGTTTATAAATATTTGATTGCTAAAATGATGAGTGATTATTTCGAGGCACAAATTTAATTCAGCATTATAACAATAAGTTAGAATACAATGGAAAAATTTCTATTTTTCTTGTTGTATACTTCACAATAAAAATAGCAGAAGATATTCTCGTAGGGAACATTTTGAAATCAAGAAACTCATGTTAACCACTTGGCGTTCTCAAGGATAGAACGATTATATCAGTTTACCATATACAATTATCTTTTATATTACCTTTTATGATTCTAGTTAATAAGTGTAGAGCAGTACTTGTTTAAGTGACCCTCAAGTAATTTCAGATGTAAATAAAAATATATGATACTTGAGACACTAACGTAACTTTCGAAATGCCGAAGAAAGTTTCGCCTAGAAAGTAGTATAAGAGATTGTTGGTTACCAGTGGATGATCTTTTATTAGCTTGGAAGCCTAATACATGTGTCAGATTGTAATAAGCAAATAGACCTACTTTGAGTCTATGTCGACTGAAACTAAATGAAAGGAAGTGATATATGCATAAGCAATTTGCTATTTATAGCTTTTATTATTAACATTTCATTTAAATATTATTAAAAATAGCATTTTGCTGCCTATACGAATACTTTTACATGTTAGTAATTGTTTTTATTAATTAATTTTTTAAGTGAAATATTACAGATCTCATACTTTACTAAATTTAAAATCATTGAAATAACGGCACTTATTTAAAACTAATCAAAGTAATTTATTAAAATTGTTACCAAGAAATTATCGATATAACGTATCATAATAAATTAAAATTTAATTCGAATTTTTACTAACCGTAATAAAAACTAAATTAATAGTTATCATAATTAGCTAATATTCAAAATTAAAAATTTTTGTTTGATAGTACAATTTGGAGTAAAAAAGTAAATGAAATCGTTTGAAATTATTAATTAATGCAATTTTATATTCTTTACAATATTATAAACTGTTTGCAAAAAATATCGAGAGAATGTGCCAGTTTTACTTATTAGTTGTATAATTAATGAAAAACTTCTATAAATTTCTAATTTAAATTTTTATTGAAAAATCAGTATTTTTGGTGTATTATCTAAAAAAATAATTTCTAAACAGATAACTAAGTATTAGCTCAAAAGTAATGTGTGAATAATAATAATGTAATATGCAGATAATATAGAACACTTGATAATAGAAAAAATATTAATAAAGTTCATAAACATGAAAAACAATATATATATATATATATATATATATATATATATATATATATATATATATATATATATATATATATATATATATATATATATATATAAGTAAATATAAAAAAGAATCTAAAAAATAATAATTTGACACTTTATCAGGCGACAGGTGAAAATGAGTTTCAAAATACAGCAGTAAACCAGTAGGTAAAACATTCTACTATTCCCAACGTTTATAGAAAAAAAAAGAAAACGAGTTTTAGCATACAAATATACATTTATACATAAAGCATTGTAGCCCTAATTTATATATTTTTCCTATACTTTGAAGATATTATTCTTAAGAGCGATTAACATTATTTTAAAAAAGAAATATTAAAATACCCTCTTTATATTCTTCTCAGTCCAAAAATGTTTTCATGTTATTGCTTGTGAAATATGGCATCAAATAAATTCATATGACAAAATCTACGAGAATCAAAAATGTCTTTTAAACTTGCATTAAAATGACTGTGTGTGTTTTTTCCAGCGTCCCTTTTTAAAACTGTTTCGTTATAACTAAACTAATAGCATTAACAATCAGCCGGTACTATTTTAAGCAAATATTTTATGCCAAAATTTCTCGCATTAAAGTAATACATCGTTTTTCGATGAATATTTTTGGTAAGCTATTGATTAATATCAGTCGTAAGAAATATATTGTAAAGTTTAAAAAAAAAATGGCACGAAGAATAAAATTTATTTTTTAGATTCTGTTAGAAATACTTTTAATGAATTTTGTTGTTATAACGTGAATTTCACATATAAGCAAAACATAGTTTTTTAAATATTTATAAATTAGCTAAAGTAATCGTATAAATTGGGACATATGAATACCATTTTTTGTTATCAGCTGTTGGACTTTCAAAATTTCAGAAAATTTGAATGTAAGAAAAATTAAACATATTTCAAACTTTTAACTTAACGGAACACGGGAAATTTAAGCTCGCTATAAATCACAACAGCAAGAATAATGAGCAGAAAAAAGAAATTAGAAATTTCTTTTTCTACTCCACGCAAGCTTATCATAAGAAAATTCTAAATTCATCTGGCAACTAGTCTTCGCCATCCTCTTTTATAATGAAATACTTCTAGCAATATTTAATCAAACATTTTAAAATTGAATATTTTTAAAATAATTTTAGAAAATTTCAGATAAAACTTAAAATGACATGTAACACATATTATGAAACTCGTCGTAAATAAAAAATAAAAGTAAATATTGAAACACTAAACAATTCTAGAAAATAAGTTCTAAATGGCAATGCAATATTTGCGCAATAGTGTAGACATTATATAACAAAGGAAAAAAAAGCTTGTACAGAAAATATTATACAAACCATTTTGTAAGCAGTTAAAATATTTAGCGGCGATTATAACTTTATTTCCTAACATTTTTATTTGATACAGATCTTTTAAAATAAAATGTTTAATTATTTGCATTAAATAAAGCTTATTAGATCATTATGGGAAAGGAATCAATTTCACGAATATTAATTACATTAACGAGTATGAAATTAGAAAAGCTTTGAAAACTATGACCGTGGAAACTTTTTGAAAAAATGTGTGTTTCTACAAAAACAAATTTTCTCACAAAAATAAATGAAATTAACTAGATATGTTCAAAGTTTTATTTAAAAAAAATAGCATAAAAAAACACTGCAATTCATATTTTTATAAATAGTTAGAATAAAATCAAAATCGCAGAAAAAAGAATTGTAATGTTTCAATCAAATTGGAAATACAAAACTATACACACATAAGTTAAATGTGGTTACTTGAAATAAATAAATAAAAAGCATGAACACTTATGTAAATGGAGTAGTATCAATGACAAAAACATTACATAGTTATCTTATAATTGTTTTGAAGGCTCACTCTTATTTATAAAATACCTCATAATCTAAGAGAACTTTTCATACAGGACTCCAGTTTCATCACATCAACAAAAGATATGACCCATGAGATTTAACAGTCCATAAGCAATCTTCGCAAAATATTCTTGGTTATATTATTGGCTTGTGGTTATTAGTATCAAATATATGACAATCTTTCAAAAAGTAAATAAAACAGATGGAAAGTAACATTATGCAACTTCAATTAACAACTTAAATCAATAAGTGTTTTTTACTTAGCATGATTTTCAAAATACATAATTCAAACTTGGAAATGGATATATATGCAAAACAAGCAGTATTTTTAAAAAATATCATCTCTATTGAAATCTTATTCCAACAATATTCCTCCAAATATTTCAGATCTAAAAAATAATATGCATGTGAAAAAAACTGGAAAGAATCACACATATTCAATTCTAGGAAAGCTACCTGCGACAAGAATTATATAATTGTCTAAACTATGAAACTCATTGGTGAAAAGCATTTCTTTTTAATATTTTTATACATTTTATGGAATCATTGAATATGGAAAAATTGCAAAAATATCTAATATAAATGTTGTACTTGTTAAAAAAAATTTCTTTCAAAATATTGAAATATGCAGTTAAGTTTGTTTTTAATGCAACATTTATGTATCAGGAAAAAAATTTTCAGTATTATATAATAAAATCCTTTACATAAAATCTGCAAATGGCTTTTCAGAAATTTTTGCTAATGTTCGGTAAAGAGAATATATTTAAATGGTTTCAAAATACTTTCTATGAAAAATTATTATTAAATAAACTTTTTAAGAATTTAATTTTAACAGTATCAACTCAAAAATACTTGCTACTGAACAAGTTTAAATGAGGATTTTTTTCATATACTAGGATTCAGAAATTTTTTAATAAAAAAAGGAAAATATGATATCCTTGTTAGCACTATAATAAACAAGTTATTATCTACCTAATATCCTTTTGCAGATAATTATTATATTGCATTGTTATTATACATTATTTATATATTATTTTATTAAGAAAAATATTAAAAAAAACATTGTAATTGTGTTGTGAAATGAAAAATAAGATTAAATATTACAATACACCACTTTAACAATAATTTATTTCTTACAATCTTGATTGTGATATAAAAAATTCTGCTCAACCATATAATGTACAAAATCTTGAATAACAATGAAAAATGTACTTTTATCACATATTCATAAAAATTATATCTTTTCTCATATAAAATTCTCAACATTCATTCATAACCATTCCTAACAAATAAATACTTACATACAAACAAGAAAGACAATTGCCAATAGACGATTCTTGCAATTTAATTTTCGATCACATTTGTTACAAGAAATTTATCACTCAACACAGTTATCATAGAATGGCAATAGCACAGAAATAAATTTATTGATAAATTATAATAATTTAAGTGATTTATAAAACCCTATGCATATAAAAGTAAGTAATGTTTAAGTGAATATAAACAAAAAATAATATGTTTGAAAGTTTATTAAACAGAACCCTCAACTTAATCAGTTATCTCCACTCAAATCAACAAAAATTTAACTACACTCAAACCAACGAAATTAATTTGAAAATATTTTCACTGAAATTCTTCTCATATGATATTTATTTAAAGAGAGTATTTTCATTTTTCTAAACAAAATTATAGATTATTACAAATAGAATTAAGTACACTGATTTTAAAGTTTAATTAATTAAATATCTCAAATATTTATGTTAAAAATTTAACTCTTGTTAAAATTAAATTTTTCATTATGAAATTATCAGAAAATAAATATTATATCAAAATAAGATATTTAATGAAATACAAGAAACTAAGTTTCACATAAAAATTAAAGTAATAATTTCTATATGCACTAAAATTATAATATTTATTTAATCAAAAATTTTAAAAAACTATTATCTTGATTATCTTGTAAATAAAATTAAAAAATAAAGACTAATATTTTTCTAAAGCAAACTACTAATTAATATTTAAAAAGTTATTTAGATAAAAAAAATTGTATTAGATAAAAAAATTACATAGTTATTAACTAATAATTCCAATATCCTTTTTTCATAATTTCTAATAGTATGTAATTAAAAAGAAAATACATGTATTGCAAAATTTGTAAAATTATATGTAAGACTATAAAGTTCTTCATAGTTATTTAAGAAAATGAGTTTCTTTGCAAACTTCTTAATTTATTCTGATATTTAAAAGAAAAAGAATTAATTTGCATAAAAAATGATTCTTCAACATAAAAATAAAACTCCAAAGTAACAATAGACAAACATTGAAATAAAATATTTAATGGCTAAAAATAAACACACTAAAAACGACACTAACAATGATATGTTTGCAAAAAATTATTTCTGAAGTATCTTTTCACAGTCAAAATAAAGATTATAATAAATGCTAAAAAGCACATATAACATTTTATTTACATTGAAATTTTCACTGAATAAATAAGACAAATCTAGCACCTTTATAACTTTTTAAAACTAAAATAAATTCACTTAAAAATATCTATAACAAGATATCCTTTAAACTATTAATTATGATTTCTTTTCTACATAATGCACAATTTTTTATAACTATCAAAGAAATGGCATAAAAATAATTATTCGCAAAACTAGCACCTTATGAATTAAATCATTTTAAATACTTTTTAATATCACAAAGAATTAAATATTCAATAGAATTAAATTTTTAATTTATCAAAATTATAACTCTGCAATTTCAAAGTGATTTAAAATAAAAATTCAATATTTACAAATTTGATACAATGAAAAATATTAAATTTTGAAAGAAAATCATTCTTTTAAGGAAAACTGATAATATGGTTGACACCCTTTCACGATGGATTTCATCTTACAGACATTTTCTTTAGATATGTGAGGAATATGAAATCTTATATAAGATACTTACTTTATAATCCATTCTTACATACATAAAAAGGACAAAAAGTATCTAGTTTCAGAAAAAACTCTTTTTAAAAGATTTTCTTCCTTATGAAAAATTTAATATTTGATCCTCCACAAGAAATTTGCAATTGTAAGCACATTTTTGATCAATTACTGTGTGGCAACTTAAAAAAAGTAAAAAAATATTCCTAGTAGTAATTTTTATTTTAATTCACTGACTGGATTAATTCATATTTTCTTTTATTTAGAGCTATTTTATATTAAACAATGTTTTACTATACACAATAGTGTTAGTTACAATTTTAAAAGTTAAACTGTTTTAGAGTAGACAAAAGTCAAAAACTTTAAATATATTTCATATTAATAAGAGAAGATTAATTTAAATTTTATCTTAAATTATTACATTACATGCTAAGAAAATAGATTAGATGCTTACTTGAAGAAAAGGAATATTCTCATAAAAGTGTATAACTATTTTTAACAAATTTATATCAATTATAGAGAAAATTAAGTAAACAATATTTAAAAAACTTAAATAACATGCATTAAAATATGCAGATCAAGTCAAGGTAAAAACAAATCAACTTGAGAGTATAATAATTTTGTATCTGTTCACACAATTATTCTGCTCAACTGACTACAAACCTAAGATTAAATATATACTATATATTTGATAGAACGTGTGGTCTTCAAAGGTTTCAAATGACAATACATTTTTAATATATGAATTTAAAATTAAAAATATATAAGTGTAACTAGAATAGCAGTCAAAAAAATCACAAGAAATGTAATTATAATACAAATATATTAAACTCTAACTACATAACCATAAAAACTCATAAGAAAAGCTCTCAACCAAAACGTTTTTAATAAATTTCCTTTCCTAAAACAAAGCAATACTCCAAAAAACAGTTTTTAGTTCATTGTTTGAACAAAACTAGATTAAATTTTCCAGTTAATAATATTTATAAGATAATTTATATTTTTTGCCAGATAAAAAAAATTAGAAAAACTTTATTTAAATTTACATTAATAAAAATATCAACATTAATTTGGTTAAATTATATCCTACATATCTTAAAAGCAAAACATTTATAATAGCACTTTCAACTCAAATTTTAAAAATTAAAAAATAGAAAAATCCCAACATTCTCATTCATAGGAACATATAAACATAACAAGATACAGGAAAAAAACTGGCATATTCAATTTTAAAACATGTTTTATGAAGCCTAACTTACATTAAAATATAATTCACTATTAAGATTTTTATCATAACATACATTAATATATGACTAGATAGTAAAAAAAGTACATTCAAAATAAAAATGCTTAAAAGGAAATATTTTAAATCTAAATAAACATAAACGAATAATAAAATGTAAAATTTACTCAACAAGAATTTTAGTTATCATAAAAATTTAAAAAAAAATGAAAACCAATTTCAAAGAAAGACTTATGATACTGAAAAGAAGAGTTCTTGACATCATTGAAATAAATTCCTTTAAAACAATATTATTCATTTTAAAAAAGTGAAATGTTCTTAAATATAAAAAAACAAAAATCCTAATGAATCTCAGTAGGACTTAGAGGGTAAAAATTTGCAATATTATAAATTACACAACAGATAAATCAACAAGACAAAACTATGTGAAGTATTAAATTTAAAATCATTATATTATTTAATAATAAAATGAAGGAATTAAATTCTTAAAAGCACTCTTTATTTTATAAAATGTTTTCTGTGAATATATTATAGATTCTTAAATAATTTTTATAAATATATAAATTAATTTCAAAAAAATTTTATTTAATATTGTGAAGTATTTTTATCGCAATATTTATCAAATCTTACAATTCCTTCACCTCTCATCAAATAGAAACAATAGGTGGTAAATATACTGATTTAAAAAGGTATAAATTTTGGACTCATATTCACTATGATCTTTCCATTTAGATTCTCAAAAATAAAAACGTCATGTAAAGTATTTAGTGAAAAAGAAATAATTTATATATATATATATATATATATATATATATATATATATATATATATATATATATATATATATATATATATATATATATATATATATATATATTGTAAATTGAACATAAATTATTGTCAAAAATAAACTTAATTCTCAAGTACTCAATAAATTTTAAAACATTAAATATTGAGAAAAATTGAACTATATGAGTCTTTCAGTCATAAAAACACAAATGCTAAATATGGTACAAAAAATATTTTAACTTTATATAAACAGTGTATAGCTTAAAAAAATTTCTAAAAATTGACATTTCAAACAATTTTAAAATTTACACATGTTTATAATTCTTTAGAAATAATTTTTAGATACATTGTTTAGTTAAACTATCTAAAGCATGATTATTGTTAACAGATTGCAATTCTTGATATTGCTCAACATATAACTTCCTTATTATTTGTAGTCAAATATTATTTCCAGTTCCTTTGATCAGAAATATTTTTTTATCAAATAAGTTTTCTTAAATTCCAAATTTTACATAGATTTAAAATTTTTGCTTTGATTTCACTTTACTTTGAACAGGTTCAAATGATGTTATATTACAAATTTAACAAAAATTTGAAATTTATTTATGTAAATAAGATTTATAATATATCATCGAAATATCAAGTGGTAAAATAGCCTTGACAAAATACAAAAATCAGTTTTAGCAATTAATTACCATTACCTTTAAAATAATTGAAAACTGTTAAATAATATTAGTGTTTAAAATTTTAGAATGTAATACAAGTGTTTGAAGAATATTAGAAAATACTAAATGAGTATTTTATACAATCCTACATGAATATAAAAAAAAATTTACAAGTGATTCTTTTTCACACACATTTCCTACAAATTACTTACATATATGTACACATAAACTTACATGCATATGTTCATAAATTCTTATATTTGTGCATGTATTGTGTAACAAATCTTTGTCCATCACAACAAAAATATGTATTTCAAGTATTTACAATACATACATGAATTGCAAGCACTTAACACAAATTAGAATATGTAAGAGGGAATCTTTTGAGTACAAGTGTAAGCAACAATATTTTCATCATAAATAAGTTAACTTATGAAAAGCAATACTTTATAAAAGATCAAGAATGAATTCTTTTTATGAGTTAACTGATAACTTTAAATAAAAATAATTAATTCATAAACTAATCAAAGCATAACATGAACCACAAATTTAAAATGCAATAAAAATAATTATCAAAAGGAAATGTTGAAGGGCAGGTTTGCATTTAAAGATTTAATATTAAAACTTTATTTTTATCAAAAATAGTAATTTGTAACCAAGTTAGTAATCAGCAAAAACAAATCACAAAAGAAGAAGAATGCTTATTTTTGTTTGCTAAATTAATTCACATATAATGGCAACAGTTACATTACGGTGAATTAAATGCAATAATTTAACATTTATGAAGGACAATTAGCAATCTGTTCAAATAAATCAAATATTTTCAAGCAAAATTTGACATCATTTTCACTTGCTCAAATAGATATGATTAATAATGCAAGCTCTTTTTTAAAAAATTAATATTTTTGTTTAAGTAATAAAACAAATATATGTACAGTAATTTTCAAATCTTCAAAGAAATTTGCAATAATTAACTCATAATTTAAATAGAGATAATTAATTTGCTACTCTATCATTTCAAATTATAATTTATTGTACATTAAAAAATTAGGTAATGATGATAAATTCGTTAAAATTATATGCAGAAAATGTATATAAGGTACATTTTTAACTAGAGAGCACTTTATTTCATATTAATTTCAATACTGTGCATAAGTTTTCATCGTTTCAATTTTGTAGCATAATAAGTAAACATGTCAATGCAATGAAACATGTCTCTTGTTAATAAATTTCAAAATCTGTTATAAAATTTGAGAAGTAATAAGTCTTATAGAAGAAACTTTACAATAACTGCTAAAAATATTCAAAATATATTTTAGCATTTATTGTAAAGTTTCTTCTATAAGATTTATTTACCATAATATTAAGTTATTTAAAAAAATTAGGTACTTAATGAAATGAAATTAAATATTAATATAACTAAACAGATAGTACTTCTGTTCAATCTGATGTAAAAAATTATGCAACAATAAAAATAAGAAAATCTTATCAACTTATATTTAATACTTATTCTATGAAAAATTATAATTCTAGACATTTTCAAGTAAATTAAATTATCATTAATCAATCACAATATCCTATAATAATAACTATGATACATTAATGTAATCAATAGTTTCAGATATCAGACTTAAACAAATTATAAATTTAGTGACTTTACAAAAAAATTATAACAGCGAAAGCAAATTATAAGGTTAAAATAAAAATAGCATTTAAATTTCCATACTTATTACAAATTATTTGGCACAGCATCAAAAAATTTGATTGTATATTTAAAATTTGAATTCATAATCACATAAAATCAATAAGATAATTTCAGTAAAATTAGTTGCATATGAAATAAATGACTAGAAAAAATAATTTGACTAGTATGAAAAATAATTTTTAAATTAATGATAGTGAAATTGGATAAGCCAATTAAAATTAATCAACATATGTAACAATAGAGCATGCTTATGATTTTCAGAAAATAAAACATGTTGTCAAAATTCTTATGAAAAATTTTTACAAAATAAAAATTGAAATTAGTCCCAAGTACCAAGGCAGTGTTTTCTAGAGATACACTTATGTACATATATACAAATAATAATTTATCAAGTGTTTGATTCTTTCTTATTACAAGTATTTAGTTTTAAAGCAAACATTTTTGGCTTCAAACTGAAATATTCATCTAACCTTTCTTTGGCATACCTAAAGGAAGAGAGAGAGTTACTTAAAAATAATATGCAGAGTTAAAAGTAAAATTGATGGATGGAAAAAATTTTTAAACACCATCAAAAGTATGAAGTTTTTAAAATATAAACCAAATAAAATAAATATTAAGTAAGAATCCCTATTTAATTTAAAAATAATTTAAATGGAATAGGATATTAAACTAATTACACTTGACATAATTTTAAACAAGACAAAGGTCTTCAATATCAAAATATTATCAATTATTTTTCACATGTTTTCTCAGTCTATATTAAATTAACTAAATAAATTTACTAATTTGCATTAAGTAAATCAAAAATGAGCATAAAATCTGCTTTTGAATTTACTTATTCTATAATTTATTTTAATAAAAAAAGCTGCAGTTAATTTTAAAAGCTTGATTATAATTTTTAGTGTTTTCAGCTTTTAAAAACTTTGTGTAGAGTATGTAATGTATTATTTTCCTTATAATTAAATTTTTTATCAATAAAGACGAAAGAATTTTTTAAATGTAGTTATAATATTCAAAGCAAATAAAAGTAATTAACAATGTCAAGGAAAAGCAATAATATAATTGTAAGAATATGAGTCATTTTTGCAAACAACAAATTTCAGGAATTTTTTCTTAATTTGGTGAAGTAAAATTCTTTGTGAAAAAAGTTTGCACAAAGAATTTTACTTTGCAGTCATCGTACCAATTTGGCAACAAAAAAACTAATCAAGAGGAGTTATTTATCACATGCAAATATTATAGCAATCAAACATTTATTTCAGATGGAAAAAAACTAGCTAGTGAGATAAGAAAATTTATAAGAGAAAATGTTTCATTTAAAACAAAAATGGCTAATTTAGAATGATAAAAAATATTGGTTTATAGTTTTAAGAATGATTTACATCGTTTTTAAAAATAATTAAATACATTTTGCATCACAGGGAAAGGAAAATATTCATTAACACCCTATATGTAAAGCTAACAAATTATTTTTTAAAAATAATTTGATAATTTTAAAAAGTTTTTCATGATTTTAACTAAACATTAAATAGCAAATAATGTACATTAAAATTAATTCATATAACCTTATTTTGCTAATATTTTACTTTTGAGACTTGAAAATAGTAGCCAAATTATATTCAAATGTAAATTTAAACACACATTCAAATGTACATTTAAATAATTCTGTATTATATATATATATATATATCAAGAATTTCTCCAATTTTTTAAAATTAAAGCAATACTTCATCAAAATACAGAAATTTTATAACGAATTTCTTCCTTTTAGACAATTATAGTATTTCATTCTTGTTAACTTTGAATGCAATAAGAAGAGGATCCTAAAATCTTTTTACATATATGCTGCTATATACGATACCTAACTCTCAAAATATTTCATGTTTGATACTTTTAAAGATTCAGATAACATTGAAAATGTGGGAATCAAACACCCCAATTTGTAATAATTTTGCAATTAATTATTCTCTCTCATACACATAAATGACACAGATAATGATAACTGAAGACAAAAGTTTCATGAATATTTATTTCTATTACCTTAAACATTTCTATTTAAATATGTTTTACATGATATTTATTGAAAAATATGAAGAAATAGTACTTATTATTCTTCTGTACACTTTTTATTCAAAATAAAAGTATTTGAGAGAGAACTTTTTCACACAACGTAAGGAAATTTAAGAAAATGGAGCAAAAATATAAGTCCTTAAATGATTTATTTTTTTAGTTAAATGGGTACAAGATTATAAATTTACATTTAAATGACTCCAAAAAAGTAATAAATCAAACGTACCCCAAAAAATCAAAACCAAGTGTGGAATGTGCAGACTGAATTAAAGCCCAAAGTCCCCACATCATATGAGCTCCCTATAATATAAAATTAAAATTATTTTTCAAAAAAAAAAATAGATAAGTAACAAGTTTCTTTTATTCAATTATACATTTATGGTAAAAAGAAATGCAATATATCAAACACATAACACAATATTTGGACAATATGGATAAAAATTAACAAGCAGCAAAACAATCACACAAATTTAATAAAATTTAACAAAGAAAGTTATCAGTAATAAAATTTTGCATTAGTGACCATTAAATTTTCTTATACTTTACTTGACAAAGTCTAAATGATCATAATTTTTTTTGGAACATAGCAGTATCTCACCACATGGAACAATATCTCAACACATGCTACAGTATAAATTCAATTTCAAAATTAGCAGCCAAGATATACGTTTAGTCAAATTCAAATTTAATGTTCAATGAAATTAAGAATTTCAGTTTCATTAAAGAACAGAATTTTAAAATTTCAGTTAAATTTTTAAGCAAAAATTTCACATTAAATATAAAAATATCTCAGTCATTTATCAGTGACACTTTATTATATTATCCCAGTAGCATTTATTAAAAAAAAGTAACATTTATATTTAATTTTTAAAATGTTAAAAATAATTGTCTTTCTTTACAACGAAAATCGACAATTTTTTTTAAATGATAGTTCAGAATAAAAGCTATATGTTTTATTGTAGTTCAAATACTAAATGATAGTTCAGTTGGTCTGTCATATCTCAATTAATTCATATTGAGAGATAACAAACCAGTTAAATTTTCTTATTAACAACTTCTGCTTTTTACAATTCCATTTTAAAAATATTATTGAAAATTCAGCTAAACTTCATAAAATAAAAAATATATTAGAATAAAAAGATTCATAGTTTATAAGTCTTTTTAATTTTAGTCTTTATTTAAATAAATATTTTATCAAAGTAGTGAATTTCTCCCATTATATGTATGATGTATTTCTCCTATATGAGAAGATTCATGTGTATGAGAAAGTTACATCATTATTCAACAAAATTTACATTACTCAATTATTTTCTGAATTAATAAATTAATCTCTCTTGTTACACATTAATTATTGTATAATTATTGAATAGCTCACTTTGAAATCAAATTTTAACCAAATTTGTAATTCCAAGCTTTAAAATAACAAGAAAATTTCTCACTTAATAGATAAGAGGGTAAACTTATTTTTTTTAAAAAACTTTAATATTAAGTATAAACTGTTAAGTTTATTAGATGGTATTGTTCTTCTTGACACATAAATAAAAATATAGATCTACCATGCAAATCTAAAGAAAATACACACATTAACAATATAAATCTAATTAGAAAGGAAAGCTTTCAACATATTGTGTTGCCATTGATATCTCAAAAATGTATAATTTTTCTTTTTCCAAAGAAAAGAGTTTTAGCAACCTGCAATAAAATTTTTACACTTAAAGAAGAAAAATTCTTTAAGCCAACAATATATATGAAAAATGTTTAAATGATTTAAAAAATTAAGAATGACAGTCATTTTGTGAGAGCAGGGATAATAATGCAGTCTGGCAACATCATTTGCAGAAAAAAAAATGTTACAAAAAATGCCAACTATTCATAATACAAACATCTTAAAAATCAATTAATTCAAAATATTTACATGGATGAGAGAATCTTTAAATACCATCACTGAACTTCCCACTGTAGATCTCATTAATATGAAGAATTTACTTTTCTGTACATGTTTGGCAGTACAAATTAAAGTTTACAAAAAAATTTCAAAATTCTGAATTTAATCTTCTTAAAAACTGCTTTTAAAACACCATAAAGCATCTCACATTTCCTGACAGACAGGAGAGGATCATTTACTTCTCAATAAGTCTTGAAGATTTTACCATAATGAAGCTTTATCTTATAAGGGTGAATTCCTGTGCAAGGTCTTTTTTTTTAATTAAAACATTGATTAGTTTAGATTAAACAATATGTTTATAACTAAACACAATCAACAATTTTTCCCACATTCATTACTTAATAAATCTAATTTGAAAAAAATCAATAAAGTTTCAAATAAAATCTATGTTGGGGGAGATTCATATTTTTTCAATTTTAACATTAAATCAATTGAAAACAATGTACACTATTTATGATTAGTAAATCTATATTTTTAACATAATTTTTAAAAAGAATATTAACTTTATCATATTATTGATTTTACAATATATTTTAATATTTCTTAGTTAAGCAATTCTATAATTTCAATTTTATGTTTCGTAAAAAATTCTCAAATTTATGTAAAAAAACTATTTCAAGTTAGTTTGTATGCTTATTACATTTTTATTTTAGATTTGACTATTTCAACAAATCATGACATGACTTATTTTAGAGAAAATATTCTGAAATTATTCTCCAGAAGAAATAATCATATATGATAAATTTTGGTGATAGTTTTAATCCTTAATTATAAAAGATATATTTCACATGCCAAATAAGCCAGATGTAAATGACTAACACTGATGTGCAATAAAATAGTTGAATATTGCAAAATTATCAGACATTAAAATCTTAATAGGTAAATTAGAAAAACCTAAAATATGGAAGTTTATTTCAAAACTGCATTACATTAATATAAAATTTTTGTCAATGAAGGATTAAAAATATCTTTAAAAAATATTAACAATTTAATGTTTTTAATAACCTAAAATTTTCTATATTCAATTACTTAGCAATATTTCTTATTCAGTTCTTTTGTAAAAAAAAAAACAGATTTTTAATAGCAATTTACTTTTTGTGTTTCAATAATAAATTCAACAACAAAAAAGTCTGACATGCCCATGTACATGTGAGAAGAATGTTGTGAGATTAATTTTAAGTTTATAAGAGCACAAATTATATAAAAAATTATAATATATATAATAAATAATGAAAAATGATATAAAAAACATTTTAAATTATGTAATAAATGATGTATATTAATCTAATTTATATTATGCAGGAAAATAAAATACTGTTCCTCCCCAGTCACAAAAATTTTTTACGCTTCATATTCAAAATTAGAACTATTTTTTCTCTGAATACACTTCAAAATGCATTCGAACATTTATAACAGTAAGAAAATTTTCCTATGAAATTTTTATTTCTTGGAAGGAGGAAAAAGCATTGTAATAAAAACTAAAAAATTTTAGATTTAATGCTCAAAAATTATAGTTGAACAAAATTTTAATGTATGTAAAATAACTGATAGAAATGTTGTAATTTATGTAGACATTATTTTGAAACAGTATAATAGAGAACCTCTCAACTAATAACTTAACAGTAAGGTACAGCTTGAATATCAACCATGTATATATCTTCAGAAGTAAAATACTCTCTACCTCTTATTTAATTTTAACACGTTCTTGCTGCCATAAAATTAAAGGAGTATAACACAGTACAGGAAAATACTGTATATTTTAAGGACTTTATTTATATGTCATAAGAGAGGAAACCTGGAAAACTCTCACACACAAACAACTCAACAGATATGCACACAAAAAGAGACATTTTTTCAAATTCATTCAATAATTGCTGTAATGCATCAGGGATCTCTGATCTTGAAGAACATGTTTCTTAATGGAATTCCTTAAAGAGCCTAATAGATTATACTGAAAATTTTTTGTGAGCATAATATTGATATATTAATTAATTGTGTTATGTTAAGAATACAGCAAAATTATTACTTGATGAAAATCAATAGAGAAAAAATTGAATAAAAGCATAAATGGAGAAATATTAAGATTTATGAAATAGTCATTTTGAATAGTTGAAATAAAACACACACTTTTTGTCATTTCAATGAATGCATAATTCCTCATATAAAAAATTCTGCTTGTTTATAGATATAAATATATATAATACAATAATATATTTATTTAGATATCAATCAAGTAAATAAAATGGAATTAAGTAATGAACTGAGACTAATTTCGTATCTGTAATCTTCGTTATCATTCTGCTTTATATTGTTTCACACATAATTTTTTATTTTAATTATTATTTCTGATAAAGTTCAATTAGTAAAAAAAAATTTTTTTAAATCAGAATACATGGCAGTTCCGAAAATGATTGGCATAAATTTGTTTAGTTTACATGTTACAGTTTTAGATAGAATATTCCTTCAATAAAATGTTGTGAAACTCTAAGAATATTTAATTACGCAAATATATGAATGTGAAATGCTTCAACAAATGTGTTGTTGAAGATTCTCAGGTTCTCACAAATATCACTTAGCATAGTTGAAGTATGATATGTTTTTATTTATAAAAACTAAAAATGCATGCAGCCATAATCACAACATGCATTTTTATAGATTTATATAATTTAACATTTTATACATTAAAACAAAAAATTTGTAAGATTTTATTCCAATTTGTTTCTTTATCTAAGAATATAACACTTAAATGTCAGCCTTCTAATGAATATTATAACAACTAAGTCAATAGTTAACTCTTGCCACCCACCATGTCTGGGAGTCAGAGTACCTGACTAAAGATAGGGAGGTTCCTCTATGTTCGAATCCCAGTTTGCGTGCAGGGATGCACTTTCGCTCTGCCTATCCTGTCTTTGCATCAATAGGTTGTGAATGGTTGCCTACCCTATAAACGTGTACCTATGGCATGTGTGTACTGAGGAAATCAGACTTCACACCAAAATATGGTTTAGTTGAAAAAGTGAAGTTGCGAACCCCATAATGCCACCCTAACTAGCACAAGACAACAACAACAACAATAGTAAACTCTTCAGAAGAAACTAGATTTTTTAAGGAAAGCTTTAAAAATAACTTCTGAAAAGTAAAATGTGTTTTCCCAATTTCTATAATTTACCATAATTTTCAATAAGAATTTTCCTATTTATATAATCAAAAATAAAAAATCTTACTATTTTTTTAAAAAAAATTTGCTTGATATATTTCCAGACCAAAGTTTTAATTTATTATTCAGTTAATCATTCATCCTGTATAAAGTTTTTTTTTTTTTTTTTTTTTTTTTTTAATCAATCTGTCTAATTCAAAGCACAAGTCAAAAATTTTTTTAATTTTTTTACTTATTTTGTCAATAACACTCTATTTTGATTCTAACTTTATTTTTAATGATCAAGTTAAACTCTAAGCAAACAAACAGAATTTTGAAAATTCAAGAACATATTCACAACTCACATTATGCAATACAAAAATCAAATTTGCTAAATGTATTTGTGCAGGAAAATTTATTTCACCAGTAAAAATACATTTAGCAACTAATCTATGAATTTAATTAAAATTAAAAATATACATTATATTAAACATCTTAAAATGAATAAAATAGATAGTAAAAACATCATACACAAATATTTATAGTGATCTGTTTTGCTCATGAATTAAAAAGTTGAAGCTAAAATTCATCTAAATTGTGCTTAGAAATATTTTACATTTCCTTCTGTATTCTCAGAATCATAGTACTTTACAGTAAATACCTGCTATATATATATATATATATATATATATATATAGTTTTATTGATGACATAAAAAAAGCAAATTAAAGGAAAAAATTTTAAAACTTTCCAATAACAATTCTGCTTAAACTAATATCACAAGCTGTGAGAAAATCATTGTATAGTTTAAAAACAGTGGTCCAAGATATTTTGAAGGCAAAGAATGAATCATTTTCGTATAGAAAATAAGCTTACTAAAGCAAATTTATTGACTTGAACATAAAGTGCTTCAACAGTTTCATCTGTAACATTATCCAGGCTCCATTCATTCACATGATGCCATGCTTCTAAATAATCTCTCAACCAGCGAATCTGAAATTCCATGTCAGGATACAGTTTAGGATCATATTTTTCAACACCTATAAGATGCAATTTGAAAGAAAGATGATTAAGATTTTTTAATGAAACAATTGAGAAATGGTTGATATCATAAAGCAGAATGAAAAATTGTGTAAACATAAAAAAGTAATAAAATTATGCCCAAGTTATCCAAGAAAAATACAAAAAATGCAATTAAATAATACACTACATGCAGTTATCAAAAAATTATACACTTTATAATTTGTATCATCTTAAATTTCATAAGAAACTTCGGATCACAGGTTATTTCAAAATGCTAAATGACAATTACTGGAAATATTCAAAAATAAATATTAAAAATGTTTATTGCAAGTTAAAAGAACTTGTATAAAAAGACAATCTTTCATTAAAATTTTGTAATGGTATTTTTTATCTTTACTTTCTTATATTAATTCAGTATTGGGTTCTTAAAAATTTTCAATACACAAATATATTTTTAAATAAAAATATTAATAATTAAATAAATTTTAATTGTATTTCTTAACATATAAATATAAAAAGTAATTTACAAGAAAAAATATTTTTCACTATTCTCCATATTTAAGATAAGATTATAGTAACATGTAAAAGTAATCTTAATATATTTTAATAAAGCACTTATTCCTAAAAGAAGTAAAGTCAAAGATAATTTACTCTTAATTAATTTATTAAGTTCTATCAAAATAAATATATTCTTAAATTTTTTCCAACATGAACTAAATTATGATGTGCAGATATGAGTAAATATGAGTACATAAATGCTTCTTTTTGTTATGTAAAGAAATTGCTTTATTACTTTTTATTTAAGAGTTTATATAGTTGTAATATCAAAAAAGAAAATATATATTTCATATTTTATTATAATCGACAGTCAAACAATAAAATTTCTAACATGACTAATAGATTTTGGGTTTCCAATAACCTGAATGTTACTTTTCACAGAGAATTTGCTAAAATATAAATAAATAAAGCAAAATTGGAAACAAAAATTACTTAAATTCAGTAAAAACGAACACATATTAATCATAAATGCATGCAAATTTTATGTTAAAGACAAACAACTATTAATATTTAACATATTTTACCAGAGAGATGCATTATTTTTTTTACAGATATAAAAAATTAACAGTTTTACAAATTACAATTTATAGCTTTACTGAAATGAAAAGCTAATACTTTAAATGAAAACTGCTTCAACATCAGTAAAGACATAAGTATGCCAAATTATTTGTTTCTGTACTTAGTATACCTTTTTATAAAGGTAAATTCTTAGTAACGAAATAAAATTATCAATTAATGTAACAATTTTCGAAATAAAATGTATATATTATAAATTGAATACAAAAAAAGATTATCTTTAGAAAAACTATTAATTACACTGAAGAAAAAAGGAGAATTTTAACTGTAATAGACAGCTTAAATTCTTTTGATAATGTTTAAAAATAGGCAACAATAAAGGTCTGATTAAAATAAAAACCTTTTATTTACAAACATCAAGCAAAGCAGATTACATTAAATGTCAAAAATAGTTTGATTTACAGAAACAAATATATTAATAATAAAACATAATATTAAAATGAATTTTTTAAATTACCTGCAAATTCACAGAAATGGTTTCCAATATCAAGAGCTTGGTAATTATAGTCAGCATATTCATAATCAATAAAAGTTACCTCTTCTACAAAAATATAATTCTTTCAGTTTCATATTAATTTCATAGAAAGTTATGATCAAATATTTAATTTAAAATTTAAATGGATATTTTTATGTATGTCAAGTTATTAGATCTATACAATACGATCCAACATTTTTCAGCAAATTAAAATATATATTTTGATACATAAATGGTTGATTTTTGAAATTTCTATTAAACAAAATTACTTTTACAGCATTGACACAATAAGATACACCAATTTTAAAAATATATTACATACTTTTAAAAAAATGGTGCTTTAATTTTAATCACTTAATAACGCAAATATTTACAAGTTTTATTTAGTACAATTTGTAAGCTTAATTCTAATTTAACACAATTTGAAAATTTTCATTCCTATATGAAAAGTTTTTACAATAATGACAAAAAGTAAAGTTAACATATAGATATAGAATAACAAAGAAAATATTTTTAACTATATTTAATCAATAAAAAGAGATTACTTAATACTAATAAATGAAAAAATAACTGTTTATAAGCTTTTAATAAATTAACTTATCACAGATACACAAATATTTTTACAGCAGATGCTTCTCAAATTATTTTTTGAATTACTGTAGAGATTGCTTGAAAATACTATATACATTCAAATGAAAAAAATAATTTTCATACCTTTTTCCTTGTTGTAAATTATATTTTTCAGTAAAAGGTCATTATGACTGAAAACAACAGGAGATCCTAAAACTGTTAAATGTTCTTTTAATGAATTAACTTCTGCTTCCAAAACATCTTTGTGCGGAATACAGCTTTTAAATCTGTAGAAAACAATCAAAATTAAAAATATAATTTTAATAAATTATGTTAAAATTATTAAATGTTATTTTATATATATATATATATATATATATATATATATATATATATAAATTAAGTGACCTAATTTTGTTTATGACAAAAATAACAACTTAAAATATATTTATCTGATTATTTTTCAGACATTACATTCTAACTCATCTTAATTTTTCTATTTTTTATATTATTTTAATTTATTCCTACATTTTGATAATGATTGAATATAACAAGTGACAAAATATTTAATATTTATAAAACTTTTCAATTTTTTTTAAAAATTTTTATGTATAGAAATGTAAATAGCATCTCAACATGCTAGTTACATCAATATATTTTTGATTTAAATTTTTTTATAGTAACTTATTTAATCAAGATAGTATTTAAGAAATAGTTTAAAATGGTAGAAATTATTTTTTACTTTTTATTAATACACAATGAAATTTTTTAAGTTGATTCAACACAATTCTTAAGTTTTTAATAAATATCTATTTAAAGTTACTAATAAATTAATTATTGTTAACACACATGAATTAATCAGAAAATATGCAGTGTTAAGTATTTAAAATGTGACTTCCAGTTACCTTCCTAAATAAATAATTGTTCATTTTAAAAATAAAGTTGATACACATTAAAACATAGAGATAAAAAACTCATTAGTCTTCGGGTATTGCATGATTTCTGAAAAATAAATAAGGAAAAAAATTGCCATCTGTGACTATGAATGAATACAATCAGCATTTAAAAAAACAAAACAAAAGTTCTAAAAAACAATAAATAAATGAATTCCATGAAAAAATTAAGATGTTATATGTTATGCATTTATTGAGACTAAAAGTTTTCACTTTTTCACATACTTATATTTACATCATTTTTTTAACTTAAATGAATTGTTTGCACCTAATTGTAAAAAGAAAAATGGTCTGAATTCAAAAAAGTGTTGTCCATCAAAACAGTGATAAAATACATGTAATTTAGTGAACTAAACAAACTTTGAAGTAAACTAGTTTTATAAAGAGGAATTATACCTAATATAACTTCAACTTAGCTATACTTTCAAATTAAGTACCATTTCATTCAATTTTAGTGTTCAATTTAACTCTGTTTTCAAATAAAGTCTACAGAATATTTTATGTGATAAGAAAAAAAAATTCTTTAAAATCTAATTAAAATCATCAGTAAAACTTTAATAAAAAATCTATCTACTAAATAATGAGATAACATGAGAGCATAGAATTATAATGGTTTTAAGAAAAAATGTAATAGAACAATTTCCTTCATAAATACATGTGATTTTTGCAAAAATGGGGATAAGTTTTATATTGCTATATTTTAAAATGATACCATTTTGAAACCTTTCTTCTCTTACGATATTGTAATCAATAAATTTTAGAGACAAAAACTGTTTAATATTAAATTTAAATTATTTTACCTATTATAAAAAATTTTATCAGTTATATTTATTTCATGAATAAATTAAGCTGACAAAAAATTTTTAGACAATATTATACAAGTTATTAAGAAATAGACAAGTCCATGTTTAGAAACTATTTTTTAAATAAAAACAGTGCATTTTTAAGTAATAGCAGTAATATTTTAACAAATATTGGTTAAATAATATTTTAAGTATTAAATATTATATTATGACTTTAAATTTAACAATGAGAATAATGATATAAACTTAAAATGATACTAATGACATCAACCCAAATAATCTAACTCCTATTATACACATGAACACATTAAGCTTGGTTCTGAATGTATGTATCTTTACCATACAGCAACTAACTTAAATCTTCTGTAAAGAATATTTTAGTAAAAAGAGGGATGAATAATAGATATATGTAGATAAATAATTACAAATCTGGAGAAAGGTTGTAGTCTGACCAGATAACTGAAAAGTTGAGGATTAACAAAAGTGTCTTTTCACATGCTTGAAGGTTTTTAAACCACCCATTTCATAGTTACAATTGTTAGAAAAGGTTGGTGGTAAACACCACAGGAAAACTGCAATGGATGACCAATATATCATCCTGCAAGCAAAAAAAAAAAGATTCAAACCAGTTAACAAGCACCATAGTTCAAGAACTGGCTGACAAGTGTTGGAGTTTACAGTGTCCAAATTGAATCATGGTCAGGTGATAATTTCATACCTGAGCTGGTAAATTCTTCTCCACATCCCCAACTGATGAATAACTAGCAACCAAGTGAGAGAGAATGAGATCCTCCTAATCACTCACCACAATAAATGGTAATTCATTTTATTCTAATGGGATATTACGGAAACCATTGGGAAGCTATTGAAACACTGGAGCATTATGTCATCATTTATAGAAATGCAAAGAGCATATAAGTCCTAAACATTCAATCAATGGATTCAAGTCCTCTGAGCAGACAAGAGTCATTTCCACACCACAAGCAATTATTGATACTAATTGATTCAGAGATAGGTCAGAATATGGTTTCATTACAGTAACATAGAAACTATTAAAATGGTCCTGGAATTGTCTGGATAAGCATTATGCTGAATAGGTGGACTGAACTCCATGTTTTCAATGTAGCCTAAAACAACAATGCAGAGTCACACCAGATTCCTACTGTACAGCAGATAATAAAAAAGAAAAAAAAATAACCTGAACTGAATGACCACTGAATAAAATCCTATAGTATATGTATGTGATGCTTTAGGTAGATTTCTCCAGAGGATTTAATCATGACACAAGGCTTCACCTCATGGCATGATTAAATCTTCTGGAGAATAGCCTTCTGAAATAGATACTAAAGAAGAATGGACATTATTATCCCAAGAACTGCTGAACAAACTGATACTGAGTATAGAGAGATCGAATGAAGCAACAATTGCAGTAAGGAAAGAGCATAACATATAAAGGGAGATCTGCCTGTTCTTGATCTTGACACAGTCGTTCATGTGTAAATGATATGTGTTCTATAAAGAATTTTTGTTTGATTTCATGCTGTATTCATTTTTTTACCACTATTGTTTTGTTATCATTTTAGCACAAAATGTTTGTCATAAAAATGATCAGCTGCTTAAGTTTTGCACACTAGTGTGTGTGTATAGATGTATATATATATATATATATATATATATATATATATATACACACACACACACACTCTGTTTCAAGTTCATAGATTGTTGTGTGGAAGCAAAAATTTTTAAATTACACAACAGGTTTTAAACTGAAAGCTATAGAGAAAATATAAATAAAAATTAGCAACAAATGTATTAAAGCAAAATTTTAAAAAAAGTAATATGTGGTACAAATGAAGATTTGAATCCTATGTTTAAAAAAAAAACAATAAAAATAAAAATCAACAAGTTTTAATAAACTTCTTGGAATTATCGCTCTCAAATTTTCATCCTAGTTTAACACACTTTGGGGTGAGATTGACACGAACAGATCTTTTTATAACAAATGTTTTTCTGTACAATTTATTATATTTTTAACTACACTGTGTATTTTTTATTTTATGTGACACATTATCAGTGGTATATATTTGTGACTATTCACAAAAAATTGGCATGGATTATGTGACACATTTTTCTTTAATTCAAACAAAAGGTCTAGCGGGTAATACACCACTGTGGATTTTATATAAGAAAATATGGTACATAGATTTAGCAAATTTGAATTGAATATTTTCCTTTTGAAAAATAACTTGAACAAAGGTAATTATAACATTATGAAACATATACCACCAATGTATACCTTATAACAGATACTATATGCCACAATTGAAATTGACTAATTATTCATTAAAGAAAAGTGATGTATTTCACAAATTGAAAATTATGTACTTTATCAAAAATAAAAAAAAATAATGTTGACACAATGAAATCAAGCCTTTAATTTCAAAAATTTTATTTAAATATTTTTCTATACATTAACCTTCTTTGTAAGGTAATTTACATGTGAATTTAAAAAAGAAAATATTTTAAAATATTTTAGATTCAGCTTTTAAAACATTTATAATCATTCTTAATAAAAAGATTTTATTCACACTATCATTTAGATTTTTTATTCAGTGATTCATTATGAGTTAATTTCATTGTATCATTTTTTCTAGCTCTTTTGTTCTGAAAAGAATAAAAAATATTTTTTATTTCTAATACATAAAGTATTAAGATTCAGTGTGTAAGCTTTTCATTTAATATAAGTGAAATGATGTGATAACTTTTGCATATTATAAAATAAATATATTTACCTTGTATCTTTTACTGGATCAGGAAATGAGGTTGGTATGAGTTGAAGATATTTATAACAAATGGGAAAAAGTGATGGCTGGGGAATCAATCCATTCACATTAGATTGAACACTATGCATTCTAGCTAACCTTGCAGCAATCAGCCTAGATAAAATTATTGCTCACAATATAGTGAAAAACAAATATACATCTTTATACACATAAATATATTGTATAATCACAAATGTACACAATATTAAGTTTATAATAAATACAATAATAATAATAATAATGAGGCTCCTGAAGGGATTCCAAAATGAATGTTTGACTTACCCCAACAAATATCTTACAGAGCAACAATGAGAAAATACGATTTCATAATTAAAATTTGATTATTTACCAAATAAATAATGCTACTAATGATCATAAACAAGTTTATTATAAATTACTGAAGTATAAACTTTCAATCATTCACATGAATAAAAAAATAACTTACAAAAAAAGTTACTAATTAATGGTATTACAACAGATATTCAATATAGACAAATTGCAAAGTATTTAAGTTCTCAGTATCGTTTTATATAACAAATGTTTTAATTGTTAAAGATCCCAGAAAATTTTGATTAAAAATTTACTTTGGAATTTAAGTTGATATAAAATGTTTACAATAGTTATGCTGCTTTCTTACATTGTAGAAAATAACTGAAGTAGTGCCAAAATTTCAATACAGATTGAAGAGCTTTGATTAAAATTATTTTTACTGCTGGTCATATTTTCTACTACTGTTTTTGTTTGCCTTGTAAATGTTTTTATAGTTGAATATACTTACTTCTGTAAACTTTGGGACACACTTTGTGGTACACATGAGAGGTTTGATTTTCTTTAATAACAAAAAAGATTATAGACATATTATCAGGAATCCAAAAAATATAAGATGCCAAACTTGAAAATATTTTTAAAAAATTCAATAAAGTACTGTTTAAGAAACATCTGGAATTAAGTTATTAGTAAAAATAGCAAATTTAGGTTGTTTTTTTTTTTTTTTTTTTGGTTAGTTGCTTGGTGATTTGCTCTTAACTCACAATAACAAAATGACCAAGATCTACAATTTTAAACACATTCAGAACAACAGAATTTTCCATACCTGGAATGAGAGTCAAGTATATGAACTGTAAAGCTAAAAGCCAAAATGTAACCCTTCCACTATGAGCTTAAATTCAGTTACACGATAGTAAATAAAATGGAAAATATGATTATATTGCCTTTGAAACAAACACTAAGCTAAAAAATATTTCAATTCACAGAGAAAACTATCTTCCCTTTGTGTAGTTGAAACTGAAAACACTTATTGAAATAACTTACACATTATCTTCAGATCACAAAAGCTGAACTAAACATATGGTATATTAAGACAATTTGCATTTTAATATTCATATCTAGCTTTTATTTATATACTGCATAAAAAATTAGAATATACACACAGCTTCTACAATTCTAATCTTCCTTGAATATAAATCTGATGCAGCATATTAACAATAAAATCCCAATTAAAAGTGGATATAATTAAAATAAATCTGTATCTATTTAAAGATCTTCCTTCACCAATTTTCCACTTCTTTTATATTTATTACCTTATGTAAATGAAGTCTAATTTTAAAAAATTCCAAAAATTGCATTCATATTTCCATTTAAAAGTATTTATTTCTTTTAACTTTATAGAAATATCAGAAACTAAACTATCATATTTGTGTATTGTGCAATAAATGTATGTAAAGAAAAATTTAAAAAGGTTGCATTAATTTACTAAAAATACACACATTAACATAAACACCTAAGTAAATATATTTACAAAATTGTCTAATATGAAAATACTTAAAAGAATTGACACATCTATTTTTACTTTGTAAATAAAATTTAAAACTCACTTAGAAATATGAGGATCTCGCACCATTTTTGTATCTAATACTTCTCCAGGAGAAAAACCGTAGCACAATCCATTGGCAAAGGCACAGTGTAATGGGGCACAAAGACCAGCTTCACACATCATCTGCATGTTGCGCACTTCTAAATCTCTATCTATAAAGAGTTCAGTTTTTTCACCATACACACGAATGAGTACAGCTTGATTTGGATCATCTTTCAGGTAACATTTAACTAAATGGTTAGTTATACCATCCTTGAAAAGCTGAATCAAAATAAATGAAGTTACGAAAAACATAATTTATAAACAAGTTTAAGAACATATTTTACATAAACAAGTAAAAATGTGGACATTTATTAGAAATAACATAGGAAGCTTAAAGTATTCATTAAGCATGTGCCAGAATGAATGACATAAAACATGTGAAGTTTTTCTTCTTTGCACTCTTCCTATAAAATCTTTCATCAATTATGATAAAACAAATTCATAACCAATTTAAAGGTTTTATAATTAAATTTATTCAGTTTTTGTCTTTCCAACAAATGAGCATACATGTCTGAATATATGTATTTCAATACTGAATTATTTTCTATACATTTCTAGAAAAAATCAATACTATCTTGATTACAATGATTTTATGAATTTTCACTTTTGATATTTTACCATTCATAGTTTAAATTTAAAGCAATAATATTCTTTCGGCTTATCAAAGCTTCATAGAATTTCATTTATAAAGGTTTACTTTCATAAGTAAATCCATAGGATTCACAATTCAGACAATTTCAATCTATAATTTTATTTGC
The DNA here is from genome assembly GCA_037975125.1 of Latrodectus hesperus. NCBI lineage: Eukaryota > Metazoa > Arthropoda > Arachnida > Araneae > Theridiidae > Latrodectus > Latrodectus hesperus. The sequence goes on along the minus strand of CM075850.1, from coordinate 72,617,126 downwards.
ATTAACAAATTAAAATTTATATAAAGAGTTTACATAATAGTACTAGTTAGCAACATAATAAATTGGATTAACAATTACTTATACTAGAATACTAAACTTTATTATGAGAATTTAAGAATAAATAAAATGGATCATTACTTTAAATGAACTAGCCCATTAGAGATAACCCAACTAAAATTAAATATATTTTGATAATATATATTTATTTCTGAAAAGAAGGACCCTTCTCCTAACATGTCACCATTGTCTTCAGCAGGAAAGTTACCTCAAGATATACAAAAATTAATAATTGACTAAATTGATATAATATTTATATTTACAAAATAATTTATGTACATATATATATATATTTAAATATATATAAATACATATACATACCTTCCTGCAGCATACACTTCATATGAAAAAATATAGTTTACTTTACCATATTACTGATATTAAAACTCTGTATTTATGTTTGTGTACATACACACGCAATTTTAAATATATGTGAGTGTATGTACACACACATATAATAACATAAAGCAAATTATATTTTTGTTACACAATGAATTATCTTTAATGTAATATAAAAACTTTTCCTAATTTTAGGAAAATATATTTAATTCATACTTTCTAACATTAGCACATCTAATCAAATATATTTCATACTATTAATAGTATTACAATAAAATAATGAATGATAATTATGTACATTACTTTATTTTACATTAAAAATTTATTAAAATAGATTAATTTCCAATTATAATAGTAGAGCATATTTTTAATAAATCTCTATTAAATCTATTCTTACTTCAAAAGCAATCCCATCTGGTTTCCAGTTTTTGATCATGCTAATGACTTTAACTGCTCCTGAGCACAATGATTGAAAGGAATCATTGGATATTGCAATATCCAATCTTGTGATCATACCATTTGCATTGTTGGGCATTGTGGATATCTTAATAAAAGTCCCCCACAAATTATATATCTCCTGTAAAAATATAATTACATTTAAATAATTTCAGAAGAAGTACAAAACAAGTTTAGATATAGGTACATTAAAATAAGTCTTAGTAATATTTAGTTTTCATGCTTTATAAAAATGAAATCTAGATACATAGTTCTATCTTTACCTAAGCAATTATTTAAATGTAATATATATAGGATTAATGAATTTAATTTTTGGATAAAAAAGAAATAGATAACATACTCTTAAGAAACAATTAGAAAACATAAAAAATATAAAAAAATTTATTAAATCTTTTATAATTCAAAATGATTCATTCTTTTAGTGTATACAACATGAGATAGAAAGAAAAGGTCATGAATCAAAATTCAATTAAATAAGAAATAAAAAGATTATAATCTAAAATCAAGAAAAAATTATACTGTATATTTATGTATGTTAGTTTGTAAATAAATTGCATAATTTATTTTCAGATAAACAAAAACTACTTAATTATTTTTTGTCTACCTCAATAAAACAATATGTGAAAAGATCTCCTGAAATTAATGAACTAATCAATAATTTTATTTTGTTAGTGTCATCAAGATATTTTTCATTTTATCCAGTTATGACATATAAGTCATATAAAAAGCAGTCAATAAAAGGTCAATAGAATAAGTTTTCAAAGTAAAAACTCATGAATAGAGGCATAAAACCATACCTTCTTATAATAAAATAATGTATTTTCTCATTCATAAAACGGAGTTTTATAAGAAAATTATAAATAGATATAAATCAAATAAGAGAAATCATTGAATTTAAATTTAAAATCTAGTTAAGCACTGATTCATGAATGTATTTTTAGCTTTATAAGATAGACGGCAAAATCAGTACGATCATAAGTACAAATCAGCCGCAAAGCTTTAGCTTACACAAAAATTCCGGTCAAGCGCAAGTACCGAAATGAGCCCTGAAAAGAGAAAAAGAAACAACAGAACTATTGCCAGATTCTAAAGTTGAATGAAAAAACTTGCCACTTGGGTATTAAATCTAATAAATTTTAAAACATGTCTCCTACCAGGGATTTGCGAATTTTAAAACAATAATTGGAAATCTAAATACTAAGAATGCGTAGACATTTTAAGAAAGAAAAACAAAAATCATTCATTATTGATTAGCATCAATATGTAGCTTATAACTTTATAGTTATCTCATAAATCAGTTTGTTTTTCAATATAATTTTCTAAAATCTATGTCAACGTTAGCAATTTATCATTATAGAATGTGTATAAATAATTAGGGTTATTTTTTTTCTTTTCTTAAGTTTTACACCTGCACATCATATATCTTAGCAAAACATTCCTCATCCATTATTTTTTATCAAAATTCATATCTCCTGCACGTTTTGAGCAGCAAATTAATGTTTCCAAAAACTTTTCGATATAATATTTCATATAATTGAAGGTAAAATTATTATTAATTATTTCACAGGTTTAGTAAGACTAATATATCCATAAATTTTAAGGAAAGAAATTGTAGAATTTTCTTAAAATTATATTGACGATATTTGTTGTTAAATAAAAAATGTGTATACTTAGGACACATTACCTGGAACCAGGGGGTACGTGTACCTTCCTGGGGCTTGAGCAGCCACCAGGCGCGTCGGCATGTGGTGGATAGCCGAATGTCCTGTAGGAATGACAGGATAGCCTTGAATATAGAATCAGAGGCCGCGAACCAGCTCCCGTAAACCCTGGTGTTATGCGATCCGTGCCTAGTTATAATTGGCACCGCGGTATTGGTGTCTTAACGGAGCCTCTAGTTGCTTGGCGAACTTCTAGAGTAATTTGCCTTGCCCAGTAACTCAGGCAATGCTGGATGGACTTATATTACCTGAGCTTATTAATTGTTATCTTGTGGCTGAAAAGACACAAGAAGTAACAAACCTTTCTGCATTTGCAGGTGAAGCCTCTGAAGTAGACCTTGCTGAAAAAGACAAGGGAACTCAGAGGCAATCTAGTAAAGGGGCAGCAATGAATCCTTCACTTGAGGTAGAAATGACCTCCAAATCATCTTCTTCTGGTGAAAGTCAGGAAGTTATTCACTAGTATGACTGACTTTCTGACCAGATGGGACTGTTTCAGCAAGACCTTATCTGCTGGAAATGTCATGTGCAAGAGGAAACAGCAGAGCATATCATTTACGAATGTGAGGTTCTTGCCCTCCCTATATTAACTTCTTTAGGCATCATCCATACTAGAGAGTTACACCTAGACTCAGTTAAAGGGTTATCGGACTTTATTAATAAAGTGGGTGACCCGAGCAACTGGAACTAGGAAACATTGGGTTTGGAGTTAATGGTACAAAATGCTGATAAAAGCAGAGGTGCCCAATGACATACAAACCCAATTTTAAGTAGAAGAAGAAGTAGGACACATTAGAGAAACAAACAAAAATATGACTTCTCACAAAAATACGAGCTTAAATATGGGACATGTGGTTTCTTCTTACCATGGAAAATGTCTCATATTTTCACATAAATGAATTTATATGTGAGAAAATGGAGTATTCACTCCATATCTATGTTATTTCATAGCTGATAAACGATTTGTAATTCTTCTCTTTAGAATATCTCAAACACGAGTTCTCTTCTGGGTTTATATGTGTTAAATATGCTGGTCAAACCAATCCAAATATTTTTTCTTCAAAAAGGAAATTATTTTCTATAATAATAATTTGCTATCATCCAATTGCTGCATCTTAAATGGCCACAATCATTCTTAGGATTTTGTCCCAATATCATTAATCCGCATGTTCTATTCCAAAAACTTACACGGTTAAACATATTTAACAATATATTGATCTTCATTTTGAATTGTAAAAGAATCATATTTTTGTGTTTTGATTTTTGGAGAGAATTATAAGTCTTCTAAATTTTATTCTACAGTTAGAAAATTATATTTTGAGAAGTTCCTAACTCTTCCATCTGCTTCTAATTGACTCAGCTAAGTCATATTAATGAGACATTGCACTGACTGTCAGAAAATCTTTAATATATGTCAATTGTTTTTAAACAGCGGTTTTAATCTATGTCAATTGTTTTTATCGAGATGATTATATGTTATTTCAGAGTTCATAAGTATAATGTGCTTGATCAGTCTTAGAGATTGACTAAATAACTGTACATCTTATAGAGCGTTTCAAAAGGTCGCATGTATGATATATGCGTTTCAAATATACGAAAAATGTAAGAAATATACTTTAGAACTGGATTTTAGTTTGGAGAGGCACTAAACTATCGAGAAAGTATTAAGGTTTTATAAATGTCTAGCTTTTATTTTTTAATGATTAACTATTTTTACTTCTTTCGAATGAAATTAGTTAAATTTGTTCTCATATATTTTGTAAGATATTGACTGAATGATTGTGAATGATATTGCATCTAAACGGACTTCATGAAAAACAAAAATTTGCAGTATGTTGTACCAAAAACTGAAAATAAAAAAATAAGGATGTTCTTTAAGTTTTTTTTCCCCCATATTTAATTCAGTCATGAGTTTCCGAAATACAATCATAGAAGAAGCTTTATGCAGTATTTGGAATACCTCTTACTTAAAGACTAAAATTTATATTTTTTAACATAAGCTTTATTTAGATATCCATTTCCTAAATCACATATTAAATCAGAGCACATGCAAATGTGGAATTCCTCCTTTTCAAATCTATGTTTGTGCACTGATATTCTGAAATTTACTTAATTTTTATTCATATTTTTCTAACATTTCTTCTTTCATATTATTTACATTTGCTTTAATTCGTGGAAAATTATTCAATAACTTGTTCTAAATATCGTATACGAAAAGTTGAAGTAATAATTCAAAATGAAATATAAAATGTGATATTATATATATATATATATATATATATATATATATATATATATATATATATATATATATATATATATATATATATATATATATATATATATATATATATATATATATATATATATATATATATATATATATATATATATATATATATACATATATATATATATATATATATATATATATATATATATATATATATATATATATATATATATATATATATATATATATATATATATATATATATATATATATATATATATAAAGGTTTTAAAATAAGTTTTTGTATTTTTTTAAATGTTAAGTAAATATTTGCAAATATTCGAATACGTCAGTCCAAGAGTAATATAGCGCTAATATTATGTATAGCAGCTGTGATTTACAATGCAGCATAATACACAGAGAACATATCTTCTGTATGCAAAGGCCCTAATTTTAATAGAGATGCACTTGATTCAAGGAAACCTACCTTAGTTTAGATAAACAAATCGCATTTAGAATTTCAGAAAACACCAAGTTTTCTAGGAATTCATGTTCGTAAATTAACATCAATTGACCACAAAAGGATAAATTTAACTCAGAAAGAAATTAGGATACATTCGCAATACTCTGACATAGCAAATAAGACATTAATGTGCATTTAAAACATAGTTAAGAAATCATGATTACGTAAGATAAAGTAATAAGTCGGATATAAATTCTTCATTTTATTAAAATCAAACTCATGGTAATTCTACTCATATAATTAAGTTTCCTCTTCCTTACCAGCCTGACTACACTGTTTATACATCCTGTGACACTGATCGTGTTCCAACAATGCATTTTCATCTGGTGCTGATTCATGCTTCTTGTGATACTGAGAATCTTGAGTTTTTATACCAGAATATCTATATTAATATAGTGATGAATTCATCCTTATAAAGTATTTCAATTTTTTGAAACAGTAAAAAATACAAAATTGAACACATAGCACAGCTTACTCAATTAGTAGATGTAAACCAATAGAATAAACATAAATAGTTTTCAAAAAGTTTGTTTGAAAATTCTGTAAAAATGTTATAAATATACTTGTTTTATCATGAACACTATTAAGGTGGTGACACAAACAATTGTTCCTAATAACCATCAACACTGATAAATTATAAAATCGTACATAAAAGTAGGTAAGTAAGTAATGGCAATCAGTTTTTGAGCTTTATATTAACTGAGTGCTTATAACTCGTATTGATGAAAAAAAGTTATAATTTGGTTCAATCAAAGGAAACATTAGAGGTTGAACCTTTGTAATTTAGAAACTGATCTTCAAGCAGCATCTTCAAGACTTGACATGCCATTCCCAGAGGTATTGTATCACGTGAAGGACATTCCACCAATGACCAAATTTACGTGCACCTGTCACATTGAACAAGATGGATTTTCGGTAAAGTCGAGAATAGAACTCATTACTTTAAGGCATAATGAGAACTCTTTCTTTTCCAATCAGGTTACTGTAATTTAGTGCACAACTATTTCCATCAAACAAAAGGTATAAAATTGTATTGTATTGTAATTGTGCATTGTTTCTGTCATCACGTTTCAACCATTCAATGTTGCTAAGTACTGTTGTGATATTTTTCGCAAAAAACTTTTACACCAATCAATGGAGAGTGCTCTTATATGTAGTATTATAAAGGAGGAAAAAATTAGGGTTTTTCCCGAAAGTTAACGTGGTTTATTTTATTTTATTTATTTATTTATTTATTTTTTTTTTTTTTTGAGAATTTTAAAAAATTCTCGGAAATTTGAAAGATCTCGAGAATTTAAAAAATTTTCAGATCATTTTGAATTTTTTAAATTAGACTTTTTTTAAAATAAATAAAAATCCTTTTTCTTCTACTACTAATTACGGTAAAAGAAATTTTTTTAATGATCACTTTAGAATACCTTCAAAAATGAATGTTGAGGAAATTTTTTTCTTTCTTCTCAGCATGAATTTATGAATTTATAACGAAAGGAAAATGGGAATGTCAATATTTGTTCTGACAACCCTGAGAAATATATCTTGATATTTTTTTTTATTAAATATTAATTCATTGTTTTTATTATTTTAACAAGTATTTTTGATTTTCTCAATACGAAACTAATTAACTCTCGTACTAGAAAACCAAATAGACATTTCTTTTTTGCATATTTACGTATTTTACTTTTCTTTGTTTATGTAAAACAAAGCAATGCATTTAACGAAAGTTGATTGGTTGAGTTTATTCCTTCAAAATTCCCAAGAATTTTACATCTTTACTTATATACCTAACAAATATTAAACAAGATTAGAAGCACGATGGGCTTTGGCTAGATCAAGTGTAGTGTAAATAGTTAAGGCACAAGAATAATATTTTTTAGAAATTTACCGTCTACCCCATCTGTCTATCTACGGTATAAATGCTAATTCTTTTGAAATTTACTGTCAAAAAATTAATTTAAGTGCTGTAAATTAGTGAACAGTTTTCCACCAAGTGGCATTTTAATATTTTCAAAATAATGATTTAATAATTTAAATATAATGATTTCACTTAAATATAAAATAATTTGTTAAAGTTTTATTACAATGAATCTTAAGAGTAAAGGCGTTGTCTCGTAAACTTATCGCTTCGGCGCTCTGATCAATAACTTTTAATTTAGAAATGTAACTCTATAGAAGTAGTCCAAGAAAATGGATACAGAATCTTGATTTATAATGAAATGAAAATTTGTCATTTATTCCTAGAAATGTTACGCTTGATATGTTTTTTTTCGCTATATTCGTTTCTTGACTTGGAGGCTTCTAAAAAAACTGGTAGCATAAATCTTTATTTTATTCAAAGATCTCGTATTGTGCGGCTGTTTTTCAGTCACAAATAAGCTATCACTTCGGCTTTACGATTCAATGAATGACATAAAAGTCATTGGTATATGAAACAGTACAATCATGTGAATGAAATATTTATGTCAAGATATATGTTTAACTGTTCATATTACCGCAGCTTTAGAGACTTTTCTTTAGAAACCAGTAGAATTATTATTATTATTATTTATAAATAAAGAAGTTTTTAAAGATTAATTTAATCTTTCATGCTGATTATTTCAATTCCAAAAATTAAACTTTTCAAACTGTTCATTATATTGATCATGTAGCTTTTTTTACGATTTTGCACTAAAATGGGTTTTTTTGATGTCCAAAATCATTTAAATTAATTGTTTAGTAGCTATAATATGAATGATCGGATTTATATTTTATGTTTGTTAATTAAAATAGGAAAGTTAAACAACTTTTTATTTATTTAACAAGTATGTTTGTGTGATGAAATAAATTTAAAATGAAACGAAACAATTTTTTATTTGAACATAAATTAATATTTCTGTATATCGCATCCTTCCTCTACGTAGGACTGAAAAGAAATGTGAAGACATGCATAATATATTTCTATAATAATACATTTATATTCCTTACCATCGGCAAATTTCTTAATAATTTCAGTAGATATTGTTTTATTTTAATCAAAAACTGAAGCATGCTACCCATGCAGTTCAACAAGATGTCGCGTTCACCGATTGAAGTGATTGACGTATGGTAATGAACACATAGCTCGATATCACTATTTTAGTGAGTTCTGTTGGTTGGTGAGAGATGAAGAAAACATGCTACCCAATGAGCAATTGAAAATTTTCTGTATGAAGAAAGGCATGTACAACACTGACGGCGTGCGTTATCACGTTGAAATATGTTGTTTCCCAAAGATCGAAATAAAGGTTGAACCAAAGACATAAAACCAATACAAAAGTAACAAACACTGTTTAAAGTATCATTAATGCGAACAAGAGATGATCAAAACAGGCATTCTTTGAAGCATTATTCACTCACTCCAAGTGATGCATTAGTTTGATATCATACACAAATTGCTAATATGCATTCTTCAAAATGTAGCTAACCCGGACGAGATTATCATAGTGCCGAAAACAGAACCAGAATTCGTCTTAGAATAAGACATCATACCCTCCTTAGGTTGATTTTTTATTGAGCAGGACATTGAAATCACCTTTGTCTTTAATGTAAGGTCAAGAATTACCAAAAGCTTGGTGGCTAGGCTGAAAATTCATGTTGTTGCAGACGTCGTCAGACTACTAGCGCAGACATTTGTCTTGCAAACGATACTATTTCTAGATTCAAAACATGTGGCTGATTATGGCCATGCCGATAGCACATCGGTATTGTCTGTTGTTAGAGATATCAAGCTGCTGAGATCCAGCACTGAGTTCCATATGTCTTAAATCCCTTGATTCCGTAGTCGCTAGATAGTCTTAGAATCTCGTTTGACTCATGATGCCATAAGCGATACGATAAGCCACACGTAATGCGATATGATAAGCCACAATATTGAGGAAATCTTTAATTCAACTTTTACCAGATTTAAAAATGTGATGGCAATCACATCTGTATTTACGTGAAGCATCATTATAACTTTTCACCAAACAATAAATATCAAAATAATTTATTATAGGAAATGTGTAGAAAATTCCGTCATTTTAACTAATTACAAAAGTCACTAGCACTGCCAATTTTACACGATTGAGCTGAAAAGCTAACCATTTGTGTATCACCTCATCTTCCTGCCACGTAATTTTCTCATGCGTAGACTTTCGCTTTATTGTGTAACAGTTTTCATTGTTTTCAAAATATTACATTTAAAGTAGTAAATTATAATATTTAGAAAAAAATATATATTTAGAACTCTAAAGTCATTTTGCTTAATTTAAAAAAGCTTCTACATCTACTATAAAATATTCCTTAACAGATTTGAACTTAAAAATATAAATTTAACATTAGAACTACATCCAGTAGGTGTGTATGTATATTACATTTCAGTTATATAACAGAATGCCTAGAAAGTCAAATGTCAAAGCTATTTCTGGAAGAGTACTTGACACTTTTTACTAGCTTTTAAGATTCCTAATAAATAGGGAAGGGAAACCTTTATATCCGTAAAAGAAAAAAGTGCCTTGTGAGGTAATTTTCTTAGAATTTAGTTATTTTTATAATTCACAATAGTTTAAGGCATAGTAAATCAATGAATGACTCTATAACTCTCTAAAACAAATATTTATTTGAAAATATAGCATGTTCTCTTATTTGAACAGTGCTCAAATAGCAAAAAAATAACATGGGATGACAAAAAAATATGACGCTGTTAATGATGAAGTAATGGAACATAAATTTCGACTCAAAAAATGTTTTATGATTTGTACACAAGGACAAACACTGAGCAACCACAAGTGCACACTTTCTAATGAAATATATTTTCTTAAAAAAAGGTTTCCAAAACAATAAATGATTTTTCTATTTGTTTTAAATGTTTACCCGATACATCGAGATCTAAGGTTTATGTATATAATTATCAGATTTATATTTTAACTAGTTTTATATTTTATCAGAGAAATGTAAGGAGTAAATCTGACTTTTAATTCAATTCGCTTTTTATAAATAAAAGTGAGAAAAGTTTCATGAACTGTTTTGAATCCTAATCCAAAATAAAACATTTAAATACATCTTTTAATGTACTCTAGATTCGAATTTTTTATTTTTAAGCAGAAATAAGAAAATTTCAATTTTCTCCTCAAACATCAACATACACACGCACGCACACACACACACACACACACACACACATACACACACACACACACACACACACACACACACACACACACACACACACACACATATATATATATATATATATATATATATATATATATATATATATATATATATATATATTAGCGTTCTAGAAATGATTTTCGTAAAATTTGACATCGCTTACCATATAGTTATATAGTTTACCAAATTTATAGTATACCAGATATATAGTTTATAGTATCAAATTTATAGAATACCAAAATATAGTTTACCAGACGATGGAATTCATAGACAGCGGTCTGTACTTATGAATCTTAAGTAAGGAAACTTAGAAAATTCAGGGATTTTCAGTTCGAAAAGAGTGGTCTTACCTTCTCATAGATAAACTGATTATGGAACTTCTCATAGATAAACGGGCTGTATTCCGGTATCCCAACACAGGAAATTTGGAAGACTCAGAAATACGCACCTCAATAAATTTGTATGAAGAAATGAAATATCCAACTTCACTTAGGCTCAATGTGGACAAGTAATAGCAAAACGCTCTTCACAGTGGATGGTCCCGAATTCAATCCAATCCATGCCAATTTAAAACAACAGAGAGGTGGGTGTGTGCTTCTGTCTTCAAGTCAGTCGGTGTAATTGCGTGGGAGTTCTGCGAGTTCACTAATTTATGAATCATAAATTTGGCCCAGAAAAGTTAACCCAAAGGCAATTTGAGTGGTAAGCACAAAACTGCCTTATAGCAATTTTATGTTATTTGGTCGGTCACCCCAACTTTAAAAAATCCATCTTGACTAGTTAAATAGTGTGTACAATCGATCGTGAAAATTTCTATTTCATTGAGCACGATCCATTAGGCCACAATGTTCTGAATATAAATCAAAATTGTAGAAACGTAGTGAATAGCCAAACAGTAGATGACTGTTACAAAACACTCTAACATCCGCAGAGAGTGTCTTCCGACAGGACTTTTCATAGATAATGAGTGATATGCAAGAGTCGCGAAAGTGAAAATCAAGAAAATATTCAAGCACCCAACTCGCTGACATGCAAATCGTTACAACCATTCCTCATTGTTCAATGATAACTGGAATTTAAACTCGGGATCGAGCTCTATGAAAAATAAAGTCCTACCACAAGGCTGCGGTAAGCGATATAAATCAAATTAAAAATGTTGTTTGAATACTCTATATTTAATAGTGTATGTTTATCAAAAATATTACTTTTGCCATAAATATTTTATTGCGTGGTGAAAACTAAAACGTTTGAATTATTAAGTTAAATAATTTAACTTTTTTATTATTAGAATTCACGCACATACACATACAAATTCGAATGGAAAAAGATCAGCATTTAGAAGATGTCCTTTTTAATTTCTTGTTATATTTCAGAAAGAAAAAGTAATTTAATAATGAATTATGATTTTAAATAGTTGTTTGTTTAATTAAATCGTTATAATATAGTCGTTTGTCTAATCGTAATTTGGATACTACAAATTTATGTAGAATCATATAAAACTTAATTTAACCATATGTAGAATCCCAGCCGCATTCTCTGAATTCAATTGGTAGTCAAAAAAAGTGTGACATTAAATTTTATACTGGCCCAACAAACATTTTATGAAGTTTATTAACACAATATTCTACAGATAAATTGTTCAAAAGATATTTGTAAGTTATCTCATTATAAATAAAAAATTATTAATTTTATTAAAGAGAAAAAACAATTTCTCTTTGTAATGAATTTGATTTATTTTATTGCTTAGATATATTTTTAAGCCTTTAGTCCTAAATTAATATTTAAATGTTAAAATAAGGACTGCAATACTGTGTTCATTAAAAAAAATAATATTAAAATGGGTATAACAATGTTGAAAATATAATTAAAATGTAAATGGAAACTTTCAAATAATGCTTTAAAAAGTAACAAATTCTCTGTAATAAATTTTCAGAGAAGCCATTCATTGTTTCAATAAGTGTTTTTCTTCTTAAGCAGAAAGACAAACAAGTTCCAGGCCCAGCAGTCTGAAATGTCAACATCTTCCACGTGCATACGCCACATTCCACCGATTTTCTCAGTAAAAACTCCGACTTCCCATCCACCAGTGCTTACTGAATATTAATTTAAATACAGCTGAACTCAAATACATAAAGAATATTTCAGAAACGATTAATATCTAGGGGAAAATAAAATATTCCGGGAAAAAAGAAAATTCATACGCAAATTTTAATTCGAAGACGTAAAACATTTATTAATCTATCTCTTTTAGATATGTATTATTATTTCAGATTTATCGGAAATTGATTTTTACATTATGCTCTTGAATGAAAATGTTATTTATGAAATTTTAAGCACAATTTATTTAAATAACAGAAAAATTATCAAAGAACTACACAGATAATACCTAAATTAACTTAAACGTCTTTAGTGCTTAAAAAGAAAAATGTATATACTCAAAAGAAGTGACGAGTGATTTCAAAACAATTCATAACTCATTTACCAATACAATAAAATATATGTCAGTTTTTTTATCTTTATGGGTTGCAGTAAATTATATGATTTTTACAGAGTAATTAAGGTAATTTTTATGTAATTAAACATGTGTTTTATACCTTTTTCAGTACAATAAATTACAAGAATTTTTATGTAACCCTATGGCAAATAAAGTAAGATCCGAAGAGAACTAGTTCATAAAATCTTATGTAAAACTGTTTGTTTTAAATACATTAGGGATGACTTACAAATTACAAGACACAAGTATATAAACTGGAATCCGAAGAGTAACAAATGGTAAACATTAAAACTCTGACAAACGACTCGCTTTTTATTAACCAAGAGTAATTGATGAGGTCAATACTTGAGCTGGGAATTTTGATTCGCCATATTTATCAGAACATTAAGTTACCACTTTCTTCTCAGCGCTACCATATCGACAATATGGACTTTGAATGGATTTGGGATAATCAAGTTTTTCTATCAGTCGAATTTGACTTGGTTGTTGTTCTTTCGAACTTTTAAACACAAATTCTAATTGGATTAAGATTTACCATCTAGTCAGAGTTCTAGTAAAGATGGAAACCATGCAATCAGAAATTGGTCAAACCAGTAAGGCTTGCATTCTGCGCTCTAGTGGATGCGTAAGCCAATCAATTTAAGCGCCAAGAAATTAAAGAGACGGTCAAAATCATTGGATAAAAATGAACCAATAACAATTTAGTACAGTTTGGGATAAAAATGAACCAATAACATGTTGAGCGATATGTTTGATCGGATTGTAATTTTTACAAAAGTTGGCTTTCATTTAAAGCGACCCATCCAATTATGCACCATATTTGCTTGAAGAGCAGGATGCAAATAAATGGTTTCTTTCCTAGTCGGAAACAAATACACAATTAGGGTAGAAAATGTTCATTCAAAATTAAACGAAAAATTCTAGAAAATAGTTGTTAATATTAAATTAACATTTTAAATATGCAACAAGAAATTATTATCTTAAATTATTTTGCATTTTTATTAATTTCCGATTTTATCAAGTTGTTTTTTGTTTCTTAATGATTTCACTGTCATTTCCTTTCTTATTATTTTATAAAATTAATGTGAATCTACAGCATATAACATTATTCAATTTTTGATACATAAAATTTCATTAAAAACTAGCAAATCATTAATAAAGACGAATTTGGCTGTAATTCATTTTTAGATAAAACGTTAACAAAAAATGGTATTTCTACAAAACTTGTACATGTTCATAATCTTTGTCAGTTTATTAAATTATCTTGATAGAAGCAATGATTTTTTGCATATACAAGCACTATTAAGAAAAATTTCCACAATTAATTTTTTTTTAATATTTGATTTAAATTGAATTACACCAAGCAAAGTTTACTTATTTTGAAGAAAGGTTTCCAGATAATTATAAGATAAAGAATTTTGAAATGCATATAAAATAAATTGGTTCTGAAAAACATTATAATTTCATGCTAATCCTATCAATCAGTTCGAAGGTTATAGATTCACTCTATCAGCATATCAGAAAAGATGAGTTGGAAAGCAACTTTTGTTTATATTTTGTTTCATTAATAATGGTTTTCCAGTCCATTATTAATGAAACCTTTTGAGATTTATACAAAAAAAAGAAGAAAAAAACTTCAACATTTTTTAGATTGAGGATTATTATGTGAAAGATTTTCATAGTTGTAGAATTGTTTTAATAACAAACCAGAAAAGTATGATGTTAGATCATTATCTGATTATTGTATTTTTTGATTATTTTTAAAAATACTTCTAATATAAAATCCTATTATATAATTTACAGTATATAATATAAATTTATATTTTAGCAAATTGGACATTAATGACTCTGTTATTTTGCATTTAAAAGATAATTTTGTAATACCTTTGTTGACTTTGACTGTATTCCCGAAATTTCTGAATGAACAGATCACTGCCATTAAATTTTTTTCTAAGCATTTAAAGTTTCTTTAAATCAAGAGAAGAGATATAATAAATAAATTTTCACTCAATCAGATCATTTACTTTTGCTTTTAAAACATTGTTTAGGTTTGCTTTTACAGATAGTTTTTATACTTAACTTTTTATGTGATTATTTATTAACTGTAAAAACATACGTTTTCAAAAGTTTAATCGGAAAATATATTGTTTATTATTATTTAGCAATAATATTAATTTTTGCAATCTTCTATTTCTACTAAAATATATATTGTTATATTTAAAAAAATATTTACTTTGGTGTTAAGTATATATAGGCACTATTTTTATCTAATTACAACTATAACTCATTAATAAAGACATTAGATTCATTCAATTCTTTATCATTATCAATAGATTTGATATTCAGTCATTATTTTATTGAGATTTAGCTTCTAACTTTAATGAAATTTGTGTCAGATCTTTTCGTCATGACGTAATACATTTCAGGTATTTTTTTCTAATATTTATTTAAAAACATTCTAATTTTTTGGTGATTGTGCATTTGATGATTTCTATTTATGTTTTAAATTTATATATTTAATAATAGTATTTATGTAATATTTTTATTATGAAATAAACTCTGGCTTTGGATGAATAAGATATCCTTTAGTTTGAAGTTCCATGTTTACCGAGGAAGAATTTAAATGTTAATAAATGATGTGTGATTAAAGTGACAACAATCGAAAATTTAACAGAGAGAGTTATTATGACAAACCTGTTGCATCTGTACATACTGCTAATATATTGGCTAACTCCTATCATTTCAATACCAGTAATGATATGCTATTTGGGTGATTCCTTGCCATTTTTGGCACATTTAAGTCTTTTTACCAAAGAATAAATGAAAAAGTGGTTACTTGCATAATGCCTATGATATTGTGACTCCGAAAGGGTATTGATACCGTTTAACAGCTACGATCAAGCAAGACTTACAAATGGGTACACTCTCAGATGTATCATTTCACCTGGAAGACATTGCTACAGCAATCTATTTTACACGCCTTAATCATCGCCAGTGAAATTGGCGGTCTTCGATTTGCTCAGGTTCGAGGTCGTCACCTTCTAGCATCGACACGGTATATGAGACTACCTATACTATATATAAGACTACCTATATGAGATACGATTACTAGATTACCTCAGACTCCACAAATAAGGTGCGTATTAAGTAATGGATATGAGTAAATGCATTTGCAGATTCTGGTAACTTACAAAAATGTTTCTTATTCGCAAATAATATGTACAGAATATTCTATTCGTAAATATAATAATAGGAAATAAGCTTTTTCTAAAATTTTGTAAAATATGCTTAAAATAACACTATTTAAAAATTTTAAAAAATATAAAATTAATTAGCACTTCATTAAGTTATATCCTGGAAAGAAACTATCAATGACAAAGCTATGTTTTTTATAAATATATTATTGTTGGTTATACACGTGCAAAAGTATAATTTTTTTCATTAACAGATTAATAATAAATGTTTTATGAGACTGATTTAAAATATATATGTTGATTTAAAATTTGTATGAGATTACAGAAAGTTATCTACGATTAAATAGTAAAATTATGTCAACTAATTATTACAACTAATTAAATATGGTACTAAAATTACCACAAATTAGATAATTTAATTATATGTTACTGAAAATGATAAGCTAATATCAGTCTTCTATCATTCTGAAAAAATAAATAAAAGTTATAATAAAATATTAACACAAGTTGTTTAACTCTTGGGTATTTAATTTGCTTTTATATGGGTCCAAATATGTGTGTAATAGTAAGATACTTAAGAATATTTCAAGAATTAAATAAATTCACTGTTATATATAAGATAGATAAAGACATGATATGCAGTTTCACATTTTTAAAAAAGCCTATTTTTTATAAAAATAATTGATACGTAACTATATGAAATTTTTTAAAAAACTTTGATGTAGTAAACTGTGTGTGTGTATTTGATAATATTAACAAAAATAATGAACAGAGCTTAAGATTTGTGAATAAATTTACATTTCTCAATTACTTCTTGATATATCGAGAATACTATTTCTATAAAATAATTTCAGCACTTAAAAATAATTTTCTCGAAAAATTAAAAAATAAATATTAATTATATGTTGTTATTATCATGAAAATTAAAAGGTAGTGTTTGATTTTGTTTATTTAAAATTCTTTTTTAATGCATTTTCTTACATTGTTAAATGAATTTTGACTTTTTTTTTTATAAACGTTCGGTAAAAGAAATTGCAAAAAATAAAAGTAAAGAAACTAAATATAAAATTAAAAGATAATTAGCAGTATGATAGAATCGGTTATAGAAATTTTTAAAAGTTGTTAGAAAAAGTTGTTAGAAATGGCGCGAAAATAGTTAATTAAATATTTTCATAAGTATTATTTATATTTAATATAAAAAAATTTATATAATACATAAACATCTCAAATGAGTTTAAATTTAAGTAAAAGAAATATTAACTTACTTTAATTTAAAGTGATCTGATTCTCTAGGAGTCACAAGACAAAATATGTCGAATTCTTTCTGTGCTACTAAGTTTGTAGCTGTAATCTCGAAATTAAAATTACCTTGAAGTCTTTCGTTTATGAATACCTGTGGGTAAGGAAAAAAACATCTGAAATTTATGACTTCGACTTCAGGATTCAAATAAAAAAACGATAGCAATTCTTATCAAGAAAATATAAAAAAATAAACAACTGAAAGAGTAATCCAGTTGTATGTAGAGGTAAAAGTTCTAAAAAGACAAGATTTCCCCTTTACCGAGCATTTCGAGGATTTTTAGTATTGTTTTCAAGGTCTCTGAAAGAAATTGTCTTTATTCTGTAGATTTTATAAGGCTTAATGGCGGCTATAAAAAAGAATCAAACGCAAAAATTGTTATCAGCTTACGAAACTATGATTTCAACAAGTTATTGATCAATCTATTTCTATAGAAAATTTGTTTATGTGTCTGGGACAGGTGATTATTATTATCAAAAT
Source organism: Latrodectus hesperus (assembly GCA_037975125.1). Taxonomy (NCBI): domain Eukaryota; kingdom Metazoa; phylum Arthropoda; class Arachnida; order Araneae; family Theridiidae; genus Latrodectus; species Latrodectus hesperus. Next base: position 72,599,163 of record CM075850.1, on the reverse strand, counting down.
CAAATCCAAAAAAATCTGCTGACATGAATTCATTAAATTCAGCATCGTTATCTGTTTTCTTAAACATACAATATTTTCTGCATGTTGTTTTAATACTATTTTTCTTTTAGATTTATTTATGCTAATTTTCTGGTCTGAGTACATTCCCACTGAAGTAATTATTTTCAATTCATGTGTGACAAATCATTTACCATTTCAATTAAATTTAAGAATTATGATTAGAAAATAAATTAATAAACTCATTGGGTTTTTTTTAAAAAAATTCTAAGCAAAAAATATTAATTTCCTTTAAAAGAGATTGATTGAGGCTATAATTAAGAACTACAATTTATTTTTCACATGTTCATAACTTTCTACTGTGAAATTTTTAAAACATTTTATCTTCACTAATATAATTTGCAAAGTAAATTAACATATCAAAACGAAGTAATGATTTACAAATTAAACAAATCAAAATTTAAAAATGCAAATACAAAAAATATTTTTAAATGTTCTCTGAAAATAATTAAAACTTTGTTTAAATGCATAATGGTCAAAGAAGCATATGATTATATTTCCGAAGCTGGTGCATTCCTAGGAATAAAGTTAGTAACAAAAAGATAGCTGGTACGACACAATTCGTTCAACATGTGAAGTATTTAATTTAAATATGGTGTCATGTATAGTATAATCCTCTAGAAATATTTGAATATTGTTCTAAATTTGTAAACATAATCTCTGTCTCATTAATGTAATACTTGGATGAATGCTACAATAATAATAAATCATAAGCGTTAAACAAATTAATTAAATAAAGTTAATGAAAGATAAAGTTTTCTCATTTTGCAATGAAATTTTTGTGATATATATATTTCTAAAGTATCTCATATGTAGTGTTAGTATTGTTTGAAGATTTTTTTATATTATCTATATACATTGATTAATTTTAAACTGCTTTATTTTCAATTTGTTATTTGGTTTCAATAAAAAATAGTTTCAAATTGAATTTTAGCTAAATAATCTAAAATCATATTAGCATATAAAACGTCAAGTTTGCATGCATAAAATCACTTTAATTTAGTGTAAGATCCTCATTATGTTTTTAAAAGTTAAATATTTTTTTCCTACACAAAAAACCTATTTTAGTCTTCATAATTTAGTACTTTTAGAAAAACTGAGTAACGATAACTTTTGTCACTAGGTAAATATAATACTTAATTTTTCGCTAAACTATTTACAGGCTATGGCACAAAACGCTTTGAGCAAATATGCCCACTACCGTGCAAACCCATTAAGAAGAAGAAATTATTTACAATTCTTTAATTTTTTTGTTTATTGATATTTTTCTTTTTGCTATATTCTCGGTTATCATATAAAAACAACGCTGAAAAAATAATAATTGATGCCTACACATTTCACCGTTTCATGCTACTTCAAAATAAATTTCGACAATGTAATAAACCATTGTTCAAACATAAACAACTCAGGTAAACATTTTTACTGTAGCAAAATACTTCTGCACCAGATGAAGTGAAAAGAAGTAAACAGAAAAATAAGATGAAGTTGTGTATCAAGTGACCACATGAATGAGTAATATGTAAGCATTTATACTAAATGATGCAATAATGAGTAAAGCATAATGACTTTTTTGACAGGAATTATTTAAAGCGAAATTTTTTGTATGTCATTGTTGTTAGTGTTTATCAAAGAGTATTTATTACATATCAACTTTTCTTTAAATTTGCGTTTATTTTTAACAAACGACTACCTTTGTTTATATATCTCGGTAGCTTTAAAAATATCATATTTTTCGTCTTGATCTTTAGGATTACAGCAGTTATAAATGTTTATCCATACTTTCTGTATGTTCAGCTTCACAATATTTTTTTAATTTAAAGATTTTTCACGTACTTGAAACATTTCGATGCTGTAGTTTAAGGCTCAGTTATTGTGTACATAGGAAAATTATATGGGGATAGAAATATCAATTAAAAAATTTTTAGTAATCCATCTTGAACGAATTTTTTAGTAAATTACATGAAAATAAATTTCTAATGATAAAATTAAGAATCAAAAAATATTTTAAATATTTAGTTTTTACACAGTATCAATCATTTTAATTTCTGAATTTTCAGAAGTTAATAGCCTACAGAGTTAAAATTGCCTACAATCATTTTATGCATGTTTACTAAATATTTATATGACAAAAAGTAAAACAACACTAGCTTGAGACATTAATATTATTCAAATTTGCAATATTTAGAATCTCTCATCTTGAATTATTATAATAATTCAAAAAACCAAATTTCCTCTTATTTTTACCATTTTTGTGCACGAAGCATCACTTAGAGGATATTTTTTTACTAAAACTGTCTTGGCTGCATCAATTATGTAGTTCATATATTTGATGAAAACAGCATTCTGTCGAAAAATAAATAAGTGAATAATATGATGTTAATTCTCTGATCTATTTTTCAACAGAGTGCTGTTTTCAATGGAAGAGTTAAATTATAACTACTACACTATATTATTTCTATTCAGTTATGGCCTCAGTTTACAATGGCCTGCCATTTCTATGTTGGAATTCTTTGTTATCTGCTTCAACATTACTTTCGCCTTCAGTACATTTCCGATATCCAGCAATCGATATCGATAAGCAATTGAATCGATACTGATATCGAACTAAGTCCGATATCCAGTGATTGCTGTAGAGGTTAGGAATACAGTTTGATTCTTTAATTCTAGGTGGATTGGTTTTCATGTGACAAAAAATTGCCATAGAGACCAACAACCCAAATCTATTTCGTCTAAATTCTCTACAATAGTCGTGGGCTCATTTTCAATATCTGGTGGTTGCTGAGATTGTTAGGAATACACTTTGGTCCTTAAATTCTAGGCAGTGAATCTCTCAACTGTGAAAAAATGACCATAGAGAGCGAAGAATAACGAACCAAATTTATTTCGTCATAATACTTACAGAATGGGAATGTCATTCTCCGACTAGCAATTTCATTGAAAAGAAAAAATCGCCTTATTTATGAAGGCTTTTAGTACAAGTGAGAAGTAATGTGTAATTTATAAGAAAATGAAGGTGGTTTTAGCTAAATTTCGATTAAAAGTCTTGCTAAATCTGATGAAAGAGTATTAAAATAAGAATTTATATTAACAGGAATGCTAGTATTTTTTTTGAAGTCTTATATGTCATGAATATTTTAAGACAAAATACTTTATACTGTTGATTCAGTTTCCCTTTTTTGTTTTAATAAATGTAAATGGTTCTAGAAATTATAGTTCCAAATAAAAACAAGCTTCTACCAATATTATTTTGTTCTCTCAGCTATTGCATTTTATGTAATTAAATAGTAAATAATTTTGTGAAACCAAAATGATTGTTATCGTAATGAGCTTGATAGTCTGCAATTTAATCAAACATTTAAATGCCTAGTAATAAAATGTATAATTACTGTTCAAATATCTACATGAACAATTGTAATACATTACTTACAGTTTGTAAGTGATATTAAAAGATGTTAAATACTGGTAATAATCCCAAATAATAGTATATAGATTATATTAATGGAATACAACAGGTTATATATCAAATGCAAAAATGAAGAAAGCTGTAAATACCTAGGAGTGTTTGATATGTTGCCATCTTAAAGAAATAATAACACATACTATTTGGGATGAAATATTCAACAGTTGGGTTGGACATATGACGGATATTTCAAATCTACAATTTTTCGAACACTTTAACTGTAAAACAAGCTAATAAGCTATTAAATACAGCCAAAAGCACAGACTCAGATCTGGTTAATAGTATGGCCAGCATTATGAATTTGCGCCATTTAGACTTGCACCGTCTTCTAGATGTAAGCTTTAAAAATAAAGTAAGCAAATAAATTCTACAATTGATCATAGAATGCCATCCATATTTTTGAGAAAGACATCTTTATTATTATGAGGTATAAGAAATAAATCTTGAACTTTTTCAAAACCAAATTACAACAAAGCTAAATACAAATAATTAAATTTGGCATTTAATTTATTTCGACATTGTGTAAAGGACAATCTAATTTTCTATGGCAGTTGTCACATATTTATTATTCTAAATTACCTTCCAAATGAACTTCACAAATCAGTGAGCCATATCTCACAAGCGAAAAACTAGGTAAACTGTCAAGGACGCACCTTGACAGATGCACATGCAGAAAGCACAGCATCTATTTTCCATTATTTAATCGAGAAGCTTATAAGATTACTATAATGCCATTGTGAGCTTTAATGAAGTAATTTTCATAGATACCTGGCCATATTGAGATTTGGTTAACATTTTTGGAAAGATTTCGCTGGATGGATTGGCTAGCCTGATCTATAACTCTGTAAACCATGACTGGAATTCTCTGGGAAGGGAAAAAGTACAACTTTAAGCATTTTGAATATCATCGAGGGCAGAAAATAACGTAGCTGTACGAATGGGACCAATTGTCATTGACTTTAATCCTAATATAAAATCGCCATGTCAATCTTGTATATTAATAATATTAGACTATACTTTTAATTAACGAATTTTTTGTTCGATTTTATAATCACTGACTCATATCAAAAGTTCGTGATGAGTGTAATAAACATACTTGCGGGTATAAGTATTATATTTTGTACTATTTTAGCTTATATTCAAACGAAATTTCATAAAATGTCCATTAGTTTTAGAAATAATCAATTAAATTAGAAATTTCTATTTATTTTGAACGCTAGTTTATAAATAGAAGTTTATAACAAAACGTGTGATGTAAAGAATTTACATATTAGAAGACACACGTCTTATATCCAATTCATCAATACAGGTATTAAACTTTGTAAACTCAGAAACATCTTTTACCACTATCACATTGGTTTAAATGTACTATTTCAGATCCCGTGACCATAATAAGCACAATACGTGTCACTTAAAAAACATTACTTTAAAAATAATCGATTTGATTAACATGCAAATAATCACGCTCACTTTATTTTGTCCTTTTAAATGCAAAATCAGAAAGATTATACATTTCAAAATCAAACTAGGCAGGTTTCTCATGAATTTGAAGATATTATAAAATCAACTTTGATTTATCCTCAAAAGCTGAGAAAAACTGTAGTACTTCTTGACAATTAACAAAGAAAAGAAAATTTTAATTTTCTTAGAAAAATCATTTCATCTTGTTTGTAAGTGTTCTCAAAAGAAGGTATAATCAAAGACCACATTTTATTATAAAAGAAGCATGAAAACCATTAAAATTATATATCACGGTTAGATTGTTATTTACCACCGAAATAAAGTCTCAAACAAGCTTTAAATTAACGTAACGCAGCACATTTCAAAATCTCGGTGATATATTATTGATGGGTACTTCAGATATCAGTGATATGCATTAAATTAAAGGGGGTAAGTATAAAATTGTAAATCTATTGATCAGTATATATTATTCAAAATGATCTAATTGAGCATCGATACACAATGACAAGCACGCTGACTGTATCCTAGACTAGTTTATATATATATATATATATATATATATATAGTATATGTAGTATCCAATCATATATACTATATATGTTTGTTATGACTCATCTTTATCTATAAGTCAAGAAGATTGAGAGATCACTATAATATATATATATATATATATATATATATATATATATATATATATATATATATATATATATATATATATATTATATATATATATATATATATATATATATATATATATATATATATATATATATATATATATATATATATATATATATATATATATATATATATATATATATTATTTATATATATATATATATATATTATTTATATATATATATATATATATATATATATATATATATATATATATATATATATATATATATATATATATATATATATATATATATATATATTATAGTGATCTCTCAATCTTCTTGGCTTTTAGAAAAGATGAGTCATAACAAACAAAATTTAGTTTCTTTGATTGGAACTACATTACTAAAATTATTTGTTTAAAGTTTACTTGTTTACTTACAGCATTTACTATTTAGTTAAGAAAAATGTTTCAGTGAAAAGTTCAACTAGATTTAAATAAAAATAAATTTTTGTAAAAAGCGAGATAACTGTATTAGTAAACCCTTGACAAATATCCTACGAAATCTATCAATTGATTATAATTACATTATTAAAATTTATATTTTTACAAAAATCCGTCATAAGCATTAATTGAAGGAAAATATACACACGCCATTGGATTCAAATTCAAAATACATCAAAATTTTAAGTAGAGTTAGCAAGGTCGACATATTGAAATGGGATATCGAAATACTATACTTGGACACTTCATCCTATACCACACAATTTTAGATTAACCAGTTGTATCTATTTATATTAAGTATATAAAACAGGCTTCAAAAAGTTTTTATTGATATGTTCTGCACACAAATGTAATATCGTAATACAGAGTGATGTCCTTACTTGACTTATTTCAAATCAGCCTTAGGTTTGGTTTCTTGGTTTCTTTGTCGCTCAACGGTCATTTTTTGCACACACGAAGGCTAATTAGACCGGGACTTACGGTTTAAAGTGGATTCCGAACCACTACAAACATCCATGCCCAAGGTGGGATTCGAACCCACGAACTGTTGAACCGAAGGCAAGAGCGCTAACCATTCGGCTGCCAGCTCGGCAAATCAGCCTTAGATTGGACTCTTCATGATTATGGTATCAATAGTAAATTAACAATTTTTACTAATTTAGTCCAGATTCTTGTTTATGCTGACGATATCGTTTTGTTGATCGAACTAAAATGGAATTATTAGAAACATTCACTGTCATCGAGAAATCAGCAGCTAAATGAATCTGTGGGACTAGTAAAGAAATAGCTAAATATATGCAAGTGTCAATGACGGATATCAACCTAAAATTCGTGAAACAGATCATTACAAATTCGAGCTTGCTGACAGCTTTACATGCCTTGCAACCTACAAATTTCTACCTACTATACGAAATTTCTTAATCTATTAAGACATTAGTTGCTATGCTAATCAATTTCTTAATGGATTAAGAAGTTTCCTACAATTAAAATTAGTAAAAAGAAAAAACTAAAATAATATAAAACATTATTAGATCTACACTCACATATAGTACCGAAATCTGAGACTTAACGAGATATTTCTCGCTATACCTTTAAAAGAATGGTATAGAGGAAGATTATGGCAATAAATTTTGACGGTGTACGGGACAGTGATGCAATCAGTTATGCGGGATGTACGAGGAGGATCATAGAATTAAACATATTAAAATTAACTGTACAAAATCTTTTGTGTACATTTGCCGTAGGGAGAATCCCTTTATCATAACATTCAAGATACTCTGATGTAAACCAATAAGATCCAGAGTTAGGGGGAGGCCCAGATTAAGATGGACAGGCTATATTGAGGAAGACTCTAAGTTCATGGTAATTTTCATTTAGAGTTCCCTGGCGAAAAGAACAGAATGGAAGAAACTTTTCAGGATCGTCCTGGATCACACAATGGACTATCATGTTAATAGGAGTACTCGAATGCTAGCGACATTTTGAAGTCAGCGAATTACAATTATTAACAATTTTATATATACCATAATTTCCAAATGAAACACAGAAAAGTTTACGTATTTAAAGGTTAAATTTTTTACAGTGTGGTGTACTACCAACGGCCTTTCTTAGGGCGAAGCTACTATCAAATTTAACTTAGAGGTGCCTTAATCCTCACGGGGATTTTTTCCAGAAACTGTGGTATGTGGATGTAATATAATAGCTAAAATCATTATAAACAAATTTTTTATTTGTACTAAGTCCTTTAAACTAAGTAGATTGAAAATCATACTGAAATATGCTATTTTTTCAATGCTTTGTTTCTTTTTAAAGTTTAAGTAGAGAAGAACATTTATCAAATACTTAGGTATATAAATAAATTTATAAGATTTTTATGTAAGTACGCACATAAATGACAATATGTAGTTATAATGAACATACGATTACATAAAAAGAGATGGCCATGAGAAATTCCCATAATTTTATGTCATAAATCTTATTTCTAAATAGCATAGAATACTTTGACATAGTATATTATGTGTGTGTGTGGGGGGTTGTATCATGACTTTCATATCTTTTGAAGTTTCCGATTCGATTTGAGGATAGAAAAAAAGAAACGAATTCCAACTTTCGCAGGAGAAAAATTAACCTATTCTCTCTCAAAATTTATACTTTTTCCATACATTTTCTTTTCCTTAAAGAATGCATGTGTAACTCAATTTAGCAAATTTTTTTCCTTTTCACAACTGTACATTGTATATTTTTGTGTAAAGGGCACAAAACTTCTTCAAATACAAATTTGAATTATATCCCTTTCATAAATATTTTTACGGAAGTTATATAATGAACAGAAAAGAATACTGGTTGCAGACAGTTAGACTTATCTTTCTTAAAATAGCCTGATTAGAAAAAAAGAATTTATAATATTTTCAACAATCATAAATCGTTTCTCTTTTTTTTTTCCTTACGCAACACAGAAATTTTCAAACCGATAAAAACGTTGTGCACAATTATTCCGTATATCTTTTATAAACCAGGCTAAAAGAATGAGCTGACATTTGAAGGTAATTTCATTTATCAACTTCACTTTCATTTTTCTTTTCACCTTATTCAGTTTCTTACTTTATTTTTCTAATTTTTGAGCTACTTAAATTTTTAAAAGCCGAGCTAGCAACATAAATTTTAAAACTTTTGACATCATTTTATCATTTCATAGGTTCAAATCTCATCTTGAGTTTGAATGTTTGCAGTGGCTCGGAATACACTTTAAACTGTAAGGCCCATCTAATTAACCCTTGTTGAATGTAGAATGAATTCTATATTTTTCAAACATTCTAGAATACTTTATTAAAAATAGTCGATATCAGTATGTCACACAGAATAACAATTCTGAATCGAAGTGAAACTTTTAAAATATATATGCTTTAGTTAAAGTTTGGACTATATTTTAAAAGACAGAACATACTGTATGAGTAGGTATCTGTAAGATTCTTATGATCAAGGCTCTAATTCAAATAATTTGCTGCTATTTTAAATGTGTGCAATTCAAAGTTCATCTTTCAAGTTCTCAAAAAATATTTTTGGTATCAAACTGATTACTTAAAATAAATTCAATAATTGAATTAGAACACTGAATTACTAACTATCAAGATCTTCGTATGAATCAAACACTCGAATTATTGAATCAAATGCCATTTAATATAAGAGATGTTGGGTGTATAAGAGATAATTTTCTTCTATGACAATCTTATCAAACTAACCCGCATTCAATTCAATAACATTTAATTTCTTAGCTACATCTTGATTTAAGTCAAATGCATTACCTCTGATTTTGCTGTTTGTTCCATTGATTTCTTTGGTAAAACCTAAGAATTTCTATATAATCAAGAAAAATAAGAGTAAAGAGAAATTTTTTAAAGTGCACACAAGAAATTAAAGTTGAATTAAATTTCATGGAACACACAAATCATAAGCCAATAATTTTAATGGTTTTAAATCACAGTTTCCTAAAAAAATTACTTAAGAACATAAATATCATCATAATAAATAGGATAAAATTAATATATAAATAATTTTGATGTTTTTCTTCTACATAGAAGAATTTCCTTTTTACAAGCAAAATTAGTGATAAAATTATTACATTGACTTTATGTTAAGATTCAGATCTTCATTGCTGTTGTTGCTCTTGGCCTGTCACGTAAAGAAGTGCAATGCAATCAAACTGATTCAGGAGTGTCCAAGAAAGCTCTGGCCACATCTATAATTTCCGAGGAATAGGAGTTGAAGCGGGGGATCGAGATAAATCCTGAAAAGTTTTGCCATTATAGCAGAGCAGTCAAAGATATGGTTGGGAGAGAATTCAGTGCCTATGCAATGAAGACAGCTCTTGAAGTTTCGATGGACAATGGGAGATATTTTTTTTTTACCTTGAAGACTAAAAACCTCAAGGAAATGGAAATATCTCCCGATATGTATGGTTGTGGAGATAGCACGGTTACAGTTTAGATCAGATATTAAGTGCTTCTGAGAAGAAGCCTGAGAACAATACTCATGGAAGTTGCCTCTGAGGAGGTTGGTCCCGTTATTACGCGGAAATGTTTTACTTCCCTTCTACTACTGCGAGGATAATTCAATAGAGGCATTCTGCTATCTAGGAACGGGCTACTCTAGGGTTTAAAAGCACCCCTTATTAGATCGGATTTGTGTAAGTTAAGAGTAATAAAACACATCTATAGGTTTCTTTAATTTTAAAGTTTTTACGTTAATCTTTAAGAAATAATACACACATAATTTACTTAATAATATATGCAAAATTATTTATATGATAACCTGTACTTGCTAGTTTAAGCTAGTCACAAAACAAAAATGAAATTTTTGAATTGTCATATTTTATTCGTTATAAGAAACACAAAAATTACTTTTTATACTCCATTTAAATACATTTAAAATAGTAGTAATTGGTATGAAATTTATATAAAATTCAAGATGAAAGAAATATACAAAGTCAAATGTATGTTCAATAATTGCATACTTTGATAAAGTAAAGTATTACAGGCAACAAATGAGATTAGAAATGTATATCTAATAATTATTTGTATTGACAAAGTTTGATTTATTTGTAGTATTTTTGCATATAATAATTAATTAAACAGGAAAAAATAATTTCAAAGGGGATTCTGAACCACAGCAAATATTCCTAGACCGAAGTAGGAAGTGAACCCACAAACTATTGAACCAAAATCCAGAACGCTAATTTTTCAATTGACTGCTCGAGATTACATTGACAAGAGATAATAAGCACATAAGATAACGTACATATCTGTTAATGTATGTGGAAGGTATTGCTAACTAAAATATTTTTCTCATCTCTACATTTGCACTTTTCAAAATTGTAGGTGTATAACAATTTACCTTAATCTTTCTTCTTTTATAACCATCAACAATTCAGAAAATTTAAATCATAATTGAAGCAAGATAGTATTTTGTTATTTGTGATTTAAAAAATTACCTTTGAAAAATTAAAATATATAACATTAACAAATTAATTTATAACCGTATTTGGAAATATATATTAAGTAGCTATTATTAACACACAAAATCTCAATACAATTCTATAGCCTTAATGTCTAATATAATTGGTCTAAACTATATTATTTTGTATTAACTCCATTAATATCATTTTATTCATAATTTTATATCGATACTATTGCAATAGTTACAGTTTCATTTTGACGCTAATCCAAAATTATTCATTTCCTGCATAAAGTTAAATTATAACATTATTTTATTAAAAGTTAAAATCATAGTTCTTATTTACTTTATAAAGTTGTAGGATAAAGAATTATTAAATGGAATTTCAAATTTTAGATTTATTAGGAATTCATCTTGCGTATCTTGTTGAAAACAAATTTATTTTGCGTTATTTCTGTTACAAGAGAGAGAGAGAAAAAATTGCTATTTTCCCAAGAATTCAAGTAATTATAGTCACATATTAATTTTTTAATATAAATTTAAGGAAAAAATTTCTGAGATTTTTAACTGTAGTATACTATCAAATATCAATATAAGCTCCAGTGGCTCAGTAGCTTCACGCCGCTTCACGTTAAGATCAGTAAAGTGCAGCATCATTTGCCGAGGGTAGTTATTAGGAGGGTGAGAACATTCTCCCTCACTGAATAGCTGGAGCTCCATGGGTTAAATATGTGTGTCCACATTAATCTGTGACGTCTTATTAATTACTGTCACAACAAGTCCTTTTAAACACTACCACGCCACACCAGAGAAGATGCTAACTCAGGTGTGATCTCGTCATCCAACCATCATTCAAAACTATGAGACGCTTGGTGATGGCTCTTCTGCACCGATATGTATTTTTTTAGGGTTGTTTGTCGCTCAACGGTCATCTTTTGCACACGAGGGCTAATTAGACCGGGACCTACAATTTAAAGTGGATTCCGAACAACTACAAACATTTAGGCCCAAGGTGGGATTCGAACCCACGAACTGTTGAACCGAAGGCAAGAGCGCTAAACATTCGGCTGCCAGCTCGGCCCGATATGTATACTCTAGAAAATTGAAATTATTCAGAAATATAAACATCATACACTTACAAATTAAAAAATTGAGATTTGCTGTCTTGATTTATGGCACTGGTTTCGCAGAGCACTTTTGTCTTTTTATCAATCCAGAGAAGATTCAAATCTTTTATAAATTTTGTCGCGATTTGCGTCGCATAACTGACGCTTGTAATACTAAGTTCTAAAGCAATTTTTGTTTCTCTTAACGCTTAATACCACTTCCTTGAGTTTATCGTCTCTTTTAAGGCTGTAAAAAATATATGTATATAATGGGAGAGAGGCTTGATTGTGGATACATCATACTCATTTTTCTTTCTTGATTATCTATAACTTTGAGTTCGCTAAATATAATTAAATAACACAATCTTGTGCTCAAAACAATTTGAAGCATGAAAAAATAATGCATTTAAAAATTATTGCTTTAAATATAGAAAATTTTAAAATTTCTCTACTGATATACACGTTCTTAAATATTTCACTAAAAAGATATTAGAGTTCTGTTCGTTTTCTTATCGTTTTGTATGATACTTAGCTCATTCAAAGTGTCTGCATCTTACATCACGAAATAAAGAAATATCTTTCAACTCGAGCTACTAATCTATGAATAAATCAATGGTGCAGCTGTGTATGGTGTTTTCATACTTACAACATCAGAATTTCTTTCTGTCTTCTTCTATCGGGGGTGTAGCTCAGTGGTAGAGCGTTCGCTTTGCATGTGAAAGGCCCTGGGTTCGATCCCCAGCACCTCCACGGGTCCGTTTACATATTAAGAACGGCTTTTTTTTATTTTTGATAAAATGAAAACATTTCTGAATAAACATATATATTATTTTACGGAAAAAAATATAACTAATTACGTTTATGCTATTTTTATGTGAGTAATTATATACGCACAAGCCTAACTGTCATTATAGAATATAAATATATTAAGAAAAGCACATACAAAATGTTTCTGTTAAAAACTTAAATACTTTATGTTTGTAAGGTTTGTGAATACTTTCTGTTTGTAAGGTTACTGTGATATATATATGCTTACGAAGATCTGATCGAAGCTGCTTGACAATAGCTGACCAGTTTGTCATCTAATGAAGCGTGATCAAGAGACGAAGTCAACATCTGAGCTCAAAAAGATGTTTAAAAAATGTATTAGTCATTTATTAAGTTTTTGTGAATTGGATTTAAATTATATATATAGTAGTAGTATTTCGTTATTATTATTTCATGTTTATCAACTTTAAAAATCATTACATTTTTAAAACAAATTCTTAAGATTGACAAGCATAAATAAATTTTTGTTACTCTCATTATGAAAATGAACACTATATAATCCAGGTTTTGTTATGTTTGATAATACTATATAATTGACACAGCTCATTTCTAATGTGTCAACACGGAATAGCTATTTTAAGGACATTTATTTGGTATATTTATCACAAATGTTTTAAATTCTATAAATATAATATTTTGAATCTATTTGTAAAGAAATTCTTAAATATGACCATTTCGAATTTTTTTAAAGTAGTAAGAATAACAAAAGTAAACCCACCAAATTCCCTTAATAATAATCTAGTTGTAAAGAAATTCCTAAATATGACGATACTTTTGAATTCTTTTTTAAGCTGTAAGAATAAAAAATAAACCAACCTAATTCCTTTATTATGAAAACTCCTTAAGCTAATGGTTGGTTGGTTGGATTTTATGGCGCAAGGTTCAAAAATGGACATGTTGCGCCAAAACTCCTAAAGCTAAGTAATTATACATCGCAAACCTAAATTCCATTCTTTAAAATGGTAGATCTCACTACCGATTTAATAAAGCAGGGACAAAAATTAATTAAAAATAAATCAATATAAGAAAAAAATCACTTTTTAAGTAATTAATAAAAAAATCAAAATTAAATATTTGATTTTAATTGTTTTTTATGGCAAAGGAATTTTACTTTTAAATTTTTACTAAAAAAATGAAATCATAAATTATTTATGAGTCTTATTCGCATAAATTGCTTTATTCCTTAGATAATTGTTACAATTATGTTTGTTGATAGAGCCTAAGTTGAAATATTTCAATAAATTTAAAAAAATTAAATACAGATTTAATTTAAATTTAGTTTGACATTAAATAAATGAACACTACACAGTAAAAAATTTGTTAATTTGAATAATAGCAACTCATATGTGTCTATCAAACACATCATATTTATTAAAATAGTTACTGAAGAGGTTTATTACATGAAGGGAAAAAAGTTAATATTGGAAGGTTATTTGTGTGCTTTTTTAAACGAAAAAGATTCTGATACAAATAACTGATGGATAGATATGAGGTGGAATTAAAGAAAACAAATATTATATAATCTTTGATACTTTCTTGCTAAATAGTTCTGGATACCAATGGAAAATTATATTTGCTTATACATAATTTCCACTTTCTAACATTTTCTTTAAAAATTACAATTTAAAAAAAGTAAGTATTTCCATTAGTTATGGCTCTTCATTATCTTAGTTCTGTTAGCTTGGTGCGTGAATTTTTAACCTTACACATAAATGTTGTTTTGGCATCCACAAACATCATATTTATCTTTCCCCCATTATAATTACCTTAAATATTACTGTTATTTGTCGATACCATTCATTTAAATGATATATAAGATTTTGATTAATATAATTTTGATTATTTTTTTTTTTTGTAAATTTTATACAGAATGATACAGAAAAAAATTAAATGCTTGTCAAATATACTTATACTTGCTTTCATTTTATGTAATGGTAGATCTTTCTTTACATCTTTAGCTCCTTTACGCACTTTTTGAGATAGATACTTAATAGTATTAATATTTATTTAAAATTATTTGGTAATACTGTGTTCTAAGAGAATTTTTGTTCCTCGTAATACTTAATATTATTTCGTTGAGTTTATCGTCGATATTAGGCAGTGTAAGGTATAAATGTAGAAAATGAGAGAATGAACATAAAAATTTTATTGTCTTAGGAGAAATTTCTAACATTTCACAACTAACAATCTTATTATATAAGCGTCTCTCAAAGAATCTGTAAGAGTTATGCTCATTTTCTTTCCCCCTCTCGTACTAAATGTAATTCATTCAGTACATTATTGTGTGGGCGTCTGACAATATGTTTTGCAACCAGAGTCAAACATTTATGAATAAATTAAGGGCGCAGCTGTGTATGGTTTTATATATTTATTAGATTAAAAGAACTATTTGACAGAAACATCGTCGGGGGTGTAGCTCAGTGGTAGAGCGTTCGCTTTGCATGTGAAAGGCCCTGGGTTCAATCCCCAGCACCTCCATAGAAGTTACTTTGCAATGAGAAAATCTTTGCATGGAAATTATTTTTAAATTCATTATATCATTAACTATAATTATGCAGGTTCAAGTATAAATGTCATGTGTACAAACCGGCGTGTAATTAAAATTATATGTATAATAATCTTTGTAAAATAAAAACCTTTAAAATGTATATTACTCATACTATCGAAAATCGGAATATATTATATTTTAGTTTTTTTCTTTTGTTATGAGATTCTTCCTTCTTTACGAGTCCCCCTTAATCATATTCATTGTTTAAAAGTTATTTAAAATCCATAAGAGAAACTAAATAAGTTTTTAGTTGAATATGTCTACTAGCTGAAAAGTATAGCTAAATAAAACCCATCACCTCACAAATTTGAACTACTCTCAAGTGCCGAAGTCCATACCTGAGCTGGCAGTATTATCTTTATAACACACCAGCGGAAGAACATTGAGTCTACTGGATCCTTTACCGAGCATAAGTCCTGTCAGCATGATAGATCTACTACTGAGTTAGATACAAAGTTCTTTACCTCTCAATCAAGAGAATAAACTGTCAAATATCAGTTTTATTTAGCAAATTACGTCATCTAGAAAGACTAAATTGATTTTAGAGAAACTAATTTTAAAATCCCAAAATATTGACCAAAAATAATCTTTCACTCTTTTGATGCATATCTAGCAATTGCTTAAACATTTTTTTTTTAATTTTAAATTGCATCCAATTACTTTTATTACATTTCATGCTCAATCTAGTTGTCTTCATGGTCAATTGTTTTAAACACGTAACAAAATTACTAATTTTTAGGAAACAATTCGTAATTGCTTAACACCGCCAAATAATGTTGCAAAGAAAATATTTATAATACCGTTAAATAATGTATGATAAATTGCAGAAGAATCTAGATGTTTAGAATTTACCCGTAAAACATTCAATTTGAAATATGCCAATTATAAAAACCATAATGGTTTATTTTAGGCCCACCTCTTCTCTCTGCATACGAGTCACTTTGATCGATACTTACGGTAGGTTCCGAACAATTTCAGACATCCTCTCTTGAAATGGGATTCGAACCCACGAGATATTCAATCAAGGCTTAAGTACCTAAAATTCCATAGAATCTTTTAATACTAAGATTATATAAATTTCGTAAGCATACAAATTATCCTAAATTAAATTATTGTACTACGAATATTCTGTTTAGTAAAATTATAATATATTAAGTTAAATTTTTTAGATTCTTATTTTCTTAGATTTATATGTAGAAACTTTAAACAAAATAAATAGCATTAAAAAATTGTATAAATATCTTTACTTCAGATTCGCAATTTTTGCCAGAAAATTAAATATGTATTTTTCATTAAAATCTATGGACCATGAAATCTGATGGACTTAATCCCCTAGTATGGAGTATATTTAAATAAATTCAAATAAACAATGATAATAAAGTTAATAGCCAAATTTGTTGAGATTTTCATCTTCAAAAATTGAAATAATCTACAATATCCGTAACTTTTAATGTAAATTATACTTTTGCTTAAAAAATATTTTTATCCTGTGTGTAGTATTAAAATAGTATTTAATATTCCTGTTGTTGTATCACAAACAATGAATTATATTGATTGTGTGTGTTTGCCTTTATTATTTTTTAATTTTCTGAATCATATGCAGAAATTGTTTTTTCCCTCATAAATCACAAAACTTCCTTAATCTGAATTTTGTGACTCAATATGAGCTAATATTACATAAATTTTAGAACTGGTCTTAAGCACATTAAGGAATGCATTGCTCTTGAATTTATTCCAAACAATAAAACACACTTATAAATAGCGTCTTAGTTATGTAATCTGTATTGTAGATATGAATAGTTAACTTCAATTCAATTTGAGATACACAAAGTTTAAATAGTTTATTCTCAAAAGAACATGAACATTTAAGCATAAAAATTTTGTATACACTGCTTAAAATTTAAAATCTACAACATTAATTACTCTTATTTTTAAAAGTTCTTGGTCACTTTATCAAATATAAATACAGTTAGTTAAAATGCTTGAACATATTAAAAAAAAATCGCATACTAAAAAAACTCAAAAATATTTGTTATTTAACACACACAATAAATAAATTATCCGATATCTAAACGTTTTAACTTTCTTTGATTCTTATTTTCTGATGATTAAATGTGATTTTTATCTTTCGTATAAAAATACGTCAACCTGATGTGATGGCGTCACTATAAAATCTTGCCTACTTCCTACTTTTTTACCACAAGGAACAATCTTGAAATTGTATACCATCTGCAAAATAGAATAAAGTTTAATAAATTTATTAAAAACAATTTAGAGATTACATCAAAAAGAATAAATACATTGAAAATATTTTTTGAAATACGAAATTTTAAAAATTATTCAACATTTAAATCTGGTTATCGATGAATAAAAATCATGCCATATTGAGATTTTTATGCATAATTTTCAACGGCGTTTCTTGAAAGTCTTACCAGATAGAGTTGGAAAGGATTTACTTCCGTTATGTTACATTCGATGATTAAAAATCATTTCATATCTAATGTAATTTTTCATTATAAAATTAAATTGTACCCCAATTTGTTAGAATTATATAGCTTATAATTTTACTCTCAAAATTAACTATAACAGAATTTAGATTGATGGTAAACTAATTTTACTTTCGAAAAAAAGATTGTAACTTAATAACTATGATATCTAGCAGTAGAATTAACACTGGAGTAGTTCAAAAATGAATAACTCAAATGCATAAATTTGGCTAACATGCGCACTTCATGTGATTAAGAATGCATGACAATGTCCAAAATCTTCAGCAGAGAAGAAAATTTCTTGAACTTTTCGATCCCTTACTATTTGCAAGTAGTATTTGCTTAAGCACAATTCCGTAAACAGATTCACACACACAGTAATGCTAGTTTTTGTTATCATTACAAAGTTTGTTTGCTTAAGAATTTAAGGAGAAAAGTATGAAGTCTAATACGATAAGTATATAAAACTTGTTTAAGATGTTTCAATATCCAACAAATATATACTTTACTTCGGTGAAGTTCTTAGTTGTAAATTTTCTAATAAACTGATTAATGTGATCAAACTATCGTAAGATACGTGGAAAAGAATACAAGCACAAGAAATTACTTTAACCTATCATAACTATTCAGTATTCCAAAGGAGAGGATACTCCAAGATGGAAGATTAATTTTATTAAACAACTATTTTAATTAGAATTTATTCATTATGTCGCATAAGTATGTATCTAGTATGTACAATTATGAAGCACTATTTGTGCCAGTTTATTAAATGGCTCAGGTCCCATCAGTGAAATCTATCACAACAATATGATGAAAATTTTATATTACTAATTTTTTTAAATAACAAATAAACTACTTACTTTGGCTAGAGCAGTATGTAATTCCAATTCTGCAAATCTTCGACCAACGCACATTCGTGTCCCGAATCCAAAAGGAAGCATCGAAAAGGGATGTGGTCTGAACTTCCTATCCAACCATCGATCTGGGATGTATTTGTCAGGTTCAGAAATAATCGATTCTTGCTGGCAAGGTACGATGAAGTTACAAAACAGAGGAGTCTGAAAGAAGCATGCGACCGTTTCTTTTTAAATTATAATTTCATTGGAGCAAAGATATATAAAGATTTACCATAAAACGACTATGACGAATATATTTAAATGGGAAAAAACAACAAAGTACTCTTCTTGGTGTACATTATAGTAATATTACAAGCTCTATTATTATTATACAAGTTCCTTGAATTTACAAGTTTCAAAAAATACAAGGAAAATTAAATTTATATAAATTCTGTATGACCAAAGTTTAAGAAAACATTCGAAAATTCTGTTACATTTTTAATAAAAATATATGGTGACTTTTAGTGAAAGTTGTTACATCATTTTTTGATAAAGTTTAAAGAATCATATGCATATGAGGTATAAAATTTAGTACCATTAAAAGCTAATCAAATTCTTTAATGTGTAATCTGTAAGCATGACAAAGCATTTTCTTAGCTTTTACTTTTGAGTTGAATATATAAGGGTTTCTGTAGGGAAAATAATAAGCACTCCCAACAAATGATAACTTTATAAATCTCATTTTTAGTCCTGATATAAGCTGGAAAAATATGAAATCCTTGGAAATGGCAGAGGAAGATCTATGTAATACATGTATAAGCACTACTACACTTGCAAACAGAATTTAAGCTGCTTTTGTAAAGTATCTAAAATCAAAATGTCTAAATAACAAATCATTGTCTTCCAGTGCTATATAAAAGGTTAAATTTTATCACCAATTTTATCATATTTAATGATCAACTTCAAACAAATATGGAATTAGTTGAATGACATCAATCATAAGTGAGAAAGATTGCCCGAGATTAGCATCGATTTAGAAACACGGCCTTATATCAAGAGAAAATGTTAAATAATGTAAGGTAGTTTCTCTTTATGCCAAAGATCTTTGTCAATTGGCAAACAAAATACATAGATATTACTCAGTACATAGTTACTTTTCTCCCACACTATCTTTTGTCGAAATTATATTTGATGCTATTCTGAATGGCAGAGACATGTCAATATTTTTATTACACTCGTTAGGTTTGATACTCAAGGTCATTTTTTGTTCACGAAATCTAATTTGACCAGGAATAAAAGTTTAAAGTAGATTAAGAGTCCTACGAACATCCAAGTTTCAGGGGGGATTCGAACCCATGAAAGGTCAGAACCCAAATGGCTACTAGTTGGACATTTTTATTGTTCTAAGAGATAAACACATACAGCAGTTACTATATAGATTCGATTATATTTTAGATGACAGACTCTTCCTAGCTTTGTGGTAGGACAGCTCTCTTCTGAGAGTAATGTTAAGCCATAGGTGGGAGTCAAGCCTACGAACAGTTGAAACGAAGACAAGAGCGCTAACCATTCGGTTACCAGCTCAGCATAAACATATTATGTCAATATTTTTACTATAAGTACAGATAGCTTATAAGTACGACTTAAGTGCCACATTTTTGTACACAATTCAACAAATGCTTTAAAAAATCTAACTCAAGTAATTAGCTCTTATAATTCAGCATTAATTAATACAAAATACATACGAATTTAATATTTAACTCTTAGTATTATTATACAATTAGTAATTTTTATTTAATATTATATATATAACTAGTAAGATTATGTAATATCGTATATAACTAGTAAGATAACCACACATAACATGCTTAAACAAATTCGAATATGGAATATTGAAGCCTTCATCTTGAATGTTATGATTTTTAGTAGTTTTTATGCCACAAATAGAAAAATTTAAATTGAATTTCTTACTATTTACAAAATATAAATACAAAATCCTATGTTTACAAGCTTAAAATTTTTAATTAGAACTTTCAAATAAATACTGAATTTATAAATATTTTTCCCGGGTTTTCGACTTTATATTAACAAATTTTAAATTTTAGCTTTATTCCTTAATTTTTCGAAATCAACTTTTAAGAAATTGACATTTCATTTAAAAAAAATGCCGCTTAATGCAAGAGTTGTCAGGACAGCATTAAATTTTGCACACATAGGAAGTTGTCACAGAATAAAAATCGAATATTTTGCAGGTCGAAATTTGTCACCTGATGGATTTTTTTGGGGGTGGGAGGGACGTTGTAATGTGTAGTTTTGACATTTCACTTCGCTCTTGGGGTTGAGTTGGATACAAATAGGATTCAGTCTTAAATTTTAATCATATCTTTTAGAATGACTGAACTAATTTAAATAAAATCAAGGGTAAAAACTATCTTTGACGGACATTACTCGTTCACATATATCTCTTTAACTATAAACTAATACACTGACAACCTATTGAAAATAGGTTAACACTGATAAGTCTACATCTTAATAGAATACTAGTGTACAATAGACTATTTACTTACGGTTATTATTTCTTAATTATTCGAGATGTAAATGTTTCTACAATTCCAATAAAGAATTTCTACAACATTTATTACAAAACAGCCTCATTCTTAACTAATAGCTATTCAACTATTGTAACCTACGAAGTTCTCTCTGAAGGCTATTATACTTCAATTTGATAAATTTGTCAACGAGCAAGAGATTTCTATTAAACTTTTAGCTATAAATATTTTTAGATTTTTCATTAGATAAGTCAATTTAGTGCTAAGTTATCAGTTCTATAAATATTTCAGTATATTAATAAGTTTTCCATTCGATTGGTTCCATTAAGTACTTTAGAACTGAATATTCTATAGCAAGATTATGTCTAAGGAGCTCACCCCAGCTGGTATATGATATCCAGATAACATCACCTCGATGGGTAATATTCTGTTTATAAATGGAATTGTAGGTGTCAGTCTGAAAAGAATTATTTAATTAGTATTACTTATTAAAAATACTCACATATGCTAAATTGTAGAACAGTAAA